>OY482668.1:12878004-14078004 GCA_960531205.1 Andrena bicolor | reverse complement strand
AAAATTGACTTTGAACTTTAGCCGGATGCACGTGCACCGAAATACACTTTTCGGCGCCTGAGGGGCATGCTGAGGTACTCACAATACATACATATGTATAAGGGAAACGCTTCTCGTCGCTGTAAGCCAGATCCACAGAATTGCTTCACTCCAAAACAGGGAATCGATATTTTTTGTCACTGATATACTGAAGACCCGGAACTGATATGTGTGCCAAGACCTTAAGGGATTTGGTACAGTCAGGAGGTGGAAGATTTTATTGCAGAAAGTGTACATGCATATTTTTATGCAAAGGTTTTTGTATTTATATGAGGGACACTTTTATAGGTTATTGTATTATGTTTTGGTGTAAAAGTATTTATTTGTAGCAAAATTACCACTGATTTTCCGAAAGGGGTTTTTCAATTGCGGTGACCACGAATTCTCAAGAACCACTTTAACAATCTTCCTCCGACTTTGTAGGTTTCTTCTAGACATTCAAATCTAGTCTTTAATCGAAGCATTTGTTTTTTCAATGCATAGTTTTTAATTTATGTATGAAAAAGGAGTGTTTTGTTTTCTACGAAAATCGATCATTCCACTTTAAATCCGTAATTTTGTTTCAGATTAATATTTTATAAAACGGAACGATTAAAGACTAGAAAAAGTATTGTAGGTACTACGTAAATCTTCTTCGTTTTTTTATTTCAGATAAGCCACTTCCGAATAATGTTGGTCACCGCGAGATGTGTTTTTAAAAACAGCTTCCGGGAAATCAGTTGAAATTTTACAATAACTAAATACTTTTATACGAAAACATAACATAATAACCTGTTAAAGTGTCCCTCATCTGAATACAAAAACCTTTGCATAAGATTTTTTCATGGTGGCTCTCGTAAGATGTATTAATATAAATGAAAATGTAATCAAAAGAAAATGTTTCATTAGATTCATCAACGATTTATAGAGAAACTGTTTTATCTATGCAAACTGATTGAAAACCTACCATTCCTAATTTAGAGGCAAGATACACACCTCAAAAGATAGGAAAGAATCTAATAAACATGGATTCACGAATCATTCCGTTTCAGTCAAAAAGACAGTCGTTTCAAATTATAGCACTGTCTCATACAGTAGGTGATCGATGTGGCCTCCATTATGTTACTAATAGTCGCACGGTAATCATGACAGACATAATAATTATATAGATGTCGATACAGCATTCAATCGACTTTTTCCCATCATCGAAGATTCCTTGCTGCTATTTGACTGCGTTGCATGTATCGTTTGCCCGTCGGTTTTGCAGTTCGTGCATATGCACTCGAATAGAGTAAACCATAGGCATCGATAAGGTCGTTGACAAGCTACTTGGCATTCATACCAGTTTTTCTTTCCTCTTAGAAAGTGCTGAGCATAATTTATTCCTCGGCTCTGTATCTACTTTAGATAATAAAATGAAAAATTTCTGAACCTGTACCAGTCCCGAAGCCTACAAATTTTATAGATTGCTTTGAATCACCTTTATCGTTTGTAATTGCAGCACACGAGTCGAGGTAAAGGGAATTCTATTCTTATTAGCATTAATCGCTTTACTAATGGACGTAATTTGTCTAATCAAAATTGTTTCGATGGAAATTGGCACCAAAGGAAACAAAGGAAATTGAATTACTTTGTGATCGAGAATGTCGATTGATTCAGTTCCCAAGGAATTCTGTTTCAATGGAATCGAATGTTATGTACCTACTCACAAAAAAAAACGTCACCATTTAATTACTGTCAGTAATTCATGTGTCCCAGTCGACTCACACTAAACTCAGGTATTGATTAGTTTCATCGTTAACGACATCACCAACAAAACACCTGCGTCTCCATCTCAAATCATCTTCACTAGTGAAATAGTTCCAATGTTAGAAGCGGATTACGGAATATGACTCTATTTATGCTATGTAAAGCTTCTACTATCTTCGGCATGAATAAAATGTGTTGATAGATTAAGTAGATGTTCTAATTCTGTTGCACATTCAGTTGATTTCTTTTGCAATTCACTATATTCTGTTTGAGTTTTTTCCCTATCTTTATACACAGATGGCGTTTCAAACATATCTGCTTTAGAGACACTATAATAAGAGTCTGAACACAAGGAGGCCACTTTTTGATTGGTCCGCCATGTTTGATCGAAATTCCACGAGAGAGAAAGAGATATTCACCATTTCACTCTTAACCACTCTTAACAACTCTTACGTTTATGTCGATATTTTACTATCCATTAATCTGAAAATGTGCATTTGGGTTTTTGATTGGCCTGCCATTTTTCATCTATTCCCTCTGATTTTTAAATCTGTCAATTATACCAAGATAATGGAGATATAAAGTAAAAAACCAAATCTTGTGTTCTATTTGATATATATTTTTTTATTATACTTATTTAAATGCGCAATGCATTGCCATAGAGTTACCGCCATAAACGTAAGAGTTGTTAAGAGTGGTCAAGAGTGAAATGGTGAATATCTCTTTCTCTCTCGTGGGATTTCGATCAAACATGGCGAACTGTCACTCGTGTCCAGACTCTTATTACAGTGTCTCTAATCTGCTTCTATTGCCCAACGAACTATAATAGTCTCTTTTTTTCCCTCCTCTCTCTACCTTCGGGTCCCAGCAGCGAGCGGAGTGCCGGGAGAAAAAGGTGGTGGTCACCCATCTTTCCCCAGTACCCGCCCCGTGATGCTTAACTTCGGTGATCTAACGAGAACCGGTGTTTCCATCACGGCCACCGCCGCTGGTCACTATATTCTTTTAAGCACTCAATGAGGATGGCGCTTAATAATTCTCGTTATCATCGATGTAGGTACTACAACTTCCATTGCATGTTTTTGCTTATTTCTTATCTGGGTACATACTACATATTATTTTTGATTTTTTTTTTTGTCCTTTATTAATGTTGTGCCTGGACCGACACCTAAGTGTGTCGACACCGTGTACATTCAGATTGACATTCGGCACAACCGCGTAAGGGATCTCGGAAACGCACCGAGACCCGTCAGCACAGGGCGAAACATCAAAAAGCAGGCCAAAGACGGAGACTACCTTATAAGAATAATGTACGAGCAATGCGAGCTCAGACTTGATAAAGATTTTGATCGGAATTGATACCCGACTTTTTACGAGACTCATGCCCAACTAGGCACGGTGTAATTGTCACCCAGATCGGTACAGAATAAATTTGTTAACCTTACGGTAAGTTCCAACTCTTCAACCCGCAACGATCCCCTACCTTCGGTTTCAAACCGAATCCTCCCGTCGTGGCATATTCACCCGAACCCTCGGAGCCCGTGGACGACGATCAGCAAGGACGCTCAGGAACACCCCGAGATTCGTACCCAGAATCTCGACCCCAGGCGCCCCGTCACAACACTGGGTTTCTCTATTCTCTGTGTACCAAAGTGTTTTTCCGTACATAAGTAAATAAATAAATCGTAACTTCGAACTAATTAAACAGAAAATGTTGACCGCTTTGGAATAGGTGCAGTCCTGACTGCGACAACGAATACAATTGAAATTTGTTATTCTGAATTCTCATTATTATTGTTTTTGTGCAAAAATGTGAGAGAAATATTTTCACAACATATACAGGCTTTTCTCTTACCTATTCTTCTTTCAACTGGCAGACTCCATTTACGTGATTCTCAACCGCGTAAAGGAAAACCACGCGGAACGAATACTCCGCGTAAACTGAGGGACAAGCGTATACTACTTATTCTGCGCCTTTACAATTTCCGTATAACGCATTTACCATAATGATTGCATGGGATTTACAAATATATGGTAGGTATTGTTAACATTAGTAACACCCTATGAGTCGTTAATTAACGCAGACGGAACTCGAATCAAAACTTAACCCAGACCCACCTTCACCGACGAACAGTTAGAACCTAGACCTGTAAGATTAAACACACCGCAGGTAACAATAACCCACTCAGTACCCACATTTTCTTTCGAAATTAACATAGTGGACCACGTCGAGGAGCTTCTGTCGCCAATAAAATCACCGCAATATTACAAACCCACATCTTCGCGGCTCTCATAAAATCTCCACGTCCGTGAGGAAGTTCTGCTGTCAGAATAACGGCGAAACGGGATAGCAGCCTTCTCTGGGCAACGAAATTCGTTCCTGAAGGCGCCGTGTCGAACGCCGTTCGCGTGGGTGTTCTACATTTAATTGTGCACGGCTTAAGCGGCGAACGAACGATGCTCGCGGCCAGTTGCAACCGAGCCTCAAAAACGTTGACGTTTCCTGTGAACGGGCAGTCGAAGTGCTGCTAACCCCGGGCAAACGATCGTGGCGATTAATTGCAACGATGTTTCATTACGCTCGATCGATATGGAACAAATCGAGCTACTAGAGGGAACTTCACTAGGGGAGATGGCTGAGAGGCGTCAGGGGCTCCTGACCCTTTCGAACCTGTTCGCAACAGGTGACCACGCTGTAGCCTCGTGTCCGTGTAGGTAATCATTTATAAACGCGACACACTCTTCCGTTATTACCGCGTACCCGCGAATGGCTCGTTATTTCAGCGGAATGGAGTTCAAAGGGTGCTGCAAAAGGAAGGGACCGAGGAGGATGCAGAAGCTTCATAGAGGGGCAGTTTCTTGGCTGGATGTAACGGGTGAATTGTTAAGCCTTTGACGACTTAATGAAGTAAGATTAGAGAGTGCTAGATATTTTCAGTTGTTTACATCCATTTCGTATTATTTATCAATTTCAGGGTCGATGTATAAAAATTTAAAATGTATTGTAAAGGAGATGTTTAACCCTTCGTGGTCACACTGGGTGTACTGTACCCCAAGAGCAATTTTTTATTTGAAATGCCGCACTTTTACATCTTCCAAAGGGGATTTATCGCAAAAAAAATTTTAATAATCTGTATTTTACCACAACGATGGAAAATCGCTCATTTTCCACTACAAATTTTAGAATATTAAAATTTACATTTCTAGAAAAAGACTATTAGACGATGACTGTATAAGTATTACGAATGTAGAATTATCACTGAAAAGTTAAAAGATTCAAAAATACGAAAATGGTAACTCAAAAAATGACGCTGGGGTACAGTGAACCCCGTGTGACTAACTTGTGATTATAAGAAGGTGTGACCACGAAGGGTTAATATCTACTTGAGATACTTAATTAGTTTGTTTCGCAGATTTGTAATGTGTAACAAAATTTAAAATATTTAGGTAACGATATGGAACTCATCTTTGATTTTTGAGAAGCAGTTACATGGATGAATTTGCAGAAAATAAGTTAATAATTATTTAGTCTCCTATGATGGGGATATGGTTTGATGTTTGAAGACAACTTCATTCATTCAGTGTGCTCTTTTTCCTTTACTTGTGCTGGTGAATCCTTGGTGAATTCCCTAATACTAAATTGTACTATGGATTCTTTATGTTCATATATATACGTTAACGATGGTTTTGTTAAAGATCCTTTTCAAATAATCCTTTAGTGTACCCAACCGTGGAGAAGTCCCGCGGAATGTAGGCCACAGGGAGCGAAGCTCCCAAAATCACAACTGGCTTCACTGTAACGTTACCTGTCCGACACTAATACTCATCGAATTTCAGACACCATCGTCTTCCTATACCTGGACACAGAATCTGCAGGAATATAGGTCAAGCAAAGCAGTAGTTCAGATCAAAAGGCGTCACTTTGCCATTATTTGCACATCATTAAACTCGAGTACAGGTCCCAACATCCTCTATTACTGTCTTTCACCTCGCTTATGCGCACGCGAAAGAATTGTAGGTTACTGATCACACTGGAAATCGTAAGACCAAATTCCAGAAACGAAAAGAAGGAAAGCTCCTCAGTTCGTGTGATTTGGTGCGTTGGAATGTATTCTTAATTATTCAATTACAATAATAATTACTATAAATGTATAATTGTCATGCATGATAAGGTAACGTTTGATAATATTACGACGATTTGCAGTCGCCCGTATATGTGACAAAACCAGTTCTCAAAATCATAAGTAGCTTTAATTTGCCATTACACTCTAACTTACATTCCAGTGAAACCATCAGCTGCCTTCAGCTATAATATTAAATTCAATGAATATGTAGACGTCTCGTAAACTTCGATGTGATGGGGGTTACGAAGTATCTAGTCGAAACCAGTTCTCAAAATCGTAAGCAACCGCGGTGCAACACTATACCTGTTCACTGTTGCATTCCATTCGAATCTAAGACTTCTTCTTCCATTAATACGTGGATACCCTATAGATCCGGTAGCGATATGGGTCACGAGAGGAAGATGCTAGTTTATTATTCCACTGGAATTCGTAACACCATAAATTTATACTTTGTGCTACATTTATATGCATACTTCAGTGAGACTTTGGATGCTGTTATCATAATTGTATTAAAATTAAATGCATTACAAAGATCTAGAAAAAGGAGATCAGATAATAATTTAAGCACGAAAGAGGAATTTGCATCGTCGCAACAACGTTACAGCAACATTGCGCTGCAATCATGCAAAATAGCAAGGTTGCTGCAACGTTCCTGCCACGTTGCCGCAACGAAGTGTGCTGTATGGGTAGTCGCGAATAACGCGGTCAATAAAAATCATACAACCAAAACCAAAAAAAAACGAAATTAAAGAGAAATGTTTGCTCTATAAGAGCTCTTCGTTGGATTTCCCAGACAAAATTTTTTTGGCCTGTGCATATGTTCAAACTAGGCAAAAATTTCTAAAACTTCGTTTCTTGCGCTTAATCTTTATAAAACAGTATCATAATTGACGAACAAAAAATTGAGTCCTTGATTCAAAAACTAGAAACTTCAAGCGTTAAAATGCGTGTTTTTTTTTTTAAATTTTTTTTGCGACCATTTTTCGCAGGATTACAGCCATTCCATCGCTTAAACTTAAAAAATCTGAAACCTTTTTGTTTGAGTATAATAATTTGGCCACCCACTGTAATTACCAAACATGCAAGTTATTCTTACGACTTCTACATATTACATTCTAGTTCGCCACTCGCTACTCTCCAATAGCTTCCCATTTCTCCTTGTTGCCTAGACACGTCTTATACGCTCCACGAAAACAAAACCGTCCAGTCTACATCACTGTTAAAAGTACCAACGAATTCCTCCTCACGATCACCTACAACCCACAAGTCCCTTCTACCATCCACTAGTACCTACTCCAAAAGGAGCAAAAGTACACAATCAGGAAGATCGTGATTCCTAAAGCCGCAGTACATTCTTCTCCTCGCTATTAGTACATTCTAGTTCCCCACCGGCTACAACAAACTCTCATTTCTCTCTGCCGCCCAGGCACATCATCAACTCTCCGTGAAAACAAAAATGACAAGTCGAGATCACTGTTAAAAATACCGTGGAATTCCGATTCGCCATTGCTCGTGGATCCCTTCTAACGTCCACTAATACCTAAACGCTTCGTAGAACGCCGCTGAATATGGGTCACGGAGTGTATAGTCAAGACCAGTTTCCAAAATCATGGGGGGGTTCCGGTGTGTGATCACGCCGAGCCAGGTGCAACAGGTGAGTCCGGGCCCCGGCCGACACGGCGCAGCGTGTCCTACCCGCCAGCACGGGCCCCGACCAATCGCTGTGCGAGACCTACATATGCGCTTCCACCTCTTCGTCCCTCTAAGAACATCCGATATATATCCAGTTCGACGTAACTCCCAATACCGTTAAGAAACCACAGAGTCTCCAGCCGGACGGAACTCTTTCCGAGCAGACTCTTGATGGCTGTACCCCGAGAATCGTTTCTCTTCTCCCTGTTCCTTCGTCTTATCTCCTCCTCCTCTTATTCCTCAGATACTTCGCCCCTGTGCGTTGTGGACTTTCTTCTGCATTTGTCCTTATGTTTAGCCGTGGTCCGGCTTCTTCATCTCTTCCTATTTTTCGCTGTGCCCTGCCTCGTGCATTTGTGTCTATATTCCACTCTGCTCTTCCTCTTGCATTGGTTCCTCCGTTCAGTTGTGCGTTCCCTTCTGGATATGTTTCTATGTTCTTGAGTGCACCTCCTTCGACATGTCTTCCTATTTTTCACTGTAGTATTTCTTCTACTGTTTCCTTTTTCTTTGTTAATCCTTTCAGGTGATCCATATGAAATGGTGTGAACTGTAAACTATAATTACAAGTGCTATCATTATCAAACAGCAAATGACACCATTTTTCAGCAGCGAAGCCGGCAGTGTCAAGCCTTCTTATTTCACGATGACATTTCTTTCTCTTTCAGGATTTAAGCACCGTGGCCAGTTTTTTTTTTCAACTTGCAGCTTTCCCATGCATCCCTCTTTCTCCCCGCCTCACTCCGCATATCTTGCCCCTCACCTTTTATCTTCTCCCAAGCGTGCGCCAGTATCGTCCACCCAATATTTTTCCGTCCCCTTCATTGTGCAGCTCTTCGCTGCTCCTCCATGCTTCGCTGGCTGGCGTCGTTGTTCTCGCGGACGGAAACATGCATTTTCCTTTGCGTGCTCGTGTGCACGTGTCCCCGGACAGGCAAGGTCTCCTGCAGACAATCGCGCGGGCAAGTTGAAGCTGGTTCCTGGTGTGCAACGAAAGTCCCTTTTGTCCAGTTGCGCGATGATGGATGACACTGGTCCCGCGAGAAATTGGTTTTTCGTCGCTGCGATTGCGACGACAGTGCATAGCCGCTGTCGTTCGTCGACGGCCACCTTCTCTGTCATAACATTTCCTGTCGCGTATTAATCCCTTGGGTCGGCGGGGTTCACGGGTGGCGCGTGGTCGCTGATGAGGACGTTGAAGAGGGGACTTGAAAAATTGGGTTTGGGACAAGTTTCCTTTGGCGAGGTTTCTCTTCCCAAATAATATTTGGTGATGCTTCTTCTGTGAAATGCTACCTTCCATGAGATTATTTTATTGAAGATTCCCTATGGTAGGACTTCTCCTTTGGAAAACTGCTCCAGTAGCTGTGTTACAGTTAGGATATTCAACACTTTAGGATCTAAAGGCCCTAAGTTTAGGTGGTGCATGGATTTGAAAAATGTCCCATCAAGTGTGGCAGCACAATATTTTCGACGTTGTCTAGATCAAAGGAAGTGTTTTGCACAAGATGTTAAAACACACCGACGCCAGGCAGTGTTAATATTTTATAAGTATTTGAAAAGCAACTCTGTGATTCGCCACCTCAAATTTGAATAAAGTCCCTCTACTTTGGGGGTTCCTGCTATTTTGAGGAAGAAGAATTCATTCACTCGTTTGCACATGCGTGATCCATTAAAAGGATCGCGTGCTCTACTTACAAACTTTCGTTTACAATATCGCAAATAACGTTTATAATCCTCCGATAACCCCTTAGTGAAAGAAAATTCTATACTTTATCTAAAAGAAATGTTAGAAGCACACACGCGAGCCTCGTAACAGCCAGCTCCTATTATTGGCATTATGAAACAATTTCTGCCTAAATATACGTTTCTCACTTTCAGTTACGGCATAATTGCGATCACACGAAGCATACGCGTGTATCATTACTGTCACATGGCGTTTATCCCCGGATAAGGTTAACTATTCGCGAAACGGATATATATTATAATAATTATCTGCCTCGATACACGTATATGGGTATATCTACTCGTCTCGCTGCATTAAAGATGCGTGCACGCTGGCGAACTATTTACAACGGGCGCGATTCAAGTTACTTTTTTAATCACGTCGCAAGTGAATTATCACACGCGCGGGAAACGTTAATAGATTACACTGCAACTTAATTAGCACGCACGGGGAAGAAGAACGATAATGCGCATGAAAATAATTGAGCGTACAGTGTTTCAGTCGGGGTTTAATTGAGTAAAACATGATGGATTTAGGCGTTAGGTCTTCTATTGTGTAACGTGATTTAGAAGCTTGGCAGACTTAATTAAACTAGAATATATTTTCGCATGTAGTTGCGTAGCCTTGTCTTCGACGTTTCTAATTATTCCTATTTACGAGATTCACATTTTTCGGAAACACATTTCCCATTTTACCACGAAATGATATGGGAACCGAGATTCATAGTAGTGTAAGTCACTCGTATGATGTTTCGCGTAAAGTAATGTTTCGCGTTGACTGTTGTTAATCTCTACGTGTATATTGCAATTGTAGGAGCACATTTAATAGCTTAAAGTACTATCATAATAAGTATGGGGTAAAGGACCCAATTACTGACACCTGACCAATTACTGTCACCTTAAGCTATTTTACTTAAAATAACGAATAAATAAACTATAGTATATAATTTATAGCATAGATTATAGGTTGAACTACATAATTCTTTTTGTGTATGACTTTACAACGTTTATTTATTTGTTATTTTAAGTAAAATAGCTTAAGGTGACAGTAATTGGTCAGGTGTCAGTAATTGGGTCCTTTACCCTGTATCTACTTGAAAATAAGTACAAAACAATAGGAACCTTTGTACCTCTTCTTATGAACATTGAAGGGTGGTTTTCCTCCTAAACGTGCAAATAGGCAAAAATAAAAGACACGAATTTCTTATTTTTCAATCCTCCAAAGTCTAAACCATAAAACAACTAAAGCAATCGCAGAGGGATACCTAACAAATCTTATAACTTTGATGGGTGGTTTAACCCCCTAAATATGAAAATGGTACAATATGAAAAAAACGTATATCTTATTTTTCGGTCCACTAAAACATATCCGAAAATCAAAGCAATTGCAGGCGGATTTCTAAAAAGCTCTCCTTGTTAGTCGCAGTTAAGGGAGACCGGGACAGATTGTAACAAAAAAGTTTTCAGAGTTTTTTCTCGAAAGTATTTTCCTCAATCAGGAAATATTTTGCGTGACTTACTACTTACATATGTGGTGAACTGATTGCGTGAAAGTACGTGAGAAAATCTTGGACTCTTAGACATCTAACTTCATCTTAAACAATTCTGAATTTCTGTTACAATCTGCCCCAGTTGGGGGTAAATTGTAGTGTTCCTTTAATTTTGGTCAACAGTGTAGATAATAATGTTTATACTAATAATAATTACACTATGTATCATAATCGTGGCAAGTACTTCCACAGATTAGTGTTCCACGCAGTGAACATACCTAAATAATTCAAGTGAACAGAATATTCCATGACTCAACAATGGAGGGTTAAAACCCCAACTATTATAATACTATCGTAGTAGTGCCATCATTTTTGTCCTTACAATTACCAAACCTCCTCATCCATCTTGCAATACACATTCTTACGCACTATACTGGTACCCACTTCATACTCATAGGTACTTACAATTCTACCTCTACCTTTTTATTTTTAGTACAACCCTCCACCCTTGTTTGCAGTACCTACTTCGTTCAATCCTAATTTACTAGTTTTCCGATTCCTACCCCAACATATGTATTTCGCAACCCACCCAATCCAACTTCCTCTGCACAACCCTCTGTCCCATGCCCTCACTGTATCATCCAATACTTTTTTAATCTCCAACACATGACTATTACGAACATCCCAATCGCAATCACTCTGCAGCAAAACCAATGGACAACTAGCTGCACTGCCACCGCCTCCACTATTGAGCAACGAAAGCGTCGTTTCCTTCGATTCTCCCCGCGAGATTGCGTGGGCCGTTGCGCGCTCGCAAGAACCGATCGAGACGATTCAGGATACATGGACGAATACGCGAGCCCCGTGCGATTTCTTGCGGCGATCGATCGACGCGCGGCCAGCCACGGCGATGTTCACTTCGTTGTTGCCGTGGAATATGGGTTAGAGAAGCCGTGAAAACGGATCGCAGTCGGCGTTAACGCGGTGCCTTGTAGCGCCATTTTTCTCGTTCTGCTTTACGAAGACAGATTGCAGCTAATTAGAAGAGTCTCAGGCAGCTGTGCGTTTATCGCGTGCGTTTCGTTACACCGAGCGATACAACCTCGTGTTCGCGGAATCGTGTTACTACACAACGGGGCAACCAGGTGGTTTATCTATGTTCTGTGAGAGATGTGGGCTATGGATCCTGCAGGGTTTTAACACGCTCCGCGCCACGTGGATCATTGGCGGCTCAGGAGATTGGACGCAGGTAAACCTTTCGTTCAAGGGACTTGCGCATGGTTCGATTCGGTATTGGAATGAGGCAAGTGGAAACGAGGGGTTCATTGCGAACTCAACCTTTTGATCAGGTTTCGCGGTGGGATTTTAACGTCCGATGCAGAATCTTAAATTTTGCTGTGACACTCAATGTGTCGGGGAGTAGAATGTCAGTTGACTTTCACCTTTTTCAGAGAACTTGGGGTGCGAATTGTGGAATGTAGGGGAGACCGGGGCTAGATGACTAATTTTTTACATTTCTAATTTTTATAAATAGACTATTAGTATTTTGTGGACTTACTGTATACCAAAAGTTTACCATTAGGTATACAGACTTAATTTTTAAACTCGTTTTAATTGAGTCTACGTTGTAGTTTTTATGGTATTTAGAGTAGTGAGACGAATAAGTCAACAAACCCCGGTTGCGGGGTTAGTTGATAAATATGATGGGGTTAGTTGACTTGACATTTACTTTTCAGTTTTAAACCATTGCTTGCGAAAGGTGTGTATATATACACTGTCACAGTACATCAATATAATGTGAAAAACGTATATATACGCTGCCAATTCCATCAATATAGTATACCTACTGTATAGCTATTGGATATTATACATAACTAGTATTTGGTTCAGGCTGAACTTGGTACGTAATATAATAGTTGTTTACCTACGAGAATTCTTTGATTTCAATTGTGGGCTGACTCATTCCATGCGGTTAGGTGTATTAGAGTTCTTCAGCAACTGAACAATCTGCAGGTGGTTGGCTAATAGGGAGTACTTTCTTCATCTTCAGGTTTGTCGAACTTGAAAAACATGTCAATAATTATGAGAAAAAAGCTCTCAAAAAGATGTCCCCGAACATTTTGCACACCTTCTATTGTACCTAAGTTTTTTACAATTTTAAAGTTTGTTTTAAAAATCTAGCTTTGTGGTCAACGTTACCCTGTTGACGATACAGCCCCAATTCGAGTGTGACGTTCAAGCATTGAAATATTCAAGAGACGTCCGCAGCATCCCAGTACTTACAAACCATTCGAAGGCGCTGAATCATTGAAACACCCCCAACCCTGGGAAAAACGCGCACGGACACCGCCATCCCCAGCACATCGCGGTGTAGCCAAAGTGGATGTTGTCCTCGATGTAACTCTTTAGCCGAACGCTCCTGAAACACGAGCCGGTAGATCGATCACGGGACGCATCTGGATCCTCCAGTTCGCGGGCGAGCGTAAAGCTCGTACCAATAAGCGTCGCTTGTACGTGTATGATCGTAGCTCAGCCGCTCGTTCCCGTCCGAAGACAACCTGGTAGATGGCCCGTCGCGATAATTCCGTCCCGCTCAGCCTCCGTGGCTCGGGCCCCGGTCCATAAATCCAGCGACACGCGCGTTTGCGAAACGTTCTGCCCGTAATGAATGTTGGCTGCACGTCGACCTACTGCGTAATTGATAGGAGAATCCGCGATCCCGTGCCAGGGAATGGACTGGATTAGAGGCGCTGTTCGAGCGACGTGACGCGATGCAAACTAACCTTCCTGTCTCTCCTGATCGCCTCCTCGAAAGCTGCAGCCACGTGGGATTCTGTTATGACGGGCGCGCTGAGACTGTTGTTGGAATATTGTGAATGCTAGAGAAGGAATAAGGGAGAAGGATGATGCTGGGAGGTGTGGATGTGCGGGGATGGTTTCTAGGCTGATGGCTCGATCAGGTTTTGCATTCGGAGGGTTTATGGGTGTCGGCACTGAGCTACGATGAGATGAGGATGTTGAAGAGTGAGTCTTAGGTGTAAGGGTCATTTGAAGGGACCTAGTTTTACGGTACTTCGCTGTTAGAGGGTGTCTATTAGGAGGAGCGAATTTTAAGATTTGGCACCCCTAAGCCAGGGGTCGGCAAGTCGGGACTTAAGGGGAGGTTCCGGTCTAAAAATCTATTTTCTTTTTATTTAATTTTTCGAATGTTCAACCTTTTAGGAATAAATGTCATTTTTGTAATTTTTTCTAGTCCCCCCCCCCCCCCTAGACAGAAGAATAATCTTCAATATAAAAAAGGTTTCAGTCGAATCGGATAATAACTTTTGGAGATACAGCGCCCACCGAATTGGATCAATTTTTTGACGCCTTGATTCTAACAGCTGCCCAGGGCCGTCTGCAATGATTAATTATAAAACAAAAAATATATTTCTATAATTTAAGACATCCTTAATACAATGCAAAAACTCCCATTGAATTATATATAGTAGTTTTCCTTGAATTAATTCCTAAATATCACCTATTTTTTGGAGCTCTAGACCGGAACCTCCTCTTAAGGGTACTATACAGTCGTTCCTGTCTCAAAGCAAGCATTTCTGTTTCAATTAATTACAAAGAAACAAATTGAAATTGAGACTTGTTTCTTGGCATGAAGTTTATTAACATCATAAGCTTTAAAAAACTTGTTTGTTTAGTAAAAAATATACATTATATATGACGTTACAGATGGATTATTCAAGAGGCTTTTTAAAAAAGTTTCGTTTGTTTTGCAGTGATAACTCAAAAACGGAGGTTCCAATCGATTCAAAATAAATGCGAGCATCTTAACAAAATGTGTAGTTTCGGACCGGACGTAAATTAAAGTTAATGAAAACTCCTATTCTTTATAAAAAGAAACTAAAACCCCATTGAGACCCCATTGAGGAGGTTTTATCATTTCTCAATCCCTAAAAGATGAGGTCTTAGTCACGGGTGTTAAGCGATTGTGAATCACAATTTGTGATACACTGAGAACGAGCGGCAGTGGATCGCGCGCCGCCGTTGACTACCACTGTCGGCGCCGCACGTTTTGCCAAACTATTTCGCTTCTGTATTGAAAACAAAATGTGACTTAACACTTCTGTTGGTGCTTTTCAATGAAAAAATGTCCGCTGCATCGCGTAGAGTAGTCAGATTTTCTCCTAGACCTTTACTTTTGGAAATAAATTGAAACATATCTGCAAAAATGGGTGCATTTCGGGTGTTCTTTTCCCTTTGATCATTGTTTAAACATATTTAAATGTTCATAATGCACTAATAACTTATATCGTTATATTCGGCAGGTTTCGTAGAATAATTTGATCGAAAAAGTAACCGAATAACTATTTCTGTTTCGACACAAAAGATGTTCAAAATTCAATTTTATTTCAAAATCGAATTTCTAAAAAACTGAGGGTGATGGCGATAAACGGTTTGCGGATTCATTTTCAGCGCACGAAAATCTATAAGAAACGGCTATAGACTGTTACAAGTCCGAAAAAAGTCAAACTTCGTTTCGATGCCATTCTGGGTTTAGATTTTTAGAGGGTCTATAGAAGCGGAGAGTGAGAACATGGTGTGAACTCGTGACTCGCCAAGAGAGTCGAATAACCAAAATGAACACGTCTCATTCTCTAAAATAACGTAATCTACCAAACATCTACCTAATCAACACATCTCCAATCTTCCTTCACCTTACAATTCACCAAACACTCCATAAAAATCCTATTTCCCTCAATCCCACCACCTTTTACATTCAACCCTTTACCTGCCAAACTACTTACCCACAAACACCCAAAAATGACCAAACGTTTTTACGCAGAAAATGCACAAACCCGAGAACAACTGTACACCTCGGTGAGTTTCCGAAGAATCTTTATTAGACTTTCACGCCACATTCCCAAAATGAACCGCAAAGGACTATCGAAGCCTCGTAAATGATGCATTGCGAGTAGAAAGTAGCTCGCGTTCCGACCGCTGTATTTATTATTAATTCCGTGGTTGCATAATCGAACAGCGTCGGTAGGTCTGCGTGAAATTCACTAGGCAGCGCATTCGATCAACCAGTGACCCGATTTCAGACGTGAATCGCTGGCAGCCGAGCAGCACACACCTCCCCCTTCCCCGATTAATAGCAACCTTGTCGTTGGGCGATTCTATTATGAGGCTTCGTTATAAGCAGATCTTGGGGAAATAAGAATTACAGATGCAACTATGTCTTCTGTGTGCTTCTACATAATATGTACGTGTTGAATGCAGCTGCTCTCGAAAACCACTGAAGGCTGTACCATTTAATCACAGGTTCGAGCGCAGAGGCGTATCAAAGGCGGGAACGCGGGGTACTTGGACTGCTTGATGTTAATTTCAGTTTTGCGTGAGGTGGAAAAGCAATATGCGAAGAACAGTTCATTGTGTGCAACCACATTCTACTAGAAATGATGCTTAACGTCTTCTAGTCAGGATTATAAATATTCAGAGATTTCAAGGGTTTTTAATTTTGGTTTTGAGTAATCAGAAGGGAAAAGTTGAATGTAGTTTATAAATGTATGCAGGTGAAGACATAAGTTTCAAAGATTCGACTTTCATTGGGTACCAATTATAGGCCTCCATTGGGACTTTATCAACTTTATCACCTGAAATATTTCTGTTATATTTAAAATTTCATAAAAATGTTTCCTACAAAATTTGTATAGTTTCGTTGGGGCCGGCGTATAGTAACAATAGTTTGATTTTGTTGGAGGGGTTAATGACGTACGAATATTAACTTTGCTTTTTTAAATGGAATGCTATATTTTATTTGTCGGTACTGGATAGCCACTTGAAAGACAAATGCAACGATCTGCGACAATAAGTCCTTCAAGGTCCTTAAAGGTTGTACAGACATAATTTCCTGTTTAATTTTCATTGTCACTGTGGAGTCAGGTTCCTTCATCATCAAACTTTTAGAACTTCACTTGTTCACTTGTTCACGAACATGCCTTTGTTTCTTTTCGTCACTTGTTACGAGCTAAATTTTAAATATAGTAGAAATATTTTAGGTGATAGGGTTAGTCCTCTTAATATCGTGGTCCATTTCCAATAAAATTAACTTCGACTTTCATCAAACTACGCGTGGACCGAAGTACAGTTTCGGCGCCCGAGGGGCACGCGGAGGTACGGAGAATACGTCGCGCTTTCCGTAGGCCGTTCTACTTACCTCCGCGTTCCCCTCAGGCGCCTAAAACTGTACATCGCTGCACGCGCGCTCGCTCAAAATTCAAAGTCGATTCTCTCGAAAACGAAAACAAATCTTATTCTCCACTTTCGTCCTATTTACACTTACAGAATCATCCCCCAAAAGGTACACCACCTTCAGTGAAACACTGTACCTTCTCAAATTCATCGGAGGACGATCCGTGGACCGACAGCTTTATCGCGCGGTGGCATGGATCGCGTTGAAGAGGTCGGTCGCGTCAGCGATGCCTCTAATTAACACAGCCTGTATACGGAGCTGGGCGCTCGCCGGGAAAATTAGTTTTACAACGGCGGTTAATTGCGTTTCTAAGGAAAACTCGTCAGCCACCGGGGAATATAAGGGTCACGGAAGATGGATGACGGAACAACGTCGCCATTACCGGGAGTCGGGCGATGGGGGCGCTGATAGCCCCGGGTTCGATAAACCTGCAGAGCGCTGAAACCCTGGCTCCTCCGTAGATGCGTCTCTGGTTAACGTCTCACTAACGCGATCATGCAAACGCCAGAGGGGATTGTAAACGACTCGCTCTACAAAGTTGCCGTCTCTAGCTCCCACTACTCTCTGCCCTGTATTTCCTCCCCGCTCCTCTCAATCGGCCTCCCACTCCTCAGCGCGTTAATACGTTCATCCTGGTTTCTCTTTTTTAATTCCTCCTTTTGTCGAGTGTATCCTTCCCTGTCGAGTTCCACCGACTTCTGCTTCTGATTCCAGCGCGATGTTTGTTTTTCAGTGGGCTTCTTCTGCCGACGTCTCTTTCTGCGCATCTGACGGTTCAAGCTTGGTGAGCCTCTCTCCCCGTCGGTCTACAAAGTTGCTCGCTCAAGACACACGATGTAAACATGGCTCGTGATACGAGTATCCGTGTCGATAGAAGTAGGCATTGGAAACTTATCGCCAGCAAGCCTTTAACGTCCAGGAAAGAAATCATTTCAGGGGTGGGGACGTGGAACGATGAGGTTCGCTCCTGAATAAATGATTGATGATGGGGTGTTTTTATATTGGTGGATTTATTTTATTTATAGTGGCGCGCTAATGGCGGATTTCTGATCATCGGGCGACTGGAGGTGTGTGAGTGAGTAGTAGTGGTATTGGAATGCAGGGAAATCTTGATTAAAATATCGCACCAAATATGAGGCATTGAGAAGAAAAAAGGGTTAACCCACATTTTTTGCGAAAATGAGTTAGTAACAGTAATTTATTCTAATAGGTTCGAATAATCGTATACAATAGGAAAAATCAAATTTTTTCAATTTAAAGCCACGTGGCATAACAAAATCACTTGTTGCATTGACATTTTGTGGGGACATCTGTGTGTAACACTTGAGGAGTGATTTTTCAAAAGGGCATATTTCCACGTGGAATTTTTTTTCAATAACAGCAAAAAACTGTGGAACCTACGTTTATTAAAAAATAATTATTTTTCTTTTGATTAATACACATACATTTTATTCTTCTATCTGATAGTGGTAATGTTTTAAATTTAGAGACATTGTTTTAATAGTTATTTTAAAAAAAGTTTGGAAACCAACCCTCTTGATGAAAACTACTTGACTGAAAATGCGGTCGAATGTTTTAAAAAAATGTCTTTATCACAACAGACTGTTCCTTTGCGTGTTAGTGAAATTGGTACACAAATTTAAATTAAATTAAAAATGTTACTGGAAGACTGCCGTTATTTTTCATTGTGTCTCGATGAAAGCACAGATGTTAGTGACATAAGATAGTTATCTATTTTTGTAAAAACAATAGATAACAAGTTTTGTGTTAGTGAGGAATTGTTAGCACTCGTAACACTCCAACAAACTACACGAGGAATAGATATAAAAGGGAAGGTGAGGCAAGACGGGGTAGTTAAGGTTTGATGATGAATAAAACAAAGATTTTCATAATCAACTATTCAATTTTATGTCTGAACCATTCTTTGGTTATAAGTCTTTGAGTTTAACTGTGAATCAACCTAAGTTTCACAGGTTCCAATAGAGAAAATAAAAAAATTCAGAAAAAGTCGTTTCTCCCCATCTTGTCCCACGGGTGGAGTTTCTTGAGAAATACTGCAATTTCTTGAGAAATGAGAAATAAGAAATTATGAAATGTGAGAAATGAATGGAAGCATTTTTTTTATTATAATATTGCTGTGTCTCTACCAAGAAAGTTATACAAAATGATCGTAGGAATTGGAGTAGGTTAGACTTCTTCTCCTGAACGAACCTGCTGAGCTGAAGGTTTGGAAATTTAGAAGTAAACGAATAACATTACCGGAATAATATCTCACAATATAAATTTATTTTTCATTTTATTTTCGAAGACCCTAACTACTACACTTGCAATCGAAAGTTTGCCCAAGAACCTCAATCATTAAAGAAAGAAAAATACTTCGAAGGATATGCCATACGTGATACCAAGCATTCACCAAAAGAATACCTGAAAATACTGGCTGCGTTTCTAAGAGCCTATCTATCCCCTAATAGTTGCAATAATTCCCAGCTGGAAACTCTCGGTACATATTGCCCGCACCTTGTCATAAATAAATTCTGCCGCGGAACGGTAGCATAAATTAACGTCGATCCGCGAAAATTTTTCCGCGACCCGCAGCTTCTGGCGGATTTTTCCCCCAGCTTCGCGAGATTTCTCCTCGCGCGCTTGGACGCGGCGCGATCCCTCGTTGGGTTCAACCTGTACGCTTTCTAAACGGCAATTAACGATGATAAGATGCCTGGATGGAATTTTTCGACCCCCCCGAAGAAGCTCCCAAGCGCTGAACGGTCGATATGATACCTCCGGCCGCGCATCGACGTGCATATCGCGCGAGTTTATTACCAGCACTGCATTAACCTTTCGTAGCATAAACGACAGAACCGTTTGCCAGCGATGGGAAGCGCGAAACGCTGATTGCTTTTCGGCCCCGAACCCCCCTTTTTCGCCATTTCGTCCGCTGGCGTGGCATCGATTGACGGTGGTTAATTAATATGAAGGTTACCGCTTACTAGTAGAATATATAGTTGCTAGATGTGGCGTGTGAAGTGATATTTCTGGGGGTATAAACCACCGAATGTCCCATTCGACAAGTATTATGGGAATTTATAACTGTAGGTATATCATTGTTTCCCAAGCTTTTTTGGGTCGCGCCGCCTTTTATAATATTAGGTAAGGTAAATTTAATAAGGCAAAGAAAACACATTAAAAATAGGTATTTCAGAGTATAATTCTAACTTAATAATATTTAATTATCTTAAGACATATATTAAATATACTTAAAGATATTTGATATATTTAATTTTCTCATATAGTGTGATGGTTGTGCATACATCTGGGTAACCAGCTTTTTCTATTTTTCATGTATGAAAAATCAATGTTACATCATCTAGGTATAGAATATATCCGAGAGTAGGAGTATTCATCGCGTTTCCAAAGCTCGCGTGGAACGGGGCGCTCGAACCAATGACGTTGCGGGCATGTAACGGATGGGGAAAACTCTAGTAGTGTGCCTACATCGAGTCATTTGGGAGTCCGGGCTCTATGATGTTTACCATAGCCGCGTGATAACGTCGGCGCGTCACGGATAGGGAAACCTGTAAATGTCTGGACACACTTGTCCGTCACGAGTCAGTTCCGTGTCGGTTCCGTTCCGGCGTGCCAGTGGTAAGAAGAAGAGGGACGTAGAGGTCTCTTCTTCTTACCACTGGCACGCCGGAACGAAACTGGCACGGAACTGACTCAGGACGTGCGCGCGGACCTTAACACGTTCCGTACGGGTGACGTGTACGGTCACGTCATGGAACTCTTGGGCCCGGTCCCAATAAATGTGGAAGGTGAAGAAGAATTTTTCAGGTGTCGAATTTTCCTTTTGCATACGCATTCAGTACGAACGTGTTCATCAGTGTGTGCATGTCGTTCCAAATTTGCAACGTTTTTCACCATAGTGCAGCTGTTTCTTGTATTTAGATGAAGGTCAACTATTTTTGGTGCCGGACGCAACGTGTTAAGAGGGTAAGTAGTAGCATGCGGTGCACACATTAGAGGGGGTACATCCTGTGGATGTTACTAAAAGTTAAAGATTACACCCTATGGATGAGAAGGGGGCGAGGTTTCAGGTTATGGCCCGGCATCGCATATTTATTAGGCTATGCTCACTATGTGAGTATATAGGATGTGGTAGGGAGATAGACGGATAGGGGATTTACTCTGAATAGGTTGCCGATAAAGACCTAAATAGTCACCTGTGGGACCCAGTGAGGATAAGCAGGTGTCTGTTTTCTCGCGCGATCTTAGTGAGACCCGACTGGAAAATATAGGAAAACTAGCCTAATAATAATATAAGAAAGTACACCTAATAATAATAGTGACGCGTAACAGTGTCTGCGTCCGGGGTTACTTTCCGGACATCGAGCAAAGAGACCTCAGACGTTTGGTGGTGGTTTTTAGTGAGTAAGTCTCACACTACCCCAATCTCCAATATTTTGAGAAGAGGGGTGTCCATGAGGATTTTCCACCGCACTAAAAAAAAGGCTCCCCCTAGGCTGAAATATAATTGGCCCTCGTCGGAGGATCAGCGATCACTGTGGCCCCCAAGAATCTCAGTCATTCAAGCTTATCGTACGGGAATGAGGTTGCACCGCACACTACTACAGTTTTCCCTATCCGTGGCGCGCCCACGTTATCATTGGCTTCCGAGCTCCCTTTCCGCGCGGCTATGGTAAACATCATGGACCCCGGGCTCCCAAATGACTCAATGTGGCCTTCGCTGACTTACAGTATACTTACACTCGGCGTTAGAGTTTCTGGGGTTTGAAGTTGAAACTAATAAGCTTAGGTATATTAAAATTTCGATTTTGGACATTTCTATTATCCCTTCATTAGAAACCAAAAAATCTATTTTTCCAAATTATATAATTCGATCCCCAAAAGTTGCAAAACTCCCATGCAGAGTTTCCATTTAAATGGACGCACGTTTTCCCAAACAATTTATTCTATACATTTTTTTTTATTAAATTCAATACTCAGGTATGAATTTCTCAAAATGGACGAAAACTCATTCACCAGCTTTCTTCTAATAGAAACTAGAGAAAAGTATAGAGTAAGAAAAGTAGAGATTACAGAAGATAGACGACAGAAGAACGTGACACGTCGTATTTTGCCTGAAGGATGAATAAACTGCGTTTCTTAAGCATGCAGAGTCCTCTTATTAATATCTAAGTCATCTTCGCTGGTTGAACGATATCAGAAAAAACGAATCGGCCGGCTGAGTCGCGCTAATTGAAGTTGACAAGTCAATTGACATCGTGATTTATTCAGATAGACATCGAGAGCGCAGTGATTGACGATGGCCACTGGCTCTGTTCCGTGGAAAGCGAATATTTGCGATGCAATCAAAGCCTCTTAATCAACGATTAATAAGAGAACAAAAACACGCTAAGCCGCGTTACGAGCCTGACAATTCATATTGACGGCACATCAAAGCGAACGATGAAATATCATTTCAATTTATCGGCGTATTTATCGTGTATCTATACAGCGTTTACGAGCACAGGCTGCGTCCAATGAAAATAAATACTTGTAATAAAGATCGAACCTTCTGACTGTCATGTAACGTTAGAAAACACAGTTGCTGAGTGTGCGAACGTGAATCGAAACCGAGGGAGCGAATGAAAACGTCGTTTTGACGTGTTTGAACGACTACTCTACAGGAACGTGGAAACAGCAGACTGTTTCATCTTCATTTGGCAGAAATATAATAGATACTGTAATGGATACATGGTGAGAACCTTTCTTCGAAGGAACTCTAGGAGGAACTATGATTGCAATGTGCCAGTCACACCTCTAGACAATCCGAATGAAATCCCTTTCTCTCCGCTTAGTCCGAGCACGTTTTGAGGATGTCGAGATTGATGACTGGCTGCAGTTTAACGCCGCGTTGGCTACGACTGTGCCACTTATGACGAAGCAAACAAAGTGGCAGAGCCTGAAATTTATGGCGCTGCATGTTTCGGTCACGGGATGCTGTCCCGGGTTCCCCTTTGCAAAACTTGCGCGCATGATTTACGAGAGCTCGAAGGAGGTTCGAGATAAGGTGCAGAAAATGGTGAAAAGCGTTCGAAAGGTTTCGCGGTGGAAAGTGGTGGTGATAATGTGAGATGGCAAGGCGGTAATATTTCTTCGTAGAAGACTAAGACAATCGACGAAAGGAATACACGGATAATTTATGCAGATTTGTGGATGTAAAAGATCCCTGAAGATCGTATAGGAAAGCTAGATCAGAAATTAAGGTGTTCAAAATTGATTCTTTGAAGGGGGTATTCTTTGGACAAAAACATAGCAAAATTTCGAATTTTTTTTTTAAGAAATCAGCGTTTCAATTCATCTGAAATTTTGACCACGTTTTGGTGCATCTTTAAGGAAGCTGCAGTTTTTTTTTATTAATTTTTAACCATAAATATAGTAGTTATTCACGATCGACCACCACGCCGCGCAAAATTCGCCGGTCGCTGGTGTGCATGATATTTATTTACCAGGTAATTTGAAACAGAAAAGATTAAAACCGACTTCAAAAAAAAAATAAAACTAAAAAGTAAAAAATAATTTTTTCCCTTATTCAATCTACGACTCTCATATTTTTTAAGTCGGCGCCAGATTTACACAGTGCAAATGATGGGGCACTGATTTAAAAAATATGAGCGTCGTAGATTGAATGAGGGAAAAAATGATTTTTTACTTTTTAGTTTTATTTTTTTTTGGAAGTCGGTTTTAATTTTTTTTAAATTTTTTTATATATGTTATACATATGTAGCTTGAAATTGATGAACCAGCAAATTAAAATTAATTGCAGTATATTCGAATATGTTTTAATTTCTTAACTCACTACAAATTCATTAACTGAAGTTCTACAGAAGCTAGTGCAGTAATTGGTATTTTAGTCTATAACAAGTATGGGAGTACAATTTCATATAAGTCCACTCTTTAAATAGTGCTTAAACTCTGTTTAGTAGTGTTAAATAGTGACCTAGAAAGCAGTGAATTTTCATAAAAATAGGGAAAAGATGGATGTCATATGTCCCTTATTAGAAAAATAACCCAACTGGTGTCCAAAAGTTTGCGACGCCTACCGATACTCAACTTGTTTCTGAACCTAATAGCTGCTATTGCCAGACGAAGATCGTGTTTGGTTTGGAGTGGTGCTTAGCTGGTAGTGATATCAGGTAATGTTAACATTCATTTTCTATCGTTTCATTTACATAGAATATTTTTTAAATACTATTAAAATAACTGAAAGTTTACTATCTTGAAACGTGAAGCTTGTAACGTTTCTTCCTTGCATTCTTAATTCGATTAGATACACTTCGCCTTCACAGCAATACATTTAAGACGAAAATTTATTGCTCCATTTCGTAAATTATATTGGAGTACCGTTAAGGAACTAGTTTCTGATCAGTTTAGAGGGTTTCCCGCTTTAATATTTATTTTTAACCTAATAAAACATTAAACCATAGACTTTTTTTATACTAAAAGTTGAATTAATGTTTAAACTTCAAGGAAAAATTTTAAAAAGTTGAAAATAAGTATATAATTTAATTATTTATAAGGTATGAAATAATAAGGTGACTAGGAACTAGTTTTTGATCATCTAAAATTAACAATACTAACTGCTGTCACAGACAACACCTATATTTTTGAATTATCAGTTTTTATGTTAGTAATTATTTCAAGCAATTATTTATTGACATAAACTCAAAAAACGATTTATTTCATGAACTGATCAAAAATTAGTGCCTGATCAAGAACTAGTTCCTTAACGGTACAGTCACAGTTTTTGACAAAAAGTTATAAAATATCTTATTTTCACATTATCTACATTTCAACGAATTTAAGAACTGCAATATCTGCCAAATAATTCAATTTCTAATTAAAATCGAAACTTGAAATCCAAGGCTCCCAAAATGGTGGCACAGTATTTGCAAAATATTTCTCAGTTATACCATACAAGAAGATTTTATTTCCCACTAAAAATTGAACTATTAATTAATTGAGAGATATAGAGGTACATACTCCGTCTTTGGAACACATTAGGTACATAAATTCATTTTTCTAAAGACGAAAACAGTTATCGAAATGTTGCATAGTAATGCATGAGCTATTACAGTTACGAGGCATCAAAGAGAACTTTACGAACACAAATCACGCAATAGCAAATTAATAGGGCCTTCCGTTCTCTTCGATTGATAGATGCGCACCGCAAATGGAATCACTGTATCACGGTCTCGAGCATAACGGAAATAAACCTGGCTAAACGAATAAATCACACTAGACACTCCCATATCGTTTTGCCACTGACATCTTTCTCCGATTGACTGTCATTTTATTGCTGATTGAACCGTCTCAGATTCCGCGCGCAGATTAAAACGGAACGCATTAACTGTCGTCGCGGTTTTATCGTGGCCCATCCGTTCGTTCGTTTAATTCAGGCTACATTAGAGAAGGATCCAGCACGTTCCTATCAATTATGACGTATTTTATTTATTAGCGCAATTTGCCTCTGTCTATTGGCGCGCGTTACAAAATCGCGAGTCACCGGTTGAGTGAAAACGCCATTAAGATCCACGGTGATATCGGCGTTAATCGATTTCTGTTGCAAATTTAACCGATCCCAGCGACAAAAAGGCCCGTGGATCATGCGAGTTATTAGTTATAAAATGTGGTAGTTCAATATTACAACATATTACAGACGCGTTGGCTCCGTTCGGCGGTTTAACTTGAGTTTCTACTTCTCAGTTTCGTTGGTCTTTTTATTCGTTTCGGGAGGAAAGGTGCGCGAATATTTATGCAAGGATTTTTAGATCTATTTTAAACGGTGGTGCTCTATTTTGTGTCGATACCTACCATTACTCCACTTGCGTCTTCAGTTTTCTGCTTTCGTGAAAGAGGGATCGAACATCGTGATTGATGAGCTTATAACAGATTACATCTGAATAAAGATATCTGTCAATATTTACTTTATTGCACATTTTAAGTGATAATTAATGCACGAAACTGTTTCCCTGCGATTTTATTTCGTTCCCCAAAGTGCGCCACGTCTCCCAAGTCCAAGATAAAATTTACTTAATATGTTCGTGAGTCCATTAGTTCGACATACATCGATTGTCCATTAATACGTCCACTCATCCACCTGTTTCGTCCATCAAATACGCGTTTATTTTCTCAGAAATAATCTATGGAATGCAATTCATTCACCGAGATACATATCTATTAAGAACATAGTTATAATGATCTATCTTCAATATCATGCAGAGAAATTTCGCAAACTACCCTTAGCCATTCACCTAAGTACTTATGCACATCTTTGGCACGTCACTAAACATGCAACTAAATGTATAGTATGTATAATCCACACATTTTGTAAGCAACCATCGAACACATACGGTGTTGGTCAGAAAAAAGGTTAAAACTCATATTTTTATATGTCTGCATAACAAACTTAATACTACTTAGGCACCACTGGCCTAAGTAGTTTGAAAAGTAATTTCGTACACAAATTTTTATTTCATATAATTTTTTGCCCATCTCTGATTGTACCTACCTGACTCTGGACTCGTCCTCATCGCGAATCTCCGCCGCGGTAGAATGATCTTGCAACGTCCCGATCTTCTCGATCAGATGTTGCCTCTCCTCAATGGACTTCCGCCTGAGATCCATCGAAACGCAAAGCCGCGTTCCCGCGTTTCGCAACGCGATTGTGCGGCCCAGAGACACGCTTACAGCAGGCGCGTGTAACGGTTAACGGCCCCACGAAAAGGATGGATCGGCGGTTTTCGTCGGTGTTTTTCTGGCGATATTGCAAGAGCGACGGATTGCGTGAAGCGGCCGACGCGGCCTTTATCCGGGAGATTTCAGCGCGTCGATCCTCGCCCGTGAATAATGTGCTGTCCCAGCGGCGACGCGGAAGGGAAGGCTGAGGAACAGTTTCCGCGTGGCGGTGGAAGTTGTGCGTTCGACGCTGACCGTAAAATCGCGGCATAGATGTCGCGGCGATAAGATTCAGGATTCAGCGTCGCTCAGGGGACTCTGTCGTTAGATGTTTTGTTTCTGTGAAACTCAAGTTTGCTCGTACTGAGTGTTCCTGGACTGTGTATATATAGCAAGCAGGGTGAGGTGCCTATTGCGTATGGACCAAATGGAAGATGGAAAAGTGGGAAAGTATAGGGGAAAGGTGGGATAGTTGATCACAGTTTTTCTTTTTTTTTAAATAATAATAATGGTTTGCTTTGTTTGTATTTCTGTTCTGTTTTGTTTGAGCTTTTTTCCCTGTTTTTATACAAAGATGGCGTTTCAAGCATATTTGCTTCTATTGCCCAACGAACTATAGTCTCTATTTTCTTTCAGCGAGCGGAGTACCGGGAGAAAGGTGGTGGTCACCCATCTTTCCCCAGTACCCGCCCCGTGATGCTTAACTTCGGTGATCTAACGAGAACCGGTGTTTCCATCACGGCCACCGCCGCTGGTATTGTTTGTATTTAATTATTTGAGTTGTGATATAAATTGATGTGATCATGTATCCCCGCTGATCAACTACCCCACCTTTCCCCTACTGTGGACTATGGAATCTAGTCGTTGGTGTTTAATAGTGCACTGAATTAATGTAAGTACAATGAAACATAGCTCCTGCTTTTGGTAATCTTACTGTTTTCTGTTTGCGCATGCGCATTAGACACTTCACTATTGCTTGGTATACAGACAAGTGAGTATAATGGGAGTTATGAAGAAGAACACGATGTTCTGTCGAAGGATTCTTATTTTGAAGTTTGGAGAATGATTTTACTGAGAGCCTGAATATGTCCAAAACGATTCATCCATGATTGTTAGATGATGTTTTGATTAATGTTTCTCTATATCATTTTATGAGCCCTATTACCAAGATAATTTTTCATATCAGTTAAATCTTGTAGCTACTGCAATCTTTTCCAAGATATTCAAACCAAAGCAAGATAATTATAAAGATACTCTTCAGATGATGATACAGAAGTTCCAGCAAAAAGCAATCTGCAGCAGAAGCATCTCACAAGGTGGAATTTTATTTTGCCCTTTTTTTAAAGGTGTATCGCCTCGTTTAATATCCGTCTTCCGTGATCCAAACAGAAGATTTGCACATATTATTAGTATTAGTTATCTACAAGTTACATATGGAGTCGCCGTTAAATTAAGTAGAGGCTTTTGGTGAGGGGGATATAAAATATTACGAATTCTTGTACAGAGGGAGGGAGGAGGTAAGAAATTGTCAAATTACTCCTACATAATTTAAGGGGGGATTCTCGTCTAACAGCCCCAAAAGTAACTAATATTTAAGAATTTTTTTTTAGAAAACTGTTGGTTATATTGGATTAAATGCTTTTGGGATATATGGCATCTTTAAACTTGCTGAAAATATTTCTTTTATGTCGATCGTTCTTATTATTTATTAATTATTGCGAAATTTTGTCCATTTCTTCGACGATGTAACTCCTGTTGGCGGGATGTGTATCACAGACATCTGATTGCAGAAAAAATAGAAGTTTCTTAAAGTTAGATAATTTACGCTGGGATTGGTCCACTTTAGAGAAAAAAAAATAAAAAATTGAAAGAGTGTACTGCTTGAAAGAACAGGTACGTTTTTTCCTCAAACAAATTTGTCATATTATTCTTCATATTGGTGAAAAAAGTATTATAAATGAAAACTGAGATTAAAATTTTAGGTCCAGTCTCAGCGTTAATTATTTAACTTTAAGAAACTTTTCTTCTTTCTTAATTAATTCAATAATTAATAAATAATGAAAAGGATTGACATAAAAAAATTTTACAAGTTTAAACATGCCTCTTTATACCTAGGTATCCCAAAAGAGTTTAATACAATATTAACTTCTAAAAAAAATCATAAATTCCGGGGCCTGTTACACGAGAATCCGCCCTTAAGAACGGCCCCTATGCACTAAAGAAGCTCAGTTTTCCACCGAAGGAACCACGAACCGAAACATAAATATATAGAAATATTAAAATAACAGTCAAAAAGTTCTATTTATCCACAGAAAATTTCCAATCTATTTTCTGAAAGACATCCTTCCAACAAAAGGAAACGTCATTCTCACGTTTCTTAGTTGTAACTCCGTTTCCCCTGTTCATGTATCTCGGAGACATTTAAAACGGCCGAAGAGGAAAAACCAGCCGCTAGTTCAGCTCGTGACACCTATATCTGTATTCCCCGCGCTTGTCAAATTGCCATGTTACGAAGATAAAGATGCAGACGGACAATGTAGCCGATGGTTACGTGCGCGCAGCAAATATGGTGCAGGTACGCGCGGAGCATGATATATCAGGCATTGAAATCTTCGCGGCGCGCGATGTATCGCGGAGATTGCGCCGCGCGGATATCGAAGTCACCGGGTTAGGAAACGTCTCCGCGGCTTCAGGTACGACCGAAGGGATCCTCCCTCTGCGCCGAGGATGCGAAAAATCCACAGAGAGAAACTCGCGAGCTTTAACAACGCGTTACTTGGTGTTGTTGCGTATTGATTACGAGAACGTTTCCAGGAGGAGGTTTCAGAACCAGCTGGGCGATGCAAAACGCGCGGCATGTTTCAGAATGGTGATGTTTAAACATTTTTAATCATAGCCTATGGTAAAGGAGACATTTTACATCAAGTTTTGTTGCCTGTTTTTAATTTTTAATTATTTGTTTAATGCTTATTATTAGCTTTTCATTTTTTCAAATTTTCCAATTATTTATTGGTTTTTGAGAACCATCAAAATATTGATCGGTGATAAATGTGCCGACGATTATGAAAGTGGTGTAAATCAACAATCTAAAATAATTAAATTCATCACTTACCTACTTTGTTACATCAACTTACACTACAAAATAAGTGATAAATTCAATTTTTTTTAATTTTTGGCTTACGCCACTTTGATAATCTCGCCAATTTGTTACTTAATTAATGCAATGTTGATTTTGGGTTCTAATAAAAACGAATTATTATTATTAGTAGTAGTAGTAGTATTATAAATAGATCAAGAGAAAACTGTAAAAACAATTCTACTATTTTCACACATCTCTCATCACCCTCTATATTTTTTTAACCCGGGTCCGTCTTCGCAAACTGCATATATCTGACACGTTAATCGCGAGCCACAGAAGACCCTTAGCTCATATTTCTCTCCCCGAAGAAGTCGATTAATGAAGACGTCGCCGAAAATCGCGATTCACTGGAGTTTACATGGTGAAAACGCTGCCGACCTCGACGAAAGAGCAGAGCAAGTCGTATCCGAAAACAAGCCTCGCTCTCAGCGTCGTCCCGCCGTCGAACCAATTACACGACCGCCTGTGCTACGGACCCAACGAGATTTCTCCCGATAATCACACTCGGCGCCGCGATCCCCCCTTGATCTCGGGCCCGCAGATTTAATCAACCGCGGACGGACGTCTCCCGGCAGAACTGTCCGCTGAAAAATAACAAAACTGCGAACTTTCTTACGGGCTCATTACACACGTCAATTTAAGCCTGGACGCTGACCTGGTGATCGCGACTTTCGTTTCACCGCCGCGCCGCGCGGAACGTGTATACAGGGTGGTCCAGTAATCGTGCTATAATTGGGAGGGTGCGATTCTTCGTAAAGTAGTCGAAGTAGTTTGCACACCAGGGAGAGGATTCTGCGAAATCTGCCACTGCGGGCAGACATCGGTGTTTGGGCATAGCTTTAGTTGAGATATTATTTATGGAATGTAATGATCGGTTAATAATTCATCGTGAACGGTTCCGTGTATCTTACAATGATAATTCGTCTCCAATGAATTTTTCCAGATCTGATCCATAGTGGTGAACGAAAATATTGGCACTGAAAACTTTCTCTGAAAACTTTTTTTCTATCTCTTACAGTTCATGAGTTATAACACAAAATCGAAATATAGCCGGATTTTCAGGGATCAATTTCACTCCCTTAGAGTGAATTAAAGCAGCAAAAAAGAATTGCCTAATAAATATTTATATATCTTCTATATATCCCCAAAGTGTCGTAATTTTTTGAATTTCCGGTTCGTGGATCTTCCTTTGTTAGTTGGTAGCGTTGATAAGTTGATAAAACTTTGTGTCAAATATTTCTAATGAGCTTTATAATATATAGTATAAGTACAGTAATGCCTCGTTAGAATCACGACGATCGGGGCTGGCAGCGTGATACTAACGCGATGCGGATACTATTTCGTGCCGACGACAACTTCGCGTCGTCTCTTTTGTTCTGTCTAGCATATATCGGATTCTCTCACTCTCGACTGAAGGATGCCATGAAATGGTGGGGATGGTGAGCGTGATTATAACGCATGGTAAAAACGTGACACTAACGACGAATTACTGTAATGAGTTTTACAATATTTTAACGACTGGATAAAAGTATATAGGTACCCATGAAATATTTTATTTGCACTTAATTTAATTAATTTTAATTTTAATTTATTCTATATGTACATACAAGTGTCACCCTATTGAAATACAAATAAAAGAAAAAACAAGAAAAATAAACAAAATGTACAAATATAGGATTAGCTAACCTAAGGACACATAAACAATAGAAATACTAAAAAAGAAAACTAAGTATGTACTCAAGTTTCACACTCGAACGTGTGCAGAGTGGTGGCACTTGAAAATTCATACGAATGAATTTTATTCGCCGTCCATTGCTCGGTGATAGCCTTTTCGCAGGTCAGGGAAGAGGATAAATTAACCCGTAATTAACGCTAGTACGTCCAGCGATGCCTCTCATTCCGAGAATACGACGTTCATCCACCCCAGGCGAGGAGATGTCAAAATCGGCGAATCCTCCGTTCCTGCTCATGAATATTCAGCCGCGGATTCGCTCGAAAGATGGAATATCGCGGGCGAGCAAGTGGAAGTGGACTGGCTATCGCTAAGATCTACAGGGTGTCTCGCGACTAGTGCTGGGTACCAGGGAATTGATGAGAATTATAAAATCATAGGGTTTTTTTAAACGTTTTTGTTAAATTAAACCTTGTTTAGGAGGAAATCGGTTTTGGATATTAACTTTGGGATACAAAACAGCCACGTGGTCATATAAACCACAATTTTAGCGCGATGGCTACAATGTACCACACACAGTTACTCAGGAAAGTATCCGCCCACCACATATTTTACTTAATCAAGTAATGTTAAATTCAGAACTACCCATTATAATTTACATTGGGATAAACCTTGATTAATATAATTTTAGATAGTACCATCTACCAAAGGAATATTCAAAGAAATTTTGCTAGAAGAATGGAACCAGATAAGCCCCAATTTCACAAAAAATTACTTGACTCTATGCATAATAGATTAAAGCTTATAATAAAATCATAGAAATATTAGAAGAATGTTAAGTTATTGTAACTACATTTGTATAAATTAAATAAACTGTGTACAATTTTTTAATTCAATACACCCAACAACAGTAATCAAGGTTTATATTAGAATGAATTTTAATCACGAATTCATACTTAGAAGTCGATTTATTATGTAAAATATGTCACATATAAGGTGGACTGATGCTTTTGTCAGTAACGGTATTTGTGGCAGTCGATGTGTTAGGATAGATTACGTGTTACGTGACGAACAAGTGTATTTTCTTAACATCTGATTTCACTATATTATAATTAGACAATTTAGGATGAAGATCTGCAAACTGATAGTACACACAAAGCGGGGAGCTGACATTCCTTACAGTTGTGTTTCGTCCTCAGCCTCTCAAAGAAATCAAATTGTCCGTCCACAAAATTTCATTTTGAAGTTTAAAACCATGTATTATTTAAGAGATTATTATCTCAATTTCCCACCTCTGGGGCACCTTGTAGGTCTCCATGAACCCGGGGATCCATCTAGAATCTAAGCTAAGCTGAGAACTAAGCTTAGAGCTAAGCTGAGAACTAAGCTCAGAGCTAAGCTGAGAACTAAGCTTAGAGCTAAGCTGAGAACTAAGCTCAGAGCTAAGCTGAGAACTAAGCTCAGAGCTAAGCTGAGAACTAAGCTTAGAGATAAGCTGAGAGCTAAGCTCAGAACTAAGCTGAGAGCTAAGCTGAGAACTAAGTTGAGAGCTAAGCTGAGAACTAAGTTGAGAGCTCAGCTCTGAGCTAAGTTGAGAGCTAAGCTCTGAGCTAAGTTGAGAGCTAAGCTCTGAGCTAAGTTGAGAGCTAAGCTCTGAGCTAAGTTGAGAGCTAAGCTCTGAGCTAAGTTGAGAGCTAAGCTCTGAGCTAAGTTGAGAGCTAAGCTGAGCGCTAGGGAGACCCCTTAAGCTGAGCTAAGCTGTGCTAAGCTATGTAACCTAAGCTAAGTAAAGCTAAGCTATCCTTTGCTATGCTATCCTATGCTATGTTGTGCTATAAAACATAAAAAAAACATAGCGCAGCTTTGCTTAGCTTCTGGTGGAAACGGTTCCATAAGTATAGAAGCTAATTTTTTAAAATTTAGCTTAGATTAACGTAGCTTAGCTTACAATTAGCTTTCAGATAGAATCTCCACTTGAAAGGTGCCTCTGTGCACTATCTCTGCAAGACCATACAGATACGTTCAGCTTAATATATCTATCTTGGTTGAAGCGTTTAATGCCGGAGTCTGCTCCCGTTATCCATCCACCTCTCTCATTTCTCTCTATCCCTCACGTATCTACAGAATCAACTGACGGGTGCAAGAACGTGGCGGAAAATGTTCCAGGGCAGCGTGCGTGGTCCTATATAAAATCGATCGGCCACGCTGGAAATGTTGGAAAACACGCGATTAACGTCCTTGCGCGCCGCGGCTACGGAACTTAATCACGTAGTTGACTGGGTGCGCCATTGGCTGCTTAAAATTGGATGGAAATGCCGTGGGAAGCGTGGAGGAGCGCAGGGTGGCGAGATTTAATTGCGTCGGTGCAGGCTGTGTTCCTGGGGATATTTATGTGGCCGACGTTATGGGCGATGGAACGTGGAATAACATCGACTAGCGATATCTAAATAATGACGTCGATGACTTGGATATCTAGTGGCGGTGACTGGATAATTAGTGGTCTTTAGTATTTAAAATGCGAGTGTAGGTGTTCTTTCCCAGTTTCCTTCGTATATTAATTATTAAAAGCGTCTGCGCACCTTCGTGTTCATTTGTTGGTTATTGAGTCACTTAGCATACCCCGCGTGCGGATGTCCTTTGAGCATATTCGTTAAGCATACTCGGTGGACGCCTATCGGCGTCGCCCGCACAGGCTAGATATATATGTCTATTGGACTCAAGAGAGATAAGTGAACGTGCCCTACATCAGTGTCCTAATCTTAGGAAAGTATCAGAAGTTCCTTGTGCACAAAATGGCGCGTAACTTGAAACGCTGAAAATCGTTTCAGACGAAGGTGCTTTCCTTGTTGATTGGTCGCTCTCGTTGAAGGTGTGCTTGAAGAAATATTTTCTCATTTGGATTTCCGTGTTTCCAACGCTGATGGTTATCTGGGGGCCGCGGATTGTATCGTATTTTCAGTTCTGGTGCACGCGTTTAAACTAGATATGTTTATGCATGCTGTGGCGCACCGCTACGCGAAGGTACTTTCCTTGGACGCCATCACACACCGCGGAATTATTTGTAAACGGCGCTTTACCTCGAGTAGGGAAAAATGTTGGTGTATGTAGGATTGGACAAAAGGACCGCCGCGAGGCTATTGAGTTAGTGGTATTTGGATAAAGTGCAGGGGGGGGGGGGATATTTATTGAGCAGGTATGTGGATGTTGCACGCGAAATGGCTTTAGAATTAATTAAACGGTGCCAAGAAATGGATATCCAATTTCTTGTAACAACTTACGAGGCTCAGGGTTGGCGTATTTTAATGTCGAGGAAATTCCTGATTTTGTTAGTATGCAAGGTGGTACATATTTTTTTAGTATGATTATTTAGTGTGTACTATTTTAAATTTTTATTGGTTAACTTACGTTCACTTTCGAACTTTTTTAAATTTTTTAACTATTCACTGGTTTTTAAGAACCATCAAAATAGCATATTATAAGTAGCATATAAATCTTTGAATGGTGTAGTTTTGTCAGTGATAACTATGAAACACAATAGTAGGAATTAAAATTCGAAAAGTCACGCACACGTGACAGTGGCCGTCAAAGTGTTAAGAATTCCTCGTTTTATGTTTATAGAGGGTGAGTCATTGGTGAGTCCCAGTTTATGCGCAAAGTTTATTTGCTCTATAAAATATAGTCTTCGAAATAAAGGCCATGTGTACTACGGTTTTAATTAACAAGAAATAAAAACAGGTTGATATAAATTTTACAGGAACTTATAGAATTAAGTTGAAGAATTAATCTTGCTTTCCCAATATACCTAGTGAATAAAATTCAGGACTCTGATTTTGGAGAATGTCTGTGACACAGTTCATCGCAATCAAGGATCCTCTAAAACGTCAGAAATAAAATAATTAAAATAAATGACTTAAAAAAATAAAAATATTAAAAATTCTCAAGAACAATCCATCGTTGAACTACATCGATATTAGAGTATAATTATATCCTGCGTGAAATTAATTTGAAATAGTTCAAGCACATGGAGATCGTCTAGAATCTAGATTTTCGCGAGCAATTTTCCCAATTTTCATGGAATCGACGTTTCACCGCGATCCAACTCAAAGTCATGTGCTTACATTAGAGAAGATGCACTCGCGGTTTGAAGAGAGGAGGGAAATCATAGAACATTTTCGTGTTGAGATTGCGGGAACACGCGCACGTTCCATACAGGCTTTGTATTCAAATTGTAATGATCATTATTAGAAGCTTGAAACGCGTTTGAATTTATCCGCGTTAGCAGGATAAAAGGTGGATGGTGTTCGAGGATATAACGGGTGGCCAGAATAAAACGTTCTACGTTGTGGGAGATATTTGATGTATTTCATAGTAATGATGTGTAATGAATTTTCTGTAATTTTCTGTAAATCCCTGCGCTGTCTAGCGGCTGAAATGAAAAACATCCTTTTTCATCGGGAACTGTCAAAACTCGGCCAGTCTTCCAATCGTCTGGTGCAAACGTAAGATTTTCAATCTTCCAGTTACCAAAGCCATACACCTTTAAAATACCGATATTCTTTATGAATGGCCCAAAAAAGAAAAACTTTTTCTAAATACCAAAAATGAAGAGACTGTCTCAAACATTAAACCCAGATGAACCTCCTGTATACACCTTTAAAAATACCGATATTCTTTATGAATGGCCCAAAAAAGAAAAACTTCCAAGACTTTTTCTAAATACCAAAAATGAAGAAACTGTCTGAAACATTAAACCCAGATGAACCTCAAGTATACACCTTTAAAAATACCGATATTCTTTATGAATGACCCAAAAAGAAAAACTTCGAAGACTCTTTCCAAATACACAAAAATGAAGAAACTGTCTCAAACATTAAACCCAGATGAATTCCATAGCGGTTCCCGACGCACCTACTTGTCACTCTACGGCCATCTCTTATCTTTCTGTTCTTTTGGTTTAAATGTAATTTATTGTTATTATCCCTTCTTATCGTGTTCTTGTGCTTAATGGGCTTGCCCCGTAAATAAAATTATTATTATTATTAAAAATCCAAGATGCGCCGCCTAGTCACGTGCTATTCCGGTCACCCTGTATCCTCCAACGCTAGACGACCACCCCGTTAAAAGCGTGGGCGCGCGAAACCTCGCACAATAACCTCCGACAATCACTGTGTTGATCGTCCACTGATATCACGCACGAGCCACTCTCTCCGCTGCCCCCGTTCCCTCCCGTCTTCTGCCGCCTCTCTTTCGCCGGAGGGGCACGCGATAAAGCGGCTGCCTCTCCGCGGAAAAATCCGCGGATCCCCTCGCCGGCCGGGGAGTGACCGCCTGTAACAGGCGCGAATGAATATATTACGCCGGGCCCAGGTGTGTATTAACGGCGTTTCGCCAGGCGTATTCGTATCGTCGAATACCGCGGCGGCAAAGTCGTGCGGTTGCCCTAATGGACGGGCATTAGTCGGCTACCACTAAGTATCAGCGGGGTATGCGGATTTTCTCGTTATAATTATTCGGCCGCGTACTTTTTGCCCCAACGATCTGCGAAAGGTCGTGGCAGATATGCGCCGCCACGGACACCTGCGAATCGTTGCGCATTTGCCAGAAGGACTGGGGGGAGGAGGGGAATATCTCGGAAGTCTGGGGTACCGTAACGCTGGCCACTATGGAACGGATCTCTTTACGGGTTAAAACACTTGCAACAGTGGTTGATAGCAGCGATGGGAGGGAGTACATTGTAAATAGTGTTGGAGGCTGATGGGACAGGTTTGGAGTTTGTTCGTGTGTTAAAAGACACAAGAGTGATAGTATAATCGAATCCTAAAAGGATGTTTTGAGGATTCATGACGATGAGGAGTGGTTGGGCTAGTAATGGAATAGGAGTTTAAAAATAAGGTTCTTTGGTACTCAGAGTTTTCTGTAGCTTTAATATGCATCAGTAGTTGCGGCTCAGGGAATTCAGAAGGCTGAACTCAGGCGGACCACTTTAGAAGTCCACTACAACCACAAAAAAACGGTTCTTCGTTGTATCAACCACCGACTGCGACAGTTTCCTGGTACATTTTTTTGTCGTCGATACAAAAGCGACAGCCCAACCACTGTTTTGTGGTTGTGGTGGGGTTCTAAAAGTGGTCCGTCTGAGTTCAGCCTAATTTGGGAAGGAAAGGACGTAGCTAGCTGAAAAGAGTCACATTCATCTGGATCAGCCAGATATAATGAGCTGCGGCACGTCATAATGACCAGTCTGGGGTCATTCCCAGAGTTTACCGTTCGAAAGTGTTTAGACGATAGACAAACACACAAACATGAACTTTCTGCTTCATATATTAAGGTAGTTGGACTACTGGGTAATTGAAAAATTCACAAGTAACTATTCACTAATTCTAACTCTTCTCATCGACTTTGTAGAATTGTGTGTATATATATGCCTTGTACAAGTTTTTCATGAACCAGAAATAATTCCAGTACCGTCAAGGACCCAGTTCCTGATCACTTGAAATGCAAAGGGAGCAGTTTCTGATCAACCTAAAAAATTTTACTATGAGCTATCAAATTTAAAAATACTTCATAATTATTTAATAATTTTTTGGAATAAATTTGTATCGTGATAAACTTATTATTTGGTATTTATATACTAAACTGATCAGGAATTGGGTTCTGATCAGGAACTGGGTCCCTGACGGTACACGAAGCACGTAAAGAATTCTTACTCGAAAAATGATGGTCGAAAGTAGTCAGCTGTAGGGTCATTCCTCACAGCGTCTTCAATATATACGAGCCAATAAAAATGATTCAGTTCGTTGTTCGATCGGCCAATTATCCCAATAACGCCGGGATCTACGATCCATACGATCCTCTGAGGTGCCGTGGCGAAAGCTGCGATTTCCTGCTCCTCGAGCTAGGGCGAAAAGGGGGCGCAGAAGACGTGCATCCGCGTTATTAGATATCCACTCAGTTTTGATCGATACCCCGCAATTTCGAGGCAGCCGCGCGAAGATACGGCCGTAATTCCAGGAATACGAGTGTATCGGGGTATAACGGAACGTGGCTGGAAACGAAATATCGTCGACCAGGGGGATCCACGGGGCAACGGGCCGATATATCGAACAGCTGGCCACGATAGCCCAAGAGAGTTGGCAAGACCACGTAGGCATACTGCACCTGGGATTCCAGAGAATTCTACCCCATGTTGAAGTGCAGCCACTGGAAAACGAATAATATAGGTATATCAGGCTTCTTCGATTGATACCGAAGTCATTCTCGCGTTGAGGTAACACAGTTCGACAAAATTAGACTTTTTCCCGGACTTGTCGCATTCAATAGCCGTTTCTTATAGGTTTTTGTGTGCTGAAAATGAATCTGCAAACGGTTTGTCGCCATCACCCTCGGTTTTTGAGAAATTCCATTTTGAAAAAAGCTACAAATTTTCAACTTTGAAAGTCTTTTGTGTTGAAACGGTAACAGTTATTCACTTGTTTTTCTGACAAATTATTCTATGAACCCTTCCGAATACAACGATATATTAAGATATTAGTGCATTATGAACATTTAAATATGTTTAAACAACGATCAAAGGGAAAAGAACACTCGAAATGCACCTATTTTTGCACCTACTTTTCCCTTGATCGTTGTTTAAACATATTTAAATGAACATAATGAAGTAATATCTTATATCGTTGTATTCGGGAAGGTTCATAGAATAATTTGACGGTACAAGTAAATTATTACCGTTTCGACACAACAGATGTTCAAAGTTGAAAGTTTGTAGCTTTTTTCAAAATCGAATTTCTCAAAAACCGAGGGTAACTACAAGTCTAGATGTTTGTCTTACTGTGTAATTAGTGACTGCAAGGTGGCATAAAATAGGAAAGACACTTCAATCCCTAGTTATTTTATTTTAGGGAAGATCGACTTCAATGCCTATTTATTTTATTGTAAGAAGGAATACTTCAATGCTTTGGTGTTTTATTGTAACAAGAGACCTTAATGTCTACCTAAGTAGTTGTTTTATTATAGGGAGGGGGCTTGGATGCCTGCTCGATGCGTTGTGTGGAAGATTTCAATGCCTAAGTAGTTGATGCACTGTGGGTCGCGTGTCCCCATTAGCGACCATGTTCCATTCATTGACTGGTTGCATCTACTCCCCCATTAACAGTAACGGATAAATGAATGTAGGTACTGGCTATAGATTGAAAGTCGAAATATTTTATCCACTACTACATTCGTGATTTCATGTATTGTCGATTTCATGAGTGCGTTATTCGTGAGACTATAAGTGCTGACAGCTTTCAATGCAGTGTAAATATATTATGCATTATGGAATTCGTTGTCTTTAACCCTTTAGCGCCAAACGTATCATATTTGATACATTCCTTTTTTTTGCCGTTTCGCTGTTTGCACTCGAATTTCGCTGTTTGCAACAGTTTAAGTGAAACATGTTTAGTGTAGTTTTATTCACTGAAGAAAGTTGGATCTATCTGAACCCTGTATTCTTTGGTTTTATGTATTTTGACTTCGGAAAAAATAAATATAAAAAAAATAAAAAATTTTTTTTTATAAAAATATACAAGTTCAGACAATTTTTAACGATAAAAACAAAAGGGCGTATTTTTCCTTCAACGGCATCTAGGTGTGGGCGCTAAAGGGTTAATATTCGAAGTCTATAAGACTGTAACGTCACTGAATAAAGTTTCTAAGGAAAATGTGACAATGAAATTAGTTAGTGGAGACATAAGACAATGAATAACGCAAGTATCTATGTAGGTCGATTTTGTAATTGGGGTACTAAAGGGGTCAGTATTTTCGATAATTCATGTTTCGTGTTAATTTTCTTGTGTATCTGTGTGTTTACTTGGTTTCAAACGATTAAGGCGGACCTGATACATCATTAAAACACTGGCAGGCCGGAAGTCATAAATGAACGCTTGACTGTGTCATAAAACATAGAAAAGTAGTTTCCATCGCGTAAACGTTGCTTCGATTAACCGGATATTCGGTATAATTAGAACTGTTTCAGGTTATATGATGCGTCTTTCTGTGACACAATTTCTTTTCATGGTGGAGACTAATGCGTCTACGTAAGTTTCTTTTAAGCACCATAAGTGGGTTTAACAGGGAGATTAAAAAACCATTGATCTACATATATAATTTGCTATGCAATCAATGCATCTAACAAATTCTGCGATCAATCTTTTGGAACGAAACCTACAGAAGTTAATAAACCAAATCGAAGCTGTTGGTACTGAAGAAACTAAATACGTACTGTGTAAGTGTGGATCATTTGTTATTAGAGTAAATCATACTAAATTGAGGGAGCTTAAATTAATTGAATATTATCTTCTTGCAAGGCAGACGATTTCCAGACGTGATAATTGTTTTCGCAGAATTCACGACCTGAAGAAAAATTCATTCAGAATTAATTAGTTCGTCATATGAACTTAATGAATTGTCTATAATTGGAACAAAAAAATAGAGTGTGGTGTATTACGTATTCAATGCTGAATAAAATAATCTTCGTTCGAATCAGTTTCGCTCAGAGTCTCCATGATTAGCTTCAGTCAGACAGTTGAAAAAAGTTTGATGGGTGTTTGATCGGACAGAGTGGGTCATTTCCATAAAATTCAGTCTCTAAGGTCTCGATTGGGCAACCACGCTGAGATTAAGTGACACATAAATTGCTACCGGTCTTTAGCGAATTACCTCGAAATTAGTCGCTCCCAAGAAAATGACGACATATTTATTCGGAGACGTTAAACCTTGTCCCACATAAAGCCGCTCTACGACAGTTTAATTCCAAACGAAAAACGCTACACGATTCTCGGCGATAGACCGAATAATAAATCTTCCACTTCTTCGAAGTTATCTGTCTAATTAATGGCTGTAACTCGGAGAAAAAGAGAAGAAGCTATAGATCTAGTCTTTGAAGCAACGACATAAAGAAATCATGTTGCTGAATGTGTTTAGATAATTTGTGTGACAGATATTTTCTACTATGTGGCCATCAATTTTCAGTGTTGACTGAGAAATTGATCATATTTTGGCCTTTTCGAAGCTCATGCCTTTTAATTGATTATCTTACCTCGACCATTTATTCTAATGATATTTAAATTAGTCTGGTTACCCTTTTACATCATCCCCTCTGGTTTCGTTTTGATGAATTATATGGGAGGTGTTGAAACTAGGTACAGTGGTGGCCAAAAGAGAGTTGAAAACTCATATATTTGCATATCTGCATAACTAACTTAATACTAGGCTTGAAGAATCGTGTCATGGGATATAAATTTTAACATACAATAGTTTTCTAATGCAACTATTTTACTCCTGTTATCGTTCACAGTTTAAACCTTCTTCTGACCAATTAGCTCAGGGAGAGCCTGACACATTCTTTTCGTTGTAAGCCACAGAAGTGAAATGAAGGATCACTGCGCATATTCATCAGACTCCAATCGATCTTCACGTTTATGATGGAACAGAACGAGACGTGGATGCATCGTGGTAGCGAAATTAACCCTCTGCGCTCCATGTATGCCTCGCGGGCACAGCGAAGATTAAATTAACGTTACACGATGATTTCATTAAGCTTTTTAAAAATCGAGGAATTCGTAATTCATAGGATTAAGTGAATTACTGGTTTCGAAATTATGGGTATACTAAGCAACAGCCGAGTTAAGGGGAGACTTTGGCATACTTGGGTCTCTGGAATATGTTTGCGCATCCGCGGTGCAGACCTCACCATCGCTGTGTCTGTAGTTTACATCTAGGTCTACCTATACAGGTACTTGATATTAAAATATACCTATACAGAGTTTTACAACTTCTCACGACTAAACTTTGGAAGCGTATATAAAGGTATCCGAAATCAGAGTGAAAGTCCTTCATCATTACAGGGTCATCTAGCTATTTTCAAGTTTCATTTCATATTCAAATTAGTTCAAATAATATCTTCCATCAGCTTTGGCCATGTTTCATCTGAGAAATTTCGAAAATTAAGGTTACTGTTTCTTGTAATCAGTGCAATAACGATCTTATATTTATAAAACTTTTCTCATGTGTCTATACACCATCCAATTATGTTCCTTAACCCTTTACATAAGTGGCAAAAATTTTACGCTTCTATGCTTTTAAAGCAGCAACGACGATGTCCCTGAGAACCCATCTCATCCACAGCTCATCATTCGAATCCAAGTGATTATAACTTCTGCTAACACCCTATATACTCTGAGTCCAGGCACGTCTCGACCTCGCCATGTTGCAGTAATCGATGGATAATCCACCAAACCATGTCGCAAAGGGTTAAAACGCGGCAGGAAGAATGCGAGGCTATCGCTAGGAGTCCGACTGCAGCCGGTGCATAAAGCTGCAGCGATGTGTGCATGCAACGAGCAGAGACGGCGAGGATCTCGCGAGCACGGAACTTTCTAATGCCTGCATTAATATTTTTGTGCCTGGGAGCTAGAGTCGTTGCGTCAAAAGGTCGGCTCGCGCTGTTTCTCGTGCGAACGACCGGATACACATCGATTTTAGCAGGGGGGGAGAGGGGAGACACGGACGATCGCGTTATTCCGCTGAATAACGCCGCGCCAATTACATCCCGCGACGACCTCGTAGTACGCCCGGCTGTTTTATTCTCGATTATTTCAGAGTCACAAATCGCTCGTCCCACTGAAGAATTCGTCAGCCACGCCTTGGTACACAATCCCTAATGTCTCTTTGATTGAACGAGCTCGTTTACGCACAGTGAGGTTAGGTCTGCGCCCATCCTGCGCGCGCATTCCGCCCCGTTTCAGCGTAACAGCGTTCTTGGCTACGTAGGTACGTTAACGAGGTGGCTGTGGAAGCTGAAGAATGAATGATAATTTAATTTGTATATTATGGAGGGACGTGCGATATGTGGAAGGAATTTTCAGGTTGAATATTGATATTTGTTTTGTGAGTAGGAGCTGAAGGATGTGGAGGATTGATGGAAGAGCCGTTGAGTGTGTTAAAGAATTAATCCCTAGCAGCTTGTGTATGTAGTTACTGGTGCAATTCTTCTTTTTGGTGGGTTGGCGTAGACGTGTGTGAGGTATGCGAGTCGGTGTGCACGTGCCATGTAAAACGAGGTACCTAGGGGGAGTTGGAGCACTTTGGTGCAAGGGGCACAATGAAACATTAATATTCTCTTGGTATCTAGAAACAGTCAGAAGTTCAAAACATGATCACAAGACAGTATAAATTATCATCACGATAGATGATATAAGATTATAAGATGATACTCTATAGATATCAAGATAATATTAATGTTTCATTGTGCCCCTTCCATCAAAGTGCCCCAACTCCCCCTACTTACAAGGGAACATCCCGAACCCGAAAATTCAAAAAATTCTGAAACTTTGTGGATATTTAGGGGATTTCCTTCTGATTACAACGCAATTTTTTTTGCTGCCTAAAATCACTCTAAGGGGATGAAATTAACCCCTGAAGACTCGGCTATTTTTCGATTTTCTGTTATAACTCGCGAACTGTAAGAGATAGAAAAAGTTTCGGGACAAAAGTTACTTCTTTTAATTAGATCTATCATTTGGTAAAAAAATTATTTTACATTTCACCAGTTATAACACAAAATTGGAAAATAATCAGATTTTCAGGGGTTAATTTCACCCCCTTAGAGTGATTTTGGGCAGCAAAAAAAAATTGCGTTGTAATCAGAAGGAAATCCCTTACATATCAACAAAGTTTCAGAATTTTTTGAATTTACGGGTTCGGGATGTTCCCTTGTTAGGTACATACTGTGTCAGCAGTTTTGACCGTTCTGGTCCTTTTGACTGTCTTTATGCTTCTACGCTGTTTTGTTAATTACTTCTTTTCTGAATCGAACGCTTTAAGAATAGAACACCTTGGAACCTTTTCATACTACAGATTGTAATTAGTAGATAGTCAGTTTGAAGGTACAGTAGAACTTACAGTATTGGAATTAATAGTGAGACATGATCGTTCGGATAAGGGTAAGGGTATTTCACAAAGAGTAATACAACAAAATAAAGAATGCTGAGTAAGAAACATGTACCTACTATCATTGATCTTCCAATGTTGGATATTCTTGCCAATTTTACGTCACTCCCTTCATTTTCTAGCTTCTGAAGTACCTCCCGTGTTATTATATACACTCCTCGCATTAATTAAAGGATCACCTCTAGGAACCTCAAAAATAGGGGCAAGTCCACATGATCATAACTCCGGAAAAAATAGTCGTATTGATATTTTGAAAGCGTGGAATCTCTACTTTCAGCTCCGTCGACTACAAAGCTGCCATCAAAATGTAGGATGTATTAAACCTAGCGTCAGTGGGTTCAACTGTGTTCCGTCTTGCATTACGACTTTTGACTGTGCAATCAAATCGAGCGGCAAGAAGGACCGTGGGTGGCGGCCTTAAGGTGCCAAAGCGGACAATCCGAATTTCGTACTAAAGTGGTGCGAATAATATTCATTTTGATCGTTGTATATAGACGTACTCACGTGCGTATCTATTTCGATAGTAGAGGGCATAGGTGCATGTAACGTATCTAATCATAGACATAAATATACTATCCGGATAATACAACCTTCGAGTGACAGGACATTCGGATAGTAGAAAGTTCGAATGGCAGAACATTCGCATGGTAGAATGTTCTGATAACACCTGTTCGGATAGTAGAACATTCAGATAACAGGTGTTGAAATATTGAAGGTTCTACTTCACATCTGAAGGACTGAGGATCAGGCTGATGAGCATAGTGATATAAGTCCAAACTTGGATAATTTGTGTTAATAACTATTTTACAGTCTTAAAGGCTCCAGTTGTTTACTTTCATAGTGAATCAAGCTATGAGTGATAAATAAGAACATTTCTCTTTAGCACTTAACTAAAAAAGAGCAGAGTGTTTCGAAACTTGTTGGTGTAAGTCCAACTAATTGTCGTCGCTCTTAATAAATTAATACCTATAGGTAACGAACATGCAGATGCTGGTTGGATGCAGGGATCCTAACCCGCCGGGAGCGGGTTACTAGTAGCATAAGACAGTCTAGTCTAGACAGCCACTTAACGTACTCTGGTCATCCGGCCGAAAAATTGTGCAATTTTTATGAATTTTTTACTCAATGAATTACAAATATAATCATGCGAAACTTTTTACACATTATTAATCTACTTGTGCCTTGCTCAATTTTTCGGCCAGATAACCATAGTACCCCCTTAGGTGGCTGTCTAGACTAGACTGTCTTATGCTACTAGTAACCCGCTCCCGGCGGGTTAGGATCCCTGGTTGGATGCTGTTCATACATTGTGCTACCAAGTGAAAAACAAGGTTAAATATTAATTTTTTTAATTTTTAGGTGTTAATTAAAAATTAAAAAAAAATTAATATTTAACCTTGTATATATATAAGGTTAAATATTAATTTTTTTTTAATTTTTAATTAACACCTAAAAAGAGATTTTTTATAACAGGAAACGCATAATATTATTTGTACAGTTATGTTATTGTCCATATATGTATGTTTATTAAGAATCTTTTCAGTTCTTTCAATGACTTCTATTTAATTAGTCCGCCAAGTTTGTAACCTTGGAATTATGACCACCTCATGTAACAAAAACCCTGTTGATGATTCTTAATACTACTCAAAAGGAATCGAGCTTACGTGTTTTATCACTGGTGTTAGAACTAGTAGAAATATGTTGGTTCTATCTGTATCCAGTTTCGTGGACGTGTTTCGAGAACTCTGTGGCATCTGTCCCGCCTCTACGTGGTCGTGATGCCAGTGTTATCGATATTTTCCTCAACAATTGAATTCCACAAGCAAAGGGTAAAAATCGAATCCCGCCTCCATGACTCGAGAAATCGTATCCTAGTTCTTGCTCCGTTGTACGCCCATGCGGCGAGCACGATCTCTGGCTAATCTCGCTCCGCTAACCGTTGAATTAGCAACAAAACGAGCCCGCGAGAAGATTGCATGCCTCTTTGAGCGCGCGCGCGGCGCAACGGAAGGTCACAGAGTCAGGGATCTTCTCTCGAAAGTGATCGTTTCGTTTCAGTTGTGCAGGCTAAGTCATGTGATGGTGGAATTACTCGTGTCTTTGTTTTTTCACAATAGAAAGCAAAATTTTGACAAAATTTTTAATCTGCTTTGAAAGCGTAGATACGTGATGTGATTACCATTTCCTTTCTCGAGGTTGAAGGATTTGTCGTTCCAAGGTTACTTAAGCTTCTTCAGTGGAGTGCTGAGTATCTTTCTTGATTTTGGTAGTAGAACGATTTTGAGTTAGAAATTCGTGATGTGATAAGCACTGTTTCCTCTGATCGTTTAAGATATTTCAAGTGAAATCGCGAATTCCTTCTTGCTTCCAACGCTACAAAATTACTCTTTGAAAATTTCAATTCAGTTTGAAGGGGTCTGCGATATAACCGGGACTAATTCTCTTTTAAATGATTTTGCTTAGCTTCGACCCTCTGTATTTTTGGTGTTTGTCTGTTTGTTTGGTGTATGGTTCAAATCTGACAACTCAATTTTCACCCACTTCCACTAATCCAATTGTTCTGATGAAACTTTGTATGCATGCGTAAAATAATAAAAAATATAAAAAGATTTGTATAAAAAACCCACAAACACTAAAAACTAGAAAATAAAAAATATATAAAAAAACTATGTTAAACAATTTTACTAAAAATGCACTAAAAACTAAAAAATAATTATTTTTTTGTACTACAATTTCGATGGTGTTTTCTCACTTTAAATAAAATCGTAGTGATGTATTAAATTGATTCATATTCTGTTATGAAATATCCCACCCCACGATTTTATTTAATGTGAGAAAACACCATCGAAATTGTAGTAGGTATACGAAAATAATTATTTTTTCGACATATCGTGGGCGTACAAGGAAAATCCTCTAAGTCCATAACGCTAAGTTTTGAGTATAATCGATTTTTATTTTTCTCAAGAAATGGAAAACGTAGTGGTGGTAAAATAATCTCCTTGTACGCCCTGGAGTATTTTCAAGTAGAACCATCATTATATCTTCGCTATTTCCTTATCTACATTCAGAAACTCAGTGTTGTGTATACTGAATGATTAATTTGCAAATATTGATACTGTATTGTAATATCTCTTCATCTTATTTCATGTCTTCCAATTTTTTGCTTCGGTATTTGTTATTTTAATTCTAATTTTAATTTTACCCTATTTCTCCATTCTTTATTCATATCTTTTCATATTATTATAATGTGCCAAAGGGTTGTTATCCCGTGATAAATCAATAGAAGTAAATTATTTTTAACAAAATTGGAAAAGGGCGTAATAAAGTGAATCGAACCATATCACGGTCTATATATGTATATATATAGCCACGTAATTGGCCTTGATAACGGTATACGATGCGCCTGTAACGGGCTATCCTGATATATTATTGCTTTGTTCTTGGCCACGATATCGGTAAATCGTTTACCGTCACGCCGCCACCAATTACAAACGTTGCACACCCTTATCCAGCTTCGTTCTCTGCCTGATATCGCGATGGGATCCTCTTGTTTCGCTGGAACGTTGAAGCGACGGGCGAAATTGGCGCGAAATGAGGAGTAAAACGTGTACCAAATGGCACGGAACAACGCGATAACGGGAACGCAACTATTTCTAACGCTCTTGTCCGAGGCGCGAGGAAATTTGCAGGTTACAGGGCAGATTATGGTAGGTAGTGCCGAGAACTGGGTAGCTGATAAAACATAAACACCGCCGGGGCTGTGCAATAACATTATCGTAATTTTCTGGATAACGAAGTAACGCAATTAACGTCTGCGAAACACGAGGAAAGAGTTTTCAATGCCTGATTGAAGCGTTGCGATTGGAACTGGGCAATGGGCATTGAGAAGAGGGCAGATATGAGAAAAGTTTGTTTGGAATAGTATTTTTCAAGTAATTCAATAATTTATTAAATTATTTTGCGCGTTTGTGATGGAAGGTGGTTTTAATTGGGTACTATTGTTATGTACAGCTATAAAACTTTGTTGTATTTGTGCATTTGTAATTCTTGCTGGTTTAAAAAGATAATGCAACTAAATAGTGAGATTGTGCATAGTGAATCCAGTGAGTAAGCTGACATTATTGTTGTGGTGTAGCCAGTGAAGAAACCGATTTTTTTTGTTGTTGCATAAATCAATAGTTGAACATCACGATAATATGTTCCCAAAGCTGCAAAACGAAGCTAGTTACACCAGGCTCCCCCCTTAAAGAGTTATACCTACTCAGGAGGCCGAAAAAGGGCGATTTTTTTTTTAAAAAACGGAAGCATATATTTTTACAAAACTTTTTGCACTTAAAAGAGCAACATTTAAAGAATGTTTGGTGATTTTTTCGTAGAAAAATATTTACATTTATAATGAAATTACAACCGACATTCAAGAAGCTGAATAAAATTTACATTTAGTAGAATGTTGATTTTAACTTCGTGTAAATTCACAAAATAAAGATTTTAGATATTAAATTACGCGATAAGAATATCTATAGAACAGTTTTTCCCACAATTGTAAAAAGCGGCAGATAGAACAAACTATCCAGAGTTTGGCAAAATGTAATCTAATTACAACTTAGAAATTACGATTAAAATGTAATTGTGTAGTTGATTACACATTATTTTCTGTAATCGTTAATTTAGGTAGTTGATCATTTGGTTTCGTCAGCTACCTAAAGAACGATTATAGAAAATAATGTGTAATCAACTACATTTTTAATCGTAATTTGTAAGTTGTAATTAGATTACATTTTGCCGAACTCTGAAACTATCCCCACTTTAAATCGAAAATAAACGGCCCTAAAAATAATATACCTTTACCTCTGTATTTTGAACGTAACCGAACGTTCTTAATTTCAACGCTCAATCCCACGAATCGAGTTTTCTGATTGCGGAAGAGCGCTCCCTAAAGATTGCCCGAAATGACATAATTAGGAAATGAAACGCTAACTTCTCTGAAAATTGACGTGTAATGATACGGTCAGTTTTATGACTCCCCAAAAGAACCACTTGATCTGCACGCAATTTCGCCATCCGTGATTAACCTTCCGTTTTATTTCAACTCGACGAGCAGGTAAAACTTCGGACGTATTTCGTACGCAACTAGGGCTTTCCAGGACACTGTAGATTAATCACGATCTTCGGTGCGTTAAGCATTTCCAATTTCTTCGAGGTAATTACGGTAACGAGGTGTTAATATCAGAAATCATTAGAGATTTGAAACGTTCGTCGAAATAAGCGAGGGAAGCTGAACAGTTTTCTCTATCGAATGATTTTTGTGGTATAATCTCTTTATCTATTTTTCTCGTGAAAATTTTTTACATACAAATCTATAAAAATTTGATATTCTGCGGTTGAAAACACAAACAATGTTATCAGCCATATTAATATATCTTTTATTAATGGTGGTTACCCGCGTGTTTATGAACTGCTGTCTCGTCGGAGGTCGAATCTTACCTGCTCTTCTTTTTGTTTCAGCCAGATTGGTCGACGGAAGGAACGGATGGACGGGCAGGAGACACGCTTCGGCGAATCCCACAACCATACCTTGAGGACTCGAGGACTCGTCATGGGACACACGCCAGGACGTGCAAGTGCAGCGCTGGCCAGCGAACACCCCACTCGTGACACTTGGGTTCGCGAGGCATCCTGGGGTGAACCGGGCGTGCAGTAGGATGTGGGAGCATGGAAACGGGAAAGTGTTTTTGGTGTGTGATTGAAACGATTTTTGCTTCGTGCTGGAGCAGTTTGTCTTATCTATTTTAATCAGCTGGATTTCTGTTAAGTGTCATATGGGATATTTAACGTTTACTATTTAATATAAAATATTAAGAATTATATATGAAATATTAAACATTAGGTAGGAGATTCCTATTGAATATTAAATATTATTTGTAAGTGGGAAATTAAGTAGAATCTATATCAGATGTTAATATTCGTCATATCTGTTTCTTATGTAATGCTACGTATTTAGGATTAAGTAGGGAATTAGATAGGAATTCTATTAAATATTACATGAGATATTTAATATTTGTTATCCAAATTTCCAACTTAAATATTATCTAGGATCTTTATTAAATATTACATTGAATATTTACTCTTTTTTATTCAAATTTCGTATGTAACTCGATGGACGGAGAAATAGGCGATCTAAAAAATAGGGTTTCAACAGCATTTTGTTTTGCAGGCGTTATTGCCAGTTCAGTGATACTTTTTAACTTCTGACACTATTAGAAATGCTTCCTAATAGAGACATAATTAATTTTGCATTTAATTTTAATAAAATTTCACTATAAAATTTCAACGCAACACGTGATTTTGTTATACCACATGGTTTTAAATTGAAAAGAATTAATTTTTCCTGTTTTATACGATTAGTACAACCTATTAGAATAATTTCACAAGAAATATGGAGTAGTCCGTTTTTCTTTTCAACGCCTCAAATAGAAAATTAAATATTACACAGGATTTTAAAAATTTCTCATTCAGATTTCCGACTATCCCCCACAGCCACATTCATATATTTTAAGAATCTCTTTTCCTTTTCGTGTTTAGGATAAACCTTACAGTACTTTTCGTCAACGCTAGGGCCACCTGATTATTATTCAATGCTCTCTCTGTATCTGCCATGTTTTTTTCACTGTCACACAAAAATTCAGAACAATAGACCAAGGTACAATAAAATAGCCTGCCAAACCTCAAATTAATTTGTCGAACCGTTCTTGTACAAAAAATTCATAAAGAATTATCTATTTTTCAGCCCAACAAGACGCAATCCCCCTTTAGGGGACTTGCGAGACAGAATTAGGAAGATTAGGCCCCTAGTGGCGCTGACGAACACTAACCAGCGCGATCCCACAGTGGGGTTGTGGATGTCACACTATATTAAGTGGGAGGGGTTAAGTAGGATCCCTATTGAGTAGGACTCATACCTTCAAATCGACAAGTTTTACTAGATGAATGAGACTACTTTATCCCTTTGTTTCAATTATTTAACCTCCTATGATTCTCGATACAACCAACATCATTTATGGTAAATTCTAAATGCACAACATTTATTTAATACGCCTGTTTCCACATTCTGATTCTTAACCAGTTAAAAAATTAATTCCCGAAAAAACTATATAATATTATCTCACATACAATGTTTTATTCCCTAACACTAAAAAAATAGGTACCAACTTATAAATGAAACGCGGAGCATTCCAGCATTACCTTCAAATGGAAAAGAAGATGCCGTTGACCCAATCCTTGATTTATTTATCTTTCGATCCACAATTAATTGCCGCATGAAAGGAACAAAGTTTATGACAGGATAAATGTCTTTTGTCCGTCTCAAGTAAACCAAATAGAAAACTCTAAACTGTATCCCGCATTTTCACTTTAATCGTTCGCACCTGCAGTGGCCGTCGTTTCATTAATTCACCTCGGTTGGTAGTTGATTGCGGCGCTCGCAATTTTTTTATTTGCAAAGCGGTATCCCTTTCTTCGTTAAATAGAACAGTCTCAACTCTCAAGCACCTTGCATTCCCACAGTAACGGTACATTCTCGTGGCTTAACGTCAATTTATTCCAATTGCGAGTTCCGTAAAGCTTTATTGCGAACCATATCTCCCGCCACGAAAATGGCCCTCGCCTCTGTGACGTGGCGCTAATTTATTCGCACCGAAATTTAATCCCCAGTGGAATGGTTGACCCACAGCGCGGCTGCTCTTTCGATTAAAATAAATTAAGCAGAAAATTTTGAAGTAACTCCTGTGGACGAGCGTCCATAGATCGTGATGACTGAAATACAGAAAATGATTCTTGTGGGTAGAGGGAAGTGCAGGCTCGACGTTAATTTAATTGACTGGAAAGCTAACGGTTCGGTTGTCGATAAACTTTGTCGCGACTTGTATGCTTCCGTTGTTTATGCGTACGCTGAGAGCCGCGACAGTGATGGAACTTTTAGAAACGTAAAGTAATCTTTCGCGGAGCCACGTACATGAAAAGAAGAAAGTGCACGAACCCTTCCTCACCTGCGTGCATGTGCGAGTGCCCGATACTTTTACTCCCTAGTTGCGAATCGTATAAATTAGAAGGCAATCGCCGCCGATAAATTGCGTTTCCCACCTTGCGCGTCTTGCACCTTGCTCGATATTACAACCGATCCCAGCAGATGATTCATAAGTAATCTTTGTTATCTTGATACCTTAATAACGCTTGAATGATTGGTAGAACGATGGGATTTATGATGAAGCGTGTAGTGGGTTCCATGCGAGCGTAAGAGTGTGTAATTGCTTTGAGAAGTTTTGCTGAAGAGTTGAGGGCGTTGAGGTGTGTCAGGAGGTGCAGAGAAAGAGTCAAGGAACATGAGTGGGATGGGAAAATGTAGGAAAGACTCACAATTATTATTTAACTAATTTTGATCGTTTGGGTGAAAAGAGTAGTTTAAATGTAGGTTGAGTATTTTCAATTGAAAAGAATTTGTTGTGCTTTGTTCTTCAGGGTCAGGTTTCGAGAAATTTGTTTAGAGACTAGTTCTTCTCGAGTAGAATGAAATGTAATAAATTAACTCCATGTGGTTCATAATTGCAGAGATCAGAAATTTGATGTTTTGTATTTTTTAAACAAATTCGATACCAGCGAAATGATGACTTAAAGTCCCATTAATTTCACGTGGACTACATCGTATCCAAATTTTATCAAAATGCCCTGTATCGATTACAAGAAATCGTCTACTTCGAGTGGAATGAGTAGCTCCTCTACAGTCCAAGTTTATTTTTTTAGGACTCAGGGATTTAAATTTTGCATTCACTAATTTTGAATGAATACCGCAGATCAATAATTACGCTGTTTTGTGTAATAATGACGGATAAAATTTTAATTGTCCCATCCTAGGAAGAGATTTAAAGTGTGCTCGATTATTATAAAAAATTGTACAAAAATAGTTGATTAACCGTGGGTTATTTTTGATATGGAGACATGTGACATGATCTCTTTACACGAGCTAGTGGTCTCACAATCAAATGTGATTAGTCGCCATTCAACTCGAATGGATCCGTCATTTTTTAATCGATACTTCTCTCCATAGAAGCTATCACTATACAACAGGTAGTAATCACTCTGTATTACTAGGAGGAGATTTAACTTCATTTGACTTTTATAAAAATTCACCAGTAATAACCTCTCTGTATTACTAGAAATAGATTTAATCCTCCGTTGACACTCTGGGTGTGAGTCACCCATAAGCTAATTTTGACGCTCTGTATCTTCTTTATGCAAAATAAAAACCTTTTCTCCAAAGTCTACTTACAAACGATTTTTTCTCCCAAAATATTATATCGGAACAACGACTCTGAAGCTTTTTAGCTTCTAATATGGAAATTTGTAAAACTTACAATTTTTTGAAAATTTGAAACTGTGATGAAATTGCAATAAAAAACTATTGGAATATATTTTAGAGACATCGAAAATGCCCCCTGATTTTTTTCATAACGATTAAATTATTTGGAAGAGAATGGTAGTCGTTCAAAAATTTCTCTGGGTGTAGGTCACCCAGGTATGTCAAAATTGATCTAAAAAAGAGGTGTGTCAACGAAGGGTAAAAATAACCGCAATTATTATAAAAATTCGTAAAAATATAATCATTCAGCTGAAGATTACTTTGAATTCAGAGACATATCCAACACTCTTAACAAGCTTCAATATCCTCAAACGAAAAAGCACTCGCCAACCACTTCGAAAAGCTGAATCCTTTCTTCCTCAATTATTCTTCCCTAGAATCTATCACTACTAACAACTGCCAACGACACGACAACTACAAACATTCGTAAAAGATTAACCATGAAGCCGTGAATTGTATTCAATTCCATGAGATGTGATAAGTATCGTCACAAGAATCAGTGCCCTCACAATACAATTTGAGTACCCACTCGTTGTCACCCAATTCGAATCTTGCAATCCTTTCCGCCTCAATATATCTCCCCATAGAATCTATTCCTAGTCTAGAAAGTTTGATGAAACTCGATCGCGACATTCACGAGATCCCTATCGCCTAATAACAACAATTTCGTCGGAACCAATAACGACGATGATCAGGAGCAATCTCACCGTGGACACTCGGCCAATTTTAGTGCGACAATGCAACGACGGCGAGCAACTAGGTTCTCGAACAACCAACGCTGGTCGAACGATCGACATTTTATTAATAAGACACCGGCCGGTCTCCAATCGGTCCACGATCGATTTCCATGTCGGCTACTTTCGTTTACTACGCTAGGCTATCTGATATAATTGGTCACGAGCTCCCATATCGATAGTATCATACCCCGCAGGTGTTTTCCCGCGAAAAATCCTGAACGATGATCAGCAACAGCTGCGCCTCTGCTGATTTTCTCCTGTTAAAGGGGCTCTCGAGCCACATTGTTTAATTTACGATCCCATTCCTCGATAGGAAAAAAGGGAAGGGAAGGTGGATAAGCATCGGCTCGAAACAGAAATTTGATTTAATTGAAGCAGCGTTATAGATAAGATTGGAATCGCGGCTCCCCGATCTGGCAACTTTACTCGGACCGTTATCTTCTGTCTGAAGGGAAAACGCAAGAGGAACATGGAGAATCATGCTTCCCTAGTAGCCAGGCGTATGGACAGTCTGTCAGACGAGAGTGCACGGATTCATTTAATATGGCACGCATGAGAAAGCTTGGTAAATTGAGAATACAGGCTGTTGTAGAACTGCTTAGCAGTATTAATACTTATTAAAGTCATATTAATGTAATGATAGGGGTGATTCTTTTAAATCTAATTTACCTGGGATAGTTACATGGGCAGCTTTCTGAGATTCTAGATGGTTATTACTAGGGTTTCCATGTGAGGGAGTTTAATATATTTTATTTCTTCAAAATAATTTTACTTGTAACACAGGAAAATATTTTTCAAAAAAAAAATTGGCATCAAGTGAAGTAGACACACAAATGGAACTGGAATAATATGTTTACATATTAGTTTGTTAAGGCTAAAAGTGGCGTAGTGATATTCAAATTAGACAATTGGGATGTTAACTATTTGGATTACACTGTTCATAAGATTTTAATATTTTTCTTAGAATTTCAGGCGGGATAATACTGCAATATTTCTTGAGAAAGGTTTTATGGAATCCTTCTGAAGAATTAAAAAATGTAATTATGTAGCCAGATGTAAAGGAATAAACAGTAATAAAATTGAATGAGTTGTGGGATGTTAAGAATATAGTTCAAGATTTAGAGTGTACCTATGTGGATGAAAAATACTTTTCGATGCTGGATATGAACCAAAGAATTTTAATCCTTGTCAGCATTAGGAAATTGTTTCGATTTTAGTAATACAAGTGATTTAATTTTTTTAAAAACTCCAGATCACGAAGGCATTAAAAATTATCAATCTTTATTATTTTATTAATCGTTTCGAAGAAAGTGGGAGCCTATATCTGCTGCACGTTCGAAGCGAGCCACTGATAGCGACATGCGATTTGAATAGTTGATTGGAACAGAAATATTTGTTCTACTTTCTGAAGTTCGACAGGATAAAAATCGGAATATTTATTTACCTTTTTTTTTCGAGATCGACGCTGTTACGTTGAAAGTACCTAAATGCGAAACACAGAGTAGGCGGTCTGCTGTTTGAACACGGGCGAAAGTGGCACATTCTGCAGGAGTCTTTTTCAGGATTAGAAATCCGAGTAAAACTATTTATCATGCTATCGGTGATCGTTAACGATGCGTCGGTGTCGTATGGGCTGGGATTCCCTAGCCACTCGCGCTGCCACCCAAGCATCCTTGATTTATAATTCGACTCTTAATTACATAAACATCTTTTTTACTCTTTCTCATCACGAGGCTTCTGAAAGCCAGAGATTATGGAGATTTAAGATTTATTTAATCTTTGTACAGCTGCCGCTTCAATAATATTTCTTGGGTAGTAATTGCCGTTTTTCTCGAGAAATAGAAATATTTTCTCTTTGAGTATACTTTATTTGAGATTTTTTAAACTTCATCTTTCATTATAATTTTATAGAAATTAGTATCAGATGATTAAATATTGTTAAATATCGTTACCTGAGTTTGTGATTTGCTATGCTTCCTGCCTGATATTTTTCCATACTTTTGACTATCATTATCTAATTCGTCCATTTAATACGATTGAGTTAGATTTAAAATGATCACTTTCTGCTTTGCATCGCATAATTTTGCAATAACAATTCCACTAATAAATTGACTTCCACTCTCCCGCTTAAGTTCGCTAAAAAATCGGCAAAGCTATAACTGTACTGTAAATTTATCAAAGATTGTTGCCAGAATATCAAGAAACACCTATTCCTATCGCTCCAGTCTTAATAAGTAGGTCTGCACCTTGCAACGCTTTCCTAATGACGAAGCAACGTCGAAAAGGGGTCAAGCTTTCTTTGAATACAGAGCACAGAAGCTCTTTCGCCGGGCGTAGGAAGAAGTGAACAGAAAAACGAGTTGAATTGATTGAGGAAAAGGAAGAAACCCATCAAAAACGTGGACACGCTCCCATCTATCCTATTTTGCCCGATACAAATTTATCTTCAACGTGTGTTCCACTTTATGATTTGCCCTGGTATTCCATTAGGCAAAGAAAACATGTTGCATTTTGTAAAAATAATTGACGATGGCCGTACAAAAGCGTGATGGAAATTGCTTGCGAAATAAAAAGCATCGTTCGTTTCGAGAACAAGCAAGTGTACGTTTAGGAGGACATTTTTCATCGACGTTTTAGAAAACTGTCCGCGTCCAACTTGATGAATCGTTAAGAGATGATTATGAAGAGAAATCTGTGCGTTGGCGAATCGAACTCGATCCTAAGTAATTAAAAGAAAAACCAGTTTGGAATTTTGCCTGGTGGTATTGATTGGGAATGGCAGCTTTCCATATTACTTCTTCAACATTTTAGATGCAACTAACGCGTAGAGACAGCCTTCACGCGAAGAAACAGAAATACATTAAATAGTTGCTGCCGTAGGTTCAGCCCGTCGCTCAGTTTTTATAGCGACTTCATTAACGTGTGTGCCAGTTTCGCATGAGAAAAATCATCTGCAAGGTTATGGATTTTTGTGTGGAATCGGTGAACGTGTTTTGTTGATTACTTTTCAAATCCTGTACGGACTGAGTGTGGGAGAATAACTTGTAGGTGAAGAAATCTTCCTTAGAAAGGAATTTGCGTAGATATATGAAAGAGGAAAACATATAATTTCAAATTTCATGCAATTTATAATATTTATAATATTTCTTTTTTGAAGTGAAATTTTATTTCATTGAATCACCCTTCGTCAATTGTACCACAAATTACCCCTTAAATTGTAACATTAGCTTTTAAATTATGAAATTTAAAATCTGGACGATGCCCGGAAAAAATACTCGATTTTCCTAAGTCAACAGTGAAATTAATTTGAAAAAACGATGCGAATTTTATTACATTATTAAAATATAAACAATTCGAGTTTGCCTGCTACTTTCAAAGGGATTAAGAGACACCCTTCTACTCCCTACAAGACTTCAAATTTGTCAAAAAATAATTTTGTGGGAAGCATTTTTATGAAAGTTTAAATATGGCAGAAATATTTTCGGTGGTAAAGTTAGGTGAAAGAAACGGTACAATAGCACTTTCATGAACCAGTTCATCTTTCATTATCCAAAAAGACACCAGATTCAGTTTTGATTGCCAATTAGAAAGCAAAATTGAACTCGAGGAAAGAGTAGTGTTTGATATTCCGTGAATCGACGCGAAGATGTTGGAGCAAACGTTGCCGCCTGTTTGCCCTTGAGTCCGGCTCGGGTGAAATCCAAAGGCGAGATCTATGATCCTTAAATGGCGTTTGATCCGCGCGGCGGCTTGTATAGCTGTTTACCGCGGTGTCTAATTGCGATGAAAGCGATGATGAAGTGGACACTCGGCCCAGTGAATTACGAGCGACGGGTCAGAGCGAAACGACCGACGGTCGTGGCCGAAGCGATCGTGGGTCGGATAAATCACGAGCTGCCTCGGTCCCTGGGTCACGGGGTGCATACTTTGACTCTAGGGCGAATCGATCACGAGGAATCACGTAGAAACAATTAACAGTCCTGTGGATGCACGTCTCAGAGCAAAAGCTTTCGAACAGCTTCTTGATATCAAATCTTCTCACCTAACGTTAGCTGAACATTAGGGGAGAGTGGGGTAATCGCGAACGCGATGGTTGCGGGGTTTTAATAAATAAAAACTGGGTAATTCCGAACAGCAAGGGTTTGGTTTTTTCATTATAAAATTTTTTTTTTAAATTTTTGCAAAATTCGTTCGAGCAGTTTATAGAGGACTAGTTTAAGTATGTTTATAAATAAAAAACAAATTCCACGATTGCCCCAGTAATTGCTTCGCCTTTGGTCCAGCAACACTTCTGTTGTCAAAAAATTCCCAATGCATATCCCTCAGATTTTTAAAATTGTCCTTCTCTAGAGATAACAGAAGTTCGTACAAAGAAGTTCTATTCTTATTTTCGATTTGTTTTTGCATGAAGATTTTTCATCAGCTCTTTCTTTGTTGTATTACAATTACTGGGACACCCTGTATGAGTTTTAACTTTTTTTACCGACAGCGTACGTGCTTTTATTATCTATATAATTATATAAAAATCAAAATATGTATGTTTGTTAGATTTACAGTTCAACGTATCCACGCTAAATTTGGCAATATTCTTCGACACCCTAAGCAAAATACTGGGAGTTCCTAGCCACCCCTAAAGTCCACCCACTTTTATAACTGTATATCTCATATTAACTCCTAAACCCTTTACCCCATCTGAACCAAATTTTGCATAATTACTTTCCAAATTTGGACAACCTGCCCCATAATTTCACCCCCTTTATTTCAAACTCTTAACGCTTTGTGATAATCAAAGTGTCTTAAGCTATAAAATAATATTTACCTCAGTTTATGTGCATAAATATTTTCACCTAATATGACGCTTTTCAAAACACTCAAACATATCGAGATGGCCGCGTAGAGAAAGAACAAAAAATATTTTTTATAAATCACCCAGTAGTTTACAAAATTACAATGGAAAGTATCACGCTGACAACAACATACTACACAATCAGGCAGGTATTAGTCATTCGCAGTATATTACGACTATAGTAGCTCTATAACTGTTGGCCTCAAGCGTCCAACGAACGAATATCAATCAATTATAACAGAATACATGTACACCCATTTAGAAACCTTTTCGTTCAATATGCCCAGTGAACGAGTACCTTTTCCACGCAGTTTATGAGCGCTGAAAGCATATTTTCGATTCGATTGCGGGCGACATACACACGTATCTTTACGCGCGCGTTTCACCCTCCATTTCCATCTGCATTAAGTGGAACAATAAAACCGTGCATTAGAGCAATTTACGCAGCAGGCTTGTCAAACAGAGCCGAGATAAGCTAGGCCACGAGCAGGTCGTTCGATCTTATGAATGAAAACGTATCCGCGTGCTGCAAATGTTCACATGGCGTTCGTATTTGAAACGAGTCGCGGGATCGATGGTCGATAGACGAAAAAACGAACAGCTGATCAACTTTGGTATAATTGCCTGAAATACTTTCTCCCGCGAATCAAGATTACCAATCGGTCGGATAACGCGGTGGATCTGAGGGATCCCAACGGAACGGTATCTAATAATGGCTGGAACACAGCGTTCAGAGAGCATAACCGATGGAAATTACGTGTTCGCTAGTGGTTCGATAAAAAGCTTGGGTTTGCCACAGTGTTTCACCAGCATAATGAAGACGATTTCCTTCCTATCGCGCTAATGCCCTGGCCGGCCGGTCGTTAAAGGAGCGTTCGGCTTCGTTAAAAGCAATGATTACATCTTAATGAAAGAAGAAACTCGCGTGTACGACAAAGACCTAGGCAGAGGAATGGGTGTTAAAGATTTTCCCTCTGCTCCCACCGTGACAAATGGAACGTAAAGCGCAGTGTGTCCGTTTGTTGAATAGAAACGTTCGATTATGGACTTTTTTTTTAAGATAGCGAAGAAGTTTTCGCTTTTCACTTCGAGGAAGGTGGAACTTTTTTAATTACGAGTCGCTGAGATCTCAAGTGCCTCGTCCCAGTGAACGAGTCACGGTGATCACTTGCTGGAGGGATTAATTTAACTAGTATTCGAATCATCCTGGTGTAAACGACTTCCATTTAGCTGGCTTTGCCACTTCTCACTTCGGAGTGACTGTGACTTCAGAGTCTTTAGCAAACTGCAGTATCTACTCACCCAGTATGAGAATTTTCTTTGTTGGAAAGCCGTGTTTGAAGTGTCATAGACCGATTATACTTTGGGAATATAATACCCCCAAAAAACTTTAAAAAAGTAAAAAAATTACGCCAAGTACATGAAATCAAGTAAATCACAAAATAAAGAAAATAATACTAATAAATACAAAGTAAAAAAAGATGTGAAATCAGAATGAGCTGCAAGTACATAATGGTGCTTTCCCGCAGCGTGCAAAGGCGACACTGTGTAACACAATAAAAGACAAAAAAAAGATGTCCGCGGCCTGGAAGTCAAAAACTTGGCGTGGCCAGGCAAGGTATTCTCAGATCATCAATACCCAAACCCCCCTCCCACCCAGCTGCCGATTGCCCGTGTATCGAACGATTTTGTTAAAATTCCATTTTCTCTTAAATGGACCGTTATATGTAAAAATTTCATTCTATATTTTCGATCTACTTCTACATGAGGAATCGTCTTCTCTGTCATTGCACCACGATTCCGGAATCATCTTGTACATAATGGTTGAAAATGAACTCCGTGTCCGCGACATGACCGACTGGCAGGCCACCAATAGCCCAAACATTAAACCATAAATAATTATTTTAAAATATAATTTTTGACAATGAGTGAAATTTTTTGTAGGTATGTATCGAATACCAAAGCCTTTTCTTTTGTCAAAAATTTGGTAATTATTGATAAACAATTTCTAACTTTCTACCCTTTTTCAAAAACTTTTACTTTTTTATTGGTTTTAATTTCCTCTTTCTATCAATTCTACCGCTCTGGGCAGATGCCGTGTTTACGCCCCCGTATATCGGACCATGGTGCCGAGAGTATCTACTATTTGCAAGTGACGAAAGTGTCCCGTGTGAAAATAAGGCTTAAGTGACCTATGTGCAGCGGCGTAAAGAAAGGCGGAGAGCAATGAAGAGGAAAAAAGTGCACGGCGACTATTAGTGTGGTATGCCACGGGTACTCAGGTACATCCCGAGGCAGCAAAGTGTGACCACCGTAGCTGCTATCGATTCCACCTCGCGTTTCTTCCGATTGTTCAGACCAGTTCGTGCCTGGTATCGGGACAGGGGCGCGCACAATGGGACACCGTTGTGTCGTTACCGTGCCTCTTACTCGTCTATTACCGTGGTGGTTGTTATTACTATGATTATTCTTATTGTGAACGGTTCTTATTAACGATCGAAATCTGCGAGCCGCGTTGAGTCATGCTTCCGCCATTGGCGTCGCTGTTTTCGGCGCAAGATATGTACGCGGAAATAGTATTCCACCAGCATTGACGAAAGTTGTGCCTGGAGATGTGCCACTGCAGTATTCTAGATTTATGTCAAATTAAATATCAAGGGTTGTTTGTACATTCATCTGTGGTTTGATTCAAGTGTAATTAGAATTCTTAAAGTTTCACATGGTGCATTGTGTAGTCTTGCTTAGCACTACTTAATTCATCAAGATCTCCCTTGCTTCGACAGTTTCCGCTCGCATTAATTCACTGCTTAAGTTCTTCCAGTAGTTCACTCATCCCTTCACCTAAACACCCTAGTTTTTTATCTTTCTAAATAATAATAGTCACTACTGCTAGCACTTACTAATGTACTCGCTCGAAGGCATCGCTGACGCTACATAATTCGTGGCAATGCTACTCACCCCCAGCTTCCCTCGACTATCGACTATTTACTGAGAACGTACGTGAAATAGAAGTGGCACAAATGTTTCTGTCCAAGAAAACCGGGAGCAATGTTCGTTGAGCGGTAAAATTTATTAATCTAATTGACCAATGTCCGCCGTTCAACGACGATCCTTCTCGAGATCGTCGAACCTCTGGCCATCTAGCACACAACCCGGAACAACGGGGTCCCGAAGTCGTAAAAGCGACGCCAATGGATGATACGGCCAATAATATCGAGCGTATCGCATGCTATGCTTATGGAAACGAACGGATTAGAGAAGATCCACTCATTCCTGCGAGGCCGTACGATCCTCAGGCGTGGCTGAGCAAACACAAAAGGGGCATCGAGATGCAGGATAAACGGGCGCAGAGACAAACCTCCTTCCGGTTCAACGGAGAAACATAAGAAGCCACGATTCCTCGTGATAACTCGACCGATTTAGGTTTATGCACCGTTGAACGCTTAAAGAGGCATTCCTATTTGGCGTGTTGCTCTGTTCGGCGGCCTTTAGGGCTTAGTGCAGAAAGGATTATAGGAATAGGAAATTCGAAACTTTCCTTATATATTAGCTAACGTTTCGAGATGGAATAGAAAATTTACCATGGAACTATCTCGTGTATTTGTGAAGTTATTAACTGTTTCCCAAAGCGTGTACATAGAGATGTGTCTCCAGCGCTGCCACTATCGGCATCGTCATATTCGAGTAACAGAAAACGTTATCCAACTGACAATTTTCTATTCTGGTGAAATTTGATACAGTGGGGTATCTTAAAATGAACTCATTCGTTCTAAAACCTTGCCCACATTTTTTTCGAAATTGAGTTAGTAGTAATAACGTATTCCAATAGGCTCTACTAATATAAAGTAGGGAAAATTTTTTTTAATGTGGGTTGGTTCGTTGTCGCTCTCACTCTCTCGTATGTACATTATTTTATTATTATTAAGCGTCTTTATTTCACAATACAAGAATGGAAATAAGAAGTAAAAAGAAAAAATATAGCGCAAAGGCGGTGTTCAGTCGTAAGAATGTTTTGCTATTTAACCATAAATCTAACCTTAATTATGAAGGGGAGAAGCTCGTATAAACGGCTTATTTTTGTATCAATTTTTAGGAATTTTTGCAAAGATACAAATACGCCAATCCTTTCGTAAGTTTAAGGATACTTTATTTAACATTATAAGAAGAAACAGACCAATCATTTTTTTCTCAATGTATGTGCCAATTTTAAGAATAAAAAAATTGATGTATAAAATTGCATATTTTAAAAATGGCGGAACTTTAAACATTTTCGCAAAAAATTCGGATATTATTGATTTAAAAAAACATCACAGAAAAAAATATATGTCGATTTTTTCTAATACTCCATAAAATCTTACTTTAAAGAACGGTAGCCCGGCGAAAGTAAATTAAAAAAATATAATTTAACAAAATGGTAGCCTTATTAGGTCACACTCAACTCGAACTCGATTCATCGCAGTTAAAAACTCAAAAACACTTAAATTGCCATGTGTAAACTTTCAATCCACATCGCCTCAGCTATTTGGCCTACCTTAACACCACGAATTAATTAGATGACGCACAGCGATAAAATCGTTGTCGTCCAACAGACCGACAAATACTGACAAATACGACGATAAACAAACAAAAGACCTTCCCGTTGAATTGGTCAGTATTTGTCAGTCGGTCGGACGGCAACGATTTTGTCGCTGTCCGACATATAATTAGGACGCGACGTAAAATATACAATCCAGCCTAACCTTACAGAAATATAAATTATTACTGCTATAAAACCCTTAGGACCTGGGACTTGTTTCATGAGCATTTTATACCCCAGATGCAAGTCCTCAGGACGGGAACTGGGAATCCCGAGATACCTGAGTTAGCTTACCAGTTCCGAGACCTTGCAGGAGGCCAACCTGTCAGTATTTTAAAAGTGTAAAACAAACACTAATAAAAAATATTCATCGTTGAAGTCGATCCATCCGCAAAGCAGATACATTGCGAGTGTTAAGATTTCTTGGAATCCAATGAACTTAAAATTCGAACAGGATATTCTAAGATACATATAGTGTCTATCGTAGACAACCTTATCGCCTTTCCAATCTTCACATCTGATTCTGATCGCCTGTGATTGATTGAAGTCCAAGTCCCACATTTCCAGTGAAAGGGTTGTTGACTCAAGTCAAAGGGGTTACAGACTAAAAATCTAGCGTCCCGTATCGTAATGATTAGAAATTCAAATTTGTCACTTTGCATTATCCTTCGCGAAGCTTTTACGTAGAATACTCATCGCTGATAAAACTCTCGCATAGGCTATCCCACATCGTCCATTCTCCCACAATCCCGGCGCACGGTATTTCCTCTCGTGCATTAGTCTAATGATCACTGTACATCTAAATTAGATCATGGTGAATGCGAGTCGATCCTTAAGTGTCTGGTCAAATAGCATACCTGCGGACAATAAAACGTAACAAGGCGCCTGGTTGACGCTCGTGACAACGTTTACGCCACTTTTTGCCAGCAATTCACTTGGATCCCCGTCTGGCGATGTTTTATCGTGGTACAGGCGCTAAAAGCGTTCGCACGAGTACCATGAACACGATAAACTGGGAAATTTTATGGATAATAGCGTTTTACAGAGGGTGGGGCTTGATTTATGAATGCAATAAAAAATTGACTGATTCTGTGTGAAAATAGGTGGGAAATGTAGAATAACAGTTCTTCATTTTGGAAACAGTCGCAGGCGTGAAAGTTAGCAGGTGTGTCTGTCTATTACTCACTACTTCCACTTGCAAGCTAGCGTTCGTAAATATTCATGGTAGTTTAAGTGAAATAAGACAATGAACCTTTACAGATTATTATGTTCTCTTATTATTCTAAAAATTGTGTTTGGATTCATCACTGTGATGTAGCTATTCGGCTTGCAAAATCATCAGACATGTCGCACCTTCTGATTTCTACTTGGGAGTCATATTAAGGGGAGTCCTATTTAGGACGCTCAGAATAAGGTGATTTTTGGAAATTTTTTCTAAGAAACTGTTAAGTGGATTGTTTCTAAACTTTTAGGGTATTTTAATTCACCTCCAAACAAATCAATCTGGAATCAATTTTCTGAAAAACGAAATCATTCACAGGAAATCGTTATGCCACTTTCCACTCATTTCTGCGTGTAGGATCTCATTCAGAATCTGCTATTCGCAGTATTTCGCCCGAGAGGTGTTCGAGCCGCGCCGGGACCCGAACGGATCCGAGTAACCCGAATGTTTCGGGTAGCTCGATTTTTTCGGGTAGCTCGATTCTTTCGGGCAGCTCGATTTTTTCGGACAGCTCGATTCTTCAGAGTAGCTAAAAAACGAAGCGATCTGAACATTCCGTAAGACGACGGCGACAACGACGGTACCGTTTAGAAGATGGAATTCAGAGTTCACTTTTTGACACTTTGAGGCTGCGTATCTCCTAAACGGCTGGTCCTACGCCGTTTTTGACGAAATTTCGAAAGAAAACTCAACCAAAGAAGGATATAATCTCCTCCTTTTAAAACGTCCCATGTACTTTAAGCAAGCAGACTGCCTGACACTGTCGGGTTGCCCGGAAAACGTTCGAACTGTTGGAAAAAATCGAGCTACCCGAAAGAATCTAGCTACCCAAAAAAAAATCGAGTTACCCGAAAGAATCGAGCTACTCGAAACATTCGGGTTACTCGGATCCGTTCGAGTCCCGGCTCGGCTCGAAAAACCGAGTCCCGCTCGGTTCGCATTTCAAGCTACTCGAATGTTTCGAGTACTCGAACAGCTCTATAATTCGCCCGTACCACGAATTACATCTTGCTCCTTATTTTTAGTAGCTGCGAACGCGATAGTTACCGAAAACAGTGTCGTTTAGAGGCACGTAAGTTGTAAGTCTATCTCTAAATACCGCCCTCGGGTATTTCTTTAGCTATGGTCGAGGTGAATTCGCTTTACACGGAGAAAGCAGCGGCGTAGCGCGAGTTTATTAAAGGCGACGTAGATGGTCACGTCCCGCACCTAATGTCGGCCGAAGCGTTTCTTTCTCGGCGTGGATCGTTAGACCAGCGATCGTTGTGTCTTTTTAATTATGGATTGTTCGCCTCGATTCTCGTCTCCCGTCTGCAAATGACACGTCCGTCACGTGGTTATTAAGACATTGCAATTGGAGGGGTGGCATTCAAGGACGGATCCAGAGGGGGCGATAGAGGCTATCGTCTATTGTTTATAATGTATAAAGAATTAATATGAATTTATTTATTTAGTCTACAGTATCGGATAGAGATATTAAAATATAAATTACAATTTTAAAATCTTCAAATTAAAGATCTTCGATTTAAAATCTTCAAATTAAAGATCTTCGATTTAAAATCTTCAAATTAAAGATCTTCGATTTAAAATCTTCAAATTAAAGATCTTCGATTTAAAATCTTCAAATTAAAGATCTTCGATTTAAAATCCTCAAATTAAAGATCTTCGATTTAAAATCTTGAAATTAAAGATCTTCGATTTAAAATCTTGAAATTAAAGATCTTCGATTCAAAATCTTCAAATTAAAGATCTTCGATTTAAAATCTTCAAATTAAAGATCTTCAATTTAAAATCTTCAAATTAAAGATCTTCGATTTAAAATCTTCAAATTAAAGATCTTCAATTTAAAATCTTCAAATTAAAGATCTTCGATTTAAAATCTTCAAATTAAAGATCTTCGATTTAAAATCTTCAAATTAAAGATCTTCGATTTAAAATCTTCAAATTAATGATCTTCGATATAAAATCTTCAAATTAAAGATCTTCGATTTAAAATCTTCAAATTAAAGATCTTGAACAATGGTATCTTCAGTGAATAGTAGTACAGGCATAGTAAAATAACTACTAGGAAACTGTGAGGGTTTCCAGTTGGAAAATGTTTCTTTGCTTGAAGCATAAGAAATATGATTAACGACATTTAGATTGGAGACAGACTGAAGTTAATAGTAGCTTAAAGTTATACCACGCTCTTTGCGTTGTAATGCACTGTAATTTCCTTTGTTGGACACATTTTGCGCTACTCTACCAAGTACTCTATATTACTATGTGCAATGAAGACGAATTATTATTATAATATTAGGCCTGATGGAAAGTTTTGTCGTTTTCACGCATGCAATGTTCCGCCTGCTATTAACAAACGGGTAATCCTCTAATCTCAACGGGACATTCTTTAGATTATTGTACAGGTCTTAGACTATAAAGTAGAGTGATTTTTTAAGAAATGTAATGTCCATTTACCAAATATGAAACAACGAAAATTCCGTAAATGGTCACTAATTTTTTTTACAGCACCACTAGATTATCGTGTCAATTCTCTAAGGATAATAAATTCAACAACACTACAATCTTCGAATATTTTTTATCAAAAAAACATGGTTCTTCATTCACTCAATTTGGATAGATAGAACGTCTAAAGAATGGCAAACAATTTTAACCAACAATGTTGCATCGTCCCATCGCCTAATTAACTCAATCTCTAGTTCGTGCCACAGAGCTATCAAATTGCTTAAACTAATTAGACGCTTTCACTGAAACAACACCAGAGATCGGCAAAATTTTATTCGACGAATAACGAATAAACTTTAATTCGCCGCAAACGGATAAGTTTTTCTAAGAATTTATCCGAATAAATTATTAATCGAATAAGAATTTATCCGAATCAGACTTTAGTCAAATATTAATTCATACAAATACCATAAATGATTTTTAGTTGAATAATTATTTACTCGTTGTACGGATCGTATGAACACACTTGCAGAAAACCAAGAGAAAATCACAACTGTGAAGAGTTATTCACACCATTATTTAAATATGTAATTCTGTAACAAATATTCGAATAAATTATTCCAATAATATATAACATATAACGAATAAGTATTATCCGAATAGACTAAATACAATTTATTCGGATAGTTATCTTAGATATATATTTATTCCAAACACTTGGAATAATGCCCACCACTGAACAAGACACTTCGATTCTCTGAATTTTATTCCCTTGCATCGAAATACCTAAAACTGTGCGATTCTTATCATCTGTATCCATTATCATAAAATTTCCATACTGATAATAAAAGTCCCCAGTTTTAAACAAGTATTTCCAAGCAATTCCAAGTATTTCTATTTAAACAAACGGAAATTTCCATGCAAATGTGGTCGGTGAAATACTTAAAACATGGCCAACAATCCCAGTTAACAATATTGCACCAAGTTATCGGCCAGCTAATTCCATCACCAGTTCGCGGCACGAAACTATACAGTTTTTCACTGAAAATATCTTGCAGTGTAATAATACGCACTGCATTTCGCCAGATTTTTCACCCCTGCGTCGAAACATCTAAAAGTGCAAGATTCTTATCAGCTGGCGAATAGTAAGACTCGCGTCGTTATCGTGTCTCGTAATTACAACCGATCGTGAAAAATGGGAAAGAGCCAGCCTTTCGAGCGTATTTGCGCGGTTGGTCTGCGGATTTTATATCGGCCATAAATTGTTGCGGTGCGAAGCATCCACGTAGTGAGTCTCGGCAATACCCCGGCCGACTATCACTCCCGTGAACGTGCGGAGCGTCTTTTTAGCGGCGAATCACGGTGAAACGAATTTCTAGGGTAGTAAAGTGCATAATTTGTGCAGTGGGATTCGGATTACCGAAGTATTCGAGGCTCGTTTCATGGTAGAGCTGACTGTTATAGGCGAAAATGTTGCTGGCTCGAGGATTCATTGCTGGTTTCGTTAGGGGCCTTTCATGGAGTATTTTATGGGGATTATTCGCCAATGTGATGTAAATTATATCAGTGTCCTGTTACTATTTCGTCATTCTTATGAGGGTGATTCTTTCTCGAACAAAATACAGATTTAGGTAGAAGAATTTCAAGCAACAGGGCGGAGGTGGAAGAAGAATGTACAGTGGAGAATCGATAATCAGAATTTCGCTTAATCCGGAGTTGTATGCAGTGGCGGATCCAGAGGGGGGCTATGGGGGCGATCGCCTCCCCTAAGAATAATAAAATATAAAAATATTATGACGTTGTGTATTATTCTGTATAAATAATTAATGTAAATTTAATTATTCAGGCTATAGTATCAGATAGATTTATTAAAATATAAAATATAAATTCCAAGCAAATTTTAAATCTCGCAAAAGAAAATTAAAAAATGTAGGATTCTTGTTTTCAGGGTTTTCTTTCCTCGCGGATTAAGTACCCGTGAGTTTTGTTTAAGGGGCTATACCTGGCGAGGACGCGAATGTTTGTAATTTTTTTGTTTTAAAAACGGGAGCATATATTTTCACAGAACTTTTTACACTTAAGAGAGCAACATTTGAAGAACATTTGGCAATTTCTTTGTAGAAAAATATTTCTGTTTATAATAAAATTACAACCGACATCCAAGAAGCCTTTTTAAAAAGTTGTTTCAGGGTGAGCACTACACATTTGGAACCAGATTATCTAAAATAAGAAAACAAAAAATATTTCGTTAGTATATTAATGTATTCTCTGATTCACGGAGGGGATTTCCGGAATATTATTAATTTAAAACAAAATGGCGGCTATTTAAAGTCGAAGTTCTGATTTTTTTTTAACGACGCCATCTCCAGGATTTTATTTAACAAAAACTATAAGTTTATACTATCTGGTGTTTTGCCTGCATATTAAAGTATGTTTAAAGTAATACTCAGATTTTTTCAGCTTTTTGAACTTCTTCAAAAATTATTTTCCGTCCGGCGATGGTGTGGGGATTGCTATATTTATCGAAAATGGAGAAACTAAAGTTTATTTTCTTTATTATGGTTGCCACTATGGTCGGCAACACGGAGGTCCTCTAAAAATGAAAATCTGCAGAATGATAGCAATTTGAAAGAAATTGTTGGATTTTTACTAAAAATTAAGCTGTTTTCGTCGCGTAAAATTATTTTTTCCCATTTCCCAGTTCATTGGATCCCACGTACCTAGGAGTATCGCAACTGTACCATAGTGAATCGATTACGACTCTTTCATTGTGTTCGGAAGAAAACGGTATCCAGTGAAAGAATTTTAGTGGTAACCTGGCCACCAGTAACGTCATTCATTTATATAAAATTAATGTGGTATGCGGTGCTCGAATTGAAGCACAAAAGGGCATCACGGGGCAATCGAGTTTCTTGAAGCTTGAAGATACAATCGCGCCTGGTACTGTTCTAGCGCTCTGCTCTTGTCCTCAGTTTCACTGTCAGCGGAGGCCAGATCGCGTGCAATACTGCATTCTCGATTAATCGCGCTCCGGTTCGAACTCCGCTGTGTCCGCCGGCAGCGGTAATGCTGATTTATCGATAAACACGTTGTCACATTCACTTGAGAATTAAGCGTATCCTCGACCGTTATCGCGTGGCATCGGGGACCGCGCCCATTCACAACAAAAATCGACCTTTCACGTGGGGTGCATCTTGCACCTGTCGTAACACGGTTGCACCGGTGGGAGCGCAACGGGATTACTTGCATGGTTGCCCAAACGTACACAACGTGTTCTGGCTGCAATTATCTTTGCTTAAATTAGCATTATAACGCACAGAAGCTGCAGTAGCTTCGAAGGCAACCACTGGGAAGGATACCTCGTCATCTTTTTCAGGAACCAAAGTTTTAAGTAGTACAGGTTTTTTAACATTTCTCTATCAATCAAGAAATACATGTATTTTACCACTGGTACAAGTATAAGAGCTCACTGTCAATACAAAAATAAGTAACACGTCAGAAAAGAAAGAAGTAAACGTGTTTTAATTAATGCACTCTCTTGAATTTTATACGTTGGTTTGCTGAACTGTGATACTTGTGAGAGATGGCATTTTAAAATTTATAGATCCAGATATTGAATATTGAATTCGTGAATTTACTTTCTCCGAAAAACAGCTTTTCAATGTGTTATCTAGTGGTCAATGGGTACAAGAATACAGCAAACTAACATTTGTTCGTTTGACAAATATTTAGTAAGGTAATTTAGAGGGTGCATGAAACTTCAGTCACCGATTTGGCTCACTCTTGACACATTATTATTATTATTATTAAATGTCTTTATTGCGCCATTACAATTAAATTAAATTAAATTACAATGGCGAGTAGGCGAGGTTCAGCATTAACTGCTGCTCTACAACCTAACCTAAAAAGCCGTTGGGAGGTAAGAAAAGTGAAAGAATTAGTGTATAGTGTATAGTGTGAAACACGTCGGGAAAATCGAGTCCTAGGAAATTGTCGAGAAAATCGTGTTAAAAAATTAGTCTTTCCCAGGAGAAAGACGAAAAAACGAAACCACTATAAATCAGTATCCTTAGGAATAATTAGACGTTAGTGTATACTACGTGCTCATCATAGTTGCGCGCGCAGTCACTGCAACTTAATTACAGTTTCGTTAGCTTGTAGTACTTGCAACCCCTAGAACATTGCTTTACAAACATCCCACTTTTCAACTACCAAAAGTACACATATCGTCGATCAAGTCCATTATTCCATCCTAAAATCGTTAGGGATTAATGCAAACAATTACTTTCTAACTTCTTTTTACAAATCTATATGAGGAAGAACTTCTGTATTTTGCAACAGCTTTCAATCATTGCCTGATTTATTGTAACACATTGAATTTTAAATTTGCATTTACCAAAAATTAAAAAATATGAACTTGGTCAGTTTTACCAACAAGCCAACGATATAATGCCCCCAAAAGTATTGAAAAAGCATTCGACACCAATGCACAATTATCAGGTACCAAACAACGCTCAATTTTGCTACAGAAGGTACAACACTCAATTTTGTAACAAAACCAGCTCCCCAAATGTGTTCCACCAAACAGTGTAGGGTAAAGGACCCAACTACTGACACCTGACCAATTACTGTCACCTTAAGCTATTTTACTTAAAATAACAAATAAATAAACGTTGTAAAGTCATACACAAAAAGAATTATGTAATTCAACCTATAATCTATGCTATAAATTATATACTATAGTTTATTTATTCGTTATTTTAAGTAAAATAGCTTAAGGTGACAGTAATTGGTTAGGTGTCAGTAACTGGGTCCTTTACCCTATGTATTACAGAATTTAAGGTAATCCCTCGTTATACGTTCACCCAAGTACCCTCGCCGCGCGCTAAAAACCGGGGAAGGGAAAAGCCATGATTTCCTTGGTCTGGCAATTGATTCTATGCCACTGGCCGTGCACAGGTGAGCCAGGAGTCGAGAGCACGGTTCGCTTGTTAATCCCCGGGACGATTGCGATGGTTATTGGTCACGCTCCAACGAGGAAGAAGCGCCTGCAGGTTGAGGTCCTCCCTCCCCCCGCGCGTACATACGTGTTTCCATGATTTTTGCTCCACCAGCGTGTTCTTGTCCTTTTTGCCCGGCTCCTTAGCCGCGGGTCTATCCCGTCTCTTAGCCGCGTCCTCGTTCGTCCTGCTCGGCTTCCTTGTCGCGCTTCCTTCGCTCCCGAGACCTACTTTAAGGAAGATCGAGAGAGTCCGTTTCTCCTTCCTCGTGTCCATCGCTGTTACCTCAGCAAAAGGAGGCCCTCGCTGTTCCGAGGAGGCACCCAATGGCCAGGGGCGTACACTGACGATCGGCCACGGCCGGCTGATATATTTTGTCCTACTAAGCAGCGAAAAGGGTAACCGTGGATTTCATGAGAAAGTAGATGCCTCTCGTGTCCGGCCACTTTCTGTCGAAAGTCCGCGGCCGCTGCACATCCCGCCGGGAAACACATTGTACGCCTGTCCTTCTTCCCTTTTTTTCCTTCTCCGTAATTGAGTCTCCCGCGCGCGGTACAATTAGCCGCGAGTCTGCGCCCACGACAAGTCCGGATGAACTTTCCTCGCGTCTGCTTTTATTGGTGCTTGGAGCTTCGATGCTTTGGTCAACCCTTTCTGATGCTTCATTAGTTTTTTGTATTTTTATATTTTTGTTAGGAAAATTAGGTCATTTTTATGCTTCGCGACTTTCTTTTTCAATTTCATCTGAATCTGGTGGATATGCACCCTGAAAATTATTAAAGATTCCAAAGGATTAAGGTGTTCCTTGGGGTCTTTGAGATTTGAGACTGTATTGGCTTTATGATCTTAGATTCTTGTAGCTGTGATGACAGTGGAGACTTTCTTTGATTTTCCATCACTTGCGGCACAAGTTCTGGGCAGTTATGCAGAAAGCTACCAACCCTCAATGACCTGAGATTGAGTAAATTTAGTTTGAAGATTTTTAATGGTTAAAGAAAAGTAGCTTTATTTCTATGGGGTATATTTTATTTCTTGTCAGTGTTTTACAATGTTTTTAATGGGTTATTTAATAGTGCGTCGTATACCTAATTAATATTATTTTCAATTTTCTGTAGCTTCTGATTTTTTAGTCTAAAATGGAACTATGGCTTGGTAGTTTTAATTATTGTAATATAATGTAAGATTCGTTCTATGAGTTGCCAATAGTGCATTTGAAGGATATTTTGATGAATTCCGTCTACTTGTAAAAATTATCATTCATAACATAATGTAAAAGTCCGTCATTGTACGTTGAATAAAACCGCAATCTATACATTTCCTAACATTTTACAGAAATAATGCGAGATACATATTATGTGGAGAAATTGTGATGTTTCAAAACATTCTCAACATCGACCAATCGAAAACTTCTTTTTTGTTGAAGTCTATTTTAATTTTTTTTAATTATAACACAATTCTGCCCCCTAACAGAAAGTACCTACCCTATAACTCATTCATACCCATCCATCCCTACATTCTAATCCCCATGTCGCCCAAAAAGCGCTCGTAGATGTCGCGACCTCTCCCTTGTAAGGTGATCCCAAACAATAAATCATAGATCCTCGCTAATCGCAGGAAGAGCGATTTGTCAAGTTAACGAGGCGGCTGAGCGCTGAAAATTCCCGTTGACGTTGAAATAAAGCCCCGTCGATTCGATGTAACGGCGATAGGCGCGGCCGATTTAGTACAGAACTGCGCGAATATCCAGGGCCCCCTCTCGCGATCAAACGGCGATCCACAGAAAAGAAAGAACCTTTCCGCCGCAATTTCCGTGACCCCGGTACACCATCGCGAGGTCAGATCGATAAATCACTGTCAGGTTTCAGCGATTCGCCCATTGATAACGGGCCGATGCGAACAAGGAAGTCTTTCTGCTGAAAGGCGACCAGACGTTTTCGAGGCTCACCCATAGCCCTCGTAGTTTCCTATGGGACAGGACGAATTCCAAGGGTACTCCTCCAGATCCTTGGACCCTGTGCCCTTCCGGACCTATCGAGGATCACAATCGTAGACGAATTTCGACGGCGATTCGATAACAATGGGCGCAGTGTCTGAAAGAACGATGAGTATTTAGTTTATCGGTCGATGTTACTTGAAGGATATTTTTTTTTGACAGTCGAAATTGACTGTAGAAAGTGGGGTCTTGAATAGTCGTTCGAATGATTGGTATTGTTCGTCTTTGTTTTTGCTTTTTTTTTGTTAATGGATGATTATCGTTTTTCGATTGTTGGCATTTTGTTGGTTTTAGAAAGCTTGAGATGGCATGGTGGAATGATCGATGGGTGAAAGTGAAATGAAGCGAGGAAATAAGATAAGTCGAAATGTGAGATAAGGTGCGGGGGAGAGGTGGAATTGACCGGGAAAGTGTGGAAACGGGAATGATAAGGGGACGCATAGTTTTGTTGGGTGTTGGCATAGAGAGGAATTTGCTTCGATAAATTTTAAGTTGTGCTGGTTGCATGAAAATTTTTTCAATTCATTTTTTGTCGACTGACTCTAGCGCTTTTACTTTGGTTACAGTCGTGGCTTAATTTTTAGCAGCTTTGTGAGTGCCAAGCTGAACATTGAAATTTGCATGGCAATAAAATTATTGCTGTTAATATTTTTCTAGTGTTTTGATAAATACTATAGATTCTTAGATAACTTATGACAGAATTTCACGTAATATTTATTATTTACTGTCGATGAATATGCCCAAAATTTTAAGAAAATTAGATTGCTGGTTTCATCTACTTAGAATTACAAAACAATCTACTTAATTGTTTAAGTTGGATGCGATAAACACCCATATAAAAACACATCTATTTAGATAATAAAATGATTCATCTTGGTTCATACAAATTATAGCTGGGACTATTTGTCGAATCTTTCGGTATTCGAATATTCAAATACTTCAGTTGCGCAATTATTTGGCGAATATAATTCGAATATCCAAGTATTCAAATATTATTCGAATATCCAAGTATCCAAATACTATTCAAATATTTAAGTATTCGACTACATCAGTATTCGATAGTAGGTATGATGTGAATTATAAATCAAGTTCTTTAGGTTCTCTTTTTTACAAGCTTTTATTTAGTCTCAGTTGTGAGTTTCAAATCTTGTAAGCTAATTTTGACCCACTTCAACATATCCGATCGGCTTGAAACTTTGCACACATGTAGTTCCGATTACAATACAATATTTTCACGCGTTTATTTTTAGTCATGTGACGGAATTCTTCTTAGGCAATTATTTGGGCCGGTATTAAAATCATTCGTTCCTTTTTAATACATTTTAATAGAAATTAGATTTAAAAAAAAAAATACTATGAAGTGTTTCATGCTTTTTAATAAAAATATTGTATGTGTGTATATTATATGTGTGCACACTGTCAAGTCGATCAGATATGTTCAAATGGGTCAAAAGTAACTTACAAGATTTCACCCTGACAAACTAACGAACTCACAAATGAAACTAAATAAAAGCTTGTAAAAAAATGAACCTTTAGAACTTGATTTATAATTGACACCATAGAATTCGAATACTGAAATATTCGAATAATAACATTCGAATACTCAAATATGCGAAGTTTAATCGTAGCATTCGAATACTTGTAAAATATTCGAATATTAAATTATTCCAGCCCTTATACAAATACTAAAATTGCATTTTTCAAAAGCTTCGAGAAATGTCACCCAAGTCTACATACACTTCAGATTATTTATCAAAATCTTATCAATGCCAAACTCAAATAAATAGCTTATATATATTTGTAACTGACAAAACGGTGAAATTTATAGATCACGAAGACTCAAAGTTTTTTCCAAAGAGTGGTACAGGATATCGGCGTAGAAATCAAGATCATGAAGATCTTAGGTCGCCCTAGCCACGATTTAAACGTCCTTCTGTCAGGACAAAATGGAACACGTCAGAGGACCGTAACCTCGCATGAATTCTCGTACAACCGCCCACGCGGCCCGCCCGTCGATATACAATATTTCATCCAAATGTCACAACGGGCAAAACTCGACGCACGCTCATAAATAATAGGTAGTCAATGGAAGCTGTTCGACCAGAGAACGCGCCTATTCGCGTCCTGTCAGCGGCTAAATTTAACCTATTCAGCGTGGAAATCGCGCCTCGGTGAAATCTTGCCTCCTCCACCGTCCCGTCTAAACTTATGGCACTCGAGATCAAGATCACGCTCCATAGCAGTAACAGTCAATCGATGATACATCATCACGTCGCTTGGTTCTAATGAAAAGTCGAGGAACGCGATGAGATAGGTAAATGAGCTTAAAAGAGCGTGAAATGTGACTGCTAGGAGTTAATAGATTCTGATTTCAAAACACGAAGGTGTGAGTGTGCTACTTGATAACTGATTTATTGGCACATTGCTCCGTGGACTTGAGAGATTGAAAATTATGTGAGCGAAGAAACATGAAAAATTGTTCATTTCTTGGCATCGGAGTCATTCAGATCAACGAGACACAACTAGGTAGTGAAGCGTCAGGTAACGCTCAATTTTCTTGAAATATTTTCTAATGACTCTCAGTCAGAGACTCTCAGGAAAGTTTTAAGCACTCCTCTCGAATGGTTTCGAAGGTGTTTTATGTTGATGCTTAAACAAATTGACTGAAACGACTCGGCGCAGCATGGCCATCAGCGTCTACGCTATAATTGAAAATTATAGTCCTGCGCGTATACATGTTTTATTGTGGAAGAAACCCACTCCAAGGCAAGGCAGGAAATTATCGTCGAGCACCGTCATAATATTCAAACTGTTAAATCTTTCCAGTATATTCACTTTGGGTCCGCTAGGGCCTTTTTACCTGGGCCACTTTTGTGATTGACAGCTGGTGTCTTATGTATTCACACATTTCCTATTTCCTTCAATCTGCCTTAAGGCAATGTGGCCCGGGTAAGTGGATTTATGTGACCCACAGAAATTCGTGTGAAACGGGCCTAACATTTCATATGAGTCCCTTTTGCGAGGGCCTTATCATTCGAGACACTTTTGTTAATTCAAGGTGGCAACTGATACCTTTGATATCGTCTCATGCTTTCTGTTTTTTGTATTTTTATGAAAATAATATCATCACTAGTGGCCACATCAGTTGTGAGTCATATGTAAAAGTGTCTCGTGCGAAAAGGCCCTAACACTCCGCGTGGTTCTTCGTTGTAAAATCCTTTTCACTCGAGACAGTTTCAAAGCTAGCAAATTATATTTTTCGATATATTGATATATTTTCTATATTTGCAACTTTGTTTAACCTTCTGTTGCATCTGCAAAGTGGTTAGCTCTGAAACACTTAGCTGTGATTCACAGAAGTGTTCCGTACGAAAAGGGCCTTAGATTTTCTACTTTTTACTCGACGTGTTTGTGCATGAAATTGAAATAGAATATCAAGTTTCAGATTTAAATTTCCTACTAATAAAGTTGAATAATAGCCGTACAGGATTAATAGATTTCACGGTAATATCGATTTGAAGAATTATTCTTTTTTCAAACTAAAATAATTTGTGAAGAGCTTCACAAGCATTTACATAGGTTTTCCACTGTAAACGTCCATTCTCCCAATTTTCAAAGTCAACATACATATAATCATAGACAAACGAAAGTTTCAAATGTGAATAATAATAGTACCATGATCTAGTAAATAACAATTAAATATTAATAAAGAAGAATATATAATAAGATACAATTTAAACACACATATAAAAATATACACATTATTATTTTCAAATTTTTTATTCACCACTATGTACACGCCGATGTTCCTAAAACTAAAAGAATATTCTTAAATTTAAGGATATGATAGCTGTTGGCAAAGTACCCTGGAGTTCTTCCCCATAAATCTGTGGCCACTAAACCGCACAGGAAATTTCGCAATGTTATGGCAGCAATAAACGCAGTCCAAGCATGTACCAAGAGAGCTAAGAAAACAAGAGCAAAAACACACTGTCCAGAGAGTTTAATGCTTTCCGTTGAAACTGGTCCTTTTGTAATTTCCCAGTCTATGATCCGCTGAACTTAAAAAGCTAGTGTGTGTAATAGTAATCACCGAACAGAGGTTTTGCTCATTGGCTCGCATCTCCTTTACTTTATTATAATTTGCTAAATGATGCGTGACGCCAGCTGCTTAAGCTCATTAGCGATCGTACATCACAAACTTACAATTAGATCTGCAATTTATTGTCTCGACACTTCAGTCGGTTGAGTTTATATAAGATACTTTGTCGTACTCTATAATGGATTGGACAAATTACTTTCATGATTTACACGTTTATTAGTACTTCCATCCCTGTCTAACGCTATTTCCCTTCTAAGAACAAAATCATTCCTTTCAACTCAAATTCTGCATTTTCCATAGGTAGCTTCATTTTTACTTAAATTATTTAATTACTTGCCACAGGCAAAGATGGCCACCTTATAAACCTGGACGTGCAAGATTCAGTTAACAGAACCAAGAATGCTTCCTCGTGGCAATTAAAAAAGAAATCAACAAGTAAAGTTCCCTGTCATTCATTTATCAATATTCTCCACCATTACAAATATATATCGCCGGTTTGTTGGTATAAAGCTGACCAAGTCCACTATTTTTAAAAAATGAGTTGTCGATCTTTTCTAAAAGACAATACACTTAACAGTTGCTAAAGATCAAAATCTCATTTTTTAAGAAAAGTGGACTTCGTCGATTTTACCAACAAGACGATGATATAAAGAAGAGTGGAGGAATTGCGAAATGTTTTCGTAGCTTTTCTTATAATTTCACCCTCGAGTATTTTCAGTCTATAGTGCATTAAACCTATACTACCCAACAAAGCATAATTTTGTTCCTGGGTTTTGTTACGTAATTCTAAATAAAATCACGAGATCATTTCGTATACATATATACACGTTCGTATTTGTTTTATTTGAAACTTCTTAACTTCTGTATAATTAATCAAAATTCAATTATCTATAAAGTAACTCTGATTAGAGTCAATACTTTGGTTTTAATTGAACTTTTCCCTTAAGTGTTCGTAATTCCCTACTGTCCCCTACCTATATCTTTTTATGTCGACGAATATTGATAAATGAATGACAGGGAATCTTTTTCTTCAACTTCCTCTCGCACATTAACGTCACTGTGCCCTGCAAAAAATGCTTTCATCTGCCAGACGAGTGTGTAAACGTAGCCCAGGGTGAGCCCCTGGCAGTGGCAGCACGATCGATCACGAAAACCGCGGGCCGGTACCGTAAACTCGGCCAAACACTCGTCTATCCAGAGCATTCGTCTTAATGGCGAAGTCGCCGCCGGGGATAGGGGCAGGAATATCGTTCGATGCCCTTCTCGAACTGGTTCGAGAGACGTCAACGAGCCGTCTACGAATTCAAGCATCTCGTTTTTTTTTTTACACTGGGGTCCCGTTCCTATGCTTCCTCGTTCCCGTCTCGTTATGAGCTGTTCTTTGGTACGAACTGTTGATTTGCTGGGAGCTGCTGGTTTCGTATGCGCTACTCCTTGAACAGCATCTGCTAATTTGTTATTGTTTTGTGCTGGCGCCTTGCGCAAGGTACTGCGCTTTACAGGAATCCAGCGGCTGCTTCGAAATCCACTCAGATGATACGTAAAACGATGTTTATGAGATTACAACTAAGGCTGTTCGAGTACTCGAGTATTCGAGTAGCTTGAAGTTCGCACCGAGCCGAGTACCCGTAAAAACCGAGTAGCTCTATAAATCCGAGTAGCTCGAATTTTTTCGAGTAGCTCGAATTTTTTCGGCGGCTCGAATGTACTTCGAGCAACTCAAGCTTGAAGCTTGAACGTTTCGGGCAATGCGAATGTTTCGAATATTTTAGGTTACGTTTATCTACTGGAATGTAAATAATGGCCGCTCGAAAAAATTCGAGCTACTCGGATTTATCGAGCTACTCGATTTTTACGGGTACTCGGATTTATCGAGCTACTCGATTTTTACGGGTACTCGGATTTATCGAGCTACTCGAACAGCCTTAATTACAACCCACTAAATGTGTTCTTAGCTACTTGTTATAGGATTGCACTTATCTGATCACAGCGCTACAATGACCTTACAGCACTAATGCCTAATGAATCACGACGGAGAGGTTCCTGAACATCGTCTGCAAACCATTTCTGTAAACCCTATTAATTTTACCTATTACATTTCTGTAAGCAACACTCGGTTAAAAACTACCACAAACGCAAGGTAAGTAGTGTTCCACTTCACACGTCTGGCGTTTACGTCGAGAAGACTTCTACAATATTTCGGGAATGTGGTTTTAGGACAAAGCCATAGGCTCTCACCTATTCGGATCATATTCATGAGAAACATCGTTGAGCCAACTGTGAGACGTTCGACCACTCCCCATCATACGTTTGTAGTAATTGAAGCGATATTTTCTCGCCGAATGTACAGTACTGTAGAATATTTAGAATATTAATCCCCACCACTTAAAAATAATGTATAACTACGATCCTCAACAAGGGAGTCCAATGCCATATTTTTAAAGAACTACAGTGGAATAGCAATCTTAAGAAAATTTTAAATATTCTCTTTTTAAACCGATCGTGAATCTAGAGAATTAAGTAGTATACTTCGCATTATGCATATACCTACTCCTCAGTCAGAAATTTTTTTAAATGAATTTTTTTACTTAAGTTCATAACTATGCAAACGAGGCAGGATGGCCGCTTAATCACTGGACGTCGGCTTGATTTTTGTGCTGCTACACGCACGACCTGTTTCCGTGGATCGTCTTATCAGGTCGCAGATAAGGTAACGCTGTATCGCGTTCATCCGCGTCGCTTTTATCCGGGCCAATTAAGTGGCAGATAGACGTCCCGCCGACGAGCCCACGATTATTGGACTCGTCGAGGAAATTTATGGGGAGCTCGTTTCGTTGAGCTCTAATTACTCGGCTGCTGTAAGGAGACGCGGGATCGACATGCGACACTGGTTTCATTCGCGTTTACCAATCGTCTGCTGGTCGTCTGCAATATGAATGTAGCGAGGCTTAGGCAACGTGGGTATGGCTTTCAACTGAGAATGAAGGAACACTTCAGAATGGGGAATTTGAAAATTGGTTTTACAATAGTGTGTACAAATCGTCTGCGAGATAGTTTGAAATTAGAGTCGTGGGCAATGGGAGTTTGAATTTTACACTTGTGAGGAAAGATCTCAAAATGGGAAATTCGAGAAATTATTATAGGGCAAAATGGATTTAGCATTTTAGTGAAATTAGTGTCATAGGTAATACACATTTCGTGATATAGAAATTTTTCAGAAAATCGATTTTTTTATATAATAAGTTCGGGTAATAAGGCCCGGCAGGTAATAAGACCCACCTGTCATTTATCCTTGGTAGGTCAAACTACAATACTGATAATGTCATTCATTGTTTTTATTACATACGAAAATGTCAGTCGAAGAGTTTCCGCGCGATTACACAGAATCAGACTAAATCTTCTCCCACCAGAAACACTTTAAAATCCACTATAAATTACTTCACAAACATTCCTCGACAACTCACCCATATTTCAAACCCATCAAACTTCCTTCTAGCAAACTCAACTATTATCCACTCAAATACTCAACTATCCAATAAAACCAGCTTCCCACATTCCAGCAGCCCCATTTACATCCGCCTGAACCCTATCACAATTCCCACATTCTCATTTCCTAAAAATAACCAGCAACTATCGTCCATCGTCGTTGGCTGAATTCCTGCCGAGTTCGATAATTGTTTATCATTAGTAGTGATGCACGCGAGCAGCAATCCGCGATGGCATCCGATGACGCAACGCGCGGATCTAGCCTGCGCCGATCTCGATCCTGGATCGACAGGAAACGCGACGACGCTCCCTAATGGCGGGACAAAAGAGTGGCGAATAAGTTACAGTTAGGCGGACACGAGACGAGACGAGACGGTAGAACTTAATTGCGCCCCTCCGAAAATTGTGGCCCTGGGATCCGTTACCGTCATGGAAGAATCGCATAAAACTGGGGGGCCCCCCTTTTGTCGCGGACGAAGATCGGCAGGGAGGCGTTCGTTTCGTAATCCGACGGTCGAATCTCCGCTTCCCGAATTCTCATGCAAACGGTCCCGTTAGTCTTCGTTCGCGGGACCATCCTGCCGCTCTCTGGATTCTATGCGAATTTCCTCCATTGTTCCAAGGTTCGTTTGAGAGCAGAATATGGAGCGTTGGCAGCATTCACTGCCTGGTTCTTTGCTTACATTAATTGTGGCTGGGTTCGCTTTCTGTTTGAATAAAGTCAGGGGTACTGTACATGCTGCTGGGGAACGGACGTGGGACATGTTTTCAGATAATTAGGGTCGGGGGAATCGTACTTAATAAGTGGCTGATTAAGGGGTCATGCCTAGTTGGCAGGCGAAAGAGAATGTGATGTTCGGGAATTTTTTTTTGTGGAAAATCTAACGTATATTTGAACAACTTTTTGCTTATTTTAAAAGTAAAAAATTTGAAAAATAAAGAAATGGTGAGAGATCAAAGGTAAAGTTAGATTTTTCTAAGAGAAAAGTCCACCCCCTTCATTATAAATAATAAACGGGGAATCAGAATTAAAAAAGCCCTCGTAAAACGATGTGGAATCTTATTACGATCCTGGATGCAAAATTGGAAGTGAATTTGTTGAACGTAGCGCGAGTTTTTAGGGCCACCGTAATGAAAAATATAGTTCCGCTGCAATCGGTCGAGCTACTTAGTTGACAGGAATTGGATCTTTCTTGGAGTTTATTCAAATCATGTTTATCATAGTCACTGCCATCACAAAAATTTTATTAAAATGACGTATATCGATCAGACGGGATTTAAATTGACACCGACTGGTTTAAACATTCGTGAAATGATAATCATTCAACCGTAGAGCATTTTTCACTTCAGATATATGGGGCAACAGTATGTCACACGTGATATTAAGGATTAAATACTATTTAATATATCTACTACCTATACTATTTTTTTTTTTTTTTAGAAAACGTTTCTTAGCTGTACAAAAGTTATTGTAGCTCGAGTTTCGCATCGAGAATACGCGGAATGTTGGAGATCAATGTAAATCTCCGCCATTCTTTACGGACTCGATCGAAAATAAAATGTCAAGGGCTGCATTTGCAATTTGATCCTCGATGAAACTTTCATTGAACGTTCAATTACACATGCATTTTTCTGGTTCCGCGTTTCGCATAGTTGGTTTTTCTTTCCCAGCGCGAAACATTCTGATTCCGCGAGAATTTTCTGCGTTACTCTGCGAGCATAGCGCAAGCATAGGTGCTTGGGAATAAAGTAAAGGAAAATTTGATTTGCAACTAGATAATCGGTGAAACGTGCGCTATCCTTCCTGTATCTTCATCACTTTATATTTCAGCTGATTCACGTCTAACTTTCTTCTGGAATGAACAGTATTCAAATTCTGTGCTAATCTGCCTCGTCGGTCACGATTTCGTGCGCGAAACCATCGACCACTTCTTTGGCATTTTGTCCACAGTGAAATCTGTGCGAATTCTTTCGTTAGTGGTTTTTAATTATTTATTTCCTTTATTGCAACATAAGATCTGGTATTCATGCGTTCGTATGGGGATTTCTACTAATTCCGCCTCGCAATAATGCACACACGGAATGATCGAAATTTGTGCGAATTTTCTTCATTGTTCAGACTCCAATAATCGGCACTCGAATTCAGTTCTTGCTGATACGCAGTTAACTGCTTTGATGTTCCATTTTTAGTTATGCGAAGTTTTCTCATTGACTAGAAATACCATCACACATGAAACATTTTATCTCATTTAAATGAATGCCATTATTTTGTGAGGTACATTCCTCAGCGATCATTCGTTTAGAAGAAGAATTCATATTCATTTTATGCCTGGCTTCCCGTGAAATACTTGGATTTTAAAGGAAGCCATAGTCAACATTGAGGACAGAAATCATATTCTGTACAAAAAAAATCACCTAGGTATTTCACTCACAAACAAAACAAATTATTGCAATCTCGCCGAGGTCATAAAAAAATCCATAACATTTGTTAAAAGTGTAAGTTGTTAAAAATACAAAACTATTTTCCACTCCAAAATCTAACTAACGCAAACAAAGAAGCTAAAACCACACATAATTTAGCCCAATAAATTTTCTACATTAAGATATATATATTCCTAATATAATAAATTAGGGCGGATCTTAGTTACTCTTGTCGAAAAATAATTTTGAAATTTTAACGATGTAAAAATAACCCCCCAAAAAACTTTAAAAAAGTAAAAAAATTACGCCAAGTACATGAAATCAAGTAAATCACAAAATAAAGAAAATAATACTAATAAATAGAAAGTAAAAAAAGATGTGAAATCAGAATGAGCTGCAAGTACATAATGGTGCTTTCCCGCAGCGTGCAAAGGCGACACTGTGTAACACAATAAAAGACAAAAAAAAGATGTCCGCGGCCTGGAAGTCAAATACTTGGCGTGGCCAGGCAAGGTCAAGGTGTCGCTGAATAAGAATTAGTTAAAAAGGCAAAATAATGAAAATGTATTCATACTGTCAGAGTTTAAAATTGACAAATTATGTGAAAGGTTGTGAGAGGAAATCTATCGGTGTGGATGAATGATCTTACAATTATTTTAAAACGCAATATAATGAAAATGTACTCATATTGTCTGAGTTTTAAATGGACAAATTTTCTGAAAGCCTGCGAGGGGGGGGGGGGAAGGGGTATGGGTATTGATGATCTGAGTATACCTTGCCTGGCCACGCCAAGTATTTGACTTCCAGGCCGCGGACATCTTTTTTTTGTCTTTTATTGTGTTACACAGTGTCGCCTTTGCACGCTGCGGGAAAGCACCATTATGTACTTGCAGCTCATTCTGATTTCACATCTTTTTTTACTTTCTATTTATTAGTATTATTTTCTTTATTTTGTGATTTACTTGATTTCATGTACTTGGCGTAATTTTTTTACTTTTTTAAAGTTTTTTGGGGGGATCTCACTTCTTTTTACAAAGATAATTTGCATAGGAATTGACTTCAGATAATTTTTAGTTTGATCCGATTTATATTAAGTTTTTTTTATGGGGATTGCAGAAAACTCTAGCAAAGCTGCAAAGTGTATGTTTACAATCATATATCAAGATAATACTCATACCTTCCTCCTCGCAGGCTTTCAGATAATTTGTCAATTTAAAACTCAGACAATATGTAGGTTACACCTCGTCTGTGACTTTACGCTGCGATTATCTACATATACATAAAATCCTCAATTTAGTTACAAATAAAAAGCAGTTCGATGATATACAAACATGTCGCAATTCAAATTTTGGGAACTTACCTTGTTTTTGAGACTGCATTTTGGTTGCAATTCAATGGTACAACGATACATATTTGTAAAAACACGTGGTATCTCAAATTTTGACAACTTTCCTTATTTCACACTCGCCAGGTTATAATCTGGCTGTAAGATGTCAAAATTTGGAGTAGATTGCATAGTGAAGGTAGCGTTTGACGAACGAAACATGTATTAGTTTCGTTTTAGCTGAAGGTGTGCGCGTAACGCGTATATACGTAGAAGAACGAAACATGTGTTAGTTTCTTTTGGCTGAAGGTGTGCGTGTAACGCGTATATACGTATTATGTTGACGAAAAATTTATCCAAGAAGGAGAAGAAAACATGTATTAGTTTCGTTTTAGCTGAAGGTGTGCGCGTAACGCGTATATACGTAGAAGAACGAAACATGTGTTAGTTTCTTTTGGCTGAAGGTGTGCGTGTAACGCGTATATACGTATTATGTTGACGAAAAATTTATCCAAGAAGGAGAAGAAAATCTTACCGTTTTCGACAGATCCATGAGACGATATTATCATATCTCTGATATGCGTGAATCGATTTTATTGATTTTGGTCTCATTCGAAAGCTTATATGCGGTTTATATCAGAAAAATGCCTTTAAATTTAGAAAATATTGCTAGCGTGATGAGATATTAATGAAATAAGTTTCAGGTTAGGTTGGATTAGCCGGGCGACGAGTAAATGATAGCAGTAGCGACTAGCGACAGTCGACATGTACAGGGTGTCTCTTATGTACTTGGCGTCGAGACGCTACCGCGTCTCTAGATACCAACACGTTAAGGTTCAAACGACCAATGTTAAAACAATCAAACTCGATTGTGTTATTCTCCAATTAGGTATCTTGAGTTCAGCGAAATTTCATTCTAAGGTAGTCAAGTTTTCGAAATAAATGATATCGGACAGAGGATTCGAGAAATTAAGTATTTAAAAACACAAAGTGCAGGGATGGTTATATAAAATATTTTATTATACCTAGAACTAGAAAATCAACAAAATCATTTCAAATAAACTCAAACTCATTACACTTAGGTTTCAAAAAAATGAAACAAGAACATAGATAAAATGAAAGATATATGAGGCATTGAGAGTAAAACCGGACTAACCCAAATTGAAAAATAATTAACTTTCCTATTTTATATAATTATTACAGCCTATCGGAATGTATCATTGCTACTAACTCAATTTCGCAAAAAAAAAATGTGGGTTAGTCCGTTTTTTGCTCTCAATGTTTCATATCATGATCAGAACTCTTTATAACTTGATAAAAATACTCGAAATCTAGTGGGGCTTAAATCTTTTTCCCCTTTAGAGCACATAAATTTGTCACCCTTCCGAAGATATCCCCGTTTCGAAATTATCAATTCAAATAACCGAGCGAGACTGGAACGATTAGAAAAGCTTCCGCGGCGCGATAACTGGACCGATAACCGCGCCGTTGCGAAAGCTTCCTCTGAACATGTCCTTTGCGCGGCTGGTGGATTTTCGCCCCGCTCGGAGTGCCTGAGAACGGAAAATCGGGTGTGCGCGAACGAGAACCGGTGCCAGTGGAAACGCAGGACGTGGCTCACCGGCGTTACGTAAAGGCATTAACGTTAATTCGATAACGATCGCCGGGGGAGCGGAACGAGACCGGTTACACGGGACACCCGGTATAAGCGCAAGGTGGACGGCCTTCGAGATTGGGTGTATTTTACAGTTGCCTGCCGTGTGCCTCCTCTGTGTGCTCCGTGTACGCGGACCGAGTAAAACGCTTTGCTTGGACCTCGATGCTGCTATCCGGACCAGCCAGGTCTCTTTTCTGATCGTGGTTTAATAACGAGTTTTAGTCGAGCCCCCTGCGCGCACCGTTAGCCTTTGGCTAATTGTTGAACAGGTGTAACTGGGAGGGGAGGCATTCCCATTTAACGCGTGGGCTTTTCAAGTGATGTTTAAGATTATGCCGAGGAAGCTTAGGAGCGCAAGGAATTTTCAATTGTAGGAAAATTTGAAAGCGTATTTTTTTTTACAGTAGCCCAGTGTAATATGGATATATATACTTGAGAGATCGGTTTCGTTGCAGAAGAGTGCTCGCAAGAGGAGTGTTTGAGGTTCAGGTCGCAGGTTTGGTTCAGATTTCGTATGCAGTTAGTGCAAAACGTGTGTAATTATATGTTAAGTGTGTTGGGAGAGGTACTCAATATTTTTGGAGGAAAGCAAGGTGAAAGGTTTCCAGGCCTTTTGAGTGCCTTCGACTGGCATTCATATAGTAATTCAATTAATTTAACTATTTCTGCGATTAGCTGTTTAAATTGATGTTATTGTTGCATATAAATCCAGATACAATCCGTAACTTTTTAATTTTTTAATGAAAATCTCGTATTTTTGCGGACCATATCAGAGGTTTGTCGTGATATCGCACATGTTTTATACATTCTGTAATTTTTTCAAGTTGATCTGAACCTTGACTTTAACAGCTGCCCAGGGCCGCCTGCAATGATTAATTATAAAACAAAAAATATATTTCTATAATTTAAGACATCTTTAATACAATGCAAAAAGTCCCATTAAATTATATATAGTAGTTCTCCTTTAATTAATTCCTAAATATCACCTATTTTGGGGGGCTCTAGACCGGAACCTCCCCTTAATTCAGATCGCGGAGGTTCTATTGTACAATTGATCCACAAGTTACTATTTCCAATAGTATTTGCCAGGGAACAGTTAAACCTCTTCTCGCATCCAAGCTTGTTTCCTCGCTGAAAGAATAGGGCTGCTCCCGTCATCGTCGAAGCTGGCGTCGAAAAACGCAAGCCGGGGTTCAGCAGCCAGCCATAAATCCCGCTGTCAAATAGAGACGCGTGCCCATCCGCGTCCCGTCCTACCGTAAAAATCGCGGCACGCGTCTCCCCAGCCCCAGCGTTTCAATAGTCAATCAATCTCTGAAATGCCTGCCCGCGTTTTTCTCCCCTCTGTGTTCGGCCTGCTCGTCGGGACGCGGCGCGATGTGGGAGGCACCGGTATCGACGGTCGCACAATACGCCTAGAAAGTGTGTCAGAGGTGTACGTTTCAATTCTCCCTGCGAAGATTTTTCGCGGCGAACGTTGCTCCGCGAGCAGGCCGCGGAACAGGTGATTAATAGCGGTCGCTGTTTCGCAGTAACGAGCATTGAACGCGACGTAATGCGTGGCCGCGCGCATAATCGATTGCCAAAGCAGATATCGGGACCGCGGCTCCCCCGTGGCCGAACGGGAAACCTTGAATATTCATTCGCCTGCCCTGGCGCAGCTTCCTCGAGTTGAGTGAAAATCTCGGCCGTGGGAAGCCTCTGGCGGGGACGTCCTTCCCTCGTCTTTCGCTGCTCGTTTTCCTTTGGGTTTGTTCCACTGCCGCGCTAGGCGACCCTCCAAACATTTACATTGAATGCGGTGACTCGAAAGATTATAGCGGGGGGCGGGGCAGTTTGTAAGAAATGAAGGGTGTACAATTTAGAGCTGTTCGAGTACTCGAAACATTCGAGTAGCTTGAAATGCGAACCGGGCGGGACTCGATTTTTCGAGCCGAACCGGGACCCGAACGGATCCGAGTAACCCGAATGTTTCGAGTAGCTCGATTCTTTCGGGTAGCTCGATTCTTTCAGGTAACTCGATTTTTTTCGGGTAGCTCGATTCTTTCGGGTAGCTCGATTCTTCCGGGTAGCTCGATTCTTTCGGGTAGCTCGATTCTTTCTGGTAGCTCGATTTTTTCCAACAGTTCGAACGTTTTCCGGGCAACCCGACAGTGCCGGGCAGTCTGCTTGCTTAAAGTACATGGGACATTTTAAAAGGAGGAGATTATATCTTTCTTTGGTTGAGTTTTCTTTCGAAATTTTGTCAAAAACGACGTAGGACCAGCCGTTTAGGAGATACTCAGCCTCAAAGTGTCAAAAAGTGAACTCTGAATTCCATCTTCTAAACGCTACCGTCGTTGTCGCCGTCGTCTTACGGAATGTTCAGATCGCTTCGTTTTTTAGCTACTCGAAAGAATTGAGCTGTCCGAAAAAATCGAGCTACCCGAAAAAAATCGAGCTACCCGAAAGAATCGAGCTACCCGAAACATTCGGGTTACTCGGATCCGTTCGGGTCCCGGCTCGGCTCGAACAGCTCTAGTGTCCATGGTATTAATGTTGATAGTTTAGGAAATGGGCAAATTAATAAATGTAATAAGAAGTTAGTTAGGTATCTGTAAATTGTTCAAATAATTATTGCATCACTGTACCTATATAAATTCCACCTCTTTGTTTGTTTGTTTAAAAATAAAAACGATTATTTATTAATATATGTTAGTAATTTGTAGACAAAATTTACGAAGAACGCGCTACATGTAGGAGGGAGTGAAACAGGGCACGCGGTGGCAAGATGGTTTTCGTAGGGAAGAGCGTGTGAGCTACAATTATTTGTGGTTTGAATGGAATATTGTATGTCTAAAATTAAAATTAACATTTAATTGCATACTGAATCATTCATGCGATAGATATATATATATCACATTCCACATTCTCATTGCTTGCTGGTCAATTCGTGTTTTGAGAATGACTTCCTTCAGATTTTATTTAGATACTTAATAAGCAATATGAAGTATACAATCTGAAGGTATGTGTCTCTTCAATATTAATGTTCTTTAAAAATGATGAAGATGTCACATAGCAAACTGCAAACATTTTTTAAACGAATGAAACTTCGCAAATACCAAAAGTATGAGAATTATTTGATTTCAGTAGTAGAATTCGAAGGAGTGACCTTTGTAATGCTTACAATTAGTAGATAGTTAGTGGAGTATCGCTTTAAATACCAATTGCGTGAATTGCAGTAAAAATGTTTATGCCTTGACGTAACTGTATAATTTAATTTTCTTGTCGCTTGAATTCCAGGAGAACTGGGGTTGCAGTTGAATGGGGACTGCTGAAAGCGACTACTAGCTTTTATTTCGACGTTCAAGTTAGAAGTTTGACGTATGGCGCGAAGTGCTCGTTGGAGCACTGTCTCATGTCTATTTATAATGTTTGACAAGCGGCGGTAGATAAAGTAAAGTGGCTTGTACGGGCCGCTGTTTACGCCCTGTAATTGCGAAAATTTTACGCTGCTGTCGGCGCTCGAAATGAATGGACAGGGGTGTCGTAACAACGGTGACGAGGGACAATGGCATTCGCTCGAATTCCTCCTACGAACCGTGGTGACACGATTTTAGCGAATATTGTATTTGCTTTTCAATTTCTATTGACTTACCTTCAATTTAATCCAATTGCCAGCGATTTCATACTTTAACAATACAACGATGTAAATATTTGGCGAGACAGTTCGTTTTTTAAAGTTCAGTCTGTGGAAGCCATCGTGAAAAGTAAATATATCAGACGTTTGTGTGTTTAAGGTGAGCTCAAGTAAAAATATAAGAGTGACTAGAAATTCTTAGTAGAATCAGAAACAAGTAAAAAAATTAATTGAGATATATTCGTAAATTTCGAATTTTAATTAAAATCACTACAATGTTTGTGTACATTAATGTTTCTATGAATTTTAATAACTCTTACTCAAAGCAATGTTTCTATGATTTTACTTAAAGTCACATATCACCATCGAAATTGTAATACAAGAAAATAATTATTTTTTCGTTTTTACTGCATTTGTAGTAAAATCGTTTAACATACATATTTTCATGTAATTTTTATTTTCTAGTTTTTAGTGTTTATGGATCTTCTCTTCAGTTCTTATTTTTTCTTTTCATTTTTGACCTTCTTTTATAAAAAAAATTGTATTGTAATGACACCCATGCCCGCCTACAAGGTTTCAAGACAATTCGACTGGTGGAAGTGGGTGAAAATTGAGTTGCCAGATTTGAACCATACACGCATCAAACAAACAAACAAATAAACACAAAACATACAAATAATCGAAGCCAAGTAAAATCATTTAAAAATCATTTAATAAGGCACACTTGACAAGTTAACATACGACGATTCCTTTTTCCTTTCTCAGCAACTTTTTTCAAACCGGCGCCATTTTGTTAGTCCTCGACACAAATTGTTAATTGTGCTAGGGGCTATAGCGATACTCATACAGATTAAGAATCTTTTGGAATTTTTTGTTTCAGATACGCCTGCGCCGGGAAATCACCTACGCCGCGAACATACCCATTTTTTAGGTGTCATAATGACGTTGTAAAAAAAACAATAAAATCAAGTTGCGAAAATTCTTTTTAATTTTTTTTTTTTATAATACAAGAATAGCTTAATAAATAGTAAAAAGATTTATTTCATCATATGTTGTATATTTACTGAGAAACAAATCTTTAGAAATAGATTAATTCTTCGACCGATCAAAGTACAATGACCCCTTAACCAAGTAAACTTATCTAATAACTTATTCAAAGTAAGGTGCCTTCCAGAAAGTACCCTTTTACACTAAACTTCCCCCAATCACAAAATAATATCTCTTTTCGATCACAGATACTCCCCACTCTCAGCATCCAGAAAAAATAGGAGTCCAAGAAAGTCGCTCCCACGCTAAAGCTTCCTAAAGCATTTCCACCTCGAACATAAACACACTTATCTCGAATGCAACCCGGCAAATTAGCAACTCAAATGGCCGACAATATCGTTAGCGGGTAATAAAGTTCCAACGATCTTGGACGATCTCGTTAGCAGAAAGCGGGAAGAAAAAATTAAAGATCCAGGGAACACCTTTACGACTGGCAATGGAGAGACGCGGCGTTACGAAACGTATCGCCCGACGCACGGGGACCTTCTTCACCGGACGAGTGCATGACGGGGATCGTTCTCACAATTGAATTAATTATCGCGGGCAAGACGGAGACCGATCGAGCCAGATTTCACCGTCGTGTCCTATTAAAATACTAAATCACGCCTGGCACTCCGCGTACACGAAACTCGCATTAGCGCTCATAACCAGCCATAAATCTGGGGATCCATCAAACGCTCGCGGAAGGTGCGCGTGACGCGTAACGATCGTTGAAATTGTATTTATAATGCGTATCATTGCCTGGCCGAGGGGATTACTTGGAACCCAAGTAAACCGGTACACAGCGGTCACTTTTTGTACAGGATGCACAAAAGCAGGCGTAAGCAGGCCCAACTTGGCCAGCATATATTTCGTGAAGGAATTGAGGTTAGGTTGCAAAACAGCAGGTATGCTGAACCTCGCCCACTCATCACTTGATTCGTGTAACTTGTGGTGAATAAAAACTATTATTATTATTATAATTATCGGTGGCCTGAGATTAGGATCAAAGTTTCTTGAAATGGTTATGTTTTACATTTCGTCAGTCGTGATTGATAGAGTTGCAATGACCGTCATTGAAACTTTTAATCGATTAGTGTATCGTGTTTCTTTACATTTTGTTGGGGCATGATGAGGGTGAGTTTATATCGAGGTGAATGTGGTGCAATGACTTGTGAAATATTATTTTCGTAGAACTCAGTTCCATCTTCTGTTTCGTTAAGTAATTTTGTGCCACGGTGATCATTGTCGACTGACAATGTTTGTTGAAAGTGATGAGAAGCCCTTTTAAGCGAGTGATTAAGCTGGTGGGTTTGATATTTGGATAGGATAAACATAGATGAAGGTGAGAATAGGTGGTTCTGAATACACTCGTTAGCTTCGTGCATTGCGATGTCACGATCTTGGTATATTTTTACTGTTAACGAGGATGTTAAATTCGAAGGGGTGGCAGAAGCTTGTTTTTTAGTTTTTGCTTTTTCATAGAAGTCAGGGATCAGAGAGCAGCTCGATAATAAAGTTTTTTTTATAGCTAGAAAGTGCAGGAACGTTGCTATTTTTAATTATCTAAAATCAATGCTATCTTAAAATTAATGCATAAATTACTTGTTGACAAGATTTTGGTGTGTTGAGTAAATTTATTTTGCACTAAGCTTAACTTTATTTCACGAATACCTACAACTATGTAGCTACTTAACTTTTCGACAACTATTTTATATTTATTACACAAAAAAATCCAAGTACATATACAACAAATTCGTGCTAAAACACTCCACTTGCAATCCATTCCTAAAATCGAACTAACAGCCCCATCTCTTTCTTTTAATTATTAAACGCTCAGGCCGCAATTATAAAGACTTGAAACGCACAGTTTTCTCGTATGAACAGGCCCTAATGCGACGCGACGGTGGAAACCGCGTGCCCCCGTTGGAAGAACGCGAACGGTGGGCAACGCATGATTAACTTTTCGCGCCGCTTCTACGGCTATTCTCGATCTCGACGTAAACGCAATTATCCACCTACTTATTCGAGGTGGCAACAGGCGTCGCGGAGCGCATAAATATCCGGCTGGCGGAAAAATCAGGCAGCGAGATGCATGTCGGGCCCGTTGCAACGCAAATGGGGCCCGAGCGTTGCTGGGGCCAATAGCGTGGCGGACAGGCAGGCGCGCGTGCTTTATGCACGGGCCCCGCTCGCGCAAGGACACGCGGAAAGGGTATAGTATCCGTGACTATGTTATTAACGATATTCAACGGCACGGGAGTCGATAAAATATTATGCTAATCTCTGTGCGCACGTATTTTAACGCCGTTGACTACCGAGCCGCATTTGCCAAAAGTTGTAACAGGGCGTGTATAATGATTCTACTTTTAAACAAACCTGTTCTTAAACAATTTTTCATTCATTGGAATTCATTGAAAGTTGGTATTAATCCTTTGCAGTTCGACTCTTTGTAGAGTTCAATGAGTTATTTAGTTCGAAGCTTTGTGTATTTCTATTCTAAAGTTCTGTGTTTTATAAGTGCAGTAATTGAAGAAAGTAATTTTGTTTAGTTGAAGTACAAGGGGGTTAATATTGGTTATAACTATGTAAATTAATATTTGTCGTTAGTTTGTATATAAAAGTGTGGCCCTTATGTAGGTGACGCAGGAAAATGTTGCTACGTTCACTGTCTTCCTTTTCACTGCGAAATACAGTGTACTTAATTATGACTGTTGGATTGCTTGTTGTAAGAATTTTAACACTATTCCTACCACGAACCGGTCAAAAAGACCGTTTTTAAAATGTCGATTAGAATTTCCTATATACAACGTAATTGAATCGCCTTTAAACTTCACGACTTTGCCTCAAATATACGTATAATACATTTTTGAATATTCACTTCTTGTTTTATTGTTTATTTTCTGAGAAAAATTTGTAGTCTGTCTTACCTAACGCGACCGGTCAAATCACGTGAAATGTGTCGGTAGGAATAGTGTTAATTCTAAGCTCCCAACACAGATAGAGATTTTACTATCCTGCACTCTTTAGTTAAAATGTCCTATCTAGTAGTCGATTTAATATGTAAAATATGTTACATATACTTTTGTATATTATATTACTGTATATTACTTTTGTGAGTAACTGTAGCAAGGCGCGTCTACATTTACCATACAATAGCAACCGAGATGCTTCTATCGAGTCTCGTGAAACATTCGGTGGTGATCGCATTCATTTGGTATCAATGAGGACTAAACGAGTAAATAGAAGGTAATCCCACAGGGATTGTTAATTGCTTTATGGATAATTACTCCCTGGAAGTAGGTATGCCCACAAGACGAGAACTGCTGATCCCGGGGTGCCTGAGCTGGTTCACTAGTGCCGTGGCAGAAACTAAGTAGCAAAAAATACTCATTTTGCGCGAAGTTATTAGCCACAAAAATTGACCTCTAATCTATAATATAAAACAAAACAGTTTGTGATTGCACAGAAATCAAAATTTCTCAAAATCTAGTGCATAAATTTACAAGAACTTTTGACAGTATATTCTAAAATATTTACAGTGGTTACCCTACTGCAGCTGGAGATATTCAAAGACAACTAACTAGCCCATTTAGTGTTGTATTTTAATTCATGGAACCCGCACCAACGACACAGCGCAATGCTGCAAAAGACATCAAAGAAGAGACCTTAGCTGCACCCATAGACCCAGGATCTAACAAGCATATCTTCGACGCAATTACCATATAGCCATCGGTTAGCTATCGTACCTACAACCGTGAAAGCTGACGCGATGTAGAGACACAACGACTCGTCACTGAAACACAATCTGGCTGCATCGCCTTAACAGCATCTTTCGCACCCCCACGGTAGAAACACTCCACGATAAGTTGCACGTTTTATCAGCTGATAATTTCGTCTCTAACCAGTCTCCTGGTTAGATTGAACCTGGAGAGATCAGAGGAAGTGTCGATGTCTATCTGGGCACGATAGTACCTCGTTGTTGTTAGCAGTGCATCAGCTGTTAGCACAGGTTCCAAGCACCGATAACGAGGGCAAATTGCGGCTTATCGAGTATCGAATGATATTTCACAGGCTGCTGTACCGAATTTCCCGGTCGGTCGACGAGATTCTCTGATGGTCTTGTTTGATATACGAGAAGTTTAAGGACAGCGATCGCTATCTTCGAAATTGGAAACTCCGCAGGATGTGGGGAAGATGTTTTCCTCCCAGTGGCTTTTCGCGATTTATTTCTTTTTGTGGTTTCGCTCCGGCGAAGGGAACAGCTGTGCGTAACATGGACTTTTCGAAAATAGTGCGCGATAGTCTAAAATACTTGGAACCTGCAAACACAAACTGTTCGTCTAATGCCAAGTGCACGCTCCATTTCTATCTCTACGACACCCTCGTCGCTTTCCTATTCTTTCGTCGCTCGGTCTCTCGGTTCCGTAGTAAGCGGCGCACACTTTCACTTCGATACCCTTGGTACATGTAAACGAATGCACTGTCAGTTTCCTATTAACTTGTCAGTGTTACAGCGTTCGCCAACCAGCGAATACGTCACGAGAAATCGAGAGGCGGCGGGTACATGTGACAGGCCCTTTTTCCTCGAGCCCGTAAGTGGTACGGGGACCGAAATTTCGGGCCCGCACTTTTCTCTGTCTTGGCGAACGAGAATAAAGTGTTGATGATTGGGTTCGAAAATTCACACTGCTCCGCGACCGCAATCGATGACCGAAAAATTCAGTCGTCCGAGAGCGAACCCCCCCCTCCCGTGGGTAATTGCACGTTCTCTGGTTACAGGTAATTCGCCGAGTGTCGGCTCGAATTATACGGTTCAATCGATTCGACGCCTTGGCAGAAGTACCGCGACAAGGCCCTCAAACTCATGACACTATCGCGCCAGCCCTCGGATCGGCATTCACACGTTGCATGCGCGCGCACGTGAAAAGTCCCGTCGATCTTTTGGCTGACGCTTTCGATCGCGAATTTCTCCTCGATATACATGCGCGTAAGTACATTGATGGAGAACATGTTTTACTTTGATTTCTTTTAGTTTTATTATTTTACGGAAGACTCTTTTTATATACAAATGTTTACAAGTTATTGTCAAGAAATTAGTAAAATTTTCTAGCTTTACTGTACTACTACTACTAGGTATCTACTATATAATAAGTACGTTATTGACGACCGTCAAAAGAATTATTTTTGGAAATATTAAAAATTTATTAGAAGAGCAAATTTTAATTTTATATAATTAAATCGTAATTTAAGTTTAGACGTAAAATATTTCCAAAAATCGTAATTTAAGTTTAGGTCTAAACTTAAATTACAATTTAATTATATAAAATTAAAATTTGTTTTTCTAATAAATTTTTAATATTTCCAAGAATAATTCTGTAATAATAAGTTTCATTAAGCATACACTTAGGTACTCAAAAATATATCGGTCCACCCAATGTGTAACATATTTTACATGTTAAATCGCCTTCATAGTAAGGATTCGCAATTCTAATTCACATTAATAGAAACGTTGATTAATATACTTATTGATTTGAGTGTATTCAATTGAAAAATTATACACAGTTTATTTAAAAAGCATTATTATCTGTGGAAGTAGCAAAAAACGTGCAATGAAATATTCGCCCGAATTTAATAGGTACCTAATTTATATAAACGTAATTACAATAAGTTAATATTTTTCGAATATTCCTACTTTTGTCTGTTATGCATAGATTCAACTAATTTCTCGTGAAATTCGGGCTTATGTTGTTCCATCCTTCTGGCAAAATTTGATTGAATTATTCTTTGGTTGATAGTAGGTACTAACTCAAAATTTATTAAACCAGATTTATACTAATGGAAATTATAGGCAATGTGTAATTCTGAATATAACATTACCTTAAATAATTAAAACATGTTATACGTAAGTGGTGGGCGGATACTTTTGTGAGCAACTTTATGTACTTACCTACTGAGAAATTAGGTGGATTCACTGTAATTAAAATAATTTCTCCAAATTCGCGCCATCCTCTATAAATAGACCTACTTGTTTCTTCACTTCTCATTTAACCTGCCTAAATAGGGGGTACCTTCTCCTTCATACATATATGTGGGTTATGGTCACTAGAACGGCATTTTTAACCGATTGTACGGAGGACTGGTGTTCAGCGATGTTCAAGAAATCCGACACGCCACTGACGACGATCAGGAAAGGGGAATCCCCAGAAATGCTGCGGTAATCCGACGTGCCTTCCTGCATCATTTATGGCAGCGGTCCCCCTCATCTTCGAGCGATTTCAGAGTAGGTTGTTACTCAAAATAAGATAACCTGCTCCCGTGCGTGGCGTCCACAGCTGCTTAACCACTTGTCGCAAAAATTCTTTGAGTCTGCCACATACAAGGACTTCTTATTTAAAATTCGTCCTTTACACCTCGTCCTTTCCATCTTCTGAGGACTTTCTCGTGTTACACTACTAGAATATTTAAATGGGGTAGTCCCATCAGGGATGCTACTATTTGGTGACATTTTAAATTTAAGATAAGAAAGATATTCATATTTCTAATCAGCGACCTCGGAAACCCCAGGATACCAAGTTTAGATTAAATCTAATGCTTTTCTGATATACGCGTCCGCCATATTCGATCCGCCATTTTATTTTTAGCAATTTTTACTTCAGATTCTTAATCAGCGACCTCGAAAACTTTAGTATACCCATTTTTAATCAAATCAAAGGTCATCTTGAGGTTTTGGGCAGGTTTTTTCGATTTTTGACCACTGTGCGTCGTTGTCGCCGTCGTCTTACAGAATGTTCAGATCGCTTCGTTTTTTAGCTACTCGAAAGAATCGAGCTGTCCGAGAAAATCGAGCTACCCGAAAAAATCGAGCTGCCCGAAACATTCGGGTTACTCGGATCCGTTCGGGTCCCGGCTCGGCTCGATTCTTTCGGGTACCCGAACAGCTCTACTGAGTAGACACAAAAGTGTCGTCGTGTCGACGTACCTATCAGCCATAAATAAACATCGCTTATGTCAATCAAAAACATTTTTTTATATCCTAAAAAATCAACAGAAATTTCTGAGTTGATAATATTGAAGCCCTACCCTGTAATGTCTCCTCTGATTCTTCCTTAACCATCAATATGTGTGTTAATATCTGGGTGACTGACATTCGCCGAAAGCGGGACATTTTTTTCGAAGCTTAACCGTATTCTGTCGTTCGACGGAAAGTTACACGGCGAGACGTACCGGAGAGCATCGATGTGGTCTCGTGACAAGTGCCACAGTGACTTTCCTTCCACTCTCCACGCTTATTAGGTTTCACACGGGACACTACAAGTATCTATAAGACACTATAAGAATTATCGAAACCGTGAACACTGAGGAGGAATTTACCGATGGATTTGCAGGGGCCAGCTAAGGGAACGTGGAAAATTTACACGACATATGAGGGTTTACGATGCCCCGTGTAAGAGAGAAAGTTTAATTACCTTACGAAGTCGTCGAGAGTCGCCATGAAACGCGCGGTCCGTTGGTTTTCCTCAACAATTCATTTCGGAAGACGACCCCGGTTCCCCTTCATTAGCAAGAAAGAGGATTCTGATCATTCGTTTATCTCTAGTGCTATCGAAACATAATTATACTCGTTCTTGCCCAACCAGTTGAAAAGAAGACATTGCAAGGGAGAGACGGGGGGTTCTTCTGAAAGAAAGAAATCGAGGATCGATTAAAAATCGCTGGTAAAACAGAGATAGACATTTATAAATAATTTTTAGTAAAAAGATCAAAGGTAGCCGCGATCGATATTTCAAACAGTCGTTGATTTCATCGTTGTCGATACAGGACATCTTCCCGATGATTAATCGCGCATCAGTTCTCCACGCGGAAGAGCTGATCATAATTAATCGATTTATTACGAGGTAATTGTTTTGAGCTCTGTTTTTATAATAATAATAATATTCCATTATTGTACTCAGAAATTATAATAGCAGAGATAAATGCTGCATTTATTAGGTAGTAGATGTGTAATTAGTAATTACATGTAATACTGACTTTAAGGGACGAGGTTCAACAGGAAAAGGTCTGATGTTATTTTACTTAATCTTCAGAGCAGTTATTTGCTAATAAAAATACATAATTTTCATAGTGGGAGATTAAGATAACAAGCATTTGGGAAGGAAAGTATCGTAAATGTTGCTTTATGTTGGGGACCCGAAACTCTAACTAAATCAAATGCTGTAAGGCAAAAGGATATGAACATAATTCATTATTTTCGATTTTTTCCACTTTTTGGACTGCCTTCACTCTCGTTTTCAGTGGCTCGTTTGCGAAACGAAGTAAATCTCTACGGTCGTTCGTTGAAACGATTATTCATTAGGGCGCTCGTTACACGAATACGCGTGCGCTTCGACTAGCCTCTAACGCGGTTTTCCGGTCGTTTGAACAGTTTCCGCTCGGCTGCTGTTTCTGTGCACATGTTTCATATCGAACCAATGGTAATCGAGAACACCTGCTCGCAATTTCTGCAACGAAATCTTAAAATGCACAATTCTGAATCTATTACGGATTGCGCATGCGCCGAGGTGACATTCTTCGATCGTAACTAGGTACCTACGTACCCGCGAAATCCACTGGTACTGTTTTGTGAAACAAGCTGTCCTTTATTTAACTGCAAATAGAATCAATGGTGGAAAATTTCAAAGAGGTCCAACTTCAAATAAATACCCCTTTTTTCAAGTGCAATGATGCAGTTGCATGGTGCAATGAATGAGTTTTGTTGGACACTACGTGTAAAAGTGCGAGGATAGAATATGCAAGAAGTCGATAATTTGCAAATTATTCGTTTAAATTTTTTTCTCTGGTATAAGAGAAAGTCAAAAACAAGAGTTACCCAGTTTATTCCCACGAAAATACTACTCATACTTCCATTAGTTTGCAATATCAACTCAAAACTGAAATAACTCAGCACCAATATTCTGATAGAGAATTAAAAGCTGTATAAAAACCAAGTTAAAGTTAAATTTATTCAACTAACAAACAAGTAGCAGTTATTCCGCTGCTGTGCATGATATTTATCTTTCAGCTAATCTGAAACAGAAAAGTGAAACGTGGTTCTAGTTTTTACATATGTTTTATACATAAGTTATATATTTCTTTTGTTACATAAGGAAATTTGCGAATTTTTAAAGCAAAAATTAAAGTTTGACTTGAAAACTCACCACTCTCCTCAACAATAATAATAATAATAATAATAATAATAATACAAAATTTTCTTTTTATTCTGATGTCATCAAACAGATGGTACATTTCATTTTTCTGTTTCATTGTCCGATTACCTGGAAGATAAATATCATGCTTATAGTCAATCATGCATGACTCCTATATTTATCATAAAAAATAATTAACAAAAAAAAACTGCAACTTCTTCAAAGATACATAAAAACATGGCACAAATTTCAGATGAATCAACTCTCTGGATCTTTAAAACAAAACCCCAACTTTTTCTATGTTTTTAACCCCCAAAATAGGATTCCCCCTTAAATATTCCCCAGTTCTACATTGCTGCTAAAAAATAACAAAAGTAAAGCAAATCGGAAAAGTGGTAAAAGTTTTGTCCGCTACTTTACGTATTGTTTGCAGCAGTTGCAAGTCGCAAGTAACAAAAATCTCCCTCGATTACACTAAAAAATAAATACCTATCACAGATCCTTACTCGCACACATCTCCTCACCCATACATTTACATTTACATTTCAACGTTTCCTTTTTGCGTTCTGCGCCCCCTATCGTTTGTCAGCAGCAGGAACCTGTTAAAGGGTTACAAAGACTGGTAGCCACTAGCCGGGAGGTTGCTCGTTTCGGAAATAAATTATCGCCGGAGCTAACGGTGCAAGGTGTAGGGGGGAAAATCACGCGTTCGAACAACAAAGAACCATTAGAAGCCGGAGGGGGGGTGCGACATTGTCGGGCAGCGATAAAATACGACACGGGACGCCGTTTTCGACAGACCGCGATAAACCAGCTTGTACATAGATAAGAGCGCTACTAAATCGTCGGCCTGTACCCTGATTAGCAACATGTGTCACGGTGTCGATGCATTCGAAAGTAATAATTATAATTGACGCCGCGCGAAGTTGCGGCAGCGAAGATGGCGTACGAGGATCGCGACTTTCGATCGGTCGGATTGAAAGAAAAATTCCTTGCTACTTCTGCTCGAGAGTTGCAATCGAAGGAGCGAGCCTAGCGCGCTGTGCAAATTGTAAATTCACCTCGTAATGGACTTAATTAACATTCGGCGAACAGCGGAGTGGCGTGCGAACAAGCGCACTCGCGAGTCCGTAATTGTACATAGTTTTTCTCCTTTTCGTGAAAATCCTTAATGCCTTCGATACGAAGGTGAAATGGGAGCATTAGTTTCTGTTTCTTGCGGCGTTTTATTGAATTTGGAATTTTTACAAATAGGTGAACGTTGCCTCTAAACGGGGAATGTTAGTTAACTGAGTATTAAGTTAGAGTGTTTACGGATCTTTGAGTTCTCGATGACAAGTCTAGGATTTGTCGGTTTTTAAAAACCGGGCTTACATACAGTTTTTTTTATAAATATATAAAATTCGAAAACCGGTTTTTAAATTGAAAAACCCGGTTTTATATACCTACAAGAATTAATATATAAAAATGAATTACTTATTTAATTAAAAACGTTAACATTTTCACTAAAAATCGCCTCAGACACAAGTATATTGTAGTAGGTAACAATTTACTGTGAAACTAATCCTCATGAGTTCATATTTTCGGAAGTAAAATACTAAATGAAATGATGATTTATAATATATATTTTGTACGGATTTTAGTTCTTTTAATTTGGTTTTGTATGCAGTGTATTTTGTTGTGTTATATTTTTGTAAATCCATAAAGATTAAATAAACTTAAAAATTGTAGGGATTTTCGTTATTTTAATTTATTTATTTACTTAGTTTTGTATAGATAGTATATATTTTATTTTGTCATATTTTTTTAATTCCATTAATATTAAAAAACTGAAATCTTTTAAAATAATTACAAATACTTATTTTCTATTTTAATAATATTTTTTGTGAAAATTCGAAAACTGGTTTAAACAGTTTTTTGGGAATAGTGGAATTCGAAAACCGGCTCTTTCAAAAATCGGTTTTTGTATAAGCCCTAGACAGATTCCGGTCTAAGGAGGCGCAAGTAAGACAACTGCTCAGAGCGGCAAGATTGGTAGAAAAGTGAAACTTCTTGAAAAGACGTTAGAAAAATAAGTAAAGCTTTTGTTATTCAACAAATACCTACAAAAATTTCACTCACTGTCAAAAATTATATTTTGAAATAATCATTTATATTTAAATATATACCTAAAAGGCAGCCAAATTATTTTTCCCAGAGCGACGGAAGAGCTAAATTGGACTCTGCTCAATGAAAGAACACAGTTGCAAGGCTGGTTAAGCATTGCAATCGATTTCTTCTGATTACGCGTTCTGAATCCTGCAGGGGCCATCGACCTTTGCACTTTCTGGGTTTGAAAGGAAATGCATGTCGTTCTCACTTCTTGATATCGAATGCAGTGAAATTTCTCATGCATTAGGTCAGTCGCAATGTGTTTTGAGAATTTGGAGCTTGTTCTGCATATGGAGGGTTCAGAAGCCAATCGGTGTAAATCGATTAACATTACAACCGAAATTTACATTGTGCACTAAATAATTTTGACTACTAATTCAGTGGTCAATATAAGTAAATTATTTTACATTTGCTTTTACTGCAATTTATCGCTTAGCATGGAAGTAGTGACTTAATGGATTTATCAACTGAATATTTTAACACCAAAGAGGTTTCCGAACTACGTAACTGATTTTCAGGGAAAGTTGGATTTATGTAGACTGATTAGCTTTTAAACCCTCCATAGAATATTTCGATGGGAAGGGTTTTCTTTCTAAATATTTATAAAAAGTAAATTTATGTATTTTGCGGCATTTGTTTTTGAATACGAGATAATATTGAACACCTCAAGCTTATTTACATGCTTCTTTCTCACACTATTAACATCACAGTTAGTCTTCACATTATTGGGAAGTAGCTACGCAAGCTTCTCAAATAATTCTGGATCGAGGAATGAAGGTAACAGCGATTAAAAATTCACTTCCCGTCACAGGCTCGTATAGCCGGTTGCCAATGACCGAACTTCCTGTTCGCGTTGTAACAAGCGACGTTGCTTGATTCTATTTTCTGAAAGCGAAGCGATTTCCCTAAATAAGACCACGATCTATAATCAAAGACAGTTAATCAATATCCTGTCATTATAACCATAAAAGCACATGCCACGACCCTCAAAGCAACACGCTTACTTATTCTCCAATACATTCGCAGATCCACAAAATTTCAAACTTATCCAAATCTGCACCCCCTTTTCCACCGCAGCCCCCGCATTCCTCCACTTATTCCCGCAACTATAGACAAGCTTCGCAGAATCGACGCCATGTGACCCCACCAAATAAGAAAAGAAATAAAAAAATCGAACACCATCTGCCACGGCTTCAGAATCTGAAAAAGAAGAAAATCGAGAGAACTTGAACGGGAACAGGAGAGGGAGAAGTAACAAAGAGTCGCGCTGGTGTTCGCCGTTTATGGCCACCATTTTAAGGACGCGAAGAGATGTACAAAAGAGAAGGGACGAGGGAGGGATTAAGAGGAATTTATAATTAGAGACGGTAAACAGCGAAACGTATCGGCCGCGCGCACGTGGAACGATACAGGCGGCAACAAAACGACGCTGACGACAGACACGGGCCCAGAAGTAGGCCGAAACGGGCGAGCATCTTCCAGGCGTCGTATTGTTCCTGAAATCAAATTTACGGCTGCGCGATCGCCGCTTTCGAATAGCCGCTGCCCAACTATGCGAGCAGCATCAAATTAACGACACGATTTCTAAACACTTCTCTCCCGGAGCGCAGCGCGAGCCAACATTGCTGGCGGCGCGGCGCATTAACAAGCGCTCACGCGACCGACATATTACAATTTCGCGTTCTAACGATGGTCGACACGCTGCGGAGCCGTTTTTCAGTCCAACGGTGGCTAATGGAAATAATTGTCCCGAAGGCGACACGAGGCGAATTCCTCGGATCAGCTGTCATTCGGGCTAATATGCGGAGGGTGACTCTAAGGCGCCATTTTGCGCGTCGCTGCGAGTAGGCTCGGTAAGGGGGTGCACGAAGGTTGAGTAACCGATTTGGTTAAAATTTTGAATGTGTACTTGCTGTCGCACAATGGCACACATTGAACATTTTTTGTTCAAAACACCCTACAAGTCGTAAGTTTTCAGACAACTTGACGTTGTTTTTTTAAGTGCTTCCCATTTAAATAGACCTGTCCGGCGGGAATTTTGAATTTCGTTGCTGATTTTTTTATATTTAGCGAAATATAGGGGAGACCAACGCTGGTTGTCTCTAGGAGCACCTACACATTCATCATAGGAAACATTCACTGTAGAAAGAAGTCACTTCTACTATGCCATGCATTTAGGTATGTCTGAACCTGAGATCGCACGTTCTTTAACCCCTCAACAACCACCTCAGTACAGTAAATCCTCGTTAGGAGCCCGTTTCTACTAGAGCTGTAGCTGTGGACAGGGAACCCGAGATACCCGGGACGAAGAAAATTCCCGGATAAGCGCTACCCGGGAAAACTACCCGAGACTCTTGAGAATCTCGAGAACTTACAGAGTACAGAACCTAATTCTGGAGCGATGCCTGTCAGAGAGATGCAGGTCTGGCACCCTGTGGCGAGGTCAACCCTCTGCGGTACCTCACCGAATTTTATGGCTTTCGACCCTCGAAGGGTTTGGAATAACATTAAGAAGTGTGGCTTCAATTATGGAACGGTACTCTATGAGATCTCGAATCTCACGGGTACCCGGGTACTCGTTCTCCCGGGTATCAGCAGCTCTACTGTACAGTGATGTTTCAGTGCTGAGGTCTCAGGTAGCAAAGTGACGTTTTCGTTCCGAGGGCCCGGGCCTCACGACCAATTTTCCGTTTCAGGGGTCGGTCGTTGAAGGGTTAACGCTGCTGATCAGTATGCCGGACGGCTGCTCGGGTTCGATTCCCGGCGTCGTTGGCCTCTCTCCTCTTTCCCTAGGCTCCCGAAACACGTAGGAACATTACATCACCGATTCCTACAATAATTGCAGAAATAATGTTTGCCTCTTGCTTCACAAAATGTGTGATTCATCTTCATTTTATAGCGATACCTCGTTAAACCAAGTTTCTCTTAATCCGGACTCTGCTTAACCACTCGCTTTGACATTAATTGGTATCCATCCAATTCTTTCGATTTTCTAATAAAACCTGCAATTTTGATTAGACGTGTAGTAATACAATTGCAGTTAGAGCAAGTTGGCTGACTCACCTAACATAAAATGGCGCCACCTCTCCTGCCGTGTCATCTCACCCGCATTTACCTTGTAATTTCTATCAAGTAGTACCTATGCCACAAAAAAGGCACACTACAAGAGGTTTTTCTACGCAGACCCACTGTAACAATTACAGTTACGCAGAAATGTTACGGAATACTTTTCAAGTACTTAATGATCCACGCGTTTTCTACATGTTCGTACCTCTCTTAAACCGACGCCGCGTCTGCCAACTGAATACGTACATCTGAAATACCAACATATCGCTTATAAACATTTAAAATATACATTTTTAAATGCACACACACACGTACAATTCGTGTTCAAGGAGCACGAGCAACGCGACTCGGCTCTCCCATCAGTGAGTTCCAAGAAACGGAGAACCCGACGAAATAATTACCGAGAACGATTAATTTCACTGCAGCCATCGTTACGCGATCCTCGATCAGCCGTGGATAATGGCTCGTAAATCACCGCGTTTGCCTCGCGATGCTACGCAAAGATTTTCCACGGGCCCCCGGCTCCCAGGGGAGGAGAGACGGGAAACGTCATCGGCCCCAGCCGACTGGCAACCGTATCGACCGATTTAATTCATCCCATTAGCGCGGCACGAATGGATTTACGCGAAAACACGGCTCACTCGGGACGGGTTAACAGAAGGTCGCGAGTGAACGCTTTTTAATGCCCGGGCAAGGATCCCAGGCGATTATGCGTGTTCCCGTGTGACGGCCAGCGGATCGCCTAGTTGCAACGGTCGGCGTTACCATTGTAATTATCTTCCACTTTCGTAGAAGGCGCCAGAACTTTTATCTGATGGGTAGTTAAGTGGAGCGCTGGGCTGCGAGTACAGCGCTTTGCAAATGGGGTGGAAGAGATCGTTGAACAGGGATGTTCGAGTAAATTGGTATTGCTCATTGAAGATGAATATCGTGCGTCAAGATTCAACGAGGAATAAGCTAAGTAGGTAGATACTGAGACATATGTTTGAAGATTAGGGATAATTTTAGCTGAAAAGTTTTTGTTTTGTAAGGCGTGGAGTCGTGTTTGAAAACTTAAGGGGGGATTGCGCCTTGTTGGGTCGAAAAACAGGCAATTCTTCGTGAATTTTTTATTCAAAAACGGTTCAACAAATTAATTTGAGGTTTACCAGGCTCTTCCATTCTATCTTGACCTATTGTCCCGAATTTTTTTGCGACAATGAAAAAAACCTGGCAGATACAGAGTGCTGACTGAGAGCTAAATCTATGTGAATGTGGCTATCTGTGGTAGTAGATTCGTGAAGGAAAATAAAAAATGTTAAAATAACTGTCTCCTGAAAAAGTCGAATAGCCCTGATTTGAATCTGAATAAGATTTCGCTTAAAAATTAGGAAAACTTGTTTAAATAAAAAAGGAACGGTAACAGATACCTACGGCAATAAATTTTAAAAAATTCCCCAAATTTTGCCTTAATTTCTGAGTGCTAAACTAGGGAGACTCATTAACATCAGATGATCAAAGAAATTAAGGGAACTTCGGATCATCGAGTGTCTGTCAATGGAGGTTCGACTGTAGGAAGATTTGCTAGCTTCCAGTCGAGCGGAATCGAAGCGATCGAAACGGGAAGCTTTTCAGCGTTGGTAAATCATTTCGACATTCCTCCCATTCATCGTCGAATCCACGGCGAATGTTTACCTATTCGATCAATCTCCGCATTCCCGCAGAGACCAGGGCGCATGCAGACCAGCGCATTTGCATCCAGCCTCGTTGCATCGATGATTTCTACCACGGTAACCCATTGCTAGCCGGCTAGGCTCTCCTCTTCCATCGGAGTGGCGGAGGAAAGACGCGAGACGGACTTGCTGCGTCGGGTTTTCTCGCACACACCGGCGGCCGATCGACGTCTGTAACCCTTATCGTTTTTACGCCACGATCGACGACTACGTTACGCCGCCGGCCTGTAATTTATTCGTGGATGCAAATGGGCGATTGCAACGGCCGCAGCGTGCTGTCAATGGCTCGATTCTGAAAGGGTGAAGGGAGAAAACGGCGATGGAAAAGTCCGCGCGGGAATCGAGACCTTCATTCCTCCTGTCCGATTCAATGAAGCCACGTGTACCGGTTCGATTCTCGCGTTTCCCAGAGATCTCAACGTTTTCATATTGCTCGACTGTATGAAGAACCAGAGCCGCGTGTTGTGGAGATAGTAGTGCAAAGTTGGACAGTGTGAATGGTGTAATTTTTGGTAGCGAGTCCGAGTTCAAACAGAACTTTCCGAGTTCAAACAACTTTGCAGTTTCCGAGGTAATTTCTGTGTGTGAGATTTTCCTTTCGGTAGTGGAGGTTTCGTGTTTGCTGGGAGGAAATCTTTGACACAAATCTGACCTCTTCAGAACACACTACACTTGTTGGCACACTCACTTGGCTGAGAACCTTGGGTTCGCAGGTACCCGACGTTTCGGGTACGAAACGGGCCGGAAAATTTCGGGCGGGATCGGTCGGGTTCCCCGAGACTCGATTCGGGCTACAATTTGATTTCAGGTCGGCTCGGCAAAACTCGGACGCGATCGGCTCGAAAGCCAGCTATTAAAAGGATCATTCAAAGGATATAGTATCATTCATATCAATCCAAGCGATCAGTTTTTACCTTTCTGTCTCCTGTTGAATCAAAATTTGTATCTTATTATTCATTTACATATATATTTTCATTGCTACCAAATAGTCTGTGAATACTGAATATTTCAATATACGTACTTAAATGAATACCAAATTCAAAACTTGGGAGGAAGACTATTTTTACATCGATAATATTTTAAAATGTTAATAAAATATGCTTCATACTTAGTACTTTATGTAAAGAGAATATATAGAGTATTATGTTTTTCGGGATAGGTTCAGATTTAAAATAAAAAACGTTCCACCATATCGTGTACCATATTCAAAACAATTTAGAAAAATAAGCGATTTTTTCTCAAAACCAAGGGGGGGTAACTACCACTTTTGCACCCTCCTCCGGACGCCCATGAACGCAACAAAAAATAGTTATACCTACTACTAAATACATGTCCTGCTTATGCACTGGAGTAATTACTAAATTCTCACGTCGGTTTCCCTCGTCTAACCGTCATTGTAGAGGAATCCTCAAGTGACGAATTATCTCGTTTTGCCCAGTTACTAGATTAACCCTTTGGACACTGACAATTTGACCGCTCAGCGTACGCAGCGTGCGGAAGTGCTCTACTCGCATTTCTTAACCATAGTCACTGAACGCCTATGAGCGTTCCCCGCACGCATTGCATACACCGAAGAAACGCGTGTACCACCAAAGGTTTAATAAAACCTGATAAATAGTGCAAAGATGTAAATTGTTTGAAGTATCTCTACTCCTTTGGCTATTAAGATGTTCCAGAGTTAATGGCGCTCTCCGATCGAACAGCAGAACAATCGAATCAGCGATATTCAAATTAGAGAGACACGAATGCGCCGCGTGCGTGATTAAGCATAAACGCGTGAGTGGGTGTAATTTCACGGTTGCGTGATTTAGTTGAGTCGCTTTAGCTACTCGCGTGAGGGTTCTGCAATTACAGAAGTTCGATGGAATTAAAATAGTCGTGGGGAAATATAGAAGCCTGGGCAGGCGACGAACGAGTTTCTTTATCCTGGCTAAAAGAAACGAGTCAAAAAGAGCGCAAAACAAAATGGTGGATCGTGGAACTGAATTTTTGTCAACTTTGTTTAGGCCCCTTGACGTCACTAAGGCTGCTTGACCACTGGAAAGTGACTCGACGCGAAAACGTGTCGTCGTATTTAACGAGATTCACCCTCACGTATCTGAAGAATTTTTTTGAATCTGCTTCAGACGATTCCAGTGGACGAGAAAGGAAAACTAAGTAGTGTCCAAGTACTGGGAGGTGTCCAGGTATTGGCACATTTACCTTATAGGTCGATTTAAGGAAGTTTTATTTCGAGTTGTAGAAGTGTTTAGAGCGGAGCGGAAGTTTCGAGTTATCGAGGTTCGACTATACTAATAATAATCAGCGAGCTTCTGTAGCGTGAGTCTTGTACGTGTATCTGAGCATTTTCATGAGAAAGTAGAAGATCTTCCATGTCGACCAACGGCGATCGTTTCTGTGTCATCGAGGGAATGCAATTCGATCTTCGATCTGGTTATACACGAGATACATGCATTGTAGACAGATAGTGTTTCAATCGTACATATAAACCTATGCTCCAATAATTCTTCCCATTGAACGCGGGAAGTTTTATGAAAATTTTTAGCACTTCAATGAAATGTAATACTCATTGAATCGAGTAAGAAGCTGTTAGTCGACATGGCATTGTCAAAAGTATAGCCTATTTCTGACTTTGATGATGCGAGTGGTTTATATATCTCCATTTGTCACGTGACAAAATGTTCATAATATTTTTATCTGAGCATAGTAATTAAAAAAAAATGATTCTTAATGTCCCTCCCCCCAATTTCCCTTGCGCATTTTATATCTCCCTTTCACAAAATCCCGGAGTCTGTCAAAAATTCCTTGTCTGCTTTGAACAGACATATTCCACTTGTCGAAGCAAGGAATTATACATATATCCACCTTCAGGACCGCATTCATACTTTTGAAGGCCTTTGGCGCAGCTTCATTACGGGGCCCAGTGATGAACTGGGTCTAAAAATATTGGTTGCCAGGAGGGAGGGCACCCGCAACTATACAGCTATCATTTAAAATAGTAATACAACGTAAATTTGAGTTGCATACGTCAAGGACCCAGTTCCTGATCAATTAAGATGCAAAGGGAGCAGTTTCTGATCAACCTAAAACATTTTACTATGAGCTATCAAATGTTTGCGTATAAATTTAAAATTACTTCATAATTTTTTGGAATAAATTTGTATCGTGATAAACTTATTATTTGGTATTTATATACTAAACTGATTAGGAATTGGGTTCTGATCAGGAACTGGGTCCTTCATATACAGTAATAATACTGAAACTTCTATTACATTTGCAAGCTACTAAAAGGACATTACCATTTTTAATATACTGTCTGATGTTTAAGGGGAGCCACGGGGACCACTTGCCATCGGGCAAGCTAACACTCTGGCGAGTCCATCGCGGATGATGCCGCAAAAAACATTCTATTTCAGTTAATCAAATTCATACAGATTTTTAAAACCTGGCCCCATGGAAGGTGAGGCTTTATGCGCCTGGTGGTAAATGCGTCCCTGTCTACCTCACAATTATTGCAATATCACTTCACTACGGTCATCAAAATGAAGAATCCCTTATAAACCTAAGGAAGTTAATCTTTTTATTTATGTATTTATTTATTCACAATGAACGGACAAGACTCATTTAGTAACAGAAAGAAGATATTTCAGCCTACCTCAACTGAACATCCTGTGATTCGTCACGCTTAATGTTAACACACTGCATATTATCCCAAAGAAGTCTACAAAGGATCATCGTCAAACCCTTAAAAAATACGTTTACGCTCTTCCGACGACGTAACGTCGATGAACTTGACTGAACATTTCACTTTCCATCGTTTCGAGGAATTATCGAGAAGAGCGGAGCATGAATAATTCATGCATGCATAGTTCCAAAGAACAACTTGCTTAATGACTATTTTTTTTTCTCCCCCTCTGGATAACCGGCTATCGGGCTTGTATCTACAGTTATTGTCCCCGTCTGGTTCGCACGAACCACGAGCCTCCGCCCGAGTTCACAGGAACGGCCCGCATAGGCTTCTTCCAGGATATTCGCGAACATTTCAGTGGCGTAACGTTCTATATATAGAACGCTCGAAACAATGTGGGCACCCCGCTAATAATAAATAGGAGCAACATTGTCGATGCTCGCCTGCCTATCTCTGTTTTCATCTTCGCGGTCAGTAACCGCCCGCCATCGTTCCTTAAAATTTCTAATCCCGTTACGACTTTCTAATCATGTTTTCTGCAAATCATTTTCCGATTATCTCTGACAAGCTTTCAGGGTAACCTTAAGTTTCCCTTGGTACCGTTTTCTGCTTTTAAATAATTCCCTTGTCGTATAGTTGTTGGAGAAAGATTGTTTTTGATTCACACGAAATTTGAGAGTTGATATAAATTTTTTGCCACTCATTTCTTATTTTCCTTTCGTTTTTGCTATTTACTTTTTTATGTAGTAAAAGATCCTTTGGTCCCTCCTTTTAGAATTTATGAATAGAAGATTGTATACTTCTAATAGCGAATTTGGAATTTTTATCTTTCTAGAAATTGGGTATGCGGTTAATTTCTGTTTCATTGACGACCGAACTCGTCGCCAGGAAATACGTACAGGAAATAATTACCTAGGTTTCAGAAGAGCAGTGTTAAAATAGCAGATGCTGTATTAATTTATATTTGATAGGTTTATGTTTTAGAATTCATACAATGATGAATAATGCTTGCTTCCGAGATTCTAGGGCCTAATTTCACTGAAATATGTATGTGCAAAAAGTTTTTGAAGAAATCAACGAAATTCCAAATGATTAAATTCTTCCCAACTTAATCATTACGAACTAAGTAGTTTCTGATCTTTATTCATTAAGGGTTCTACTCAGGCAGTCGTTTTGTAGAAAATGAAGAATTTCTTTTTTAATTAATTACAAAGAAATAAATTGAAACTAACATTTAAACTTAATATACCTACCTCCGTTGTTTTTAATGATAGGAGAAAATGTCTCAGGAAAAAAATTATTACTAGGCAAAAAGGACAACATATTATACATGGTTGAAATTGTATTTTTATTGGCTATAACGTTAGAGTAATGAAAATGCGTCATCCCATTAGAGAAAAACCATCGATGACCTTGAAATTTCGGGAAATATAACCTTGAGGAAAAAATCGTCTGCGTCAGAATAAATGTCTACCTGAAGCAAAGATTGTTTTCCTTAGACATTTTCTCGTATCATTAAAAACAACGGAAATATTTATAGGAGGGTTAAGGATTATCGAGCCTTTGGAAAGGAATACAGAACATATATATTTTGAGGGTTTAGCGTACATACACGACTGTCTCGTGCTAGCGATTAACGGAGACTGCCTTCTCGGCCGCCGATCGTCACCATCTTTTGTCTACGTCGACCGGCTCGCCGTCGCGCCGCGTTTTTTGGCCAAGCCCAACAATCGGCTCGCCGAAGGTCGCTCGGCGCGAGGCACACACTTTAGGGATATGTGCACACCGACATGCATTGCATCGGCATATCCCGTATGCCGTCGCTCGGCTTACAACTCGACCATCCTGACGAATAATCGTCCCGATTTCTCAGGCATCAGACTCTCATGCATACATGACTTAATTTGAATTACACAACGTCATACTCGACGCCAAACAAACATAAATTCCCACATGGGTAAAACTTACAGCTAAGCGAAAACAAAATGTACAAGTAAGATGGTTAATTAACCAAACGCGACTATATATACAACGGGCTATTTACAATCATACTTAGCCTAGGACGGACTCCACGCTCGCATATTCGCGGCTTCCCAGGTTCCACGGTAGGGCGTTTGCGTTAGTTGGAACCCTTCTACATCTTTAAGTATATAGCGATCGTTTCTTAGCTCGCGGTCAACCTCGTACGGACCTTTAAACCGCGGGATCATCTTTGGTGAAGCGCCTGGGGTAGAGTCGTAATTTCTGATTAACACTTTGTCCCCCACCTTGTACTTGCTCGGAGCTTTGTGCTTTTTGTCGTAGATGCGTTTTTGCGCGTCCTGGCACCTACGAATTCGTTCGCTAGCTTCCTCCCGGGCCGCTTCCAAGTCGCGAGGAACGCTAATCTTCCCCCCCGCTTCCAATGCGTCTCGCAATCCATCCACAACGTCGCCACGCTGCCGAACTCCAAACAGCAGCATACTTGGACTACTGTTCGTCGACTTACAAATCGTATTATTGCACGCAAATTCTACCTCTCTTAACACATTATACCAATTCGTGTCGCGCTCGCTCGTTAACTTCGCGATCATGGGTAAAATCGTACGATTGAACCTCTCCACCTGCCCGTTCGCCTGGGGCGAGGCGGTGGCTACCTTAATATGTTGTACGTTGTGTTCTCGCATGAAGTCCTCAAATTCGCGAGATGTGAAGCAACTTCCCCGGTCTGACACAACGCGTAACGGTCGACTATAATGTTCGAAATACGACTTCAGGCTCCTTATGACCTCCGTCGTATTAGTAGTCTTGGCGGCGTACAGTTTTACGTACTTACTAAATGCGTCGACCACGACGAATATGTAGTGGTATTTTGACTTGTGGGACCTTGACGCGGGGGCTACGTGGTCTACATGCAGCGTAACAAAAGGTTCGTTCCCTTTTGGTATGTTATGCAGGGTACCTTCCGACTTTCCCGAATCCGGCGTGTACGCGATACACTTCAAGCAACTCCGGATGTGCTTATCGACTTTAGACTTCATGTCTGGGAACCAATAGCTATCCGCGATGTTTCGCATTGTTTTCTCGACCCCGACGTGGCCCATCTCGTTATGGTACTTGTGTGCAATGCTTGTTTCTAACGCGCTCGGCACGTAAAACAAAATTCGGCCCTGGTGTTTCCGATACACGAGCCCGTCCCTCAACTCGTACCACTTATTTTCGGAGTTTTCCAACTCCTTACGGATCTTCTCGATATTTATGTCATCGGCTTGACATAATGCAAGATTTCGGTCGAACGAGTTATCCTCAATCACGAAAATCTGGCGGCTCAATGAATCTACATGGAGCATGCGCGAACCTGACCTGTGCTCCAGTGCGTAATCATAATCCTGCATCTCTAACACCCAACGCGCAATTCGGGGGTTTGTTTCTTTTTTATTTAGGGTTAAGCTAAGGGCCTGACAATCTGTGATTATTTTAAATTTTACGCCTAACAGGTATGTTCGAAAACGGCGGAGGGCATATATTATAGCCAGCGTCTCCAATTCAAAGCTGTGATAACGTGCTTCGACTTCGGTCGTGCGTTTCGAGAAGTAAAATACCGGGTGTAGCTTCTTGTCCACCTTTTTTTGCAACAAGATCGCCCCAAAGCCCACTGCACTCGCGTCGCAATGTAATTCCGTCTCGTCTCGCGGAGAGTAGATGCTTAATATGGGTGCATCCAACAAGCGACCCTTGAGTGAGTCGAACGCCTGCTTTTCTTTCTCGCCGAAATGGAAACTCGCGTCTTTCCTCGTCAAATCGTACAGAGGCTTGGCGATTATGGAAAAGCTCTCGATGAACTTGCGAAAGTACGAACACAGGCCTATAAATCCTTGTACCTCCCGAACGTTTCGTGGGACCGGGAAATTGTTTACTGCCTGAAGGCCCTGTTCCGTCGGCTTAATCCCTTTGCTCGTAACCGTATACCCTAAATGATCAAGCTTCGTCTCGAGGAACCTGCACTTATCTACCCGCAGTTCTAGGTGATTGGCCACGAGTAGCTTAAATACTTTTCCTAATATTTCTAAATGGTGCTCCAGGGTTTCCGTCGCGATCAGGAAGTCATCTAAATAGACCGATATCTCGCCGGCTTTAATCTGTTCGTTAAAGATTTGGGTAACGTACCGTTGAAATTTGAGAGGGGCGCCCTTCAGCCCGAATGGCATTCGCGTATATTCGTACTGCCCGAAAGGCGTAACGAACGAGGTGAACTTCATCGATTCTTCGTCCATCTTAATGTGGAAGAACCCGTCCTTCAAATCAAGAGTCGTAAAATACTTTTTTCCCCCCAACAAATCTAACAGATCCTCGATTAACGGTAGTGGGAAGTTATCGCGTGCCGTTATTTTGTTTAGCGCCCGAAAATCAATGCACAACCTGATTTCACCGTTCTTTTTCCTCGTCAAGACGATGGGCGACGCGTATTCCGACGTGCTTTCCCTAATGATTCCTTTGGCTAATAACTCATCCAGGATCAGTCGCAACCTGGACTTCTCGTCGTATGACAGCCTACGCGGCGAAAACGAAAATGGCTTGTCACTCGTGACCGTTAGCTTCATCACGTTCTCTATTAAAGGCTCCGCCGGCCTTTCTGCCTTTACGTACATTCGATTGAACAAATCTCGCACGAGCGCCTTCACCTCGGCTGGAAGGCTCTCATTTATACGCATATCATCGGCGGTCACGCGGGTATCGCTTCTGCCTACTTCAATGTTCATAATATCGATTATTTCTTTTTCCTCTCTACTCAACGACAGTTTGGCTACTTTCATGAAATCGCGTCCCAGAACTAGCGCGTTTTGCATCGTCCCATCCGGCACAATTCGTAACGTGACTTGATATTCGTTTTCGTCGTATGTGACCGTTGCCTGCGCCTGCCCTAATACGTTTAAACCGCTTCCGTTTATCCCGCGAAATTTATTGGACTCGAGGTCGTTTGTGATACATGTTCCCGGGACGTAACTTTTTTTAAGGAAACTAATTGGACTTCCCGAATCGATGAGCGCGTTCACTTTAACATTTACATTACTGCTCTCGCTACTTATCTGTAATTTTACCGCTCGCCGAAAATCGTCGTCTTCTTTCAGCTCGCGCGCCACACAGTTGACGTCGTCCACGGCTGGTTGGGACTGTTGGGAGTCGCATCGGTTCGCCCCATGACCCATCTTTCCGCATTTGTGGCAAGATCCCCTTTCCCTCTTCGGCTTCGGGCACGCGGCTGCGATGTGCCCTGTCTGGTTGCAGTTGTAACATTTCCATCCGGTATGTTTCGTTCCTTGTTCCTCCTTCGGCGGCGGCTTCCCCGTTCCGGCGGCTAGTGGGGTCGTCGCTCGAGCGCGCGGATGCTGCTTCCGAGCTGCGTCCGACGACGGCGGAGTCTTCTCCGACGGTAGCTCGATGTCCGCAAAGGCCTCCAGCATCGCGCCCAGGGACTCATACCGCTGGACCTTGGCCTGCGTCCGTAGCTCCCAACTTGGGATACCGGCGATAACGTAGCTGATTAATTCCGTTCCTGAAACCGGCACCCGGTTTGCGAGTACGACCTTCTCGTGGACGTAATCAGCGAAGGTTTCCCCTGCGCTCCACTTCCTCGCCTCGAGCTCCTGCCTCAAGGCCAAAGGGTCCAGTCGCTGCCCGTACATATTTTTCAATCCCGCCAGCAGGTCCTCGTGATCTAACTCGACGCAGTCGACCCTCGAGTGATACCACTTCAACGCTCGGCCGGTTAACCTGCTGCAAACTAATGCTTTCGCTTGGTGGTTGTTCAGTTCATACGATGATAGGAGTTTCCTCATTTGCTTTTCCCATCTATCGAAATCCAGGCTGCTTCCACTATATTCGCCGACCATGTCTTTCAGCTCCTGCCACTTCTTCACCGTCGTCTGTACGGATGCGCTTGCCTCCGACCTGGGGCTTGCCTCCGTCCTGGCGGTCGCTTGTAGCAAAGCTAGTTCTCTCCTTAGCAGCTCGGCTTCCTGCGCAGCCAAGTCTCGTTCCCTTCTCAGCACGTCCAGCTCTCGAGAGGCCATCTCTTCCGTTGGCGTTCTCGTGCCTGGTTGATTCTGGGTCTCTTCGTTCCCGACCTCCTGCGCCTGTCTCGCCGCGTCCTCCGTCATACGTAGCGTTTCGGGCGCGACGTCAGCACTTAGCAGGCGTTTCACTAGTTCGCACTTCGAGCCAGTCGTTTGCATGCTCATCGACTTCAACATTTCCTTAAGCTCGACCACCGTCAGCGGGCAACTCATCTTTCCCGCACTTCACGTGAGAACACTTCGCGTAAAGGCACTTCGCGTACGAACGCTTCGCTTAAACGCACCTTGCGTAACTGTGTTTTTCTACCGTGTAACGTAACTACGCGATCTTCGCCACTGGATTCTCGCGTTGGCTAGATCCCACTTCTGACTTATAGGAGGGTTAAGGATTATCGAGCCTTTGGAAAGGAATACAGAACATATATATTTTGAGGGTTTAGCGTACATACACGACTGTCTCGTGCTAGCGATTAACGGAGACTGCCTTCTCGGCCGCCGATCGTCACCATCTTTTGTCTACGTCGACCGGCTCGCCGTCGCGCCGCGTTTTTTGGCCAAGCCCAACAATCGGCTCGCCGAAGGTCGCTCGGCGCGAGGCACACACTTTAGGGATATGTGCACACCGACATGCATTGCATCGGCATATCCCGTATGCCGTCGCTCGGCTTACATATTTTAGGTTTAAATGGTAGTTGCAGCAACGTTACGGCAATATTGCGCTGCAACCATGCAACATAGCAAGGTTGCTGCAACATTACTGCAACGTTGCCGCAACGAAGTGTGCTGTATGTTAACATATCAACGCACACCGCAGAAGATAGAGAGGGTAGCCAAATTATTCTACTCAAAACATTTTTGTCAAAACCTGGAAAGTCGTGGCTGTAATTAAATTAACAATGCATGAATGTTATTATTTCTTCATTTATTGATTAGCTACAACATCTGGCAACATAGCGAGTAATTTTTCAACATATAAATCTCATTTGTTTTTAAAAGGGCGTAGATAATTATCACAAATAAGCATGGCAGAATATTCCAAAACTACAGGCAGTAGCCACAGAATGCATTGAAAGCATTTAACACTGAATCCAAGCCGTCATGAAAACTAAAAACGAAGTGACCTAAAAATGTATTAATTTTATTTCTCGTAAAATATTATATTCTTAAATCTATATACCTAAATGTATTTAATTTGTATTCTTAAATATATATACTAGTATTAAAAATTAGTATTACATCATTAAAAACGACACATCATATTTTATTCCATTATTTAAACTTACAAAATCACAAACTTTTTTTTCGAGTATAATAATTTGGCCACCCACTGTGATTATTTCTAACATTCACTCAACATTTTATCCATAAAACAGGAGTCTTCGACAAAAGCTGTCACGATCCTACGAAAGTTTCAAACGCAGCCCCCCTCCCCCCTCAAGAAATCTCTGCACTAAAAGCTACATCTATATCAAAGATACGAAACAAATTATTAGCACCATAAACCCACCAAAGTACTACTTAAACACAGAAAAGCGCCTGTACTTAATAGTACCCGACTAGTATCTTAAGTAAAGTCGACGATACATCACCCAAGACTCTAAGTACCTGTCCAAGCTTCCAATAACAACGATAAAATTGCTATAAAATCCTGGGTCTCTCCTCGATTTCCCATTCACCCCGAAGAACACGAAAAGATCGATGTCAGGCACAGGGACAAGGGACACCAGCTTTTCGCGTCGAATGCAACGTATGAATTCTATTAACTAAGGAATAATATCCTGAGCGCTCTTGCGCGTCTCCGTTCCACGAATTCTCGACGATCCAGTTTGCCTCCGTTTTCCCCTAATTGGAACGGCCCTCGCCTTGAGTTTTACGGCCGCTTAATTGCACCGAGGAAAGTACGACGCAGGTACATCTGTACCACTGGATATTTTAAGCAAATAAACGACACATGACAGAAACGTCTTTTCTCTCGGGAGACACGTACATACGTTCGTATCGCAGTATCGCTTACAGTTACTCGCTAAGTAGTGTTCTCCCCTTCTGTGCGTGTAACAGGTTGCTCAGATCGCTCGTGGAACTTGGATGAATGAAACGATGAGTTGGAGAGGAAATGGAGACATTGTGGAGGACACAATGTGCAATGGCATAGTAAATTACTGGCAATCAGTTACGTCGTATTGAATATAAAGTTGTTGAGTAATAAGCCACATTTGCTTATCGATATTTCGTGGAGGGGGCAAACCAAAAAAGCGAAGTGAAAATGAAAGGTTGTACAAATATACCTAAGGTAATCTCTGTAGTCTCGTTTTTTTGAGTTTTATGGAGTTACAGAAACCAATTGATGGCACCAAGTGTCTCCAATATTGTACTCGCAGTAGTAGCAGTAAGAATGCAATAATTAATTACTGGATTTAGTATAATTTATTTTATTCAAACTTAGAAATAAATTATAACGTTTTTATATGGTAATCCTCTTTCTGTGAAGAGTAGCTTAATAAATACCAAAAAGATTTATTGCATTATATGTTGTATCTACGAAAAAGGAAACCATCACCGCTACTCAAATACCTATAACATCGGGAATTTTAGGAATTTCAAAAAATCCTTTTAAACACGTATTCTTAAAATGTTGAACATTCGAAAAAAGAAATAAAAAAAATCGATATTTAGACTGGAAGCGCCCCTTAAGTCAGTAACTTAAATCACGAAAAAACACGCGTAGTACAGTTTCATAAAAACCTAAATCGGATTAAATTTGTTACACATTAAAAGCGGTCGAATATTTTGGCCAAAAAGAGTACAATGCCCGCGGGCGATGCGATGTCGCGAATCACGACGTGGAGCGGGTTCGTGCGAGAAACTTTGCTTGGAGGCGGAATTATGAGCATTTAATTTATGAATATTATTTATGACGTCCCGCGTCAGAGTCGATGGAGATGAGAAACTGAGCGACCATCACCCGGCGGCACGAAAGCGTTGAAACCCGTGGAATGTGGAAAATTCCGTTCATAAAGATATCCCTTGTCGCGGGATCGGCAAGATTTGTCGACTTTTTCCCCGCGGACGCTCGTCTCGAATTCAGCGGATTAGGGTACCCGACGTTCGCGTTAATTGCGTGGTTACGCGTCACGTATTAACATACTGACACGGATCAAGAGGCTTCGGGAAGCGGAAACTCGCCGTGATTACGTAATTATCAAGCATGCGACTAGTGCTCGCCGCCCTCGTGGAGAAAGCTTGGGATCGCCAGATTTTCCACATTTTTCAGCGCCACGTAACAGCTCTGAAACGTAAACATAATTGTGGAAGCACTTTCTTTTAAGAAGACATAAGAAATAGCTGGCTGTACAGAGTATTGAAAGTATAAAGATAACGCTACTGCTGGCGGTCTGGGGACTTCAATGACTAAGGGGCGCAGTACCATCTCTGGCGCACTACAGATTTCAATGCCTGGTGAGGACAGAACTATCGCTGGCACGCCCGGAGATTTCAATACCTGATGAGAACAGTATTGCTGAACGTCAAGCTTCTTTGCTGTCTATTTAGTGTCTTTGCAAACATGCACCGTAAACTGGGGAACATTGACAGTTAATTAACATGGATGAAAGAAGGAAAATCCTCATACTTGTAGTACAATCATAAAAGATGCAATGTTATAATTCGGGCTGGGACTATTCGAATAATTTAATATTCGAATATTTTACAAGTATTCGAATGCTACGAATAAACTTCAAATATTTCAGTATTCGAATAGTGAAATATTCGAAGGTTATTCGAATATAATATTCGAATACTGAAATATTCGAATAGTATTCGAATATCATTCGAATACTTGAATATTCGAATATCATTCGAATACTTGAATATTCGAATATCATTCGAATACTTGAATATTCGAATATCATTCGAATACTTGAATATTCGAATATCATTCGAATACTTGAATATTCGAATATCATTCGAATACTTGAATATTCGAATAGTATTCGAATACTTGGATATTCGAATTATATTCGCCAAATAATTGAACAACTGAAGTATTTGAATATTCGAATACCGAAAAATTCGACAAATAGTACCAGCCCTATTTAGTTATAATAGGACACATAAGTGGGACACCACGGTAATGACCCGAAAAGTAAAGGTATCTTTGGATAAAAAGCAACTACCCAATAAATGTTTTTTAAATTTTCAGAACCTTTTATTACATATTTAACTTAAACGAATATCTGTTTTTAAATTTATTTAAATCAGATTTACAATAATTTACAGTAGTTTCTTTCTATTTCTTTCTCAACGAAAGAGGTTAATTTACTACCTTATCAGAGGTTTTATTTAAATATTTGAAATTATCGCGCACTATAATTTATATATCTATACCCTAAATTGCCTGGGCTTTGCTTTAATTTGCAAAAAGTGGTATTTTCCAAAAAGTGGTCGAACTCTCCCGGACTTACAATAAACATAAACATTTTTCTACGAAAAAATTTCCAATTGTTCTTTAAATGTTGCTCTTTTATGTGCAAAAAGTTCTGTAAAAATATAATCTTCCGCTTTTTCAAAAAACAATCGCAACCATTCCTCTTTTCGGGCTCCTGACTAATTATAATTATAACCCCTTAACTTATAATATTCCTCTCAACGTGAAAATGTTAAAAAGCTTACATGTCCAAACCGGGACAGTTTCCAATGCGGGATAAAGAACTGAAATCCGGGGCAGTTCCGTCCGGTCACTTCACTTAAAGGGTTCCGCCCGTTAATAAGCATATTATTGTTATAAAAAAAAGTCAACGAGCAGGGAAGTATCAAGCATTCCAGATCCCGAAAAAAAAAATCTATTTCCAAGTAGAATACTCGAGTTCCGCGTTCCCGAGGCCTGAGCTTCTACAAAACGACCATCGAAACCGCGTTCCTTTCGAAATCTATTTTTACCAAGCCGCGCGTTAACCTGATTATTGAGCCAATTACGTGCCATCCGCTAACAAGAAGCCACGTCCCGAGAAATTCAGCAACATCTAATAATATCTATCGATTCCGCGATCGTCGATCAACGAAGCGCTGGGCAAGAAAATTGGCCGCAGCGATGAGCGTTAAACTACTTATATATCTGGGCACGAGTCAAAAGTCGATCGACACGATCGATTAACGTCCCTGCCGTCGCGCGAATCGCGCTGCTATCTCGCCGCGGGAACCGGTCCGCCGGGAAGAAAAGGGGAGGCGCGGAAGGGAAAAACCGTCCGTGTAAGCGGCCTTCAATTTGATACGACAGCGACTCGCGGCTTGATCCCGGGCTGATTAGACCGTTCCTTCGGTGCACCTACTCATTAATGCACGTAGCCACGGGAGGAAGAGGAGTACGCCGCGCGGAGTCGGGCCGCGTTACTTTAATAGACGTAGCAAAACTAATGGATGACAGGAATAAGAAAGTCGGACTTCTCTCGTGCAGCGCCGCGCGCTCGCAGCCCGCCGCAAAAACACGCCGCTTATCGCCGCCTCCATCTTGTATTCTGTTTTTGCCGCGAATAATTACAACAAACTAGCATACGCCGCGGCCCACGGGGTTCTCCAGTTTCTTGGATCGCGCGGCATGAAAACCGCGGTTCCGATGCACTGCCCCGCGTTGGATAAGCTCGTGGAATCTCTCATCTATTTTTTCGCCTTGTTTCGTTCCGCCGCTTATCCGACTCTGGGATCACGCGTATCAGACGGCTGGGACGCGTAAAAGCCTCAAACTTGATCGCTTTATTACGATACACCACCTCGCCCGGCGTTAATTAGTGTCCCTCCGACCAGAGACGCGTAAAGGTGGACGCCTCAGCCGCGACGTTTACCTCGTCCCGTGCAATTAGACGCGTTTCAAGATCTGCTTGCGTGCACGGGATTATTACGTCGCGCACGCTTGACGCGCAGATCGATTTGGACGATTTTGTCGGTGAGACTTTTTTGCCTTCGTGGATTGTTGGCGCGAGGTGGTGGAGGGTTGGAGGAGCGCTGGAGGAATTGAAGGTTGTGTGATGGATTATTTGTCGTCTTTTGCGAGGGGGAAGAGTGGCTTCGATTAGGGTATTTACCGTGGAAGTTGCAAAGAATGGGTTTTATGTAGAATCAAGTTCTTATTTTACGGAAATTTGGAAATGGAGGTGTTTGTAATACAGATGTGCAAAGAATTATTTGAAATAAAAATTTGTGTACGAAATTTTTATTTCAAATAATTGTTTGCTCATCTCTGGGTTGTGATGGCTTATTTCTGGTGTTTTTCGAGGTAGGAAGAGGGAAGTGGGAGGCCTTGGTTAGATTATTTCTTATGGAAGTTGAAATGTGGCTTTAAATCCTTTGTAATTGTCATTTGAGGTGGGCGGATATCTACTGTTAATAGAGAAATTAAGGGAAACAGATTTGGCAACTGATAATAGTGAAATTTAGGTACAACTCACGGCTTATATATGGATGACTCGGTGTAATATGCCACAGTTAATTTTGAAACGTGATATCTCACAATTGTGTTAGGAGGTACAAGGAAAAATATAAAACTAAGTACATAATATATGAAAGTATGATTATTTAATGTTGATTGGCTAATAGTTACAGATATCTAGCACTTATAGTTTAATAATAAAATTCAAATTACGAAACTCTTCAAAAAGTGGCAATTTATCGAAGGTGATAGGTAAAATGCGTAAAACCCTGAATTGGGAACTATCGATTCAAAATTAGTGAAAATGAACAATTATTAAATTATTTAAGACAATAGTAATCAAAAATATTCGTGAAACGTTCAAATATTTAAAAAAAAAAATAACTATTCATTACAAAATAAACAGTGTCCAATTTCTATTAGGTACTTATGCAGTCTTCATGGACCTATTTTTGCAACAAGTAGTTCTTATCCAGTCACATGTAAGTTCTTATTTATCGAAATAATGGAGTTCATATATTGCACAGAAGTTGTCATCTTCTGCCTCAGTCGAATAATCTGGCATCTTACCCCACACGACCATGAAAAAGAGCATGGAAAATTTATACTCTAAACAGAGTATAAAATTAGATCAAGACAGTATTTTATAACTTACCCGGATTTGTAGAAAATAAACGGAGATAAAAGCTCAACTAAATGGAATGAGTGCACAATACAAGATGCAACACATGCATCTGAAATCTAAACTTGCATCTTCAAAATTCTGTGTTTCCTTAAAGCAAACTTCTACGCTAATTTTTCACTTACATTTTAGACATGCAGCATTTCCTCTGTCCATCCTCAAACTTCCCAAAACTGTGCAGATGAGTTTTTGCCACTCAGAGATCTGACCTCCACAATTAGGTACGTTATAATTACACAGTAGATAAAAAAAATCACCGTAATTTACATTACTATAACGAAGCTGTCAATGCAACAGTGGCCATGTGATTGGCTCGCTTCGAGGAACCCCATCCCGATAGCGCAACTTTCTTTCGAGCGTCCCGACCCAGAACTCGTGCGCGAAGGTTAATGAATGGGGCCCAATTTTTTCGACATGTCAGTCGAATGGATTCCACGGTATTCCCTCCTGGCTCTCTGGTTTAATGGTCGGCAAGTTACCCTCATTAACCGATCGTTATTGCAGACTTCGGTTACAATTTCAGCTTGCTTTGCCACAGTGGCGTAACTATTTAGGTCCCTCAATCGGCGCTCTTCCGCCCATCTTCCCCGAGTCTAAATCATTTTTCCATCAGTTCGAAAGCGTAGTACCCAGTGGTGGAGAACTATCGATAGTACTTACGATAGTTATCGATAGTTCTCACTATCGAAAACTATAGATGGCTTATTTTCACTATCGATAATTATTGGTATTGAAAATCGTAGGTTAGTCAATTAAAAAATAATATCAGCTGAGATTCAGAATCCCAAATTTAATTTGTAATATCATTACAATTTTCGATAGTGAGAACCATCGATAACTATCGTAAGTACCATCGATAGTTCTCCACTACTAGTACCTACGCCCTGTCAGGGCGCGCAGGATTCGCGGAGCTGAAACACGGGTGGAATTAATAAAGAGGACAGGAGAAAGCGGGAGACAAATAGGGAGTGACGTGGTAGACGTTGCGACACAGAATTTCTAGGAAACGAGACGGTGGCGATCGATTAAAGTGATTCTGCCGCGAATTCCGCGGTTCGATATCGCTCGGGTATTTACCCTGAATCGGAGGAATTTTCGCGAGCACCGAGGTTTCCCCTCGGTTAGCCTGGTAAGAATCTGTTTCTTGCTTACGCCGATGGCAAGATATCCGCAATTAGGCAGCCGCGGCCCGTTTCTCGAGGAACGGAGCCCAGCCTGTTAAAAATCTTTCCTCGTTTCCGCTCCTCCTCTTCCCCGCCCTCCCTCCGGGGGATTTTAGCGATGATTCTCCATCTCTTTCCGTCCCCGCTGTTGCAGCAAAGTACGAAACGCGCGACGCGGCGAGTCGACGGACACGAAACCGGAAGCGCCACCGTTCTTTCGCTCCCCGACTGGGATCCGCGTGTTCGGCGAATCCTTATGTCTTAATGAAGCTGCTTTTTGCCGCTCGTTATGCGGAAACATATTTCGGGGGAATTAATTTGAGGAGAGATGGGAAGAGACACCGATGCTCTGTCGAATGTAACAACTGGGCCTCTTCGTGATGAATGGACATGATGGTGGTGCGTATGGGAAGTGACACGGAAATAAAAGTTTCGGTTTGTGACTCTGAGGACAGTTGAAAAGATCTTGGAGCATTTATTTGTTGAGAGTTTGATGGGCCATTGGCGTGTTATCAGTTGGCCAACTGTTGAAGTATCGCTCTGTTCTTAAATGGGCCAACGATTGTAACCAATGCAAGCCCCAAGTCCCTTAACATAAAGGCCCAACTGAAGATTTCATTTCAAACGACGTCTTAAAGACGTCCAGAAGGCGACTTACACAGAGATGGGCAAAAAATTCGTACACAAATTTTTATTTCAAATAATTTTTAGCCCATCTCTGGTCTTACAGAACTTCAAAAGACAGTACTATAAACGTCAACTTTCAACGATGCGCATATATTCTACAATTTAACTTTATCTCAGAATTTTTGCAACTTAATTTAACAAATAGTTTTTAAATAACAGCTCATTGAAAATTGGCTGGGTCAAATTGAGCCAGTGTGACAACTACGTTCGAAAAAGGAGGTGTGACAACGGAGGGTTAATATAACACCGACTATATTGTTGAGTTTTGTTGATTGCTAACAACGAATTTGAACTTAGATTTTCAAAATAAATTATTTATTGTATTAGATCGTATTATTTATTATACTATGTCATTCTTGCATCAATAGAGATTTGAATAATTGTTTCTGAATCGCGAAGGTAGACAGATACTTCTGAATAAACGGCATAACTTACTGGATACGTAACGAGCCTTTTGAAGCTCGATTAACCAGAGCCTCGTGGAAAGCGCGATCCTCGATAAGGATAAATGGACATTTTTCTCAAACGTGACAATTCAGTAAAATGCTGGCAAATTTATCACCGTACAGTAATTTATGACCCCGTACTTGGTGTCTCTGGTTATCGACGCGTTATGAGTTCAGGCAACAGACCAGATACATTATTAATTGTTAATGATTTTCTTTTGTCGTTCCACTGAACGGCGAGATACGTTACAAAATTGTAAATTACAACGGATCGGTTGGTTATTAATAACCCTCTTGCGCTTTCGAAGTAAATGAATTACCTCGTGTCTGTGTAATACGTCATATTCTACTTGCATCACTAGTGCGAGCTGCTGCCGGCAAAAAAATAATGAGATACTAATATCAATGCGTTGCAACATGATTTCGGTTTCGTTATTCTTCCCTGTGAGAATTATTGTGTAATGATATTTTCAGATACTTGAAATTACTGCTCAGAAGTTTATCTTTCTTTGAAGCGTGATGAAAAAGGTATTATTGGAAGTAACTTTTACTGAATTAAGATTTGTCTTTAATAGCGTATAACTTTCTATCGTTATCCGATGCCTAGTTTTTCTTTCTGTTTATTCTATATATGTATTGCAACTTTGTTTCGGTATAATTATCGAGTGACGAATTTTATTATGTGTTAACAAGGGGGAAGTTAAATATGTACCTAATTATTTAATAGTTATATACGTTAAATACTTTTTCTTCTTTTAGTTCTAAATAGTTTAATAAATACCCGTAATATCCAGAATTTAGTAAACATTTGAGTCTGCTTAAACTATCAATTCAACAAAACTCTACAGTTTCCTGTACTTAATATTAAAAATTAATTTTTCATGTAAGCAACGTAATAGTATAAAATAAATGGAAGTTGTATTTTATTACATATCTAAATTTGAGTAAAAGAAACTCCGCTATCATCTAATACTAATATCTAGCAGATCTGTGTCTGACATATGGCATTCTTATTCTCCTTCAAAAATGAGTACTGCAGAATACTCTATCACGAAATAAATGCACACATCTCTTTGAAAACATACAAGCATTTCCAACACTAATTCGTATTTCAATTTTGTCAGTACTTCAAATTTCTACTTTCAAAGTAGTCACAATAATTGAATCACCAAAGATTGATCAAAATCGGATATCATTGAAAGAAGAACGCAAGACATCATTACTCGGCACAGCAACTGGCGCATTATTTACTCGTGCTTCATTGAAATTACATAAAAAATAACGAGCATCATTACAAAAGAGCAACGCGACTGCTTCGTTCCGTCTCCCCGTAACGCAATTACGAAAGTAACAACGTGTACGGCGTGCACGTCGCCCTGATTTCGACACTGTACAAGGCGCGAACCCGCCGTCCACGTTACTTATCAGCAATTTTTTCATGTAATAATCGAACGTAGTGCCTGGCAAAAAAATTGCAACGCGATAAACAGCCTTTAAAGCGTGTCGTGGCCACATTTCGCGAGTACTCGCTTTCTTGTTGGCTCTCTTATCCGATCAGTTTTTGTCCATGTAATAACCGATCGAGAAACACGAAGGAAACTTCCACAACTGATTCGTCGATGCTCCAGTAACAAGATCATTACGAAAGGAACGATCGTCGGTGTTAACCCTTTATGGTACTACGTCCGGATTATTTGGACACTTACTTTATTTATTCTAGAAATTCCCATGTCCAAAATATTTGGACCTCGATTTTACTCCAGCGATTCCTATTATCTCTATGGCCAGTGTGGCTAGACATCAATTGGGCCAAGTTATGCAGAAATCTATCAGCCCTCAGTGATCTGAAATTGAGTAACTTTAATTTGAAGATTTTAATAAATTGGTAAAGAAAAGTAGCTTTATTTTCTTCGGATATACTTTATTTCTTGCTATTGTTTTACAATGCTTTTTAACGAGTTATTCAATAGTGAGTAGTATAATTAATATTATTATTTTAATTTTCTCTAGTTTTTGTGTCCAAAAAGGAAGTATGGCTTAGTAGTTTTAATAAATGTATAGGGGAAATGTGGGATAGTTGATCGCAGTTTTTCTTTTTTATTAAAATAATAATAATGGTTTGCTTTGTTTGTATTTAATTATTTGAGTTGTGATATAAACTGATGTGATCATGTATCCCCACTGATCAACTATCCCACCTTCCCCTAATGTTGTTTATGGGTTGGAATATTTTTACAAAATAATGATCAGAAAATTATGGCATCATACTGTGTTTAAATATTTTTTTTCATTTTGAAAGTTAGTAGGTTTTTGTATAGCTTAGCGCAATTACTCCAGCAAGCTCTATGTCCAGAATATTTGGACGTATTCTACGCATCGCTACGCCTGCGTATTTATGAAAGAAATTACCAAATCCATCTGTAGCGTCATACATAATGTATATTTTTTACTAAACAAACATGTTTCCCAAAGTTTATGATGTTAATAAACTTTGTACAAAAGAACAAGTCTCTGTTTCAATTTATTTCTTTCTAATTAATCGAGAAAGAAATTCTTCATTGTCGATAACAATCTCAGTGTTTCGTCCACGATTTCCAAGAAGACCGTCCATCCCCACCGCACTTGCCACCCCACCACGCGAGAATATCTGTAGGACCGCAGCACGGGCCCATGCGCGTCAGCGCTAGCGTACGCGCACGCGCGCTGACCGCCGACGTCCGATTGGGACGATTACATTAGACCCCGTCGATGGCTATCGCGGTCTGTACGCACGATTAAATTGATTTACGGGTAAACGTTAACCGGGCGGCGTTTATTTGTAGTTCGTAGGTTGGCTGGCTTGCCACGGGAGAGTGGGTGAGCCCGCCGCCAGGAATTCGATGTTATCTGCTGACAGATACGAGATCGACGGTTGCATGACGCGCTTTTTTTCCCATTTACGATCGCCCGTTCTTTCGTTTCCTCGGCTCGATCGTACGTGCTCGCGGAATCGTTGAGCGAGCGGGGCAAGCCACGAGGAGGAGAAGGAGGGAGGGCGGGGGCGGGGGGTGGGGCACAGGCGAAGGAGAGAAAGACAGAGGGAAAGGGTCAGGAGGGAAAAAAACGATAAGGAAACAGTTACGGTGGTTCAAGGTGGAAGCGAGACGCGAAGAGTGTGGGTGAGGCGTAGGAGAAGGGTGGGGAAGGAAGGGGTATAGAATTCGAGCGATTTGCATCATAAAGAGCGCGAGAAGTCACAGACCATTATCCATCGACACGGCCGGGCCGCGCGAAACTGTCCCTAAGACGATATCTCGTTGGCTGACGGGAGATTATGGCCGTAATAACGATAATGGTAACGAACGGGTGGGGAACGAGGGCGAGAAACGATCGCGAACAGCGGGCGTGCGCGCGGGAAGGCGGTACGCCGCTCGGAACGGGTGGACAGCAGCCCGCTTAATTGAGAATCTGAATGATAAAAGTGCGGAATAATCTGTTGGTAGCGTAATAGCTGGGTCACCGGCCTGTCAATCTGCTCGGGAAGGAAGGGTGGAATGCAAATGGTAGAGTCGCGCCTTGTTTCGTAACGATTAATGTTAAGCGTCTCGTGGTGTTCTCGCTCCTAGGACGCTGATTCGTCGGAGTCACTGGTCGAATTCCCTGAAAATGGCAAATGGAAGATCCGCTGTAATGCTACGAAGGATCAATTTGGATAATCTGACGAATAACCTCAAGCTGGGTTTACATTAGTCCAGTCCAGTGATCCAGTACAGCACTGGATTAGAACTGGAATAATGTAAACAGTGTGTTCATTCCAGTACAGTGCTGTCATTCCAGCAGATTTCGACTGGATCGAAAGTCTACTTTTCGATGCTACTTTTATGTTTTTTTTTATCCTTCTTTTGCGTGAATCTATTATTATTACACTCTACCACTTTCAACGGTTCAGAAACGACTGGAAGAATCAAGATATCGCCTGATTTCCAGTCGAACCACACGCTGGATCCAGCGACTGGAATAATGTAGACGTCGACGTGATTTCCAGTCAAACCACTCACTGGATCCAGCGACTGGACTAATGTAAACCCAGCTTAAAGTCCCTCTTCAATTTCTTGTTTCACAGTTTCGACTGACTTTTGCACAAGAATTATACCTAATATAAGTACTCTGCTACTGCGTTCCCCTAATTCCTAGCAAGCTCGTGTACTCCAGACAGTTTCCTCGAATACAAAGCCGCAACCTTCATGCAACGGAGTCTGCTGTATGGGAGGTATCGTGTGAGTATTGCGAATGGGAAATTATCACTCAAAAGTTGAAAGATTCAAAAATACGAAAAAGGTGCAACTCAAAAATGCCGCTGGGGTACGGTGAATCCCAAGTGACCAAATTGTGATTATAAGAAGATGTGACCGCGGAAGCTTAACTATATTGACCTGTAACTATAACTAATATTAACTTTTGACTATAATTAATGTACTAATGTGATACCTGTGCTTGTTATAATGAACACAATAATTTAATATTCAGTTCAACAACTGTTTATTAAAATTGAAGAACTTTGTTAAAAAAACATTTGTGCTTTTTCTCCTCTTGGAAGCATCGCACCGCGGCACACTTCCCATCGTGAGCACTGCTCTACATATCCTCAAAGTTTCAGAATTTTTTTTAATTTCAGGGGTGGGGATCTTCCCTTGTCAGCTCATCCAGTGTCCGCCGCGCTACAAGCTGTCAGGCCATGAGCGTAGCCATCGGCATTGACGTACGAACCGTAACGCGAAACGCACGACACGTTTTACGAGGAGGCCGGTAACGCCGAAAGAAAGCCACACTGGGCCCCGCCGTTATAAATTCTAATATAATTATAAAAGAGACGACAAATCACCGGCCATTATGGCTCGCCGGAGAATTTACGGCGGGCTGACCCCGCCGTTTGCCCGATTGCCGTAGATTACGAGGGGCAGCAATAATAATAATGGTAAGAAACAGGCGGTCAGAAACCAGAGCGAAACGTTCGCGGAACGCACGGCCGGCGCGCGTTTCCATCGAGACATGTCGGCGGCTTAATTGAGAAATAACAGTCGACTTTTTGCTGCTCGGTCCCAAGACCCCCTAATTTCACATCTCGCCTTTTGGCTGGTCTCTTCCTGATCCATGCGGGGCAGGTTTCAATTAGATAACCACCAGGGACGAGTAAAAACGCTTGTTTCGCTGGCTTTTTCAGATGGGAGCCCAGCCGTGCCGTGACTGATCGTCTCTGGGCCGTGAAACCGGAACCCAGTCGATGGACGCTGCCTCTGGACGGACACATGAAACTTCTTGATGGGCATGGATGGAGATGTAGATGTGAGGGTAGAAAGTTGAAAATGTTTTCAAGTACTATAATAGAGGTGATGGACTTTAGGTTAGGTGTAACTTTGTTCTGGATTAAAAGTAGTGAAATCAGATCGTTTACGAGTAGGGAAGACCGGGGCTGGTTGGCCAGTTTTTCAGTTTTTGATTTCTAATAAATTATGTGGGTGAAATATCATTAAACAGGTTAGTATTTTGATACATTTGGATATCTGATTAAATTATTAATGTTGACTCACTGTGACAACAATTAAGGTATTTTAATGTTTTTCTAACACCTACCATGCTGGTCAACCTGCCCCATGATCGGGGTTGGCTGACTTACAGTATGGGGTAGGTTGACTATATGTAGGTACAGTCACTTTAGAAAATGTTATTAGTAACTTATCGCAGTGGTAATAAAATAACACAATGTCACAAGAGTTGTTTCATTATAAAATATTAATTTCTTTCTTTCATAAAAAATTTTCAACTTAAACATTAATTATAACGTATTTATAACATAGTGAAATTTAAACAAAAAATAAAAATCGCTTTATGAATAACGAAATAACAATTTAAACTTTATTATCGTTTTTAGTCAACTAGCCCCGACCGATCATTTTGACTTTAATAATCTATATAACCTTCAATTATTTATGTATAAACAAAAATACTATATCAATAGATCGTCTAATAAACAAACTTTAAAATAGTCCCTTAACATTTATTCTATTGTAATAACTGTATAAACCGTGTAAAAGTAAAATCTTTAAGAAAAAATATTTACTTACGTAGTCAAGTTTTCGAAAAAAAAAGATAACTTGAAAAACGTGCGATCGCGGGATCGGACATAAATGCATGGCATAGTCGAAGTGACTTCTTTCTACAGTGAATGTTTCCGCAGTAGAGCATAAATCGGTCCAAAGTTATTAACTATTAGTCAACCTATGCGCAAAACGAGTTAAGTCGTTTTTACCCATTTGTCATTTGTTAACAGATAAATGTTTACCAATTAGGTCAGAAACGCCTGAAACGCGTCAATTCGTCGATCAGCGGCATGCTTACCGTAGGTCAGAAGGCGGCGCGTGAATGAACAACTTCACGTTGACAGAATTTATCACCACTTCTACCAGTTGAGCCGCTGCTTATGCGCCGTTGTCGTAGAATGCAGAGTTTCGATCACATCGCAGCAGAAACTTCCTTTCAGGACGACCGAGCTTCAGCGAGGAGCGCGCAACTCCATCGAACGAGCATTTCCCTAAGACAAGACCGCCCAAAGTGTGTTACGATAAATTATCATAGAAGCTGTATGATTACATTATCGCGGAAGACGGTCTGCCAGCAATAACTCAGCCGCGAGAGCCCGTTCGAGGAAGTAAATAAATCAGCGACGCATCGAAAGCCAGCCGCCATTCCCCAGCCATATACAGGACCGTTTATAAACCGTAAACACGTCCATGTGAAATTCTCTCCACAAACACCGTCGCCCTGGATACTTATGCCCCAAGGAACTCCCGGGGAACGTTTAACGCGCGTTAACGTAAGATATTAACGACGTATTAACGGTGATGACCAATTAAACGGAGGCAGCAGGTTAATTCGTGCGCTCGCGGCCGTTGGCCGCGCAGGGGAGGAAGGAAGATGAAGGGAAGCAACGTACGCTGGAGAGACGCAGAGGAAAGAACAAAACAGGGTACGGGGCCTCATTTATTTATAACCAGAATTTCTCCCGGGTGAAGCGAGTGATCCCAAAATTACACGGGGCCCCGTCCACGTCGCTATCTGACGGTGAAATCGCCGCCGGCGCTGCTCTTTTGCGAGATGGAAGCGAACGTTCCCCAAAATAATTGCTGATCCATGGCTTTCATCGATCATTGCATCGGATTGCGGCATAGAATCGATTTCTCTGATTTTTATCGCCTATGCTCGACATCCTTTCTTTGGATGTCGGTTTGAAGCTTTTCGTTGGGAAAAGATTTATCTTCCTGATGATTTCAGATGCTACGAAAGCGTCCGCTGCTGAGAGAAGAAATTGTTTCGTACTTTAGTGCAGTGATGAGCAACCTTCTGTCAGAAGTGGGCCACAAGTGGAAACCTACTTCTCTATGCGGGCCACAATATTAAATACATATATATAACTAATCCAAGAATTTGCCGTTACAACTTTGCGTTTTCTACTAGAATTTAAACTCATGGTGAAATAAACAAAGTACCTTGAGTTTTAGTGAAAATCAATCTAAAAATTGTTAACCTTCACGTTTGTTTTAGTAACTGAATCTAAAATCTAAATGACGTATAAATTACAAATATCGCACCTAATATTATCAAGCTCGTTCGTGAAAAATCCGATATGACGATGTTCAGGTGGGCCACGCGGCGAAGTTCAGGTGGGCCACATGTGGCCCGCCAAGTGCGTGTTGCTCATCACTGCTTTAGTGGGTAGGAAATTCCTCGTTGCCAGCTGGTGTTGTAAGAGGAAATAGTTTTCGGATTTAACTAGGGATAGTTTCAGGCGGGGGATATGTTAACGTCCATTGTTGTTTTACTGCTATATCTGGATTACTTCACAGCGTGTCCTGCTGCATTATAGCGTTCGTAGTAAGGTTATTACTGTGGTCAGCGATACGTAAGCGGATACACATGGGGTCGTAAGACGTGAAATGTGCTCGCAGTGCGCTTAGGTAAATGTACCATTTATCTGTAATGTTTCTCTCTGTGTGAGATTTAGGCCCCATTCGTTTTCTTTTACTGGTGGAGGAATAGCTGTCAGGGGCAATGGAAGGAGTTCTATCTTGGGTTGTGATATTGGTTGATTGTAGGTCTGACGATTTGCAATGTAAGAAGTAGTGAATAATAGTTACGGAATGAGGTCCTTTCCTTGTGAGGTATTTTTGGGACAATTGATGCGTATTTTGTAGGTATGTTGTCACACGTTTTCTGTCGTTTTTACACCAACAGTGGCCTGGGTTAGATGTGGATTAAATTTGGTCGTGGAAGGTAGGACCCTTCAGGACCCACACCTGGAAAATGCCTCTGCTCCTCAATTGATTTAATTTATTCTTGTTAAACTGAAAATTGTGTTACGCTTATCACACTCTTTGGGTATATCTCATGCCAACCATCATTCTATCTTACATTTAAAGAATCTCTCAAAGGGACATGATCAAATACAAAACCATAGAAGCCTTCTAGGGAATTTCAGAATCCTATACAAGATGTTTCAATATTGTAGGAGAATCTACATTATGCAAATTCTTTTTACTATGACGAATCGTTACCGTTTTACAAACTAAGAAGCGGAGGATAGACATTAATTTTGATGAGGCTTGGCTGGATGGATCTATGTCGAAAATAAGTAAATAGTTGTCCGAGCGTTTAAGCCAGAGGCCTTAATAGTAGAGATATTCACAAGTAAATTATTAAACATTTCATAGTGGCCGCGGGGTTTTGTTATATATTTATAAATTATAAATTATTTTTTTTATAAATGATTTTTTCTACATTTTTCTTTAGAGTGCTATAGCAAGTTGTATTTCAAGGCAAGTAAAAGTTAAAAGACTCTACTTCGCTTGAAACTTGAAAGGAACTTGAAAGGATATTTCAAGTCAAGTGAATAAGACGTTCACATTAGTAAAGTAGTTTCAAGTTACTTGAATTCAAGCGACTTGAAGTCAAGTAGCTTGACTAATCTGAACGTGGCATTGAGCTCTCGCTGCCTTCACCTTGGAATCGGGCCTCAGATTACAGAATAGTAAGGAAGTTCACGATTTCTTTTAGCATAAGAAATTTTCATACTAGAAATTGTTCTATAATTTGGAGATATGTAGGTACTTTGCATAAAGAAATTTCAGATTTTTTAACACACACATATTACTATACGTTATATCTTAATCTGACTAATACAATAAATGCGAAAGTGTGTTTGGGAAAGGAATGTTTGAATCTTTGTTGCTCAATCACGATGCAAGTAAACGCAACGGATCTTTCTGCAATTTTGTATACACGTAGTCTAGGACCAGGAATAACATATAGGATCCTTTTTATCCTGATTTTTTTGCCCTATCTGGACCAAATTTTGCATAATTACTCTATAGAATCCTACGGAAAATATAGGCTGCCATGAAATCGGGACATCCCACCCCTTTCCCCTTATTTCATCCCCTTGACACTCTGTGACAATCAAAGTTTTTCTCGGGCAACGCCGGGAACTGTAAGCTAACAATAAGAGGGGAACTGTCTTCCATCATAAACTAAGAGTACAGATTTTATACAATTTTTTTATAACCATGGAAAATATTTGTTTATAAAACCAAAAGTTAATTGCTTTAATATGCTGTAAATGAGGCAACACACGTCTAATAAGTAGTATCAGGCAACTTTAAATCGTAGAGTTAGGGATGCATTGGATTCCATTAAGAATTAGAAATAGCATTATTTAGTATGTTCATGCAAAAATCGATATTATTAACAATTAATTTCTTTTGGGAATGGAGGATAACCTCTCTTTCTTTTTTAGTCGACCATAGAACATTTGTTTGCCAAAAGGTAATCAATTCTAGAAATTACCCGTGCCATTATTAAAAAATGTCTGTCAGGGGTGATGGTTTACGAGCATGTTCTGAAGGTGGATAACGGTGCATCGAAATTACTGCGCGAAGCCGAATTCTGCCTCACACCACTCTTTACTGCGGGCCAGCGTGTGGGTGTTTTCAATTTTGCAAGAATTATTTTACGGCTGTACCTAACGGCTGTTGCTCCGTTGGGCGGGACATTTTTCTTTCATCCCCAGCGGCGAGCATTTTATACATCACACCTGTAATAACACAGGGCTGTAAAAAAGGGGAGTCATAAAAACTTATTTAAGTCTGCATACTGGTACGATAGAAATTGGGACTTCTAAATGCAAAAGTAACCTCAGATTTTCTCTATCGTATACAGTTTTTCACAACTTGCTTTGACCTTTTCCTGTTGTAATATGCGATTTCATGAAATTAGTACATAGTGAAAAATTACTGAGTTCACTACTGACTGATGTGGCTGAACGACATAGTATTTCTAATTCCCTAGAAATTTTTATTAAATTCTAATATTCACCTGCACCAACCGTAATGGCACCCTTAAATCCATCCGCAGTCGATGGGTTATGAAATTTTTCTTCTTTTTCGAAGTCGAGCTTACAAATATATTAAAAGCAGTTAAAGTATGAAAACCAGTTTTTTCATCACAGACCTGCGTTAATTACCTACCCATAATGTCCCCATGAATTTTTAGACCAAGAAGACAACCCGCAAATGAGTGTCAGAAATTAAGGAATTGCTTTCAAGGGCGTGCAGAACCCCTATTTTTCTTCTTGAAAAGCAGATGCATTGATAGTTGATTTTGGCCCACAATTTCATTCCTGCAACTCTCAGAATGACCTTCTATGTCACTTTTCGACCTGATAATCTGAAATTCTTATTTTCTTAAGCGTACTGGACGCAGAATCCACCAGGTAGACCGCGCGGTATGTGCTAAAGAACGATTATGACTCGGTCCAGGGAGCAGCCATGCGCGTCAGAAAGTCTTTGTCGCAGCTCTTGAAGCTACGGCAGGCCGACTTCTTTTGACGTCGTCCACGTAACTTCCACGAATCCCCCGCAACCGACGGCAATTACACCAGCCCGGGGCACGAGGAAAAAAGCACGACGAGACTTTCGAAATTGAATCATAACCCACATGAAGCATGTTTACTGAGGATTAAGTATATTCGATTTGGAAAACAGTAGCGTTCGTTGATCTGCGAAGTAGGCAAGGCGAGTTAAGTCGTCATTTAGGCGCGCCTCTACAATTGGGACAAATTGTTAATTCCCAGTGTTGTCGACCGCAATAACCGATTTTTTAAAACGCGAATATCACGAAAATAAATGATCATTTCGCGTTTCCAGTTATAACCCTCTCCTCAATTAGCACGTTATCGCGCGAGATAATCACTTGAATTTATTTCTTTAACGAGAAAATTTCTACTGTTCTTAATTCACAGAGAGATTCCAAACTTTTGGATACGAGTGAAGAATCGTGGCGTATACCTATACATATAGAGTTAACTCAAATTTGTCATTTCTGAATACACATTTCAAAACGAACTAAGGACACTTCTTATTGATAAGTGAACCAGTTAACAAGAACCAGTCGCAAGAAATTACAGGCTAGGTTTGTTTCTGATTTAGGGCTGATAAGCTACTGTCGTTGACGCGGGGATTGGTATAAATCGAATGTTCAAATCTCGCGATAACGAGAAAATTAGACAGAAAACCATGGTAATTGATCGAGCAAGAAAGTTTTGAAATGCAGTGACGGAACTACTTCGTATGGTGACATCGATTCGCTGTTTCGCAAAGAATCCATTAACTAGTGACATAAAACGAAGTGAAACGTGATAACTGAAATAGCAGTTTTGTTCTGGAAAGTAGATACAAAACATTGTAGACACGCTTGTCACCTTTCCATATCTATCTGGTAATTTAGGCTGCTCCAAAGAATCTAACTGCTTCGCAAGAAACCATTAAAATAAAATAAACCCGTTTATAACGGGGGAAATAGTCACACATCAAACGAGGGTTTAATATTAAATCAATCCTTTTTATAATAACACAAGGCCACAAGACCACTGTATTAGGGGGGGGGGGGGCATCGTGACGCCACTAACAAAAGAAAAAGTTAGGGATTTTTTGTTCGTATGAATAAAAATATAGGGCTTAGATTTTTTATATAGTTTTAAAGCAATCTTTATTTCGCTGAAAAACAATTTTTTTTTACGAAAAATTGTACAAAATAGCGACCCGGAGTACTGCAAAAAAATTGGTCCATACTCCCGGGAATGACTGAATCATCTAAGATGGAAATACAAAAAAGATATATAAACAAGAATATACTATCTGAGACCTAGCGTAGGATTTACTCAAAATTTGAATTATTTCGGAAATTATAGCAATTTGAAGAATAGACTTTAATTTTTTATATAAAAATTTGCATTGAAATGCTTGTGAAAAATCGAGTAATTGAAATATTCAAGAAATCCTACGCTAGATCAAAGATAATATATTTTCTTTATATATCTTTTTCGTGTTTCCTTCTCAGATGATCCAGTCATTCCCGGGAGTGTGGGACCGTTTTTTACAGTGCTCCGGAAAGTCATTTTGGTCGCCGTCATTTTGTACAATTTTTGATAAAACAAAAAAATTCTAGCAAAATAAAAATTGCTTTAAAATTACATAAAAATTTCAAGCCCTATATTATTATTTATACGAACAAAAAATCCCCAACTTTGTTCTTTGTTAGTGACTTCAGGGTGGAATCCCCCTTTAAAAAGCACACCTAATCATACAGAACAATTGATCGAGGAATGTATGCACATAGTCCAAGTGTGATATTTTTCTTTTCGTTTTTTGTTTCTCGCGCCCTTGCATTTTATTGTATTATTCTACACGTGGCACTGTTGCTGTTTTTCTGCTTGTTCTTCTGTCCGCTGGCCCTGTGCCTTACTTCACTTCGTAAGCTGCTTGCGAAGTCGTGTTAGCCGAGTGCAGCTTTCAATGGGAATGTATCGCAAACGAAACTCGGCCGAGGTGGCGCTCTGATCGGAGTGCCCAAGATGGCGTCTGAGCATGCGCGTGACGACGCCATCTTGGGCACTCCGATCAGAGCGCCACCTCGACCGAGTTTCGTTTGCGATACATTCCCATTTATACCATAGCCTTAAACTACTTATTTTTCGTCTCCTTCTTGATATGTACCTTTATGAACAGTTACCTCAGATAAACTGTATATACACTGCAGTGACGGTTTTATTCCCAATAACTTTCTTCCAAAAATACAAATCCCCGTCTATTGATACACTGTGAAATCCATTTACGGCGCTATAAACAAGGTACCTATGCTGTAATTCCAAGCCTGCACACTTTCAACTAGAGCAAATTAATTAATCCAAAGGCAAACGAAGAGTTCACATTCGTGTTCTCGATTCTCCACGCGTTTTCATTCATCTTCGAGTTCAGTGACCAAAGAAGACTTGATTCGTGTAGCAGTAGATCCGCCGTGAATCAGATCGAATTGGGTACCGTTTCGTGGAATTTCTTCTTCTCTCTACTGAATATTCACAGTGCACAGATACGAATTCCCCCATCTCTTATTCCTGTATCACGGTTTTCGAGCCCGCGAGGAGATCCGAGGCTGCAGCCATCACTTTCCGGCACTTTCACACGGCTGTAATAGCCGACGGTGGAAAGAAATTGCGGCAAGTCAAATTACGATAAGCGAGCTTGCGCGGCCTGTTCCGGCAGGCTGCAGGAGCGGATATCGTTTCTTTGACGGTTGAGTTATAACGCGCCTCCCGTCTTCGGGACGGTGTATCGCGATAAGATGGGGAAACAAGGTTGATTTCCACGGCCAAGTTGCAACTGGGTTATTTACTCGCGGTTCCGTTTCCAGATAATCGCCGCTACGCCTTTATAGCCATCACGCTGAACACGTCCATTAGAATATGGATAAGTCAGATAGCTCCTCGTAAAACCGAACGAGAATATCCTCGCCGGGACGGTGCGCCCAGCCTCGCCTCGTGCCGTCGCGGATCGGCCGCTAAGAATCGATGGCTCGCTCAGATTCCCCTCGACGGACGATTTCTTCCTTTCCTCGTCGTTTTTTTTTCCTTCCGCGGATCCTCGATGGGAATCTTGACAAATTTCCAGGAAACCGTTGCATCGCCGAGATATTCATCGTTTTACGATCCTCGCGTCCACGTTCCGGCCGATACGTTCGTTTATGGTGCTCCTCGGACGATCACATGATGCACGATCGATGGATCGAGAGGCTGGGGCTAATTGGAGTGGAAACGGGAGAACGATTGTAATTGTCAGCTGGACGTGTGCTCCGGTAATTGAGGAAATTATGGGGGATTCAGAGGGGAACGTTCGATACAGAAACTAGAAGATTCCATTAGGTCGGAACATATGAAATGTTCGCTTCAACGCTTTGGAATTTAAATTCTTTATCGAGATTGTATCAAGGAATATATCGTTCACCTGCCAGTAGAGTTTACATAAAATTCAGTGTCGATCTGTGCTCCTTTGTTTCAAGCAGCGTTTCTTTCGAATGGTGTTGAAAGTTCCTCGGTATTCTATTTGCAACGGTACGATGATATGTAGTTTTGGGGGCAGATAGTGCTAATGAATGTACTATTCGTCGTTGGTTTTTGATACTTTATTATATTTTTTTATTTGTTTCTTTTATTTTATTTTTGTATTGCACCAAAAATTGAAGGAAAAACATCGGCTAGTGATAAATAGACGAGGTACTATTCTCTTTGATGATAACACTTTCCCACATGTTTCGCGAGTGATATTGAAAAATTGCATAAATTAAAAACCAAGGTTTACACCAGCCACTATAGGTATTCGCCCGATCTCTCCTCTATGGATTAGAAAGATTTATATAGGACAGAACATTTCTATATCTAGAGGCAGTAAAAAATGCCTTTTCGGATTTTATAAAATCCAGAAGAATATTTTTTGAAAATGGTATTCGGAGTATTTTATCTCGTGGGAAAAATTATGTCGATTCCAAGCTGTGAAAAAATGTAGGAATATCATTTTTTTCAAGCTAGAAATGAGAATCCCTCTAAGTGTGGTCTATTAACTTTGATGATGGAAAAATATACAAGTTCAGTTTCATAGTATTCACGGAAGAGACATTATAGGTGTACTTTACACGCGAAAGTGCACGACTGTGAACACGTAAAGTTATTAGATTAGTAAAAGAGTACTACGAAAGTTTAAACTGTGAAACTGAGACAGAGGAAATGAAATTTCCGGGTTAAACTACCAATTTCAGAGCAGTATTACTTATATTATAATTTGCAAATGAAGGGAAGTCGATCCAAGAACTTCATCACTGTAACGTTAAAGCAATTTCTTATAACAAAAGTGTACCTAACATCAGCTAATGTCCTAGAACTCTTCTAATAAATTGAATCCTGGAATTTTAAACTCAGTAGTACCTCAGTAGTTCTCACTGACAGAACAAGCAAGTTTTTGTCACATTAAATGTGAATGTTTAATTTGTTTTGACATATTAAATGGCAAGCTGGTCATTCATATGCTTCAACATCGCGAATCGCAGCATAATTTATTCCATGATACAACAATTGAATGGAATTAGTCAAGTAACTTCGTTAGTTAACTATCCCTGGTCTCCCCTACATTTCATTTTATCGGGTTTCTTGAAACAGAAAAGATAGTATTTAAAAAATGACTGGTATTCCATAATTAATTCAAAATTGTAACAGTTTCATTTGATCTTTGTTGGTATTTCAGGCAACCAATCGGAGCTAGGCATTAACTATATAAAAAATTATTTAAATAACGGATCGAATAAAAGTGAAAGTTACTTCACACGAAATATTTATTTAAATAAAAGTTTTGCCCAAGGTATTAACCATACGACTTTCTTCATGTGTTCCTTAGGGCACTACACGATGTACAATCAATTAATCACTCGAAAGGTGATCCTAATTGGCCACGAGACGAGACAAAAGTCATAATTGTCAACTCGACGTCTGGCACACGTAACTGCGGACGGAATGTTTTAATGATTTGTTCAAGAGCCATTGTACGCCGGTTCCCGTTACGCTAATTACGGTTTGCGTAGTAAAGTTGTGGCCCCGGATTAAGTGAAATTAAAATTCAATATTCCCCGTTCCATTAGACCGCGACGTGCAATCACGGGTCGCTACCGGCCCGCGAAAATAATTACCGCCGCCTCGGCTCGTATTTATTAGGAAGACAATATCCGGCATAACGGTGGTTACAATGAATCAAAAAGATCGGCGTGAGCTTCAACAGTGAAACACCTATAACTATACAATATGCAACTATACAGGGTGGCACTAAAAATTAGGAGTGAGGTATTCTACTGGGAAGAGCCAAACTGGCAAACGCAAGAGAAAAGTGAATGCGAAGCGTAATATGAAGACAAAAGAAACAAAAGATAGTATTGCTACTAGGTTCATATTGGGAAACCAAGAATTTCGATACGCCAACTAGTGACAGAAAATTAAACTACTATGAGTAGGCCGAAATCCGTCGAAGTCCGTACGATTATCAGTGTTTATATAGACATTTTGTGAAAAACGAGTGTTTTTAAATTTTTTTGAACACTAAATTTTTACTTCTTCGATTAATAAATACTCATTCGGAATGTTTGGTGGGATCCGGGCCTACTTGCAATAGTTTGCCAACTTACCACCACAGCGCTGAAATCTAAGCCACGCCTCCACTTGGTTTCCCAATAGCAGAAACCTTGAGAGCTGCTAGCCCCGCATAAACAGAAAATAAAGAAAAGGTATTTTCCTATTGATGTGGCTGTAAGATGCAAGTGGAACAATTTTTTAATGGAATTGTATCAATTTCTGCTTTGTGAATGAATCCCAGTTGTTCTATGTATGTATAGTAATAACATAGGTTTTCTACAGAAACATAGGGTAAGTCGGGGAGAGATGGCCCACTTTTAAAAAAAATCAGCACACCGTAAATTTAGTGGTTTTATAAAGGACAAAAATATATTTGCAAAAGGAGCATGATCGAGCCATCTCACCCACGGGGCCATCTCACCCGGAATTACCCTAACAGGTTTAATGTCAGAAAATTACTTATCAATGTGGCACTATATTACAACCTGAAAGATCTCTAAAGTATTTCTTATGAATCTTGAGTCATTTCTTTTTTCAGATCTACTATTTGAAATAATCTACTGTAGGTGTTTAAATTTAATTTTCGTAAAATCAATTTACCCGAACTAATTTCATTTGTTATATTTGATATCTCCCGTTTTTAACACTTTCACTTTCACAATGTGTCTTGTAGCGTCTCCTGTTTTTTACGTAACTGAGTCCTGAAATTTATTTTATCACAATTGCAAGCAAAATTGATGTGCCTGGAAACGAAGTAGGAATAATTGAGTAACTTGATGACAGCGTTACTTTAAGTCCCCGTTTATATAAACTTGCGTCATTATATCAGCGTGCTGACTTTATCTACCGAGTCATGCTCACTAATAACGGGACACCCTGTACATCACATCGCGATTTTTCTCCGTCACATATCGCTGCGGGTCCCTCGCTCGAGACGGATTAACACCAGCCTCCATCTCGTTCCTCGAATTAAAGCCGCGACGCGCTACCGTATTAAATCATGACTCTTCTCTTTTAGCCCCTGTTTCGATCGTTTTTTCGAGAGGGAGATCACGGATTAGACGGTTCTCGCTGATACCCATAGAGACCCAGCAGCGGAGCGCGAAGATGCATTAATTAATATGCGCGCGCTTTCGCTAGGGAAACAATTTCTAGTACCGATTTTTCAATTAATCGAATCGTGGTTACAAAAATGCCCGTTATTTAAACGCGGAACGTAAGTACCTCCACAAATCATTCTACTCTTTTTATTTCAATTGTCTACATTTTTTTTGGAATAGCTTTATTTGCTTAGGGTGTTGAATACACAGGAACATGTGAATAGAGCATGTCTGAAGTAGATTTTTTTCGAGATTCAAAACGGCGCCGGTTATAGCGTCTCTAGTAGTTATTTAAAAATAGATCAATCATTTTTTTTCAATTTATATATCAATTGTAAGAATCAAAGAATGTGATCCACAAATAGTGTACAATAATTTTAAGCGTTTTGCGGTGACCACTGTAGTTTCAACCTGGTTCAACCGAAATAAAAAATTCTACCAAATGTAGTTGAAAAGAAGTAATGGTAGAAAATGTAGTTATTAGATTTTCTAGTGTCCAAAATTAATTTACTACAAAATGACGAGTGTTCATAATAAAAGTATCGATTTTGGCCACTGAATCGCTCATTTCTTGTGCCTGATTAAACGAAACTTGGTTTATTGAGACTCTACTGTATGCACTTGATTTCTGTCCTGTTAACATCCAATTCCCTCTAATGAAACTATTTTACCTAATTCGCCAAAAAAATGGTGGTCACATCCAATGGTTCAAAGAAGAGGTTCTCCATTTCTTCATAATAACAATATTGCGATTTATTGAGGTCGGCTATTGTATAGAGAACTGTACGATGTCAAGGGTTAATTCTGCGTCATGCTAACGCAACACGACGTGTGGCAATGCAGACCTCTAAAACATCACAACAATAGGGCTACAAAGTCCCTCCTTTATCCTTCATCCGTCTTACTCACCAGCCTTCTACGGATTGCAATCTGTTTAGAAGCATCGAGATATTTCTCAACTTCGAACTGTGTTCCTAACAGGGGAAACATGGAAGATCCAAACGGGAATATTCAATCCCAATTTAATCAGATTCCTGGATAGGGAGTTAAAAAGTTGTATCATTCGCTGCCAAAGACGGACAGAAAGCAATGGAGTACCTATACTTGAACGAATAACAAATTCTGCTAATATTAAATATAAGTATCTATGTAACTAGAAGATACGTAGAAGAACACCATGAAAGGATGAACTATGAGATATAAGATTTTACATTGAATATAGCATTGATTTACAATAGGCGATGAGTTTCAAGGTTAATTTATCAATTTAAAAGCAATATTGTATCAAAATACGTATTTCTTTATTCGCAGTTTGCCAACCAAAGGAAGTCAATGTAAAATACGTAAGCCATTTTTTATAAGAAAGTCAACGTATTAGCTAATATTCTTGGATTCGTTTTATGAATCCAACCCGAGATTTTAAGTTCGGTATTATAGGGGATTTAAAAGTTATAGATCATTTATAACTCAGTTATAAGTAAACTATTGTAGAATTAATTTTATTGCAAAGTTGTTGATTCATATAAGCCATTGAGACCAAAAACGGACGTTAGTCCGTAAATCCGTATAAATATACGAATGTATTCCAATAGGCTGTACTTCTTAATTATATAAAAAACGAAAAATTATTTTTTTCAGTGTGGGTTAATCCGGTTTTACTTTCAATGCCTCAATTATAATAGGTGATAAAATTATTCTTGTTATAACAATAAATAGTATGAATGAATCAAATTCAATTGTTAACTGAGGAATATTTAATGGAATAAATTTTATTAATGTTATTAAGATATTTATACCGTTTGCAGTCCTGTGTCACGCCCGACTTGACATCGATATTTCCACTTAGAAGCTTCGTCTCACGTCCGATGTGACATTACCTACACAGAGTTCATTATACACGACCTAAAAAATCGCTATTTGCCACTAATAATCTACTACACTAAACTACAGAATATTCTACTAAAATTTGATACCATCTCATAATCTTACTGCTCTTAGGGCTTCTTCCAAAAACACTTCCCTCCTCCCCATTTACCTCACCAGTTACTTAAAACATTATCAAGTCCCACTTAAAACTACAAACCACCAATACATATAATCTCGTGAATCTCAATTCTCTTCTACAAATACCACAAAATCCCCCCAAACCTACAAAAATTGAACAACCTCCAGATGACCCCAAAATCGAACTCAACTGTCAGCCATCCTACACTAGCGAAACCATCCAAAGAAAATATCAAAGTCCACAGAATCCTCCACTAAAACCCACGAATCCAGCAGCCCGCCGAGATTTTTCAAATTTACACAACGACTTTCGCCGCGTTCTGTTATCGAGCCTCCGCCAGCGATAAGAGACAGTCGCGCGCGCCTCCAATAAAATGGTTGCGACATCGGATCAAGGCTTTCCGCGGACGTGCTGGCTAGCTCTGTAACGAAGGAAGGAGAAGAGGAGGGGAGGCGGCCGTCAGGCTAAATGCAACATTAGATTGGTCGTGCGTTGGCTACAGGCGTATAATTACGAAACGCGAAAAATTTACAACCGTCACGTACGTACGTAAACGTAATTACGGGCGCAGTGGTGCGCGCAGGACGTCAGGATCGGTGCCAGAGCGATAAATGGTCAGCAGAGCTTGTCGCCGGCGTATCACGGTTCTCTGTTCTCGAATGCAAATCAGACCAGGCCGTACAAAAAGCCTGCTTATCTGAGGATCAGAGAGTAGAGGGTGGGGAGGGGGGGGGGGGGAGGTCCAGCTGTTCCCCGGCAATATTCATATTTAGCCAGTGAACAGGTGAGAACACGAATCGATCGGGGCAGATTTATGAAATCGCCGCGGATGACGACTGAGCGCAACTATTCTATCGGGGCAACAGCTACGCGACTGACGGGGGAACAAAGCGTGCGAAGAGATCTCGTGGCGATCTGACCGGCGCGCGGCGATGGAGAGTTTATCGGTCTCATCGGATCGCGAAACAAGCGCGAGTTCGTAAACGAGCGTGGCAATTATAAAAAGGAGCGCGCGGATCTAAGTTGAAGCCGTGTTCCACTCGGCTATCATTAGCCGGAACAGCTGTTCCTAAGGTATACCCGCTTTAGTTATCGTTTAAATACCATAGCCGCCGCGTTTTGCTCGACGTTTAGCGTCCGATTATCGATATCCTATTATCTTGATGTTTGTTCTTCGCTTTCCGTTCGAACTGTCTTTCTCGAGGCGGTTCGTTCTCTTTTTCTTTCGCTTCCGCGGGGCTTTCTCGTGTTTTATTTTAGCAGATGGATATCAAATTACGCATATCTCCGGACAGTACATAGTAGCTACTGGAGCGAGACCATCAGTGGTTTATGGAGAAAAAAAACTAACCAATGATGCTTCCTCTAATGATTCTGTCTGCTCCTTCTGCTGGCGGTCTTTGTCTTGACGCGTCCGCAAATTGACCGTAGCTTTCGTGATTCTGTGGGTTTGCGCGGATGCGCGGATGGTTATACTACTCTTTAGGTGGGACTTATTGAATGTTATGGGTGTAAGAAACTGTGGTGGGAAATTTGGCGAGCTTCGTGTTGGGGCATTTGGATTGGTTATCTGGTTGAAGAGTGATCAATTATATTTTATAACCAGTGGCGGAGTTAAGAGAAAAGGCCCAGGTGGCAAACGTTCTGAGGGGCCCATTTTTTCCGGAAAATGAAGAGGTAGTTCACTAAAAACGGGGTGAGTATAGTAGTTTGAAAAAATTTAGTGTTTGGCTACCTATACCTAATCGTAATTTTTTTTGGAGATGGGGCCTTGGGGGGCCTTCTGAGCAGGGGCCCAGGTGGCAACAGCTCATCAGCCGCCCTGTTAAATCCGCCAGTGTTTATAACAGATTTTATTCTGATTCGATGTTGGTTTTTTTCAGTGATTGTAGTGTCCTTTATTTTAACAATTTTTAATGTCTTGTGTGGCGGAAGTGTTACTTGCATTTTTTTGTTTAATAAAACAGCAATAAGTACCTTCTTTTATTTTCTGATTGATTTTGAGTTCTTTGGCGACTATACGGGGTGTCTTAGGCTTTTCCCGCAAAACAGTGCGAGCATATTTTATGAGTGAATATAAGAGAAAAATGTCATAAACATAGGCTCATAAATGGATTGCTAAAACAGTATGACAAAAATAAGAAATAACAACGGACTGGTTTTCCGTTCGATGTGACCTTAATTAATCAATACAGCCTACGCAAACAGATTAGGTAAATATCGCCAATCTGCTCCTATGCTGTCTTGAACGAAAAACCAGTCCGTTGTTATTTCGTATTTTTGTTATAACTTTTTAATAAAGCATTTATTTTTGACTCATTGAATATTCTGGCACCGTTCTGCGGGAAAATCCTGAGCCATCATGTATATTTTCGAATTCCATTGTTAACCTCTGATTGTAATTTGTAAATTTTATGGATCGTTTAATTAATGTTGCTACACAAATTTGCGTCAATTATTACATGCTAAGGATCGTACGAATTTATGCACTACATTTATCTTTTAAAAAATAGGTATTGAGAATATTTTTTACATTCTCAAAATCAAGAGAATCATTTGGGTGTTCTGTTTCTAATATACCGCCCTGTATCGCATGTAGGCCATATCTCATTTCCATCTAATCATGTGGATAACACTTTATATGTGTTTTTTGGAAATATTTATTTTATTATAATTAAGTAGAATATTAAGTGGAATATTACGATGGAAAATATCCACTATCTTGACTAATTTGAGTAAAACTGGATTGACTAATAAATGACGTGCTTCACTCCATGGAATAATGATAGGTTACGCTATATTTATTTATTCCTTAATATTTCACTTCCGATCGTGGCGTGTAGCAATTGCCCCTCGAAAACGGAATATTTTCCCCTCAATTTACGACTAAAATAATCTTAAATGGCATCCTTGATGCACTACGCGATTTAGGATTATATACGCGCAAATTAAAAGCTTTCACTTTCGAATCACCTATAACCGATTTTTACCGCGTTTTTCGTTTAGGTTTCACATATCCTGACGAAATAGTATCAGTGATAATCAGTCGAAACAAATTTCCAGAATACAAAAACTCTCCTCACTCTTTTACATCTAAGCAGCTATGTAGCATTCAACCATACTTTTCCTCTCGTATTCCTATCAGTGTTGGCTCCTCTACTTGTCCTCCTAATTGTCAATGTTCACAATTACCTGTCTTAGACTTTCAAACAGACAATCTCTATGGTCGATATGAATCAAACATTTAACTCCTGAGAACCGGGCATAATAATAGCAATAGCGGTAGTAGAAGTAGTGGTGATGATTGTGGTAGTGGTGGGATAGTAGTGGTAATATCAATAGTGGTGGTGATCCTAGTGGTAGTAGTATTATTAATAGTCATGTTAATAGTTGTAGTAATAATAGCGTAGTAGTAGTAGTGGTAGTAGTAGTAGTGGTAGTAGTAGTAGTGTTGATGTTGATGGCGATGGTAGTAGTAGTAATAGCAGTAATTAGTGATGGTCGTAGTGATAGTAATAATAGCAATAATAGTAGCAGATGTAGTAGCCATAATCAAAGTAGTAGTGATGACAAAAGTAGCAGTACCTAGTAGTAATAATAATAATAATAAAAATAATAATAATAATATTAATAATGATAATAATAATAAGTCTAATAATTATTACAGTACAGTGTCCCTGAAATTACCACACCGCCCCTCCCCCCAGTGTAATCAGTAGCCCCGATTTTAAAACGCCGCCACAGCTGGTCCAAACTCACGCCGCCAGGATGACAACCCGACTGACAACCGGTAGCAGTCGACCGTCCACTTTTCCGCGGCAATCACCGCCATCCAGAAATTTCCCCGCCAGTTTCGTAAGCGTGGTCGCGATTTGCGACACGGCCGTCAGCATCGGCGCCCGTTCGGGATTAATTATGATTCGCCGAGGCTGGGCGGTTTCGCCGCGATCTGTCGTTCTGGTTTCGCTACCGCGCTCGATGACGTATAATTAGCGGCGGACAAAGGATGTGGAGCGGGGCACGAAAAAGCCCCGTCTCCCGTTCGGGGCCCGTGCGCGCGAAAGAAAGTGACCGAGAAGCGTATACGCGGTATCCGCCGGCGCGCGTAAAAAGCGGCCCGCCGACAAGTTTTCGACGCTGGGCCCAACCACCAGGGACGGGGGACAATGAAGAGGCTACGTGGAACGAGTTCCCCCTCCCCCCTCCCCCCCTCGCGGTGCACACGCACGCATACATCTGCGTCGACACTTCTGCGCCCCAGAATCCTTGGCCACTGTCGAATCGTCGGGCGGCCGTTAACAAACGCAGTAAACACTGGGCCGCGAAGTGCGTCCATTATCTGCGCTTAAGGTGATACAACTTAGGTTGCAAAGTAAGGTTGATTTTACCTCTTGTTTTTGAATTCGGTGATGGTTTCTTTATTGCACTTTATTGCTGTGGTAAAAATGCGCTCTGTTCACGGTAAAGTGAAGTGGAAAATGTTAGAAAGTGGTGGTCTTGAGAGAAGTTATTTGTTGTTTAAGTTGATTCGGGTGAAAGAAAGTCGTCTTGTGGTTGGTAAGGTTTCTTAGGAAGGACTAGTGAAGGAATCGACTTCAAGTTTTGATAGTATATCTATTCGTAAAATGTACTGTCTATAGTGTGATTATGAATTTTGTCGTTTTTTCTTGATTTATGTTACAAAAACTGACAAAGATGGAATTCTTAAAAGTACACAGCCATTTTGTTTGAAATTACTTTTCCGTGACATCAATTTGTTTATTACATATTGCAATTAATACACTTTCGACAACAAATAACTTGACGGTATAATAAATGTTTCATTTTACCCTTCGAGGGATATATTTCCAGTACCCCATAAAATTTCAATAAAAAGAATCTATTATCGAACTCAAAAATAAATTACAAGCTTAACCTGCACAGTGTCTCCATTAACGTCCCGCGAACCCCTTCGGCGCGGGCAGTTATTGAAATCGACAGCGGCTGGATACGCTGTAATGGACGCTTAACAGCAACTAAAATTGCAGGTTGCACGGAGAGGGTGATTTATCGCTGGCCGCCGTGTTTTTTTTTTGAGCTTTTGCGGCCTTCCATGACGCGCTTGTGACGTCTATATCTCGTTCAATTCTGAAATTGAAACTTTCGGCGATTTTCGCTTGGTGTGCAAAATAATTAATATTCTTTACTTGATATATGGCGTCCACCCCATACAACATATTTTATTTATTTAAGTAGAAAGTGTTAAATTCAGAATTATCCCTTAGAATTTACACTAGTATAAAACTTGATTAATATATTTTTAGGTGGTGCCATCTACACAAAGAAATGTTCGAAGTAATTTTGCTGGAAGAATGGAATCAGATAAACCAGAATTGAACAGAAATTTACTTGAATATTAACTTATTGTAATTACGTTCGTATAAATGAAATTTAAATTATTGGTAATAATCAAGGTTTATATTAATGTGAATTAGAATTACGAATTCTTGCTTTGAAATTAATATAATATGTAAAATATGTTACATATGGGGTGAACTGATACTTTTATGAGTAACCATATGTACATTTTTCAGATTTTTGAACAAACTATTGTTTCTTTCATTTTCTTGGTGAGAAGAGGACACGTGACTGATATTAGCGTTTGGAATCCTTCTTATAAGTCCATCCATATCCCTGCAATACAAATTTTACTTCCACACTTTTTGTTTTTCGTTAATGAATATTACAGAAAAGTCACGAGGGAGTCTGTGCAACGCGAAATGCTTCTGTACTTAATAATTGTCCTTATGTACTTTGAAGTGAATCTAGGCTTGACCGAATGTGGGCCCGGGGCTACCAAAACCCCCTTTCATCCGGCCTTGAATTTAGGTAAATTTATACAAGTTCCATAGTATTCAGTTTAGCAATCTAAAATCTGAAGATAGAATTCACACGTGCTGAAATACAAATTCATAATCCTTCAAATTTGGCCGCGGATCTCCTCGAGCTTGCATTAAAATCTCGAGATGCTCAAAAAATGAACATCACCCACATATTTCCATACGCAGTCTTCCTGTAACACTCGTGTTCGTACACCATACCGCGAGGCTTGAAGAAACGCGCCACAGTGAATCACGTAGCCGTAAATAGGAGCTCCTAGAAGTCTGCAATGAGAAACGGAAAAAAGAGAGACATAAAGTGCTCATTACGCGTTGGTGGAATATTTGAATGCGCAAGCGTATGAAGTATCGATAAATTATTCGTCATCGTCGTTTACAGACTCTCCTACAACGTTTTCCCATCGATATGGGTTACCAAAGAATGCTCTGCTAAAGTATGGCCATGGGTTTGAAAAACAACCTGTATATTCGTCGCGAGCTACCTTCCTACATACATTTCGCGTTGGATCATCCACTTGCATCGCCATTAAACCGTAAAATGAGTTTAATTATCGACTGGGAAGCACTTTAAATGTCCATATCCTTGATCGTCCGGCTGGGCCAGTTTCCCATGGAATTCTCTCGGTTGCGCGGGTTTCCTTGGCGAGTCGAAATTCTAGCGTGTCGGGGTATCGTATTCATAAGGCACGTATATTAATGGACGTACAGGCACCGTGTGCCACACTGGTGCACGTGCAACACATAAACCACTTCCTTGACAAGACCCAGTTTCGATGTCTCTCGCGTACACGTCGGTGCTTAATTATACCAAAGGGACACTTACACGGGTGCAGGATCTGGGTGGAAAAAAATCAACGCACTTCCTCCTCGTCGTGTGATCAATCGCTGATAACTGACGGCGATTTATAAGTTTTTAAGTGAGCCCTGATATAGAAGCTCCATGGGGCCCCATTCCTCTTTGAATGGGTGTTCGGTGTTGCCTCGGCTGCTGATAGAGATTAATTTGGGACTGATATTATTGATTTATTTGGCAATATTGCTTCTTTTGGAATTTCGAGGCATTGAAGATTCGCTTGACACTCAAATCGTCTTTTAGTCCTAATGTGCTGAATATTCCAATATGATGCCGCGTATTGTCTTCTTCGAGGGGTTCTAGTTAGGAGAATGTGTTTGAATGAACGAATTAGTTGGGAATTTATTCCAACGTTTTCCTTTTTAGAATTTTTCAAGGAATAAGGAACATTTGGCATTTTTAACTTTGGCCTGGCGGACGCAGGGTCCATTTGGACCCATCTTAAATGTCAAGTTATCTGTTATTTATTATTAATGCCTACTGACTACTCTTTCTTGGAGAAAATAAGGAGTTTGTATCATAAAAAAATTAAATTCTAATTCAAGTTTATTCTGAGGTGTATTAATACAATTATGACAGGTTATTGAAAATTGCCGTGGGTGGACAAATTTTGGTTAGTAGTAACGTATCTTTAGATGTGAAGCAAGTTAATGGCAATCTCGTTCAACTTCTCTTTTGCCTTCACTTACAAATTCTTTGTTACTCCATCTGTTGTCCTCGTGTCACGGAAATCGTGCGATTTCCAGAAACACGTGACACCATTCCTAGTAATTTTCATAGTCCCTGTTTGTGGGTTACCGATCCCTCAGAGGGGATTGAGAACGAGCCAGACACGAGCGATCGTTTACGAATAATTTTCGCGCGATCCGACGTTCAGATACCACGCGATTTGAAAAAGCATCCGCTCTAACGCTCGATCAGGCGAGATTAAATTCTAACGGAGCCTCGGCGTTGATCGAGCAACCTTGACAGTCTCTGCAAACGTGGAAACATTGTTAAGGTTTCCCTCGATACTTTCACTTTCCTTCCTCCTTTTTCGCGGCAAGTGCATAAGCCAGTTGCAACGAACACGTGCTTTTACGCTTAGGTCTACGATAACGGTAAATCCCCGAGAGATTTCGTTCCCCCTTGATCGATATCGACACCAATGTCGATCCCACGCTGGGACTTCCCTCAGCAGGGTATTTCTTGGAATGTTTAGGCGAAGTTCGTCAATGTGCTCCACTGATCGTTTCGATGGGCAAATATCGTGTGCGAATATAGTTGCCTCTCGGCTTCGAAGTGTCGGACTTTGTACATTTTGTCAGTGAAGCGGGCTCAGTGATAGCGTAAAAATTGACTAGCTGTTGGATGGTATGTTTAAGTATGATTTAGAATTAGTATTTATTTTTTACGAATGCAGCATCAATGTCTATCACGGATCGAGAGAGGATCTGCAATGGAGCAAGGGAAAACGGATCGCCCAGGGTCAGACACGTTTCCGGACCAATATGACGGAATCATAATCCTGCCGTAACTGTTCATACATACGTTATCTAAAAAATTGTTCCCAGTGAAAGCAACTCAGACGAACGAGGACTTTAACAACCTGGTAAAGGTAAAGTTATTTTAAGGAACATATTATATATAAAATTATAACAAAAGGAATAAAGAAGAGAGTCGAACCTCGTACATTATATGTGAGATGAAGAGATAATTAAATTTAAAAAAAATTACCTGATCTATTTATTTTGCAAACAACACCGAGCAGCATTTAATCTTTACAATCATTTCCCCCGAACATCACAACAAATCCCCAGAACACCTTCGCCATAACCATGATCGCCAATCGAAATTCCATCTCGCGCGAGTGTATTGAAAAAAAAAGAAGAGAGGAGCCACTGCATCGCCTCGATAGGTTCCACAGCGAGCGCGCGTTCTACACGGAAACGCGATCGATCGACGGAGATGACCTTCGGTGCCGGCTTCCTTGACAGCGAGAAAACTCGCGTCTTCGTACCGGTTATAAGCTGTCAGGCGGCTAGAAAGAAGAAAGAGGGAGAAAAAAAGCCCTCCGCGTCGAGATCGATGGAGGAAGATTCCGCGCGGCGCGCGCAATACCGTTCGAGGGAACGACGATCGAACTGGTCGGAGGAGCCGTTCGTTGGTGGAAGCGGAGTGGTTGGATCTCTCACGGATCTCGAGTTTTCCCATCTCTCGCCCGGATCGAGGCCTGCGTCAAGGACTGCCAGACAGGACTCTCTCGGATGATCCCTCTCGCGCCAACCGGCCCGAGCTTGAGGCAGCGTGTCCGTGCGGGCCCGTTCGCTTGTATCGGCGCGTGACGCAACCAGATGCCTGATTCCGAAGCGGAGGATCGAGTTTTGCGGACGCTACCGGCTAACGGTCGACCGTTGCACACGTTTGTCCGGGATCTCGGCCGTTTCCAGTGACGTCAGTGCCGGTGAATGGAACCGCGAGATCGCGATGCTTGGAATCGGGACCGAACGGTGGCGCGACTTGCTCGGTGGCTTTTGATTTATTGTATGTGCGGCGATCAGGGGAGCAATATCATGGACGACGGAAGCTACCATCTGATGGAAGTTTTTATAATATGATTCGAAGGGTCATGAAACAATTTTGCCATCTATGATTAATGTCCGATATTATCGATTCTAGCCTGGATTAAGATTGCAACGATTTTAATGGTGAGAATTGAAAACATATAGCCTACGGCTGGTAATAAAGGAATGTTGGTAACGTACCTTTATCGACGGATATCAAGTTCCGGAAAATTACACAGTACCAGGACCAGGTATAGAATAGACATGTCACTCTATTGTCTTCTGTGTCACTCGATTTTGGGGCTCTAGAGCCACATTACCATTTCCGTGTCGCATCCAACGTTACCGGCTAAGCACGAAATAACAGTGCAGCGCTATAAGCGGTAGGAATGCAAGTTATAATATTGGTGAGAATTTAAATACAGGGTGTCCTGATGTGAAATTAATACAGCATTTTTAAAAGGCAAATAAAAATTTCTTCGTTTGTTTATCAATCAGCAACTCTACAGACCCATACATCTCGGAAACTAAGGTCGACCGCCAAAAAGTTTGGAGGAAAAAGTTGTTCAGAATGACGTCCTTGACAACATATTTCAAGGGCGTCAAAATCCGTGAGGTTGCCCTCTATCTATACCATTACCAAAATAGCGAGTTCTGTAAATAAACAATAATATTTCGTTTCTCTAATGTCCTACCATTTAAAAATACCGTAATCAATTAAATAGATCATTACAAATTTAATAATTATTTCTTGATAGAAACCAAGAGTAGGCCACTGTGCTGCATTCAAGTTCAAAATAATAGTGGGAATGTTATTTTGAATAATATGCTACTATTGTAAGTGTTTGAGTTACAACATTATTTTGTTTCGAGAAGTAGGTAGTCTTGGAAGTAGTGGTTGTGTGCCTAATTGTGAGTTGAGGAAATGATGGTATAATAAATTAATAGTTTAATGTAAATATTTCAGTTACAAAGCGATAGCACAGCAGTGAATATTGCAAAACTATACTATAGTAGAAAAGACGAGGAAAGTGATTAAGTTTCTGTGCAATTTTATACATTTCTTAATTTGTAAAGGCAGTAGTAATTAAGATGTAAGTGTCTGAGATTTATCGAATATCCGAATATTGTGTTCTATTGTATTACAGTGGTTATTGAAAGCTTCGGGATGTTGTTATTATTGATTGTACATCAACACATTCTCAGACTTTATTCTACACGTCACACTGAATTAAAGAGTGTAATTTTTAGTTGTTCCACCTCTTTATAATTGGCACCGAAAGTAACAGATCCACTGTACTCATAGGGTGTCTAATAATTCACCTCATCGATAGTAGAATACGAAATGTAATGTGACCAAACATTGGACCTTGTATTTTAAGTACAACGCTACATATACCTAAATATCAAAATACATGCAATTATACTTTGCATTCATCCCAATTTCAAGAATAAAGTCTGCGCACCCTGTGTTTGTACATCATTATTTTCTTGCTTTGCGCTCTGGATATAGGTACCTCTTGACTTACTTGCCACGAATAGTTGCAGTAGTTGCAATGGAGGAAACAAGCGGTGATCTTTCTTTACAACATTTATTTCTAATACCTATGTATCTATGTACAGTTACATACACTCGTCTATGAAACGCAAATACAATAATAATCTATAGCACGAGAGCCCGATGGTTTTGCTCTTGTGAGTCGTTATTGGCGCTTTACAAGGTGTATACCTATCATTCCGGTTCTTATAGTTTAATGACAACTGGTATCCTCGACGGATGCAAGACGATCGTTAAGACGCCCTACGGAAGCGTAAAGATGTTCCTTTTTATTGCGTAACGGTCAATTCCTATATGTGTTACTGTATATAGCGTATTGTTCGTTTTGAGATAATACTGACGGGTGCTAACTCGCGTTAGCGTGATGCGACTTCGTATACAGATAGAAGCATACGAATGTATATTGATAACATAATTCGCGTTCGTGTTGCTACGCGGCAGTAGTTAAATAATTAGTCTTCAATCCCAAGGAAAATCTTCGCCACAAAATATCAAACTTGTATCCCAAAATGGGCGGACCGAAACGAAATATTTGTCAATTCAATTCTGACCCGTACCGCTCGTAGATCTCACGATCGTTTCAGTTCTCTGGTAAATAAGAATGATCAAGCATCTCGAAAGGAACCTATCACGAAACGCAAAGGTACTCCTCGATTAGCCTAAAATACTCGGATTGAATACACACGTACACCTAATAACTGAGTGGGTATCGCCTATCAATGTATCCTCAAAGTGTCTCACAGATACAGGATCTTTTACTAAGCGAACACACTGAAATGATGTCTTACGGTGAATCTTAAGGTCCCATGGGACGCTCGGTGCTGCTAGTTGGATCGAATGTGCTTTAAACTCGTACTGGCCTAAGTGTCCACATATCATCGCTTAGGCGAATCGTTAATAAACCGTGACCACTAACACTGCTGGACAACAGTTACACGCTAAGAATAAGCTCAAACTAAATACTATGGTATTACTCGTTAAGCTGGCAGAGATCCGTGAATACGTGCTGTTAAAGATACTGAAGGAGCAGTTAGCACGTTATTGTTTCGCGTTGGCACCATTGAGTATCGAACATCTTGATCTGTCTATCGTCTAGGGCCTAGACTCTTCGCTATTTAACACGCTCGCTGTGGGAGTTAACACTTTGCACTCTAAGGACAATCCCTAGTTGCTAATTCGGCGCAACAACCCGAATGATGTGTTGAGTGGCTAAGGTAACGGTTACTGCAATTGTCTTTCATCGTTGCACTGTAGATTTGTGAGTCTGTTACGTGTAAACGTCTCATAAATCTGCGGTATTTTATCGGTTGTCATAAAAGGGCTATTAAAATATGATAAAATAAGATACGAGTGCAAAGTGTGAATTCGGGACTGACGTGTCTTGTATAATTTTCTAAAAGATCAAAAAGTATGCATCATAAATAATAAAGTTCCAGAAATATAGGAGTTATGATTTGCAATAGGAGTGCATGAGGTTGGAGTCACAGAAAGTATGTTCAGCTTTCGTATGTACTTTACAGCGTGTCAGTGGCGTCTTTATGTCATGCGCACTCTGGCCAGTCGCCAGGGGCCCCGTAATAGTAGGGCAGGGAAGGCCAGTTTGAGCCATGTGGGAGCCCGGGCTCCATGATGTTTACCATAGAAAACTGTAATAGTGTGCGGTGCAGCCTTATACCTGTACGACAGGCTTGAATGACTGAGATTCTTGGGGGCCACAATGATCGCTACCACTGGGACTCTTAACCCCTCAACGACCACCTCAGTATCTGGTACGGACCCTGAGTTTTCCACTGGTCGCCCACCTCCGTATCTCGTACGGACCCTCCGTTTTTCACTGGTCGCCCACCTCAGTATCTCGTACGGACCCTGCCTTTCAAGCGGCTCCCGCGTCAGTGCCAGGTACTGTAGAAGCTGTCTGTACAGTGATGTTTCAGGGCGGGGGCTCAGGTAGCAAAGTGACGTTTTTCGTTTCAGGGGTCGGTCGTTGAGGGGTTAAGAAGGCCAGTTATTTCAGCCTAGGGATACTAGGGAAGTGGCTTCATTCTTAGGTATAAACCCATAATACAGCATTTACAAAAGACGGAACTCTGATTTCCTCGGAAAATTTTAAGTAGTGCCCTCCGCGGGTTTTATATTAGATTCGTTGCTGTAGTATGAGCGCGTACGGTATACACATGTCCTTCCCTTCAGCGAACGCGGTAAAAAGGAAGAAAAAAATATGAAACGGTTCTACAATTACGAATGTCAATGAAAAATTGGAAAATAGCTGTCTGATGAGAGTCAGGAGCTAGACGTCGCGGGTAAATTAATCAAAGATTACCTACTATCAACGGATCTTACGAAAACAGCGACGATCATTATTATTGCTCGTTCTATGCGCGGTTGTAAAGCTTTCCTCGGTGACTATTCAAGCTAACCAGGCGGCGATCACGGTTGTTCAGCCATCTTCCCGTGCGTATAGTCGCCCTAAATTATTATCATACTTTAGATACAAGTGTATAATACAGTCGCTGTATGTATAGAAACCTACCAGTCGAAAGCTAATGGGTATCGGTTATCCAGAAAGGAGGCTTCTTAGTCCACATACGGCCAAGCTAAAGCAAGATGCACACAAAAATGAAATACCAAATCCTGTGTTAAGCAAGAACATTCGCTGCATTTGTTTACATTGTCTCTGCATATGGTATCATCATTGCCACATCATACGCCAGGCCACCTGTCACTTTACTTTCGCGTGCATCTTGCCTAACAATTGTTCGTACTCTTTTTCTTTTTTCTTTTTTATAAAAATAGTGTCAGAATTGATCTCGCGGCTACGCGTTACAATCGTAAAAACGAACATGTGAGAAAGATACGGTCGCTGCGATTTTCTTTTACCAAGTGGCTCCCAACGAGGGAGGGTTTCGAGCAGGAGGCGTGCAATGACGCTTTCAACGGGGCTCTCTCGTGTTTGTTATAAAAAGTTTACGGCGATAGTTCTCCGCGGTATGTACAGCAAACGTCGGATAACGGATGGACTTTGTGCTTTAATCCTGATGGGCGCGAGAAACACGCTCGATGTTTCTGTGCCACGGTGGTGATCATGAGAGAATGGTTCGTTCGCTGGCACACGCGGGATTTCACATGTAGACATTGATCTATAGGCGTTTAAATTAATCCACGCGATCCCCTAGAACTGCCATCTTCATGGCAGCCATGTATGTCGCGTTTCAACAGCGATCAGCAGAGCTCCGACGCGTCCACGCGTTTCCGCTTCGTCGTTGAAACGGCTTGCCTAATTTCTGCTAGCTTCCTCGATCGTTCTCGACAAACGAGCACTCGAGCAAGCTTGGCTGTCTATCTACAAATGTGTATAGCACGTACGACCCGCATACGGAGTTACCTACGAGGCGTAAGCTAGCTTGCACGAGTTAAGGGATCAGTCGGACTGATTCTCTCTCTGAATACCTTTCAAGCTATCGCTTTTGCGGAAAAAACTTTGTACAAAGCGAACTTTGCCCTTCCCTTGCTTTCAAAACCAACATTCAGGGATTCTCGAAACCAAATTTGCGAGAACACACGTCGAAGCCACTCAACATTGTTAAAGTTTCAATTTTCAGCTTATGTTTAGCGATTGTATCGTAGAAGTTCGAATGCTGTCGGTTTCACGCGAACGAGATGTGTATGCAAGGCGGAACACACTATCACGAAGAAATGTACGTAATGTGCGAAACAAAGGATTCGTTCCTCGCAAAAGAAGATTCGTCCGGGATAATCGGGCGATTCCTAACCTCAAAAATCGATTGTGCACTGTGCAGCTGATATGGATTCCGCGGAAGTCAATAGTAATTTTCTGTGATGCATAAGAGCTCTTCTCTTTTTACCGTTCCATTTGGCTTCGATAGGTGCGGTCGTGCGTTTAGGTGCCATGCTTACACCTCGTACGAGCTAATTAATTTCTAATATTCATAGCTATGACAGCGACACAAACAGCAAGATTCCCTTAGATCGATTAGAAAACAGCGTTCGATCAACGGTAGAAGATTCAAACGATATAAACGTTAGGGCAACCAATTTAATATTCTCTACGCGGTGTAGCAAGAATTTTGTACGAAAACTTCTCGCCATGCGAGCGCGTAGCTGTCTTGTTGTGTGTTGCTTGTTACGGCGAGACAGGGATTCTCGCTTTCATTAAAATATATCTTCTACGTTGGAGTAATTGCGGTCCCAATATCCCCCGCAGTACAGCCAGTCCTCCTGGCCTGTGTACGGATTGATGCCTAATTGGAACCACCTGTAGCGTAAAAAACATTTACATACTGTAAGTACATTGGGTACGTGTATCTAACATAAAGTGACCAGATGTTCCGGATCGTGGCGGGACTGTCCCGGATTTGAGTTGTTTGTCCTGCATTGAAAATTGTCCCGGATAGTGTCCCGGATTGGACATGTAACCTTTTTAATATTTTCGCAGTGGAACAAAGTTACTGTTTCCTCTACTTCACACAGTGTGAAGAATTCTATTAGAACATTTCAAGTACTAATGCAGATATATTAAAAAACATTCGCTCTGGGGAAAAATATTTATATATAATGTATTTATTTAATATTCTTTATATTGATGGTTATTTATATATTTTATATAAATATATATATATATAGTTATTTTTTATATCCTATGCAGTTACTTTTTTGAAATGAAAAAATTGTTTTTAATTTTTGTCGTAAAACTGCTAAATAACGAGGTATTCACGAAAAACAGGGTTTTTTCAATCCTCTTTAAAATTTTTAAACTTTTGGCATATTGTTTAAACCGACCAAATAAAGGCCCATACCAAAATTTAGCTAGGTCGCAATTATTTCGAAGACAGATCCTAATATCACTGGGCTACATACAATGTTGCACTTTCTCATCAGATCTTTGCAAAAGTGGTGTCAATCGATTCCTTATGTTTTTCCGATGACAATGACCCCGAAATCGACATAATTCGGACCATAATTAAGGAAATCACATGAAAAATTGATTTGCATAACGGAAAATTATCTTCGTTAAAAATAGTCCGATTTACATGATATTTGGTATGAGTTTTATCGGAAAAACATAAGGAATCCATTGATGTTACTGTCATATCGATTCGATGAAGAATAAAAAATTCTTAATATGCCGTAGGGAATACTTAAATTAATATGCTACGGAAATTGTCAGTTTCATTATGCCTGCTGTATCATCGTGTATTTCTTTATTCCATACCTGGGCGTCCATTCCTGTCCCTTTTTGTGCTTTCGAGCTTTACGCGTCTCCCGTTGTTTATCCTCAAGTCTCGCTTTTTCGATCCCTGCACCATCGTGATCACCGTTCTCCAATTTCCTGATGTCTGGCCTCAATCTGGAATCCGTCGGGTACACCACTTTCTCCAGTGCTGGTGTCAGTTCGTTTAATGACATCGCGAACGTTGTGAACTGGTAATACTGAAAGCCGATCCGTAAATGTTAACCACTGAGCGTGTACACCGATAAATTTAGCTCCTTTGTTGATTGCAACTAGCGTGCATTGACTTGCCTCTGAACTATTGGGCGGCCTTGGAGCAGCTTCCCAAAGGGTAACAGATCCAGGGATATCGTCGATTGTCGGAATGTCTTCTCCATCTATACTTGCTGACGGATCATCGATAGCGTCCTTAAATAAAACGAAAAGAGGTTAGACACGTGGAGGCAATGGATGCTGTATTATTTCTAAAATCTACGAAATTACGTGGTGAAAAATGGGTTTTAATCAACTGTGATTAATATTTTAAGTACCTGATGGGAGGGCTTAAAAGCTCCGACCTTGAGACTGTGCAGCTTCGCTAGGACTTTCTTATGCCCTGGGCTACCCTGAGGACTCTTTGCTTCACGTTTCACCCTCTCCAGAGCGTCTTCGTACGACGATGGCTGGCACACCTTCATCCTCTCTGTCCATTTTCCGTAAAGGAACAGCAGCTTCCTCTTTCTAAACAGAAGATGAGCTTCTTCGAACGATTTCTCTTTATCAAAGACAACGTTCCTTTTCATCGACACTTTACATCAAGCTCCACACAGTAGAGGCCATTGGCGTAAATTTCTTACTAACGTTCGCGTATTTATTAGCGATCTCAAGACTGCATCAATTTAACAAATTTTAAAAAGAAAAAAAAAAGTTCAAATTCCGTACATTCACTACTGACAATTTTCAAGACCTTTTAACACCCGTTGCTCTCCCCTTCTTTCATCCAAAATTAATAGTCCCAGCATAACATAAAATTTACACTTGACGAAATATTGCTGTAAAGTAAAATCTGCATCCACGTGTTAAGGGAATCTCTGCGCAGTTTATGAGCTTCAAATTATTAAAACTCATCCATTTCTGCCCGCTACTCGTGTATGTATGCCGCAGGCTCGAGCAGAGTAAGCGATCATGGTGTCGAGCCTCGATCGATGCAGCGCGGAACGGTTGGCTGACGATTCGCGATTGGACTGGCGATACCGAGGATCGTTTCTACTCTTACTGATCCAAGTGATCATAAACTGTTACCAGCTTACTCTTGGTCCGTTATAAAGCCTTCGACGCGGTGAAGGTCCTTCCCGTTGCAACTGGCGCTCTTGAACGAGAGTGACGCCTTTAAGTTCGCTCCGCCGCTTTGTTTGATATCCAGCGAGCCGAGTTGCTCCATCCATAATTGGCCCACCAGCACGTTGTGAAGTATGCAGTTGATGTTCTGCCAAGTGTACGCTTCCTTCCATCTACATCCACGATTCGACGTTTAATGACACTTTTCCTTCCACCGCAACTCAGCATGAGCTGCCGCTCCCAGAAACTCGAACGTAAGCAGCGCATAAGGTACTCACTTGGGCAGTTCGACGGTGACAATGCCTTTCGGATGTATCTCTATCGATTTACCCCAGAATTTCAATTTCGGGTGTATGCTGCCGTGGAAGATGAAGTCCTCGCTATCGGCGTGAAACGCCGACACTGGGGGATGATGGGACACTTGCTCGCAAACTATCCTGGAGGGAGAATTTTTTAATTCTACACTTATGAATTGATGATCGCCTTGCGTGAAGAATCACTTCTATTCTTCGATAACTTTCTCTTAACTTCTTACTTGGGGGGGGGGGGCGATTTATTGGCATGGCGATATTGCCTTTAGCAGCCATTATTGAACGAAAAGTATAAACATAAAGTTTCAATGGAGACCTGTTTATATGCACATGCAGTAATCCCCTGGACTTATGAAAAATTGATGTAAGTGGAGTAATTAGTGAACTTTTTTAAATCTAGGTTATTACATGCAAGGGAAGATACCCAACCCGGAAATTCCAAAAATTTTAAAACTTTGGGGATTTGTAGAGGATATATAGATATGTATCACGCATTTTTTTGTGTTATAACTCGCGAACTGTAAGAACTGTAACTTACCCAATGATAGGCCTAATTGAAATAAGTAACTTTTGTCCAAAAACTTTTTTTCTATCTCTTACAGTTCGTGAGTTATAACACAAAATCGAAAGGTATCCGGATATTCAAGGGTCAATTTCACCTCCTTAAGGCTGGTTCAGACACGTCGAGTAATTAAGTCGAGTGGGGAGTAGCCACTTACTACTAAACGGTTTAGTGAATAGAAAGTGTCCGGATTAGTACATTTCACGGTACACTTTTACCAGGGGTTGTTGGCAAATCAGCATCCTCTGTTGTGTTATTCCTACGCGACGACATTTTAGTTATTAATGGTTTTAATGAAATCGATAAAAAAACACGTCCGGACAGTTCGTTGATTAGTAGTGAGGGGTAGGGGTACCCTACTCGACCAGAAAAATCCAATGAAATGGATCTACTCGATTAAATTATTTTACTAAACTACTTGACTAAATTTTAGTGTCCATACACGGTAAGTTACTAAATTACTCGCTACTCGACTAAATTACTGGACGTGTCTGAACCGGCCTTTAGGTAGTGTGAATTTGGGCAGTAAAAAGAAATGCGTAATACATATCTATATATCTTCCAGGTACATACCCCCAAAGTTTCATAATTATTTAAATTTCCCGGTTGGGGATCCTTCCTTGTTAGTTCCAACTTTGAGTAGGTATAAATTTAATATAACCCGAACGAGGTTGCACTTCGTACGAGAACTCGACAAAGGGTGAAACACCGCCTCACAAATAAAAAACACCACAAATACAAATCAACATGAATTAAAAGGACATACATCGAGCGATGACCGTATTCCAAAAAAAAAGGGTATTTCTGATTTCAATTTGTTCCAGTGAATTCCCGTACCCTCGTACAATTCTTGTACTCGGGGCAAGAAAAGTCTTGTAATCTGCACGCTCGAATAGTTACCGGAAGTCCTCGTGCTCGAGTTCGTACGTCTCCCCCAGTATGGGATTGAAGGGTTTGCCAAGCCTCTCCCAGTTCGAGGCCAAAGCGCTGACAGCAAAGGCGGCAACGTACTATAACGTGTCACAACGAACGATATAGATCGTCCTCCTTCCAGATCAATGAATATTTAATGGTTCAAAAGCTAGGCTCACCTGTAGCCTCCCGGTGGGAGTCTCTTCCTGAGCCGCTAGCTTGAGCAGCTTGGCATACTCCATGTACTCGGCAACGCGTTGGAGGAAGGAGAGGGGTTCGTTAAAAATGACTGGCATGGCGATTTTACTAAGGTCCTTACCCAGTGACAGCACTGAGCAGAGATTCACTTCTGAGTGACCAGGAACTGGCAACGTTGTTCTTAAAGAAATAACGATATCCTGCTGTTATGATCTGAGTAACGATCTCTATCGGTGTAAGTAAAATACAGACTACTTGCACTGATGTTGACTATCAGTTACACCAAAACAGTCGAGTATAATGCTTGAAACTCAGCAGAAGAACGAACTGAAGCGTATCAAAGTAACAGGCGAAACGTAATCGATCGCCCTACAAAGGAATTGTTTTGGCAACAGCAGGCAATCGAAATCAATAAATCAGCTACAATCTGACAGACCACGGACATCGATTACGTCATTCACAATCAAGCCCAGCAAACAGCGACGATTGTTGACCATCAAACGTACATACGACCCAACCCGATTCCAACCCCCGGAAAGTCTCGCGGAATCCTAACACGCGCGATCTCAGCCAGCGCATCGTTATTGTACTTTGCCAGCAGGCATTCGCCTTAATGGAGCAACAATCGTCGAACGCTTAACAAGATCGTCGCGAAGACTGAAGTCCGTCGGCCACGGGTATCCTTCAGGTGCTTCTAAGAAGCATCAGCTCCGTCGCGGTCCCGATCGAGAATAGTCGGCTTTCCCGTTCAAAAATTACTCCCGTACATCACAGCGACGTGAACGTCACGCACCTGTGCGGCCCTTGTATCCTTTCGTTGGCCATTATACGGGGCTGTCGTGAATATCGCGCGGCCTATTGTCCGGCTGGGTAACGGCCCTTATCGCGGGATGGGACTCGTCACGTCCTTTGATCCACCCTCGCTTGCTGGTGATGTCCCGACGACCAACAACATCCGGCGATTACGTGAACCAAGGGGGCTGACGGGAGCGGGGGTATGGTTGGATCACATTGCTCGGTAGCTTGCCCTCTGATAGGCCTACCGCGTGTACCCTCCTCGTGCACAAAGCGACCAGCCGCAAAGAACCGACACGGGCAAAGAGGGTGGAAAAGGCAGAGACAGAGGTGGGGCAGCGGAAGACACAAAGACGTCGCCTCACGTTCTCCCAAAAGGTGCACTGACTGTTATCACCGCGACATGGTTCAGGAGCCTGGGCGTAGGAACGTTAGTCAACCTAGGTGTCTATCCAACGGAGCACTTCGGTCGGTCGACATGTGCGTTCGCGCACCGTGTCACAGCGACTTCTAAGTTTATATCGGATGGCGGAACTCGCGATCAGCTGTACGCCCGGATACTGCACGTTGGGTGTGCGGGCGTGACACAGGAGCCCTGGCGCACCCCCTTGTCCCTATCTGCGTCCTCCTCGCACCCTACCACCCTCCACGGCCAGAACAGCACAGCTGTCTCTTTCCTGCCGCGCTCTGCCCGCCAGAAAATATCAATAAATCCGAGCATGGTTGGTGTGAGCCATACCTTGCCCATTCCGTTGGACCTGGCGTGCCATTCGTTGCGTCCGGGACCGCGCACGCGCACTGACCGACGCAGCCGCGCGCAACGTCGCTGCTCGTCAGATTTGAATTTTCGCAGCAGCCAATCATCGCTTTTCGTTGCGATCGCCGGGTCTCGCCGCTTAATTAATTCGAGCGCCGCGCTGTTTGGAGTGCGACGATTAAACGGGTGGGCAATTTGCGCGGTCCAGCTTGGGGTGGATGTTGTTCGGGGGCTAATTGCATCGTTGCTGTTGGGGGTGTAACGAAATCAGGGGCAGATGGCTCGATAGCAGCACTGATGCACAGTGTAATTGATAAAGTGATTACGTTGTTGTCGTCGTGTGACTGTAACTCGATTTCCATCAGTTCTGAGGGGACGCGTAGCAGGCCGTTGTCTCGATGAGGGTAAATAGCTCTCTCGCGATCTCGATATTCCGCCCGCGAATATCGCTCGTGCCACGCGCCTATTTTGCCCAAACAATAGCACGCGACGAAGCTTTCACTGCAATTTCAATGAAGTATGCATGGCGCGTGTTGATTGAATTCGTTCCCCGTTTTCATGGTACGGTAGCGACAGGGTGATTATTTTATCAAAAATTCCTTTCGCCTCTCGTGGACGAAGATCCGTTAGCGGATTTTCCCTTTTCAGTACATTTTAATAAAAGCTTGTTTTTAAAGAAACGTTTTTTTACTATACTTATGTAGGTCTGCACTTCTGCACTGATACAAAGATCAATTCAGTTGGCTTGAACAAGGCTTGTTGGTAAAACTGACCAAGTCCATCATTCGATCCTAAAATCCTTTAGGTTTACTGGAAGTAATCAATTACTTTCTAAGCTTTTTACAACAGTGGATTAATAAAAATCTATATAGAGAAAAACTGATGTATTTCGTAATATCTTTCAATTATTAGGGACCTAATTCATTGTAATAGATTCAACTTTAAACTTGCATTTACCGGAAATTGAGAAATTCGAACTTGGTCAGTTTTACCAGGAAGCTAACGACATATATATTCGAGACTAAAACAATTCGAAATATTTCTTTAGTATTAGACAAATGGAATTACCATTAAATTATAATGACACTAATGCACATAATTGAACTTTATTTGAAATATCTAAAATAGGAAACGAGAACGTTTCTGCACGTCACAAAATCTAAATCTATATAAAAATTTAAAGAACATCGATCAAAATCTGTATTTTTCTATTGCCAATTGACAGCGAGTCTCGGGAAACGACAGTGGTATAAATATTTACTAATCATTCACTTCGTTTCAAGCAATTAGTGCATAAAGCATGGTATTCGCATAAATCAACAGAAATATGAAAATATGTCTATTCTCCAGCGTTTTCTAAATAAATACACCATTTTCATTCCTGAAGACCATAACAAGGAGACGTTTAATTTCCTGAATTCTAAAACACGCGAATACTTTCGTGCACAATTGCACGCAATACACAAGAATGTGAATCACAGATCGTTAACGAGTTCCCTCTTAATCCTAGGATGCCTTTCTGTAAGTTTAACTTGTCAGGCCATTCCATACCTCTTTCTTTAAATATTCTCAAACGTTATCATGTATAAACTGTATCGTGATCTGACTGAAATAAATTCGCAGCATCTATGTCTTTTCATAAAAAAGTAGATATCTAACACGAGAAGACGAATCAACCTGCATCATGACAGCGCAAGTTCTCACACTGCAACGCAAACAGTCGACTATTTGAAGCATCAAAATAGTATCTAATATCGAAATAATATCTCATTGTCCTTATAGCCCTGAATTATCACCGAATGACTTCTTCCTATTCCCTCAGGTGAAAAATAAACGGCGTGGTCAGCGTTTTACACTCCTGATGAAGCTGCGGAAGCATATAAATCGCATGTTTTACGAATACCTGCGTCAGAATGGAAAAAGTCTTTCGAAAACTGGTTTGAGCGTATGCAGAAGTGCATAAATCTTAAAGGAGAATATTTCGAAAAACAATAGAACCACTTATTCAAATTTCTCTGTGTCTTTTCTTATACTTTCCCGAAACGTTTTCAGCAACCCACGTATAAGAAAATAGTATTTCAACTAATAATATTTCAATCAATACTTAGTATTTCAAATAATGTCTGACTGACTGACAACACAAAACATGTGTGTAAATATACATACTTGCGTTCAGAAGTACTTTCAAGAAATATTTTTCCCAATGTATGCAATTTTAAGAAAGTAGCGAGCGACATTTCGATCCCCTATTTCCTATTTTCGAATCAATAAATGGCATTTTCAAACAGTATTTTATTTACGCATTAAATGAAATAGCATTTTCAAACAATATTTGCTTATGGAAATATGTATTTCAGTTTATAGTAGGTTTTGTCTTAAACTATTTGAAATTTTCCCCAGCCCTGTCAATTATAACTACATCTACCATCTACCAAAACCTACGTACATGTACACCACCGGCGAAAAATTCGGAAGTACTAATCGAGCATCATTAAAAAGCAGGTCGTACGACAAAATGTTTTCTAATTCGATGTTAACACTTTTAGTAGCGATTACAGTGTTACTGATTCTCATCATACTTTATAATATCTTATCACGCAAAAGGAATAGGTGGCATGTACAAGACAAACTTTACTACGATAGATCATTGGCTGTAAATATTAATTCACTAGGTAGCACGCAACAATATACTACATTCCTTATATTTTTCTAACTTTTAACCCTTCGTGGTCACACCTTTTTATAATCACAAGTTGGTCACACGGGGTTCACTGTACCCCAGCGTCATTTTTTGAGTTAGCACTTTCGTATTTTTGAATCTTTTAACTTTTCAGTGATAATTCTACATTCGTAATACTTATACAGTCATGGTCTAATAGCCTTTTTCTAGAAATGTAAATTTTGATACGCTAAAATTTGTAGTTGAAAATGAGCGATTTTCCATCGTTGTGGTAAAATACAGATTTTTTAAAAAAAAATTATTTTTTTTGCGTTAAATCCCCTTTGGAATTCAAATAAAAAATTTCTCTTGGGGTATAATACACCCCGTGTGACCACGAAGGGTTGACGTAACATAACAATCTATAGCTGAAAAAAAATATTAATCAAAGAAAACGTGACATAACAATCTATAGCTGAAAAAAATATTAATCAAAGAAAACAAAAACAAGTGATAGATAATCTAGAAACACTGGGTCAGTCGAGACCTCAGGAATCCCCCCAGAGCTAACGTCCCTTTATCCAGCTCGTGGCTTACCGAGATTGCCCCCTAATCTACTCGCAGCCGGCTAATTAACGTGGATTAATGGTGAGGCAGCTACTTACTTAGTTCAATGGCCCTGTGTCTACACGGGCAATGCATCGGGATAAGAATGAACCGAATCTCTATTGATTCACCTGGAAACCAAATCGATATCCGTACGAGGCACAGGGGCTCACTTCGTTACAGATCGGCCAACTTTCGTCGGATCAACGGAGAGACGAGCGGCCCTCGTCGGTCGTTTCTTCACGCGACGCGTATCCGCGGCCAAAGAATTCGTCATTCCTGGTTCCGCGACCTGTTCGAACGTCTCTCCCAATTATCGCTTCCAGATTAACGATTCCACGGACGTGAGTAGCACTCTGTACAAATTAAGCCTATCAAAATTAATTTGAAAAAAGTGCGTTCAAACGCGTGCAACTGTCGCGGAGACACACGTTTCTTCTTCATTATTCCAATATCTCGATGAAAGTGTTATGAGTCGAACTTTTTAATCGGAGCTAGAAAGATAAATGTCAAATTTCTGTGGCTAATCCGTCTGCAAGGGTAGTTTTGTGTCTTTTCGCAGTGATGTGTCGCAATGGCTAACCAGGCAGAGAAAGGAAAGAAGGAAATTAAAGATACCGCGGGGATAAAGGTGGAACATGGGGGCGAGGAAGAGGGTCATGAGTCGAAGGAGGAAGCTGGGAAGAAGCCTCGCGTCAGGAAGTACCTCACGAAGCACATGAAGCTGTATCCGGAATTGTACAGAAGCGACGTCTCCATACATCCAAGTTACACGACATTTAAGAACTTGCCCTAGTAAGAATCACTTCATTAATCGACAGAAATTCAGTAGTTTCGCGACACTTAATCTCCCACAACCACTTCTGCGTCAAACTTGAAGTACCTTCCCCTCGTAAATCCTCGCGTGGTCATCGATTACCAATAATATTAATTATGACAATGTTTTTAAATGGGATCCTTTTTGATGGGATTTGTACCTTTTTTAAAAAAGGTAATTTTGTGGGTATTAATGAACCGCGAAGGAGACTTGCTGTCAAAAAAATTTAAACAAAGCTAAACTACTTCTCATCGTCGAATCCATCTTTAATCCTCTGCACTCCAATTTTTCCCTAATCACCGACCAGAGATTTTTTACTAAACACGACTATAGAAGATGAAGAAATATCATACAGTGTTTTGAAACTCACTAATTCGTTTAATTCTACTCATCTCGAATTTGTCCACTGTTGCATGGTTTAGTGATACTAGTGTGTGATTTAAATCTTGGGTGTCCTTGAAAGGAATTCTTAAAGTGCAAAGGTTTAAGCCTTCTTCTGGCTTGCTGTACTTTATTTAAAGCCTGAGTTATTTTGCTACCACTGTGTTTCTTCGCTATCGTTTCGGAGGCATTTCAATAACGTTACGATGTAAGAGACTGTTGTGTAACTAGGGCGATGATATGAATATCTGGTTTGTTAAAAGCCACGTCGTCTGTCGGCGCCGCGGGCAAAGGATCAAGCAGCAGATCAAGCGCCAGCTGACGCGCGAAGTTATGCATTTCGCGATGATGCAGATGTTCGCCATCGATAGCCTCAGAATCGACCGCGACTTCAGCGTTGGGATGCCACCGAAGACATTGATCGTCCCCGATTTGGTAACCGCGAACGAAAGGCGTCACATCAACGAGCTCCTTCGTGACTCATGATGAATAAATTTCGTTGTGCATCAGAACCGATTTTGTACGAACGTGTGAACGAATAAAGCTGCATTTACGTCGAGCAAGTTGGTCGAGTCTATTTTCGTTCGAAAAGAGGACCTCGCTTTTACGAAGCTTGCGCGCGAGATCGAGGAGGGAAAACAAATTCAGGTCAATCGGAAACAAAGAAATCAAATCTTCTCCGATGTTGAGCGGTTACGTTTTTGACGTTTGCAAGATCACAACGCGGGGGAACTGATACTTTAGTATTTTTACTCTTGTTAGGAAATAGTAAGATGTTTCGTAACAAGTACCAACATGGGCTCCTGTCCGTTTTGTATAGCTGTGGTTCGTCGCCATTGGAAATATGGGGCATGCACGTAAGTTTCAGCGGGATAGAATTCTTCGAAGAGAGGAATAGGTATTCTGTGGGTTTGTTTGATTCCTCAGTGACGGAATAGTTTGAAAAGTTCGTATCAGTGAAATGATGACACAAGTATGAAATTCGTAATAGCTATGCATCTTTGTGGCTGACTGGCTTAGAAGAGGATTTTTGTAAATCGTTCGGTGGTTGCGAAGTGATATCTGATACTTTAATGACAATTCATATTTTATTACTTTATAGAGGTTTTCGCTAACTGCTGCGTACTTTTATACGTCCTGACGCAATTTTCTCATGTTTAAAGTAACTGAAAATGGAGAATACAAAGGGATACTTTATATCAATTGAATCGGTTATTTCAGAAGCCACACATGTGACATGTTTGGCAGTTTTGAGCTAGGCATATATCTTTATACAGGTTGCCAAGACGCATTGTTTGGTAGGTATAGAAATGACACATATTCCACATAAGGGGTTGTACCTAGTCAGGTGGTCGAAAAGAGGCGAATGTTAGAGAATTTTTTTTGAAAAAGTGCAAGCATTAGCTTCTACAGAACTTTTTGCACTTAAAAGAGCAACATTTAAAGAACATTTGGTAATTTTTTCGGGGAAAAATATTTACGTTTATAATAAAATTACAACGACATCCAAGAATCGACATCCGACATTTCCACGTAATTTTCTTTATACTTTTAATAACATGAGTATTAAAACGAATAAAATGTGGAGTTTCACCTTCAAGCTGGAGCTTTTGAATTAAAAGCTTCCAAAAATCTTGAAAAAAGTGGTTTATTGCAGAGATTATACATGTGCACATTTTCCAATTTTTTTTTATAATTCTCTAATGGGAGATTTGGTTATCTAATTTGGCAGAATAATGTAGAAACTTTTAATTTAAAACATACATGTATTTTTCACTGATTTTTGGGGCAAGAATTATTGGAATGAAACAATTTTTATCGTTTTTGTTAAAACCTGAAAAATGTCACATACCTGTACATATTTCGTTTTTGAAATAACGGATTCAATTACACTTGTAAAATGTATTGCATCTTAAATATATCCTAGTTACATGCTGTTTGAAAGTTATTGCACAATTTACAGATGGATAGTGTTTTCTTAACAGTCTTCCTGGTATACGATTATAGTTACCAATAAATCTTTTTAATTCTGCTGATCATCCTTAAGCAATTTTGCAAAACTTCTATTAAATATATAAGAATCGAATACTGTTTTATTCACTAAATAGAAATAACTTTTACCCTTCTTTATTCTTGCCCGTCCACATTTCACCATTTCATTACTTAGAAATACAGGCTATTTAAAACTAAAAAATCATTGATAATCACTTGTCAAACTTATATTACTTAAATAAGCCATGTCAAAACGAGTGTTTGCACTAACTAAGAAGACTGTCACTGAGGAGTTAACCGTCCACTGTTAACGCATAAAACTCTATTCCTCGACAAGCGCAGAACAGAGTACAATATTGTCTTTCGTCAGTAACAGATAAACTAGAGTCGATAAGAAGTACAGAGAGTGCAATTTTGACCAGGTGAAAAATGGTTACATTCGAAGGGTTTCCGACGAGGAAGTAAAATCACTGGCGCTGGAGTTGGCTGGTACCAACGTGACGACGACTTTCATCTTCAGCCCACCTAATCCCAAGCAAGTCCTCGCCATTCGACTCCCCTTTCTGATCATGATCATCAAGAACATGAAGAAGTACTTCACGTTCGAGATAACAGTAAATCTCTAGCGAATACATTCGCGCTTTTCAGCTCGATAACAAGCTTAACGAACAAGGCGACGTTGCTCGAGGAGAAAAAAAGAGAAACGTGTATCGTTTTCGCTCTGGTAGATACTCGACGACAAGAACATGCACAGGAGGTTCCGAATGAGCAATTTCCAGAGCGCCACTCGAGTGAAGCCCTTCTGCACGTCGATGCCGATCGGCCTGTCTGGCGGTTGGAATCAGATTCAATTCAACCTGGCGGATTTCACGCGAAGGGCCTACGGCACGAATTACATCGAGACCACACGCATGCAGATCCACGCGAACTGTAGGATCCGACGCATCTACTTCGCGGACAGGTGCACACGATCGACCTATTTCCACTGATAGCGATAACATTGTTACTGCCGCTTTATCGGAGACAGTACTCGATTGGCAAGGAAACCTTCTCAACCCGTAAATTCTGATTTTGATGGAACTTCGCGTGAGTGCGCTTGTAGCATATTGGAGTACCTATGCAAGAAGTAATTCTTCTTTTTGTGGAAATTCACTCTGACGGAGTGAAATCAGATTTTAAAGTTCAGGAAGAGCTGATCGGAAACAGTTACGCGACATGCCGATGTGGGTCACTTTGGACCCGCATGACCTGATCACTTTCCTTGCGAGTTACTTCGTTTTTATGCAAGAACCATGAACTCCGATCATTTGAAGTGTCTATATTATTTTAAATATTGAAAAAGAAATACAGATAAGGCTTAATGTTATCGAGAAGCTCATCGTATGAAAGATTTGAAGGATAAGTAATTTTTTAAAATGGAATGCGTTAGTAGCACGAGGTTGCCCTTTTAGATCAGAGGAAGCGGTGTGGAGGCAATTTTAAAACTTCAATATGTGAATAGGAAACTGTTGGTTTTGGGATACATGTACCATATTTTTTTTTTTAGAATCTACAACTCTATCGAATATTGGATACCTACCACCAAAAGTAGAATAATTTAAAAGCGTAAAGTTGACTTTGAAATATCCTCAACTCACGACGACAGTAATATCTTCAATTTCTTTCATAATGCTTAGAATGGCAGAGGTATTTCTGGTGAGCGGAGTTCATGATCTATCCTCATAATCATCTATGATTAGGGTAAACGATACCGTAGTTGGCCACCTAAGAGCTTCAGTTTAGGTAAACTGATGAATATGATGAAATTTGTAGTTGAAAATGAGCGATTTTCCATCGTTGTGGGTAAAAAGCGATTTTTTTTAAAATTTTTTTTGGAAGTCCTAAAGGCGCGACATTTTAACTCAAAAATTGCTCTTGGGGTATTCAAATACATTTTTGCACAATTATTGCGCTTGAGAAAGAAGTTAGTGCACTAAAAAGCACACCCTGTTATACTGTTTAATACTGTACAGTAATATTAATCAACAGACTTTATTCGGAAGACGAGCTACCAGAAGACTTCAAGCTCTTCTTGCCGATTCATCGAAGGAAGTGCGTCCGCGAGAAAGACGTTGAGAAACCAAAAGATGCGAAAGTAAAAGAAGAAATAAAAATTGAGGAACCACCACCCTTCGAAATAGGTGAAGCAGAGGATGATGACGAAGAAGAAGCTGAGGAAGCATTAACAGAAGAATCGGTCGAAGGTGATCCTGCTCTTTCAAAACAGGCACCTGAGAAAGTTGTGGCAACAGCGGAGGACGAAGAAGAGGAGGATGAGGAGGAGGATGAAGCTGAACAGCCGGATGTGGGTGATTATGAGGCTGAGGATGAAGATGCCGCAGAGGATGAAGCTGAAGAAGATGCTCGGACAACGCCTCCAGGAGACGTGACGGAAGAGGAAACTGAAGCGGACCAACCAACCGCCGACGAGGAAGAAGAAGAAGCAGCTGCAGTTCAGTAACGAACACATAATGCATAGTGTAAATATTGATTAATAAATAATATTTATTTTTACGTGGTCTGAACAATTTAAAAGATTCGCTACTATACGCAAGTTGTTTTACATTAAAAATTAAAGATGGAAAACTGAAAAAGAAACATCTGGATAACAGTTCGCTAGAAATCCATCGTAAAAATCTTTCACGCGAAGCATATACGTTCTTATTTCTTTAAAAGTTCTTTACATACACAACGCGCGGAAGAAACAAGATGTATATAGTTCTTTAGGTCATTGTTTATGATTTGTGTATACCATTTCTAATGAAAAATATATAATACCGTTCTAAGTTTAGTATTGACTGGAAAGGTCGATTTAAAACATTTTAACATTTTTATAAGAAATAAATCAAAGTCACTCTGTATACATCATACGATAGAATAAAATGTAGAATAGCTGATTGGGCATTTATTGTTTATTATTAAGGAACGTCGTAATCATCGTCTTCTCGTTTCCTCTTCATAGAATCTTCCATTTCTAGTTTGATAGGAGGTCCAGTTTGCCCCGATGAGATTTGTATTTTTGGCTTCGGTACTTGCGCCTTCACTGTACCTGATCCTGTATTCGCTAAAAATTGAAAAACTTATATAAACAGGCAATGAATGGTCATTATTGCACCTTAAGTAACTCGTCTTACGTATTTGGTTTTTCATTGTAATATGGATCGAGGGAACGGGAGGTTGGGAATACAGAACTCGAAAGGGATCTGGGGATTAATGTGTAGCGTAAAATTTATTTTTCCAACCAATTTCAAACATATTTGTGCATGTAACTGACCCGATGAGAATTTTAAAACAGGCTTCGGTATCGAAATAGTCTGAGTCCTGGCAACCGTCGCGAGCGTTCCTGGTCTTTTAACGATTGAAAGTCCGGTCTTGTTTCCTTCCATTTTGATCTTTGACTGGCCACCTTGGATATTATTTCCGACTATAGAGTGCAATGGTTTCCCTACTACTTTCTTCGTTGCGTTCTTTAGTTTATAGTTTGTCGCATTCAAACAATATCGATCAGGCGGTAATCTCAAGCCATTACTCGGTTTAACGAATGGAAGCGGTATATTATTCTTCGCTCTAGCTACGTCTAATAGTACATCTCTTGGTGGTGGGTTCGTGAAAGTACGTTCGAGCTGCATTTTGACAGCCAATCTGACATCATCCAAGTCAATGAACTTCTTTTTCCCATGATTTGCATAAATTCTACTGTCGTCCAATATACAGGTGACATAACCTATGAAAGATAAATTATTTTCGTAAAATAACAAATGTATAAATTCTATATAAGTTTTTTTTACATCTCCCACAAAACTTGGACAATTTCTAATAAACTCCGTTCATAAAATACTTACGATACGTAAATTCAAGTAGCTGATTTATAACCTTCGGTTCGTAGTCTGTTATTCCCATATCTTTCATAATTGACATTATAACTTGGGCGTCTTTTGGAATATGTTTCACGTGACTCATTGTCTTTGATTTTTCTGTCATTGTGTAAAACACGTTACTGTTATTGTTTTTGTTGCACTACGCGCAACAACCGGAGATCACAATTCCACGGATTTTAGGTTAGCGTTGCGAGGCATAATTAGACGAGAATCGTGAAGTGGACGTTGGAATACTACCACACGTAGAGAATCAAATTTGTGGAATTAAAAATAATTTAACTTATAAATTGCAGTAGAAATGACAATGTAATCGATAAATAATTACTGTCTCTTTGCTTGATAAGAGAACGGTGTTTATAAATTTAACGAATAATCATAAACTTTGTACCACGCGACATGTTTTCTTCGCCGTCATTGTGGCAATCGCTACACTAGACTGGAGCATACTTCAGTCGAATTTGCCTAGCGAGTTCGTGGCTTGCCGTCAAACTGTCTTTTGGAGTTTTTACCGAAGGAATTTGTACCACATGAGAAGCAATATGAATATTACATCTGCAGGTAAATTACTTATTTCAAGTTTCACTGCATAGTACATATCTAAATTATATTACATCACTATTTACCAGTAAATTTTCACACAAGACTTGGACATTGTTCGTGCAATGATTTGCAAGTCTCGTGGACCATAACCTCTAAATTTGTGTTTCAAGTATTAGACGCGGTGGTTTATTTAATTTTAAATCGTTTCTAGTGTTTTCGCGCAACTTTTAAGTGTCTTCGTTAATTCGGTTTAATGAATAAACGTTATTTTCTTCAGCTGGTATCATCTCCCTCCTGGAGGAGCCAATGCCGGAGTTAAAGGTGTTTGCTCTAAAGAAGTTGGATATGATAGTGGACGAATTTTGGCCCGAAATTTCTGAGGCCATAGAAAAAATGTATGTTACTCGATTATTACTCTTTACGGTATTACAAATTATTTTGGGTCGTTATTTATTTATGTGTGATTGCGTTTCAGCGAGATTCTTCACGAGGATAAAGCATTTTCTCAACATGACTTGGCTGCGTTAGTTGCTAGCAAAGTGTATTATCATTTAGGAAGTTTCGAAGATTCTCTTACTTATGCTCTCGGAGCTGGAGAGCTCTTCGACGTTAATGCTCGTAACGAATACGTTGACACTATTATAGGTACTAATATCAGATTCTTTTCATTAATAACGGTTGATTTTATTGGATTACGTGTACATATTCGAATCTTGTTGCAGCTAAATGTATCGACTATTATACTCAACAACGTGTTTTGGAAGCTGAAGGGAAGCTACAACCGGGTAGCAAAGGCATCGATCAGAGATTAGAGGGAATTGTGAACAGAATGTTCCAGCGCTGCTTGGAAGATAATCAATATAGACAAGCTTTAGGTCTTGCTCTCGAAACCAGAAGAATGGATATCTTCGAAGCCGCGATTATGCAATCGGTAAGATAAATTTTAGCTAGTTCGTGAGGCGCGTGGTGTTAGAGTTTCGTGTTTGGGTATCGAACTGTTTTTACGTTAGGACGACGTGAGTGGAATGCTATCCTATGCTTTCCAAGTCGTGATGAGCCTTATTCAGAATCGAGGGTTCCGCAACACTGTGCTCCGCTGCCTAGTAAACCTCTACCGTAATTTGGGAACTCCGGACTACGTCAACATGTGTCAGTGCTTGATATTTCTCGACGATCCATTAGCCGTTGCCGAGCTCCTAGACAAACTGAGTAAAGGCTCGCAAGATTGTGTTCTAATGGCCTATCAGATTGCATTCGATCTGTACGAATCAGCCACTCAGCAGTTCCTCGGTCGTGTTTTGCAAGCTCTTAGAGCAACGGCTCCCATCCCAGGAGCTCTCATAGTTAAACCAATTGTTAAACCAGCCGCGAAGGCTTCTACCGATACCAATTCCGATTCTACAAGCATGGAGACTGAAAGCAGTACCCCTGTTCCAGAGGATAAATCTCAACGTAGGGTTGAAAGCTTGGTAAGTACCGGTGTTCGGGAAACATAACCTAAAAATACAGTTTCATCAATTTCATTCGTCCACGCAGAATGCCGAAGAACGTGAACAGCAAGAACGAGTGGACGCTTTGTCGAGCATTTTGGGCGGGGAGATTTCGATCGACTTGCACCTGCAATTTTTAATTCGTAGTAATCATACCGATATGCTGATATTAAAAAATACCAAAGACGCTATACGCGTGTCTATTTGTCATACTGCCACCGTAATCGCGAATGCGTATATGCACTCTGGAACAACTAGCGATCAATTTTTAAGGTAACTATATACGTCCTTTTATTCAATTAATCGTTCATTATTCGCTATAATATCCTTCGCGGATGCGATAACTCTCAGGGATAACTTGGAATGGCTGGCTCGCGCTACGAATTGGGCCAAGCTAACGGCAACAGCGTCTCTGGGCGTGATTCATAGAGGTCACGAACAGGAAGCTTTAGCGTTAATGCAGTCTTACCTGCCGCGGGATACAGGCGCGGGTGCTGGCTATTCTGAGGGAGGCGGTTTGTACGCGTTGGGACTGATTCACGCGAATCATGGCGCCGCGATCACGGATTACTTACTTGGTCAGCTGAAGGACGCACAGAACGAGGTTCGTACATGATAATTTGCTTACCTCGACTCGTGTTATTATTCTATCAGCAATACGCTGTGTAACGTTTAATTTGTTGCAGATGGTACGCCACGGTGGATGTCTGGGTTTGGGGCTGGCTGCGATGGGATCGCACAGACAGGACGTATACGAGCAGTTGAAGTTCAATCTTTATCAAGACGATGCTGTTACTGGCGAGGCAGCGGGTATTGCCATGGGTATGGTCATGCTGGGGTCCAAATCGACCCAGGCGATAGAAGACATGGTTGCGGTGAGTCAAATGATACAGGTTTCTTTTATACACTAATTTTATTTAGTCGCGATTCTTGATAGGATAATATTAAATTAAAATAGAAGGAATGGTATTTATTAGGTAATGATATTTTGATGACTGGGACGGGATTTGTTGATTATCATTTATACCAGTTTGCAGTCATTTCCTGATGTAGATTTCGCTATGAAATTCTTATGTAAGCAGTCATTTCTTGATGTGGACTCCGCTATGAAATTCTTATGTAAGGTGGCCCGATGAATATTTTGGTAATTTTTTAAAAAGACGACTAATATTCGTCAAAAACGATGCAATGTGTTTCTTTACGTGGCAAACTGAAAAGTGCTGTTATTCATAAGAAGAGTGAAACGTGCTACGTTTCGTAACGCACGTCGATAAGATGTCCTCCTCGAAACAGAATAAGTTCTATTTGAAACATTTTTTCGAATAACGAATAACAAATTTAACTGTACTGGCATTAAACAACTGCAAGATCTTACATTTATTAAGTAAATTCGATAGCACCCCAAACCAACAATCATTTAATAAACAGACTCATCTGAACTTCAATCTTCCACTGTTTTGCTCCACAGAGTTATTAATATTTAACGAAACAATCGAAAAAACAATTTAATAAAGGGAATGTGGTCGCTAGTTAGACCATAAACTTTATATAATACCAAGCTTGGGAAAACAATGAATAATTTATTATAACATAAACATCTACAGTGTGATACAATTAAACAATTTCCTCATTAAGCAAGGGCGTAAGGTGGCTGATTAGCAGTCTTGAAATCGTACGAGCCTTTTGCACTAGAAAAGGAATAAGTATAAATTAAATTTAACGGCTGTCTAAAAAGCTGGTATACACCCAAAGTCACGTAAACGTATACAAATTAAAACTTACTTTGAATCGAGATTAGAACCACCCATGTATGCTCGCGATCCACCATTCTTTGGATTACCAGGGAATCCCCTTGGCTTGGTAACAGATTCACTGTAATACTCGTAGCTGCGTCCATGTGAGCATGTACCTGTTTAATAAAATGTGCTTTCACCATTACACGCACTAAAAACCCTGTTCAAATTTTGTACTCCGCAATTTTTCAAAGCAACTCATATTTGAAACGAATAGACCCTCATTAAGCCATTTTTAGCATTCAGGCGCAAAGTTGTTAAAAGTTTAAAAAACTGCAGACTTACCGAGCATGTCACTAGAGCAACCTGGTTGCTTATTTCCTCCGTTGGCATAGAAATCGGATGTGCCAACCGCGGTAGTCATCCCCAATAGACCAGTACAGGTGTGAACAACTTGAACGTTTCTCGCGTGTGAACGATCTACTCTTCCGTCAGGGCCGTTACTTTCGAACATTGGTTTGGCTGGGTCAAGAGCTGTAATTCAAATTTCGAGGAACCTGCTTAATGTTCTCACATCACAATAACAGTTTCACTGCACAAAGTGAAATTCTATTTCTAGAGCACGAACGTCCTCAAAAAACTTCATCTTCTAAAGCAACCCTCTTATAGATGTTGATGACAATGTTTTTTAAAAATCTAATAGAACTTTGGGGACATCTAGGGGTAGGGCAGGGCTGCACAGGGAGCCTTTTTCAGCGCCTGGCGGCGAGCAACCAGCCGTGCATTGAGCTGTTCCGTTGCTAAGGGTAGAATCAGTGAGGAGAACTAAGTAACTCACTGATTCTACCCTTAGCAAGGGGTCAGCTCGACGTACGATTGGTTGCTAGCTGCTAGGCAGAGGCGGATTAAGGTCGGTTGGGGCCCTAGGCGCAAAAGAAAATATTGGGCCCCTTACAAAAAAGGGAAAGACAGGAAGAATAAAATCACTCTCGCTTACAATATGAAATCAAATTTGGTGTCATTAAAAAAAAGTGGAAAGTTGGTTTTTGTGGGGTCCCTCCGAAGTCGGGGCCCCAGGCGAGCTCCTAGTGCGCCTTATGGTAAATCCGCCTCTGCTGCTAGGCGCTGAAAAAGGCTCTCTGTGCAGGCCTGAGGTAGGGTGTTCCTTATAATAACGTTTTTTTTTTTCAATATATTTCCCCCCTGGTTTATTTCCCTTTGGTGTGATATATATGTGCAAACAGCTGTTTCTTTTAATGTGCAACCCTGTATGTAAGCAAATGCGTGATGGAACTGGAGTTGGGACTATCGATTATCGATATCTTATCAATAATTTATTGAAAGTTAACGATATATCGTTACATCATTAAGATATCGTTAAGTGGTGGAAGAACGAAGGTGGTAAAAATTTTTCATTTGTCCAGTCATTGGGCTATGGTGGCAAAATATTTATGCATTCCAGTAAATTCTGTTTCAAGTAAACGCTTATTTTCTAAAGGTGGACAAAAGAAAAATAAAAAAATATGAAAATAAGTTTATAGTCCCTATATCGTAACTTTAAGCTTCCTGAGAAAAGGTACCGAATAATCCGATTGTGCCGAATTTTTGCATACTTACTTAGCACACCGCACATTCAATTCTAAGGGACACCTTATCTAGGGGGTGTCTTGCTGAATATTATACTATTCTATTATCTGTTTGAATTCGATTTAAAGGGGTGAAATCAACACTTTTTGATCGACGCAGGTACTGTTTGCTTCCATTTGAATCTTGCCAAATGGTCGGGCAAATAAAGCAAATTATGATCAGAAAAATTCACTGTTATATTCATATCTTTCAAACTCGATGTTTTCTGTTTCCACTTACCAATAACTTCTGCGACCAAACTAGATCTCGAAACGATTCGCGCCGCCAAGCTCGCGATGTGGGCGCCAAGAGAGTGGCCGATTATTTTCATGTTGGTTGGCTTCAGATTCGCTTTTAATCGTAGGAAATTTACGAAGCTGGCTACATGTTCAGCCACTGTCGGTACACTCTTCGCAACTTGCGAGTAAATTATGTTATTGGCTATTGAGCTCCAATCGATGACGATGACGTTGCAGTCCAAAACCTTGAGGTATGCTGGAGGCAGATCACATCTTATTTGTCGAGGAAATTTCTGTTGAAAATTGACGACAGGACTCATTTACGTTACCATCGCGAACCAGGGTGCAGGAGGATTTATCACCAGCGCTCTTCCAGCCATGAGCAACCACGATGGTCGGTCTGTTTGCGTTCCAGGCGCTCCTAGTGACGCTGCTGATGTCGTTCGTCGCTATGACTTGTCCAACCGTTGGGTTTCTCCTGAAATGGAAAGTTATTCATTGGTTAATAGTTGACAGATCAGTTAATGAAATGAAACTAAATCTTCCATTATTATAAAAGTCAATTTCCACTTGTCGTTCCAAATTCCCAATACCGTTAAGTCACAAAAGAAACACAAACTCTGTTACGTTCTAAGATTTTAAAGGACGAAAAATCACAGTACTTTGCTTCGAAAGAGAATTAAACAGAGCAATTCTAACCGTGTGTAAAGTGTGAAAACGATGGAATTTACGTTGGCGGCCAAGGTACTAATTTCCTCCAAACTCAGTGGTTCATAGTTGAGCTGAACTAGATGTGGCACGCCATCTCCATCAGGGAAGATCGTGTAATTGGCCTGCATCAACGCTGTGAGCAGGGTTGGATAGACTGAAAATAAATTTCACCCCTGTTAAACCGTCCCTCCACTTCCTCGTGTGTCGATATTTTGATATATTATTTGTGTACGAACACATAGCCAAAGCTGTTGGGGCAACCATTTTTGATCCGGTTGATGCGAACCACCACACAGCACAGAACAAACGAACTACTTGGCGTCTGTGATTTCAGCGTTCCTTCTTTTATAGTCTCATTGGAAACAACGGTCGACCACTTGAGCACTACAACGTTGATAAGACGGAATCACACCGTTAGATTAGTTTCTGGTGTTTGAGGGACAGTTTGATTCTGACGAGTTCTGACATGTCGTAGTTGTGAAATTTTTGGCGGCTGCCCACTGACAAATTTGACGCAGGGTTGTGCCTCAATGTTTCAAAATTTATATTGAAACAAGAAAGAGAAAAGTGCGGGTGGAAGTTTATTCTCAATGGACAGATTGAGAAATTGATTTGAAGGGGATTGAAGTCGAGATAATGTTTTCCGTTGTATAGAGGCTTGACGATTTAAAATAAATAAACTGAAGATAAATTGTTAAGTAGTCTGATGATACGTAGAGGTTGCAATTATATTGGATTTTTACCCTAAATCCGTGATATCTCTGCCTTTTCTTTGAGATTACGTGTACACAAACATCGTTCGACTGTCGCAAACGCTCTTTGCGCAACAACTGTAATCTCTCGTGTTTTTATACGTTTGTATTTCTTTTATAATTCATTGGCTGCAAATGTGTGGGAAGGGGTGGATGATTGTGTTTACTTTGCGTGGTAAGATATACGTTATTTTAGAAATTGATTGAGTGTTAAAAGAGTATTTTACGTTATGCAGATCAGATATTCATCACGAATATTACTTAATGAATGGTCCAGTTTGTGCAAACAATGGTGATTAAATTAGAATGAATTCCTTTTCACGTGCCAGTTGTTGGCCATTTCTAGTTTCACGTTGTGCAACATCCATCTCGAATTTACGGTATTGCGAATTGAAACACACTTCTCGTTGTGCAAGGCTGTGATTAATTGTGAAAAATTGGACCAGAATTAAACGTCGACGACTTCAATAATATTATGATTAATGGTACAATCCTTTGATTGTGCTTAATTAGTTTTGTAGAAAATTACGATAGTCGTTATCTCGCCTATCGAGCGTGATCGTACGATGGAAAGATTAGGCGATTCGAAGTTGTATCAAACCTTTATGGGACTAAGTACTACTTGAACGAAAGTAATGTTTCATGATACGTGATATTTCCACTATAATGAAGCTACTGATTTTTTATACCCGATACATTCTTGTTGACATGTTGAAAATAGAATCGTATGAGGCACTTGTGTTCGAGTAACTCAAATTTTGATCTGAGAATACCTGGGCTCTACAAATAAAGTCAAATTCGGTATTTTTGATAGTAATTTAAAGAGATTAGGGAACTCGACAATTTTGCAAAATTGTAGACCCCATAGTTTCTCTAAAATGATTAAGATGATTTAACTAGCTTAAAAAATATTAGGTACGTAAAATGTTACCTGACTCCCCCCCTCCCCCAATAAGAAAACGTAAAGAAAATTGCCCTCCCCCAAGCCTTACGTATTTTATGGACAATCCCTAAGCACAATACCTTAGCTGTTTTCAAAAATCGAATATGTAGAAAACGTAGGTACTCCAGCGACCAGAATTTATGCAGCAATCTCACACTTTGAAAACAAATTAAGCTCGAAATTCACTTTGTACCCTTTGCGCAAAACTTTCCCGGAAGAAGCAATCCCTTGGAAAAGGTTGCCCGACTTAAAGGAGAATTTTTCAAAAGTTTGCGCCACTCAAAGTGTTAAAAACAGATATAATCACAGACACGTCAGAAGTAGATACATAGTTTAGACATTCCTCTAGTACCTCGATCACCTGACCAGTTTTTAATCAATGCTGCAATTCAACGCTTACATCACAATCTGAAAGATAAAGACATGGCGTATTATCGTCCTGAATTTTGCAACCCAGCAGCTAGCTCGCGGTGAAACGAAAGTTCATACGGGTGAAACAACCCTGACAAAGCGCGGACAGTTTGCCCTGCGCCTATTTTTCCAACGGCAGTGAGTGGATTTCGGTGTCCCGCGGAGGTAATCGTCTCACGAAGAAATACGAGGATCGCCGCGGAGTCGGTTATTTCGCAGACAGGCCGAGAATTTCGCAAATAAATGAACAAAGATTATGCACGGAAGCTCCTGGCAAAATATTGCGCGTTAGGGTGAAAAATCGAGTTCCGCGACGATGCCCCTACATTTTCTTTGCGCTAAGTTAACAATGATAACTCGAAGGCCTATTCCATCGTGGAATAATGGGAATCTGTTTTTATTCACAGTCTCAATGGTAAACATTTACTTGACTAAGAGTCATTTTCGAAGGAGAGGGTGGGGGTTAAGATTTACAATGGATGAAAATATTAAGTACCTATCCTTTAGCTTTGAGAATTGAAGATTGTCCTTCACCGAACTACGTTTAAGTTTCAAAAGCTGTATCTTTTTCTATGAATTAGGGTAAATTTCACTAATACTGGCACTTCAATAATCATTGGTACTCCTGATGAAAAAACGAAATACATATTAAGAAGTAAGAGCTTAGAAAGTACTTTTCTACAATTTCTTATTTTCCATTCCTACAACACTGCAAAGTCCAGTATTTGAACTAATTTTACATCTGGCAACACCACAAAAAAAGTCTTAAAGGAAGCGGTGGGACTAAGTTTTAAGCGTTTTGTTAAAATTTTGATACGGAGAACTACAATAGATGAGAAACATTCCGCAACGAGGAAGAATTGATGGCTTTCCTAAGCGATTATCCTGGATCAGATAACTCTAACTACTTAGATCTTAATTTTATTTTCTTTTGCCTGATCCCTCATTTATTTTTATTTTTAATTATTAATGAAGAATGAATTATTAACAAGTCAACAATTAATCTTTAGTTTTTGAGTGCCAATAATTATAAATATGCGCTGTAACAATAAATGTACTACTTATGTATGTCAATGATTGTACTTTTATGCCTATTTTTGTTTTTCATTGAATATTTTTAAAACAAAAACCTCAAGAGGTAGGTACTCAAGATGTTTTATTTTAATGAAACATTCATAATCATCGGTAACACCTGAAAATTAAGACCATATAAAAACTTCACAAGGAAATATAGACATTCCAATTGGGGTTTCCGCTTAGGGTGTTAATCATTGCACAGTTTACCCTACTAAAGTCCAGTTCATATATATTGGCCGGTGAGCTTCGCGAGGGGTATTCTCCCACCACACCGGTTGCCTGCCTCGGTGCTCCTTTTCTCTGCGTTCTCGCTCTCTCTAGGGCTATGCCTACTCGTTGCCCGGTGGGAATTAGTGTCCGTGAGGTACGCACACATGCAGCGAAGCATCCCCACCACTTTGAGCACATAGACGGCGGGTACGATTCCGCGCGGTCATTTCTCGCTCCTTTCTAGCCGAAGGGGGGAGCGAGATGGAACGCTTCACGGCGTGCCAGTGATGCCAGAATGAGGACGGGTCCTCTCGAGAATTTCCCCCACCACGCATGCACACTACGCCGGAGTGGCGTGTCCGAGCTCACGGATCGGAGCTCCGGCGTAGTGTGCATGCGTGGTGGGGGAAATTCTCGAGAGGACCCGTCCTCATTCTGGCATCACTGCGGCGTGCGCGGCGGGCGCGAACGCTCAGATGGAATCGTGAGTTCGTGACTCCTCGCCGCATGCGTGCAACAATCAGATTGCCAGGCACGGCACGAGTCTTTTTTGCGTCCTAGGAGAGCTTGTCAAATTCCTCCATTTTTATTATAATACATTTAATTGAGCTTCTTCATATCCGTACTCTTAATTTTTACTCGTAGTTTAAAACCGTTGTAGTACAATTTTGTAGTATTTCATTTAAAAATTTATTTTCAACAATGCCAACAATGAAAATACCATTTTGTACCTCTTGTCAACCTTACGCCCTAGTAGTTGCCTAATTTCTCAGAGTAAAGCCATAAATAATCTCAAATAAATGTATTATAATAAAGAGCGTAATGTGAGAAATTCGCCTATGGCGCAAAAAAAGACTTGAGTCGGGTCTGCGTCAAGATTCTGCGAAGCGGTTCCCGTGCTCACCGCAAGGCGTAAGCCCTTGCGATCATCGCGCACGCAAAGGACGGAGTGTGACGGCGCCCAAAGGACAAAGCGAGACACAACATCAACGCGTTATCTGGCTTGTCCTGTCCTCGCTCGCTTTCAGTGCCTCGCGCTCACTCTCGCCTTCGCCGGGCAAGAGTGAGACAGAAGTGGTTTTACACACATCAGAATAGGTGTGCGTTCGTTCCGAAGAAATTCAGGAGCTATATTGGTCATTCTTCCTCGTTAGCTTCATTTCCTATTGGTCTGCGCATAGCTCCGTAACGCACACAACTATTACGCTAAGAATAAACAACAGCCCCACAGCTAACGTAGCTGTGACGACAGGCGGAGTCGAGCACCGTTCCCGTTACCCCCCCATACCCCTCGGCTACCCAGCAACTTCAACTGCCAATCCACGATCGTCAGGTGGTGGTGGCTGATTTCTCCTCGCGCGCTGCTCGCGAAACGAAACTCACCGGCCAATATATTTGAACTGGACTTTAGTAATGGAATTCAAAATAAAATAAAATTGTCAACCTTTTTATTGCTGTCAATCAATATATTTAAGTAGTAACGTCTAGAATTCGTGAATACAAGAAGGCAATATTTGTGATGACAAGATGATTATCATAATTCAATTTTCCCTTATTCTGCAATCTTTCAGCTTTAATTTAAAAAAAAAATCATCGCTTTATCTCATTTCTATCAAAAGTTCTTCGATTTTCACACAAACTTCGTCACTTTGCCCCACTGTGTGGCGTCGCGGGACCGATGGGGGATCCCCCGGCATGCGTGTTCGAAACTTCGGGCCCGAAGATTGTGGCGACATCTGCGTAGACTAGCGGTACTACACTGTGTTCTATTAGTGATCTTCTCGAACGAGACACTCTGCATAACTACGATCTAATTCCACCCGCCTCTGGCGAGGGCGATGTATCCGGTTTCGATACACAGCGACGTTTGAAAAGTCGTTTTAAATTTTAAAGTAGCACTCGCGATAGAAGACCAAGCACGTTCCATTCATGTATAATGTATATAAGTATTGCAACCTCCCTCGCACAGGCTCGCTCACTTTTTCTCCGGTGAATTTACCAATAAAAAATACATTTTTTACTATAATAAAAACACCATAATGTAACTAGACGGCCGTATTTTAATATGGCGGAAAGTGGAAAGGCGCAGTAGAATACGAAAATAAACTGCTGACAAGGAGAGTATTTTAGGTGTCCGCCTCCAATGATTTTGATTTTTGGATATGTTGTAGAGGACCGAAAAATAAGAAATACGTGTTTTTTTATTTTTCCCCGTTTTTATATTTGGGGGGTGAAAACTGCGTTCAATGTTAGGGGTTGAAAAATCATTTTTGTGGACTTTTTGAAAATCTGGTGAGTCAATCATATTTCGCATTTAAAGACACAAAATTCGTCCATTGACACTGTTCCCGTATCTCTAATAGTTCTCGAGATATTCCACAAAAATGATTTTTCAACCCTAACTTTGAACGCAGTTTTCAAATATGAAAACGGGGAAAAATAAAAAACACGTATTTCTTATTTTTCGGTCCTCTGTAACATATCCAAGAATCAAAATGATCGCAGGCAGACACCTAAAATACTCTCCTTGTGAGTGAGCCCACCTTACAACCTTATATCATAACTTAAACAATCAGTGCAGAAACCGCGTAAGGTGGTTGATCAGCAGTCGGGAAGTCGTACGTGCCAGTTGCCCTCAAAAGAAATAAGTGTAAATTAAACTTAACGGCTGCATATAAAATTGGTGTACACCCAAAGTCACTAAAACTTACTTAGGATCGAGAATCGGACCACCCATGAATGCTTGCGGTCCACCACTCTTTGAACCACCAGGGAATCCCCTTGGTTTGGTAACGGATTCACTGTAATACTCGTAGCTGCGCCCATGTGCGCAAATACCTGTATTAAAACGTGTCTTCACCATTACATGCACTAAAAACTCTGTTCACATTTTGTGCTCCACAATTTTTCAAATTAACTCTCCATCTCCCATATTCGAAACGAATAGACTATCATAAGTCATTTTTCTTTAGGGAGATGATTGCAACATTTCGCCAGCATTCAAGGCTGTTAAAAGTTTCGAGAAACTTCAGTCTTACCAAACGGGTCAGGTGAGCAACCTGGTTGCGTATTTCCTCCGTTGGCATAGAAATCAGATGTGCCAACCGCGGCATTCATCCCCAAAAGACCGGCACATGTGTGAACAACTTGAACGTGATTCGCGTGTGAACTATCTACTCTTCCGGTCTCGTCCTTCCTTTCGAACAGTGGTTTGGCTGGGTCAAGAGCTGTAATTAAAATTTCGAGGAACCTGCTTAATCTTCTCACATCACAATAACAGTTTCACTGCACAAGGGGATATCCTCTCCTTAAACGGGATATTCTATTCCTCTAACACAGAACTTCATTTTCTAAAGCAATTCTTTTACAGATATCGATATTAGAAGTTTCTTCAAAGTGATACGTGTAAGGAGTGTATTGATGAATAATGTACCATTCTATTTGCTGGTTGAATTCATTTTGAACAGGTGAAATCAACTTTCGATAGTTTCTGATCCCACTTACCAACAATTTCTGCGACCTGAATATTCTGCGATACGATTCGCGCCACTAAGCTCGCGACGTGGGCGCCAAGAGAGTGACCGATTATTTTCATGTTGTTTGGATCCAGGTTCGCTTTTAATCGCAGGAAATTTACGAAACTGGCGACATGTTCGGCCACTGTCGGTACACTCTTCGCAGCTTTATGGTAAAGGATGTCGTAGGATATTGCACTCCAGTCGATGACGATGACGTTGCAGTCAAAAACCTTGAGGTATGCTGGAGGCAGATCACATGTTACTTGTCGAGGAAATTTCTGTTGAGAATTGATGATAACAACTCATTTGTGTTACCATCGCGAACCAGGGTGCAGGAGTCTTTATCACCAGTGCTCCTCCAGCCGTGAGTAACCATGATGGTAGGTGTGCTCGCGTTCCAGGCGCTCCCTGAGACGCTGTTGGGATCGTCGATCCCTATGACTTGTCCAATCGTTGGGTTTCTCCTGAAATGGAGAGTATATTCATTGGAGAAGTTAATAGTTGAATGTCAGTTAATGAAACTTAACCCTTCGTTGACACTCTGGGTGCCAGCCACCCATAAACTGATTTTCACGCTCTTCAACTTCCATATGCAAAATAAGTACCTCTTTCCAAAGCTGACTTACAAACTATTTTTTCCCTCAAAATATTATATCTGAACAACAACTCTGTAGATTTTTAACTTCTAATTTTGAGATTTGTAAAAGTTACAAATTTTTGAAAATTCTCTTCGTGTTTTCTAGACATATGGTAATCTAGATTTTTTTCTGCAAAAACTGTGATAAAATGTCAATCAAAAAACTATTGCAATACATTCTAGAGACCTTGAAATTGACCCGTGATTTTTTTCATAACAATTGGATTCTTTAGATGAGAATGGCAGATGTTCAAAAATTCTTCTGGGTGTGGGCCACCCAGGTGTGTCAAAATTGATCGAAAAAGGAGGTGTGTCAACGAACGGTTAATTAAAAAAAGCATAGGTTATTCCAACGTTTGATAGGTACACCCATTCGTTGCATTTGAATATTGCAAATCTTGATCGAAGAAGGAAGATTGAAATCCTTTCATATATTATTATAGTTTATGGTGTATACTTACTTCTCGACTTTTGAAAACCACAAGTTTGATTTAAAAGATAATTAAGTTCCATTAGGGTAAGTCGGGGAGAGATGGCCCACTTTTTAAAAAAATCAGCACACCGTAAATTTAGTGGTTTTATAAAGGACAAAAATATATTTGCAAAAGGAGCGTGATCGAGCCATCTCTCCCGCAGGGCCATCTCACCCGGAATTACCCTACTTCTGCAATCATTAGTAGATTTCGATTCCTTCGAAATACGACTACCAGTAATTTATATGTACCTATACCAACATATATCTATCAAAAATTTCCTTCCATTATAATAAAAGTCGATTTCCACTTGTCTTTCAAAATTCCCCATACAGTTAAGTTACATAACTCACGCAAACTTTGTTACGCTCTAAAATTTGAAGGGAGGGAAAATCAAAGTAATTTTCTCTGAAAGAGAATTAAACAGAATAATTCTAACCGTGTGTAAAGCGTGAAAAAGATGGACTTTACACTGGCGGCTAACACACTAATGTCCTCCGGAGTCAGTGGATCATAGTCCAGCTTTATTAGATGCGGCACGCCATCTCCATCAGGGAAGATCGTGTAATTTGCCTGCATCAACGCTGTGAACAGGGTTGGATAGACTGAAAATAAATGTCACCCCTGTTAAAACGTCCCTCCACTTTCCTGTGTATATATTATTTGTGTACGAACGCATAGCCAAAGCTGTTGGGGCAACCATCTTCGATCTGGTTGATGCGAACCACCACACCGCACAGAATAAATGGACTACTTGGCGTCTGTGCTTTCAGCGTCGCTTCTTTTATAGTTTCCTCGGAAACAACGGTCGTCCAGTTGAGCACTACAACGTTGATAAGACGGAATCACACCCTTGGATCAGCTACATGTGTTAGAGATGCAGTCTGATTCTGATGAACTCTGACATGTCTAACAACGCGTGGTTGCGAAATCTTTGAAGGTTACCTTTTGGCAACCTTGACGTTGGCAAGTGCCTCAATGTTTTAATGTCGAGAAACTTTATTTTCGAACAAGAAAGAGATAAGTGCGGGGGGAAGATTATTCTGAATGGACAGATTGAGGAATTGATCTGCGGGGGATTGAAGTCGATATCAGCTTTTGCGTTGTATAGAGATTTGAGGATTTAAAATGATTAAACTGAAGATAAATTGCCCGGTGATACGTTGAGGTTGGAATTTAATTGGATTTTTACCCTGAAACCTTGATGTCTCTGCTTATTCTTTGTGGTCCAGTGTACACAAAGATTCTTCCACTGTCTCAGTCGCTCTTTTCGCAACAAGCGTAATCTCTCGTGTGTTTATACGTTTGTATTTCTTTTGCAATTCATAGGCTGCAAATGTGTGGGAACAGTTGGGTGAATGTGTTTACTTTACGTGTTAAGATATACGTTTGATTGAACGTAAAATGAGTATATTACCTATTAGTTCAAACAAAGCCCCGATATAGTTAAATGCACGTGTATCCACAAATATTTATTTAAATTGAATTCTCTCGAAAACATGAAGAAAAAAAAAATTATTTTATATTTTCAGTTTATTATTATTGGTATGTAGGAATTCTCGGCTCAAACGATTGTGGCCGCTTGAGATTACGAGGAAGTCAGAATTCCCAAAAGGCATTACCACCTGTCCCATCTCACCCTGTATACGTTCGAATATTATCAGCTGCTTCAATTTTCGCCAGCTTGAAATCATTTAGAATAGCTATTGATTAGTTTCCTTCAATTCATCGCCTGAAAGTATCCCGCTTATTGGGAAACCAAGAATTTCGATACGCCAACTAGTGACAGAAAATTAAACTACTGTGAGTAGGCCGATATCCGTCGAAGTCCAGTGTTTATATAGACACGTTGTGAAAAACGAGTGTTTTAAATTTTTTTGAACCCTCAATATTTACTTCTTCGATTAATAAATGCTTATTCGGAATGTTTGGTGGGATCCAGGCCTACTTGCAATAGTTTGCCAACTTACCACCACAGCGCTGAAATCTAAGCCACGCCTCCACTTGCTTTCCCAATACTCCAAGTTAAATTAAAAAAATCGTCAGACCCAGTGTCCTTAAAACAAAACGTTCCGCCTCGAATGCCTATCGACGTCACTATTCAAAGAATCATTAGAAAATCTCAACATACAAAGCATTTTTATCGAACGATGGAAAACCTTTTCCACAATACCATTCTGCCACAGAACAACCTAGAGGAAAGCATTAAACAAAGCCTTCGAATCTCAGTACCCCTCCGCGACGAAGAAATTATATCCTGAGAATCGAATTGATTTCACAAAGGCAGAGGTTCCCTGGCTCCCTTCGAGGATATTTTTCTACCAAACTAGCTGCTTTTAAAGAGCAGGGAATAAAAAGATAAATGGAGCTGCTCCTTTGTGACAGAGACCGTGCTCTCTTCAACAGAATGCAACCTTCTAACGAAATATCTCTTATTTCTCGTTCATGCGGCAGAGATCGTAAGATTCGTTTGTAACCATTACAAAGAACCTTTGCCTCGAGCTCTTCGCTTAATAAAATTTCTGCGTACAACAAGGGGAGGGGGTTAGCCTCTAACTTTTTTTGTTGGAAAGTTTCGTGTTTCCATTATTTCTTATTTTTTTTTTCTTCTCTTCTTTACGCAGTATGCCCAAGAGACGCAGCACGAGAAGATCCTTCGAGGACTGGCCGTTGGCATCGCGTTCACCATGTACGGGCGGCTGGAGGAAGCTGATCCATTGGTGACTTCCCTGTCCGCCGATAAAGACCCGATACTACGAAGAAGCGGCATGTACACGCTGGCGATGGCCTATTGCGGCACAGGAAACAATCAGGCCATCAGGAAGCTTCTGCACGTTGCTGTGAGTTCTCATTGCCAATCTTACCACCATCCTTTGGGCAGCGTTCCTTTCAATGGCTTTTGCGCCTCGGTTGCTTCTGATGTTCGCGACCTTCGATAGGAAAATCGATGTCGTAAACGGTACCGCGTGCTCTCAGATTTAAGCGGGATTAAATTGTCTGCAAGATAACGCGATGACGATTAGAATTACGCGTCACGGAGTGGATTAATTATTGATGCGTAGTAAGTTCTGTTATTGTCTTGGAAGCTCGTGTGTAGACATGTCGGCTGCTCCTCTGTGATGCAAGGATTTTTAAATGCTGGGACTTGCAATAGATGAATTGTGAAATGGTTAGTGGCGGACAGTCACTTTGGGCGATTTAAAATGATTTAGGTAGCATTCCGCGCATTGATGTTTTTAGTGTCGATGCAGAAATTCACGTATGCTCTCTAAGAAAATAAATGTGAGAAATATTTCAGGATTATATATAATTATGGAGTAAAATATTTTAGAGATCAAAGTAGTACAAGATTATGGTGCGAAAGATATTTGTAAATTAACATTCATTTAGTGGCCCGTAAAAAAGACACCAATTCAGGATTTGTTTTAGGAAAAGGCATAGGTGTTAGTCATATCAGGTTTTATCCAGTAAAAGGAATATTTATTAATTAATCAATTTCAATTTTGATTAAAGAATAATAATAAGCCCAAACAGTGTATCTGGTGGCAAAAATTCCAAGGGATTTTCAAAATAAATTAAAAGCACCTATGCATTGGAGGCCTAATAGAGAATAATTTACAATTTTTATTAACGAATGATCATGGGAAGCTCATTTTGAAAATGAGCACCGTGCTTAGTTTTGTTTGCAAAGTAAATATTTGTGGTCCTCGGACAGTGCATGCATGCGATGCTTCCAAAAAAATATCCACGCGAAAACATGTGGGTGAATTTAGCCCCCACCTTGTGAAAAATTAAAAGAGATTTATTGTAGTGGTTTGTATTATTTATGTACCGGGTTGTACCGTTGAGACTTCTCTAAAATTCGGAATCGTTTGCGAAAAGAATTGAGGAAACCAATTTAATGATAGCTCTCCTTTTTGAAAAAATTGTTAAAACTTTTACTTTATTTTCAAAGTCTTTTCGAGCTTTCGTGTTCAATGTCCAACACAAAATCTTTAAAAATCACGCGCCTCCCACCCGCAGAAATTTATAATAATAATAACTCCATCAGTTATTATTATTTTTCAGTCAGAATTTGAGAAAGTGTAATAATAAATGTACATAAATGAACTAAATTTGCGTCTTTTTTATGGGCTGCTAGGTAGATATAACCCTTCAACTGGTTTCTCGATAATCCAAACATGTCTTTAATCAGGTTTCTGACGTGAACGACGATGTTCGACGGGCAGCAGTCACTGGCTTGGGATTCCTCCTGTTCAGGTGAGTACCTGCAAAGAATATTCCAGCCCCATAATATCGATACGACCCCGAAGAATGTGAATTCTTCGCGTCCACGCTCAGTCCTCGTTTTATCGATGTCCATCTAGAAATTCCATACTTGTGGTGTTAACCTAGATTCACGCCTTTAATAATGTCAACGAAAGTTATTTGCGCACACCCTTCGAGAGTTGTCCGCAAATATTTCGAGAAAAAAGGAGCAGCCACCCGAAGCTGTGGCGAACTTTTCATATTTATATGTTAATTTCGCCGGGTACCATCGGATTCCATGGTTCCCTGTTAATAATTTATCCCACCGGGAAACTGGGAATCTCTTCGTTTAATACACTTGCCAGCTTCTTTGCGATCATACGGTGCGAAATAAGATAGGATTATTCCCGTGAAAGTTTCGGTCGAGGCGTTAAATCCCTTTCGGGCCGATGGTTTCTGGAATTGAAATGGGGAAGTACAATTTCCGGGGCATGGAGGTTCCATTTGATTGGGACAAAAGTCTCTGGCGTGGGGAAGGCAGTGAGGGATATAGGAAATATAGGTGCAAACTTAATGTCGAGTGTCGTTGGATTGACGGGGTTTAAAGGTTCTTCAACACTCGAATAATTCTACTTCAACTTAATGACGCAGAGCTGCATTGTTTGAGTTACTTCCGTAAACTAATGCGCAAGTTGTGTCTAATAAGGGGTGTTCGGTAACTCGAAAATTCAAACGAATTTGAAACTGCAGAAATTTAGTACAAGTGATTATAACGGTACTATTTTTTTATTTTAGTATTGAAACGTTCCTAGGTGTGGAAGCACCACCTCAAAGAAATTCTGAGTTTTCGTATCATCGCGAATATTTGCGAAACCGTAAAAGATATCGAAAGAAAAATATAATTCAAATTATAAGGATTTTAATATCCCACCATATGGCGATAAAGAATTATGAATAAATTAATTTTCCCCGTTTTTTTTGAAAATTCTTTATAATTATATTGTAGGATATCAAAATCCATAGAATTTTGAATAAGAATCTTATCCCACCATATGGCGATAAATAATTATGAATAAATTAATTTTCCCCGTTTTTTCGACAATTCTTTATAATTATATTGTAGGATATCAAAAACCATAGAATTTTGAATAGAATCATAGAATTCATAAGGATTTTTTGGTACACACGTCCTCTCAGAAATTGGATGTTTCGTTTTCTTGGTGGACACCCTGTTTACAGAGCAACACTTGGTTTGGCAATGGAAGTGGTGAAAAAAAAAAAGTTAACGAGGGAAAATTTTGTTGAAGCTGCGTGGTACAATCACAGTTGCCAGTGCTAAAGAAATATAGGCCATCAGTTTAAATTGGCACATATACTGAGAATGAGGAAAAATGAGGGAAAACTCGCCAGCGATTAGAAAAAGTGCGACTATTTCGAAGTAGATCTCGGTGTTATTAAAAATACAAACGCAAACTAATCCACATTCAGATCTGCTATTCAATAATCATTAAGCATTCATTTTGAGGTCACATGCTAATTGTCAACGCGGCGACCTTTCAGATATTAGTCATTCCGCAGCATGTCCGTGCAAACGTGCAAATAACTAATGGATAATGACATAAACCACTGAATATACGGGGTGTCACGCAACTATTGGTACAAATTAAAAGGTGGTGATTCTACGCGAAGCTATAAGTCGAAAATGCAGGATAAATTTTTTTGATTTTTGGTTTCTTTTTTTAAAAAAAAAGAGAGATTGAACATCCATTAGGTGTGTGTTCAACTGATCAGGAATTTTCAGGGTGCCGTAGTAAACACAGTATTACTGTGAATAAAGTGAATTATTGGACAAAAGTGAGTGGAAATTGTAGAGAAATATTTTTCTCAATGGGACTCCGTTTCCGAGAAAATAAATTTTAAAAATCCACTGAGTACATGTGAATTTAACTGGGTACATATATGTATAATGCCCCAGTTTCATCTTCAATATCGATTTTCTAAAAATCGATGCTCTGTTTTAAAAAAGTTGTTCTACAATTTCGACTCATTTTTTAATATTTACGGACTCATTTTGTTCGTAGATGTTCTATATTTACTGCTATATTTGGCCAATTCGTGATTTGTTATATGTTTGCTTAATGGATATTCAGTGTTAACTTTTCTAAAAATGTTACATCTAATCAGAAAATGTTATTTCACATTTTCGACAGATTTTTGAAGACCTCCGGTTATTAGAGTCTCTGTGCTTATTTTCATGGAATCTATTAACCACGTAAGTTTGTATTTATATTTCCAAAATAACCCTCAAACTGAAACTCAGATAATATTATTTAAGTGGCGATGTTTCCTGTCACTCATTGGTGTGTTTCATATAATCTGTATATTTCGTTCCTTCCAATTTACCCTTTTGGGTAAATGTTAAACGTAATGTCGAGAGGTATTTCAAATTGTGAACGAAATTACAGTCTGTATTTAAATAAAACCACTGAAAAGCGAACGTGTTGGGGTAAATTGTAGGATAAATGTCATGAATAAAATTTTGTTGGTAACAGTGCGTATTAAGGGGTTAATAGACCACCTTGGTTGAAGCACAGTTATAGTAATTTTCGGCAAATTTTTTGGGGGAGATAACGAAATAAATGGAAAATTCAATATAAACCTCTTTTCATACAAAATAGAGGCTGTAGAGCCGTGATATGTTGCATACAATAAATTTTAGAGGGTGGATCCATGGATTATTTATATTGAATTCGTAAGATTTGAAGAAAGGAATTTTGTCTTGTAATTTCAGATTGAAAATATTTATATATTTTTTTTTAAAGATATGAATCGTGACAAAGTAGGGGAGGATTCCCTACAAAGATTAATAAAAATTCCACGAAATTCATCAAGATTTTAATTACATCACAATCCATCAGGCAGGTATTCACACGTGGATTCTGTTGAATTCAATAACAGTTATCAATTATTATTCATTCGAAAAAGAAGAAAAAGATACGAAGACATCGATTTTCATATCTTTAAATTCTTCAGTAATCAAAAATTTAAACAGTTGCATGAGTTTTCTCGAAGATATCAAAATGATAATAGGACCATATTTTTAGAATTTACCCTACATAAATGATATAACACCTGACCTTGAGATAACACCTATCTGTCAATTTATACTATCAATCCAATCATCTGAGTGAGCACACTCGCGTATGAAACTTGCGACAATCATGTGAGTGATTAAATGACAAGTGCTTCGAGTCGCTGATTAGTCGAATGTCAATGCGCGTCTAATTGGTCACGTCGTTCGAAGGAGCAACGCTGATGAGACTCCCTTATGCCGGAAATCTCTTTGCTTAACGATCTTCGATCGGCGTTGCTTCTGAAAGAGATTTCCAATATTGTCTCGATCATTTTTATATCAGTCTACGTTTCATCGAAACGCGGATTGATTTTGAATTTCAGTAAAAATTGCGAAGTAGAACGCAGAGATGTGGCATGCACGGGTAGATAATAAGTTTTGTCTTTTTCTGTTTTAGCATGATTTTGCGTTAACATTTTTTAGAAAGCATTAACGGTATAACCAAGCTTTGTGTTCCTTTTGAAGTTGACTGTCCGATGAGTTGTCTGTAGTGATGGAGAACTATCGATAGTACTTACGATAGTTATCGATGGTTCACACTATTGAAATTTGTAATAATATTACAAATTAAATTTGGGATTCTGAATTTCAGCTGTTATTATTTTTTAATTGACTAACCTAGGATTTTCACTACCGATAATTATCGATAGTGGAAATAAGCCATCTATAGTTTTCGATAGTGAGAACTATCGATAACTATCGTAAGTACCATCGATAGTTCTCCATCACTAGTTGTCTGGCAATGAAAATTTTGGTTTCTGTATCCTCTGTCAGATCTTCTTGAAATTATCACCAATGTACCTATTGACAAGATTCTGCTCAAAATGAATCTCAACTGGGCCACATTCGGTCTACTTTTAATTATACACGATTTATAATTAATATAGGAAATTCTGGAGCGATTCGAATTAGGTATGTATAATTAAAAGTAGCCCGAACTAAGTCGTGTTTAGACTCATTTTCATCGTAAGAACCTCGCCTATTCATTGGTAGAATTCTCACGAAGATTTAATATACAACATAAAACTTTAAATTCTCATTAATATCGGCATGTATTCAAAACGCGATCTGATTCCTCTGAAAGGCCTGATTGAGTTGAGGAAACATTTTTCAAAGCGTTGCACAAATTAAGGTGTCATTGCTGCAGCATTGAGTACAATTATTTCTGGTTAATCGACGTGTAAAAAAATTAGAGCCCGAAGGGTGAATCTGCCTCCATGCTCGAAGCCTCTCAAGTCGCCAACGAATTTCTTTTTCGATAACTCCTCGACGCCAGCCTCTCCTATTTTTATGTTCCACGGTGCAAACTGGGAGGAACGTTTATCTCCAGGTCGGTGCCCCCTCCCGGCCATTTGGAACGTGCGAAACTTTTTTAATATGTCGACTTATTGCGTATCCGGCGAATTTGATCGACAATCGGCCGTCGAAGGCACGAACAACCTCGACGTCGACCGAGAGATCGATAGTTTTCATCTCTCAGAATTTGACGGATTGAAAGTTCCTTTCATTTCCCCGTTAGTTCGTCCAATACGCCCCCGCCCTCCCTTCCTACCCCAGCGTTCTCGTTCCACGATTTCACGGTGCAGTTTTTCGCGGTTGAGAGCCCCGCCGTTAATCCGCGCCGACGTTTTCTATTAAACAGAGGACGTGGAGGGATCGATCCCACCCACCGGAAGTCCCCTTCGAGTCAACCGATTCCTCGGGCACGGCGACGTAAAGCCGTGATAATTGGCGCTTCTTCTGTCCCCTTTATTTCATCCCCATCCTGTTCCACCGGGGGATTAAGACTCGTTGCTTATCCTTGTTTTGCTTGATTTGCTTTTGAATTATTTGTTTTCTCGTCGAATCCTCTGTGGGTTTCTTGGAGCCTCAATAGGGTCGATCGTCGCGCAACTCTTGGAGGATAGGGGTGGCATTCTTATTTGGCGTTTCGTGTTTTTGTGGTCTTTAGGATTGGATATAATGTAGTGGTGGAGAACTATCGATGGTTCTCACTATCGAAAACTATAGATGGCTTATTTTCACTATCGATAATTATTGGTATTGAAAATCGTAGGTTAGTCAATTAAAAAATAATAACAACTGAAATTCAGAATCCCAAATTTAATTTGTAATATTATTACAAATTTCGATCGTGAGAACTATCGATAACTATCGTAAGTACCATCGATAGTTCTCCGCCACTAATATAAGGGAGATTGCAAGAGTGAGGAATTTAATTTTTTTTTCATTCCTACTTATCAAGGAAGTGCAGTTATTCACAAAAGTATCCGCCCAACCCATACATGTAACATATTTTACTTATTTAAGTAATGTTAAAACCAGTATTACGCATTGTAATTTACAGCGGTATAGGTAAACCTTGATTAATATATTTTTAGTTAGTACTGTGTACCAAAGAAATGGTCAAATAAATTTTTTTAGAAGATAAGCCCGAATTAATAGATTAATAGATTAAAGCTTACAATAAAATCGCAGGAATATTAGAAGAATATTAACTTATTCCAATTACGTTCATATAAATTATATATTGCATTTGGGGGAATATTTATTTGCACGATCGTTGCTATTTCCACGGATAATAATACTTTTTCTCATAAGCTGTGTACAATTTTTCAATTGAATGCAGGAAAAACAAAAATGTATTAAATTAAATTGTATATTAATATGAATTACATTCGCGATTTCTTACTTTGAAGTCGATTTAATGAGTGAAAAATGTTACACATGGGGCTGTTTCATAGAACGATAAATACGATAAGATACACTATCCGACTAATTTCGTACCTACTTAGGTGTCTATCATTTGAGTTTCAGTGAATAATATCTTCTTGTCTATGAAACACGCGGTTTTTATTAATCATGTCATTCTCCAGACATTTGCCCTTTTCATTTTACAGGCATAATCAGAATCACTTTTATCCCATAATGATGGAAAATTTTGTATTGCAGTAATAATTTTATTATTATCGAATGTAGCATTCTCCACGCCGAATACAATACTCCATGCAATAGGTACTGTGACAAGCGAATTGAACGATACTGCATCTACCGTGCGAATGCCACGATTTGTTTCTATGTTTTGTCACACCGCCCGAGGATACCGGAAATCAGTATGTATCGCGACACTGTATCTCGCGAGAATCGCTTTTTGAACGCTGCTATCGCTATTGGCAATACATGTACATAGGTACACACTATCGGTATCCATCATACGTGAATTGTGATACACGCATCGTCATCTGAAAGAGTTCATAATAGGGAGGGCGGATAATTTTATTGGTAGCTGTACCTATCTTCTGAATTTGAAAATTTACAGTTAGTAGAAGAGATTCTAAAAAATTAAGGAATTTAACAGAAAAAAGCACGATTTTAAAACCGATATGTTTATGCAAGTCAAATTGTTTGAATTAAATTCTTTGCAAATGTTTTTAGTTCATTTATGATGAATATTAATAATTTAATTAAAACATGTTGAAAAAAGTTTACACTTTTTTGTTACTTTTATAAAAGAATTTTATACGTTTCTGTTATTTTTTTTTTTTTTTTTTTAGTTTGTCGGGTATAAAATTGCATGAAATTTGAAAATATTCTCGGTTTTATTGTACCACGAAAAAATAAAGGCTCAATTTTTCCCGCCATTTAAAAATTCTGGCCGCGAGGCGCATTAATGATTAATCAATTTCGACGCGATGAGCTTGAAACTTCTCAATTAAGGGTAATTCCGGTTAGACGGGTTGAAAAAATCGATATTTTCTTAAAAACATTTTTCGATAGTATCCTCAAGAATGAATTGTTAAATTTTCATGGAAAAATTTCTATAGATGAAAACTTTGAACGCGTTTTTCTCGAAACGTTATTTATCCACATCGTGACGATAAAATCTCAAAATCTATCGAACCGATTCCTTTATAAATTTTACTGCTTATTCTGCACACCTGTGACTTTCGCAGGGACTACAACCAAGTATTTTCATTCAGTCTAACCTACTTTTAGAATCGAAAATAGCAAAAGAAAAAAGCCAAAAAACATATTTCTTGCATTTTGCCCCCCATTTTGCTAATTTTAAAGATAAATCACTAATTATAGTCCGAGCCATAGCGACAGACCTACTGATCAAGAATCTGTTTGGATTTTTGAGTTCAAATAAGTCTAACAGCTGAAATCGCCTTCACGAGCGAGGCATGAATTTTTAAACATGTCATCAAGATCGCTTTCAAAAGCATTTGGAAAGCAATAATTTTAATACTTTTATATTTTTATTTGCTGTAGAAATGTAGTTGAATAAATAGAAAAAAGTTTTATTCGATTATTACAATTATTTCCGTTGCAATAAATTCCTGAAAATCGCTGAATTTTTCGGCGCTCTAACCGGAATAACCCCTTAAATTTTTTCTTTGGATTGCATGCATATAAATTAAAATACCCCTAAATTTTTTAAAAGATCGACTTTATATTTCTTTGTGAAAAAAAGCTTTGTTAAGCGTCCGGAACCAGATTCTCCCTTTAATATCGGTATTTCTCTTCGAGACGGCGCGGCGCGAGGCCGATAAAAGATCGCTTCGTGAGCGGCGGTCATTGTTTTCCCGCTGGCGGAAGGATTAGGGATTCTGTCGGAGTTATCGCGCCGTCGAGAGCCCCGTCGCGACTGGGCCTCCCTGGTTACGCTGTCAAGGGGTTTTTATTGTCCTTTAAACGAAGGAGTCGCGTGTCAAGTCACGATTGGAGGATTCGTTAAACCATCATCCACGTTGAATTTGCCTTACTCCGTTTGCCCTTCGAATTAAAGGGCTCCGTTGAAAGTTATAGAATCTGATTCCTGGGGTGGCTTCCGTTTCATTGTAGTTAATGGAACAGAGCTATCTCGCGTTACACATTGCCATTTCATACGCTGAATCGTCAAGGAGTCTGATAAAGGAAGTTCGATAATTTGAACATTAAAATAATTTAGAGTATTGTGGGGCCAAAGTGCACAATTTAAGGGTTAAACTTCCCAAAAATCATTGGTATTATACTGATATTGTGTATAGGAAATAATTACTATCCCTTATTATTCGATAGGCAGTGACTTCGTGTAAATTTACCTGTCACAACTTATATAAATTAAATATCTCGAAAAAGTATCAAATGCGAACTTTTACCCGGCATGTGGGGCAAAAGTTTGCATGTTATGGGGTAAAAGAACGCAACGAGAATTTTTCACAAAAGTGTTTCATTTTCCTACATACAATGAGCCTAATGAATAAAGTGTAAGCAATTGCTTTTTCTTAATATTTTACTAGGAATTGCTTAAATTCATGCGATAAAAACACAAGCATTTGCTTTATCTTGTAGGAATTCCTAAACTGACAAGGAATTACTTATGAAAATAAGAAATTCCTTTTTTGTTTAAGTAATTGCTTTTGCTAATAAGGAATTGCTTAGTTTTTATTCATCAGGCTCATTAGTTATGGTTAATATAACAAAACGACTAATAGTTTACAATTTATTTTTTTTTAATCAATGTAACAATAATAGCACATAACATTACCCCCACCTTCGTGGTTTGCGCAGGCATCAGTCTTCCGGAGGATCCGTGTATTCTTCTTCACACACAGGACAAATTATTTTTTCCGTAGACGTTGATGGTTGGGCTATTTTGGAACCGATTTGTTTTGTTCCTTTCAAAATTTTTCAGAAGTAGATGTTATTTTTCGAATTTGTTTTGCATTTCTAATTATTTCTTTGCACGTTCGCATTCAGATTTTCTTTTCATTAATTCATTTACTTCAAGCTGATTTTCAAATGGGGAGTTTGCATTCAAACTCTTGCCCTACTGCATTGTGCGAACTTGTTTTTCTTCAAACACTCACCAATTTCATAAAAATGTTTATTTCGAAATATCCCTATGCACTTCTGTAGTTCGTGGCGTGTAGAAAATAAAACTGTTCGGTTCATTGTTCTCGAATACATCAGATCGGAGAAACTGTATATTAAATGCTATTACTAAGATTTTCTACTCATTTCATTATTTAAAAAAAAAAAATCTATACACCTATGTTTTTCATGGCTACATCCACGGTGCTACCTCGTCTAAAATATTTGACGCGATTTAAATGAAAATTCATAAAAAAAAATCTTCGACCAACAACTTCTTTCCAGCAGCCTCAGTCTCAATCTCGTAATCGAGACGTCGAAGTCCCTCAAGTTGAGTGCCTCCCTCCAGATTGATGCGTTGCGCGCGCGAATGGAACGTGTTCGAATTCTTCTTTTCGGCGGGTCCAATGAATCTCGATCCAGCGCGGATAGTAGGATGCAGGGTGGACTAGAAATTTATTAATTGAAAATACTCGATCGATCTCGGTGGTTCTCCGAATACAACCGTCGTCGAGGATAAATAGTCCTGGACCTCGCCAGACCGAAAGGGGTCGCTAACGATCCTGTTGCTGGGCGAAAAATCTCGGGCGAACAGATCGAGGATCATGACTCGAGAGTCGGGGGATGCTTGGAGGGGTGTCGTTCGCTCCCCCTGCTCGTTTCGGAACTTTCGATCGCTGTGAAAGCAAACTTCTGGCCCCTGGCGAGACACTCAAAGTTGTTTCGAGGGATTTCGGATTTCACGTGTTACCGTCGCGTTTCTGGCTTGAGGACTTCCGTGCCGCCGAGTAATCGGAAATTTACCGCGTCTCGGGTTCGAAAGACGGAGGGTGAATAAGACATGGGCCGTGGTCGAGCATCGAGACGGTTTTATGTCGCGTATGCACGTATATAGGCCGTCGGCGGTATGGGTTGGGCCGTCGTGTTAACCTCGGTGTTCATAAATTTATGGAAACATTACACGTGCTGGCAGGGTGTGAATGTTTGATGCCGCGGATTATGGTCCTGGGACCTCTGCCCTTTCGATCTCACGCGTTTTGATGGACTTGTAATAAAGAGTATTTTTATGAACTCGTTACTGGGTACAGATCAGTTTTTATTTCAAGGGTTGTGGGCGTTTGACAGGCGAGAATGGTGTGCACTGGCCCTCGGTTTTCACACTGGGTCAAAATTAGTGGTGGAGAACTATCGATGGTAATTATGATAGTTATCGATGGTTCTCACTATCGAAAATTATAGATGGCTTATTTTCACTATCGATAATTATCGGTAGTGAAAATTGTAGGTTAGTCAATTAAAAAATGATAATAGCTGAAATTCAGAATCCCAAATTTAATTTGTAATATTATTACAAATTTCGATAGTAGAATCATCGATAACTATCGTAAGTACCATCGATAGTTCTCCACCACTAGTCGGAAGGAATATGTTTAATCCAAGTTGCAAATAATTCAACCCTGTTTGCGTCCCACTTAGTCAATAAAAAAATAATAACAGTTGAAATTCAGAATCTCAAATTTAATTTGTAATATTATTACAAATTTCGATAGTAGAACCATCGATAACTATCGTAAGTACCATCGATAGTTCTCCACCACTAGTCAAAATGACCCAAAATTTAAGTTTGAGGTAAAATATCTTTGACACATTATTGAAAATAGTACTAGGGTACTATTGGGTAGGGTGGGGCTAAAAAGTCCCATTTCTTGTATAAACCTATGTAAAATTTAGTAATAATCTACAGTTATCTGGTGTTATTTTGTATAAACTATAACTATTATGCTTTACGTTCACGAAGTTCGTGTGTTGGTACTGTTATTTTCTGTTGATTTATACCACAAAATGTTGAAATTTTATTCCTGACGATTTATAGTTGCTTCAAGGAAAATTAAGGGGTTTCAGGAAGAAAGGAAAGTTGGAAAATCAACTATCTAGAGTTATCTGGTATTATTTTGTATAAACTATAACTATTATGCTTTACATTCACGAAGTTCGTTTGTTGGTACTGTTATTTTCTGTTGATTTATACCACAAAATATTGAAATTTTATTCCTGACGATTTATAGTTGCTTCAAGGAAAATTAAAGGGTTTCAGGAGGAAAGGAAAGTTGGAAAATCAACTATTTGTTTAGTAAATTAAAAATTGGTTAAATTTCGAAGGTGCTATTACGACTACTATTATTGACACATATTTATTGTCACAATGTTTGCCAATTGTAAGATAAATGGTTCACTGTGTGTCATTGAATTTTGAATTGTTATCGGCCCAAGAGTCGTCTTCCGATTTCCCACGATTTTTGCTGATAGCATTCCACTTGACATTCGAATATTGTGTCAGAGATTGTCAGCAGACCCAAGCTAAGATTTATTTTCTACCTTAATCGAACATTTCACGATAACAGAACTTCGGAACCTTAATAATCCCCTGTAGACGAGACCCAATCACCTTGAATTATCGGGAATTCGGATTAAGCGGAGGACAGACGCACTCAATATCTGAGAAGTCGACTCAGGAGCAAACATTTCGAAGGACAGAAGCTTATCAACAAAAACACTAAAGAGAATTGTAATTTCTTCAGTATTTTTCGAACTGAGTGAATTATCTATAAGCATAGCCCTGATGAACACGAGTCCATTTTAATCCATCCTAATTTTCAACTTCACGTGTTTACTTATTATTAATATTACTTTTTGACGAAGATAAGGTTTTAGATTATAACAAAATCAGAGCCTAATATTATAAGAAGCTTATTTCCAGATGGTGAATGAAATTCTTGGTTAAAATAGTCATTATTTTTATGGAATTACTGCATCACAAGTTTATTTCCTGAAAAGACCACCAATTTTTTACGCCAAACTCGTTAAAGTATTAGCACGTTTAATTAATTGAAGAAATTAGATGGCGTTTGTTAGAAATTGTGAATAAATCATTAGTGGGGGTATTGAGAAGAACGTCGGACTGATACAACGAAAAGGTGTGCAAGATTTATGGCGATTTCCTCGTACGAACGCAAAAAGCTTTCAGACGTATTTAGGCAACGTTGGCTTCTGTGTGCTCGATTTTAATCAACGCTGGTAATCGGGGGATAAATGTAAATTAATTTCTCCGAGGACCAGGCGAGGATTTCCATCCACTAAATGGGACCCGCGAATCGTGACTAGATTACTCGACGAGCCCACCTATCCTCGTCAAAGTGTGTCGATTGATTCTGATTATGGATCGTTGAATTATGGAGGCCATTATTTATGCACATTACACGGCTGTGTCCTTACGGACGCGAAAAAGATTATACTAATAACACGAACTGGCGTCAATCAAAATGTTTTTCATTTTATCTTTTCTTCAATCTTTTTTTAATTAATTGCATTTTCCAATATGTAATAATTATCATTAGTTCATAGCTACCTTTATTGCATGGTTAGATTGTTTCAATATGGGAGCTGTGTATTTTTGAACTATGATTATTTTCCTATTAAAATTACAAAATTCTCAGTGTTTTCATTTTTGTCATAGTGTTTGAATGAATTTTATGTATGTTGTCTCCTTTTGAAATGCATTTTGTTATGTGTAACCGCTTTAATTTTTCGAATTTCGTTTTGCAGCTTTGGGAACATATTATCGCGATGTTCAACTATTGATTTACGCAACAAAAAAAAACGGTTTCTACACCCCGTTACACCAGGCTCCCCCCTTAATGCTTGTAGAAGTTACCCCTTTGGGGAAATTAAGTTTTTTCATCGGTGGAACATTGATAGAAATTATTGTTACGTGATGAAATGTAATTGTTGCAATAATTTAGAGTTTCACAATATTTGGACGGCTCTTTTCGTTGTTTCGTACAGATCCTATAGCGAAAATCAAACCAGAAGTGATAGATAATAGAGATGCATGGCGGTGATTAGGTGCAATTATACTCACGCCTGTTTGTACAATCCATAATTTCTTGGATGGGTATAAAAATTCCCTCGGACTCGTTTTTAACTCTGCAATAATTAAACTAATTACAAAATATATTGTGATATAGGAATCATAAAAAGGAAAACAAGATCACTGATAAATATTTAAGTACGTCGATTCATAATAACATAATTTACATTTACAATTAGATACAACTTGATAAGAAATCACAAATTAAGTGTAGGTAAGTATTTGTAAAATAATTGAAATTTCTTACATATTCACATAATCAGATTTCTTCAACTTTACATTGAAATAAATGTTATGCTTTTATATCAAACTCATTTCTATTGAGTAACATATTAAAAAACATTCCCCCAAATATATGTTTCAGAATTTCCCATAGTTTTACATGAGACTTCACAAGTTTCTTGAATAATTTAGATGATATATGACAAAGGAGAAACCAAATGAGGTCTGATTAATCGTCGTGGCCGACCATGGCGCCAGGAAGCCAGGATAATATACTTAAAGTGACGCGATTATCAAACTTCCTCTTCTAGGGAAATCTTCGTTTATTATTATAGTACGTAATGCATCATTCATGTTCACTTTGTGTCAACATCAATGTCAAGCTCGTTTCCTGCACTATTTTATTCCACCTATTTTCAAAATTCCGAAAAATGGATTTTGAGTGAGTCCGTGATTTAACTAATAGTTGGGGTTTTGACATTTTCGTGAAGTACAACATCTCAAAAGTATTATGTGAAAGTTTCAATTTGATCTGACCAAAATTGGTGGAGCTGTGCGAGTTTTAGTATAGATATGTCCTGGAGGATGTAAACCTAACTTAAAACTTTAAACGTGTTTTTCCCCGAAACTACATTTCCAGAATCGGTCACCAAAATATCTCGAGAACCGTTACATCGAATGAATTCACCTTTTGTAGACTTATTCTATAAATAAAAATCTTGTCCTTAATCGTGGCTTTTTCATTTCCGTTCGGTAGTTTCTATTTTGCAGATGAAAAATGAGCGATTTTTGTGGCGAAAATCGATATTTTAATTTGAATAGCCGCCATTTTGTAGCAAATTAATATTAACGACAAGATAATTTAATATACTAACTAAATACCTTCGAATTTGTCATTTCGGATAAATCAGGTCAAGTTAGAGTGGTCACCGAAAACTACTAAAAAAAAAAAAAAAAAACCCTGCCTGGGGATCACTGATATTTCTTTTATTTATTTATATTTTCCATTGGAATAATTACTACAAGTAGTATAAAATGTACACTTTCGAATACTTAAAGGTTTGTTGAAAATGTCTTTAAGTTTCCCCCCCCCAAAAAGTCCCGAATATACTTGCGTTTCCAGGCTTTGCAGGTAAACATAACCCCTTAAAAAATGTTCCCAAAAGTAGCCAGTGAAAACTCTTGTGACTCTTCACTTTTTTAAAATAATGAGCTCGAGAAGCTATACTTGTTACGTTCTTCCTTAGTAGAACAATAGAGCATTCTATTGTTAGCGGCATAATGGAAATGTTTCACAGCAAGTCATATCGAAATGAATTAATCATTGCTAATAAAGCCAGCGAACAAAAAAGACTTGGATCTCCCCGACCTCTTACATTATTCTTATCAACCTCTTCGATGCTGTGGGCGCTGCACTGAGTGCCATTAGCGTTTTTTGTTGTTTAATGAATTCTTCCAGCACTGTGAGCTCTTACGTACGGCCGAAAGTCGTTTTCCCTTCGACTAGCTTAAGTAATCATCAATTCTCGTGGATGGCAGGTAGCTGTATGCTGCATTCATAATAATTACATCTATTTTTCTTTCGTGCTAAAGAATCGCTTCGAAACGAACGTACTAATAAGGAACATCGCCCAACTGTTACACGTCGATTTTCACGAAACACGGCATACAGATTATAGAGCACATCAATTTTTCCACTGGGCCCCTCGAATATTTGACACCTTTTTTAGCGGCGGCAATTTATGTTTAGAGGGTCAAATTACCCTTCAAAGTTGGGGGTTGGAAAACTTCTAGAAAACAGGGTTATGATCGAGAACTACTAAAAGAGAAGCAGATATCATGTACGTAGACTAAGAATGTAAAGGGGTTTCGTTGAAATTTTATACGAAACAATTCCACGTGGGTGTTTTATTTAAATACAATGCATCCGCAAATATCTTCCTTGCTTCTGGGTATATAAGAATACTCCTGAGGGAAATGTTACACAGATCAGAAGAGCAAATATGATGATAGGATAGCTTCTCTCTGGGTCAGGAAGTTGTCTCTTTTTGGTCGTCGATGGCCTTTTAAATGGAGATATATCTACATGTATATCCTTTTTACTCTCTTATGGAGAATAAAGAGACGCATTCATACATCAACAAGCAGTAGGATTTATAATAACAGTAATAATAATAGTGAGTCTTTTCCAAACTTTTCTTCCCTCCTGAAAACTTTTCCTTGTATCTTCTAAACCGATTATCTCCATCTCGTGCGTTCCCTACAATAAATGGAAATTCCTAGAAATTCCTGGAAATGGTAGTTGTCGTTCAGATAAATTTTTGGCGACTGAACGCGTGTCACGCGACAGTATATCAGCTGATTGTGAGTGGAGTAACGCCCAGTAATGTGCTGCCTGAGTATACTAATCAAAAGCTCTGGCGTGCACATAGAGCTGGGTATATCAGCCATCGAGATAATGTCGTCTCAATCGGGCACGCAACGACCAGCTGAAAGTACGAGTTTATGCAATCGTCGCTGTACGACAGCAGGTAAATTACACGTAATTACAATGCCTCGTTAAAGACGAGAAATCCTTCGTTAAAGAATAAAACGACGATTCAGAGAGAATGGTGGAAGGGAACGTGAAAGACGGAGAGGGTGGAATGAGAAAAATGTGATACGAAGATGGGTGGAAATATGTCTTTTGACTAGTGGTGGAGAACTATCGATGGTACTTACGATAGTTATCGATGGTTCTCACTATCGAAATTTGTAATAATATTACAAATTAAATTTGGGATTCTGAATTTCAGCTGTTATTATTTTTTAATTGATTAACTTACGATTTTCAATACCGATAATTATCGATAGTGAAAATAAGCCATCTATAGTTTTCGATAGTGAGAACCATCGATAACTATTGTAAGTACCATCGATAGTTCTCCACCACTATCGAATACATCAGTATTCGAATAGTATTAGAATATAGCAGTATTCGAATAGTATTCGAATATAGCAGTATTCGAATAGTATGGGAATATAGCAGTATTCGAATAGTATTCGAATATAGCAGTATTCGAATAGTATGGGAATAATAACATTCGAATAGTGAAATATTCGAAGTTTATTCGTAGCATTCGAATACTGAATATTCGAAGTTTATTCGTAGCATTCGAATACTGAAATATTCGAAGTTTATTCGTAGCATTCGAATACTGAAATATTCGAAGTTTATTCGTAGCATTCGAATACTGAAATATTCGAAGTTTATTCGTAGCATTCGAATACTGAAATATTCGAAGTTTATTCGTAGCATTCGAATACTGAAATATTCGAAGTTTATTCGTAGCATTCGAATACTGAAATATTCGAAGTTTATTCGTAGCATTCGAATACTGAAATATTCGAAGTTTATTCGTAGCATTCGAATACTGAAATATTCGAAGTTTATTCGTAGCATTCGAATACTGAAATATTCGAAGTTTATTCGTAGCATTCGAATACTGAAATATTCGAAGTTTATTCGTAGCATTCGAATACTGAAATATTCGAAGTTTATTCGTAGCATTCGAATACTGAAATATTCGAAGTTTATTCGTAGCATTCGAATACTGAAATATTCGAAGTTTATTCGTAGCATTCGAATACTGAAATATTCGAAGTTCATTCGTAGCATTCGAATACTTGTAAAATATTCGAATATTAAATTGTTCGAATAGTCCCAGCCCTAGTACAAATATAATGTAAATATTCGTCACGTGCTATGAGTCGTTTACTAACGATGACGGAATACGGGTAAAAATTAATCCACCCTCGCGGGTTGACAGTTAAGTAACGAGCAGGCCCGTTAAGGTCAACATACCCTGAAATGGGTAGGTCAGGGTGGATCGAAGGTCATTAACTTATCACGCATGGGATCAGAAGTTGGTTGGTTCGTTCTAAATTCCCTTATCACGGGCACGTGCGAAGATATAGACAAGTCTGCCACGTAGCCGCCCCTATCGATAATGAAACAATTATTTACGCGGCAACGACGTTTTCTTATCGGCTTATTTAGCTTCGTGTTATCGCCCCCGCCTTCCTGTTTCCTCGGTAATTTTCTCAGCCGAGTACTCTCGAACGAACGTCACGTAAGAATCCAACGTTTTCCTCGTCCGCCATTTCTTCAAAGAAAGCTGGTGACGTAATTAATTAGAAGCTCAAGCCAGTTATCTTCGTTAGATAGACGGACAGTTGGTCTTATTCAATACAGTGTACATTTTTAATTAGGCAGGCCAAGGGTGTATTAAAGACGTTAAAGTGGTGTGTCGAATCTCCCTTAGACTGTGATTTCAATATTTCTGAAAAATAAGCCTCGTTCATTTTATGCATGATTAAATGTCGTCTTATAAACGTCGGAAAATTTGCTGCATCCCAAAAAAGTTGTGATTTTTCTTTTCTTATTTATAAATACGTCTGCCTTGAGACGAATTTGAAATTTTAAGGATTGAGTCTAAAGGTAAAAGGATGATATTTTGTAGAATATTTTGCGTCACTGCGTAGGTTTTATAAACAATTAATAATAGTTATGTAACTAGAAATTAGAAGTGTTTATAAGGAAATGTGTTGGGTAAGTGCGAACAGCGGTTGCTTCGTAAGCGGAAAGTTTGGGTTTGATTCTATTCATCCGGAATTTTTTTTCCTAAACCAGACCTGAAAAAATCGTGTTTACGACGTCTTTTGAAGTTCTTTAAGACGCCTTATGGACGTCTGTAAGACGTCTTTTGGAAAGAAACTGTTGGGCTTATGGAAAGAAACCTTCAGTTGACAACATATTATAGATTATAGTAAATTATAGATTAACTTTGTTCGAATGTGGCTTTGTTTTCGAGAACATTGATTGAAGGTGGAATCGATTTTCAGTCAAGTGAACTCGTGCTTGATGGAGTTGTAAATCCGATTTCCTCGAAAATAAAGGCTCAAGCGAAACATGCGGAGGCTCGTATAAAAAGACTGTTATTTTACAGTTTTCGTGTATTTTCATAGAAAAAACCACTCTACGCCCGGTTGTCACATGCTTCAGAAGCCACTAACGCGACGAACGATGCACCCCATACGCGCGAACATTGATATTCCTGAAGTTTTAACGAAGTTCTGCCACTTAATGAGGTCCAGCAAGTTTGCGGGAAGTTATGAGATTCGACCACAGTTTGTGGCTTCTGGTTCATCTTGATTCTCGAGGAGTCCTAATAATAAAAGTAATTTATTCGCCGCGGGAAATTTAATCTTGCTCACGGTGGAAAATGGCGAGGGTACGTGGGGAGCATGGAAGCAATCGGTGAAGACTTTTCGGCTGTGAGCTTTCAAATTTTAAAGCTGGTCTGTGAGATCTTGCTGCATGCAAATGTGCACTACGGTCCGTAAGTTACCAAACACTTACACAGCTGGTTATAGAAACACGATTTTATAATATGAAGACGTACATTATGGTATAGATTTAGCACATATTAATTAATTGTTTAAATTCTGGAGAACATTTAAGTACTGCAGTGTGTATATTATAAATTTTACTAGAAAAGGTAACAAATGATTCGATTGGATAACCTCGTTTGGATATGACTACTTGACACTTAATAGTGTCCTTTTAATTAATTTTTTAATTTAATATTATTTCTGGACCAATTTCTTTCCAACCAGAAGGAAAATGAATACAAGATTCTGGAGTAATATTATTATTCTATTTTGTTATATTTACTTATAAAATAAGTCTATATAACAAAATAGAATAATAATATTACTCCAGAATCTTGTATTCATTTTCCAATAATGTCTAGTTTTCTAAAACTGTCCACCAAGTGATTTGTTTAAAAGCAGCGTTTGTTGCAATCGAAAGTTTCCTTACCATTAAATAGTTCGACTGTAATTGTTGGGGTAAATATCCAATACCCGAAGACCGTCGAAATATTTGTAGCAATCTTCGCGAAGCATTTCTCCAGAATTTTCCAACTTTCGGCGAAAGCTTCTAAAAGGCAGTTTCCCAGCAGGTGTTCTCTGCCTTCAAACATAAGTTACTCGCGATGAAAGTACTTCCCTCGGGCAACAAGTTTTCCCCCGCGAAAACACATCCACGAGGCTCGGTTCACGCGTTTTCCACGGGTTTAGCATGTACGCGGAAAGCCCGAGATTTCCTCGACGAGCTCCCGGGATTTTCACAAAGTCGCCTCAAAAGTTCTCGCGACAGACATCACCCTATTTCCATATTCCCGATCTTTATCGATTTCGCGGTGGTAATCGAGTGGCCAGCCTCGGTGGAATTTCCATAATCCCTGGCAGATATGCCGATCACGTGGTTATTTCAATATTCTTTTGTGGAGGCACGGATAGAAAAGTGCCTTGTGTAATACTTTATCTTCTGTTGTTGCGTATACCTGATTTCGGTTTATCATCGAGCTTCAAAATAAGACTTCGATATTATTTCGTGTTTATGTATTACTGATAAAATTGTACCTTTTAAAAATGTTTACCTACTCTATTTCAAAAATAAATTGTGAAGGGTGTCAGAATCAGAGAGCTGGTGAATCTAAGAATTCGATCTTATCTCGTGCTTATTATCGAAAAATTGCGCCATTTACAGGTCGTTTATATATTTTTAAAATACAGTTATATGAAGGTTTTTAGAATCAATGAATAGTTTGGATTGTCAAGAAAGGTCAACGTCTGTGAATTCGATATTATTTCGTATTTATTACCGCCATAATTGTACCACTCGAAGAACTGTTATATTTTAAAAATTGAGTAGCAAAGGCTTTCAAAATTACTTGCAAAAAATAAATAGTAAGTCCCATGATCCATGAATAATTGAGTAGTAGTGTAAAAATTACTCGGCCAATAAATTTCACGTGTGAATAAATTTCAGCTCAAACAGTTAAATATACTGAACTCATTTCTGCGAAAAAAATATAAGACATTTAATAATTTTACCCCACCAGTCAATAGCGAATCAAAAACCTATTAATTATTCATAATCGTATGAAGCATCAACAACAGACGCTCCCCTAAATATATCCAAAGAATCGCCCACGTTTTCCCACAGATATTGCCGTTTGGAAATGTCTGGCGCTATAATTCACGGCGATTCCTCGTTTCAACCCCTTAATGTGATCCCTGACGATCGTTTACCGGAAACGGGAACTCGGGACCTTCCGATGGAAAACTTGCTCACGTTACGATCGCCTCCACGGCTTGTGTCTCGGGTCCTTTCGGTTCGAGAGCCCTCGGGGAAATACAGGGCCGCGCGTTTCGTGTCCACCCCCTCATCGATTTCACGTCGCCCGAATTTCTTTTATCTACCCGGGGTCGAACCGTTTCCCAATACACTTCTCGCGGCTGGTCCAACGATCTGCTGTCAGGAACGACGATACAGCTGTCGGAAACTGTATTTCTTATTCTCGCTGGTCGCCTGCCGTTCCGCGTAATAAATGGGATAGGAGAGAGCACGGGGAAGCTGCCACCCCTCTGGCGGGGCTCGGACGATTTCCATGCAGGAAACTAATGAAATATGAACTTTTTTCTTCCATTGGTCGATGCGGGAGACGTTTGTTACTTATTGTGCGCGAACTACTTGTGCTTTTGGTGTATATTTTTTGGAGGGAGATTGTACAATAGTATAATGTTGGATACTATTTTTTGGGGATCGTCACGCGGAAAGTTAAACGAAATTCATGTAAAGTAAATAGTGTATCGTCTGATACATAGATGGCATTGTTTTAAATTATCAATTATTAGTTAGAAGTTGGAATCGTGTGATTTGAGTTGAGAGTATGTAGATTGTAGATAGTAGTTTTTGGATTATGGAGTTACTAGATTTTAAGTAAATAGTCCGTAGTTAACCCTTAGGCTGCGGCTATTTTTTCGTAAAAATAGGGGTTCTTTTTTCCAAAAATTTTTATGTATGAGTAGTCAATAGGTCCCATAGAGTCGAGGGGGTAGAACCGTGCCAATATAGTGGCTATAGCGGCAGCCTAAGGGTTAAGTACCAGGATAGATGTTGGTTGATCGTTGTCAACAGAAGTCATACTTTCGTTGTGTATAAAAAATATTTGGATAAATTATAAACCTTTAGTTTTAGTTTTAATTTTTTGGTGTAGAAATTCAACAGTTTTATTACTATGTTAGTTAACTTTGTCACTATTTTGACACAATTCTTGTGGTTTTTAGTTTTCATTTCTTTGTTTTCACTTAACTCTCGTGATATGAGTGGTTTTCAATTTTTTGAGAACTGTTTCCACGCAGATCGCGTGGTTTTAGTGTTTTATATTTTTAGCAAAACTATTTGCGCTGTCGTTCCAGATAAAGAATTGTGTCTTGGATCAGTTATGAGTCTTGAGTCTTTCCAATTGTGGCGTATGTGACTTGTGTACGTCATATTTTTCATTTAAAACTTATGGATTGTTTTATTCCGAAGTGGTTAAGTGTAGGTCCATGTTGTATGATTTTTAATCGGTGATGCTGATTGCATAATTTTTCCAGAAATTTTGTATTTTGACGAGAATATACTACTGATGATTATAATCTGAAGTATATTTTATAGTTGAATCTCAAACGAAAGCAGAAATTTTGTAATTATTCAAGTAAATAAGCTATAGAAATCTAGAAATAATACCCACGAAAATTTTGTGAAGCATTCCTTTAGAGTTCAAGTAAATACGGGCAATAAATGTTAGATGCATATGTTTATTTTAAACAAAATTTTACGTCATTGAAGTCTAAAGTCTATTAGAAAATTTGATCAGAAAGCAGTATTTTATTGAAATATTTATCAATTCCAACTGGATTTAAAAAAAAAAGAATTTTCAAAAGAAAGTAAAGGAGATTGATAAATACCTATAAAAAGCATTGAAGTGAATCAAAATTTTCTGTGAACTATTGAAGGAAGCATACAAAATTTGTATAATTCAAAGTTTCAAAATACAGAGATAGAATAGCACTAAGTAATGAGATTAACGAAGGCACTGGTTATGATTTTACCAGCGAATTTACTTTCATACGATGTGGTAATGAAATAACACTTAAGTATATTATGTTTAAGAACTTGTTGCGCTAGAAAAACGGTTTATGGTATTTTTACGTGAAAACTGGTTGAGTTTAAAAGGTTTAATTATGTCATAATGCCGCGTAAAGCTGCCGGGGACAAAAGTTTGGCCGCGTTTCCGCTCGCTTGGAATAGCCTAGGAACTGGAAATACGGAGAATATTACTTTTTTATCCTCTTTACAGTAATTCTACACAATGGTTTGCGAAACACTGGCCAAATGGGAATAATATTCCCACCAATGTATTAAAATTTGAAGTTTTTGTCTTCCACTTTACGAGAGCCATCCACGCTTAAATTATGAAAATATAGCGGCTCCAGTTCTGTCTCCTCTTTTATGGACGTTTAAAATAATGTATGAAGTCCAAGACTGGCTATGATAAATTCAAATGGGATTTATATTTAATTCTCCATCCTCCTGGCAGGTATTTCTATAAACGGTCCCCAATTCAATTTCGTGAATGCGATCAATGCAATTTTTGTATAGTATTAGCGATTTTATATCGTGAAAAATTTATCTCGTCACTATGAAAGTAGCACAATTGCTTTTATTTGGCAAATCTTTTCATATCTACGTCGACGAACACGAAATTCAAATCTTTCGGCCTTCATTTTCAGTGGAATGAGTTTCTTTAAAATCACTGAAATTCTTTTCCATTCGAGAAGATCGTTCATTTTCAGTTGGTGAATTTATCAGAGTTGGTCATTTTATCACAAAGGAAATGCAGGAACAGCGAATGACTGAATGTAATTCAACTTAAGTTTATGCAATTCTAAACATTCACAGTTGTAATCACAGTTTACTCTCTCCTCCAAACACACCCTTCAAATATCCACGAAAAAGACAGAAACATGAAAGGAAGTCAACAACCATAATCTGGTATTCATCATTTTTTACCATAAACAACTCCAATTGAATCTGTTATTTCAGAAATTATATACCTATGTGAAATTTTCCAATTTTTGAGAAAAATGTTTTATTCCAATAATTCCTGCCCTAAAAAGCAGTGGAAAATATATGTTTTAAATTGAGAGTTTCCACATTGTTCTGGCAAATTAGGTAAAAAATTTTTCATTAGGCAACTTACAAAAAAAAAATTGGAGACAGGTTCACATGTATTATTTCTTCAGTAAACTAATTTTTCCCTGATTTTTAGAGGGTTTTCTATTCAAAAACTCCATATTTTATTTCTTTGAATACAAGTATTACTAAAACAAAAAAGAAACTTAAATGGAGAAATGGTCTATTCATGACCAAAATGTTTTGTTCGTGTGAACAGTGAAGTTTTCCTAAACTGCAGAAGCAACACATGTGCTTCCACATATAGTGTTGGTCAAAAGAAAATTTGAAACTCATTTTTTCAAGTGTTATGCTGGTATCACTGGTCTATTCTAGCAACCTAATCGATGGGATTTGAGTTGCCTTATTTTTGTTACCATTTACATTTTAAACTTTCTTCTGACCATTTTCCTGATACCACTTTAATTTTGAATTATCTCTTATTTACAGTCGAAATTCTAATCAATTTATTTCTTCTGACCACTATTATATGTGTATCTCAACTCAATCTTAGAGGCTGTTCTTAACAGAGAAGAGCAGGTGGAACATGTGTCATTTGTATAAAGACACCAATGTCTCTAACGACTGAATTGACCTGCTTCCTCAATAAAATGTTTCAAAATAGTCACCTCCGCGCCAAGGTACTCATTTAAATCCCAAAACCACGATAACAAACTGGGGAACCTTTTCCCATCATTTCCCCTCATAACTTGGAATCGAAACAATGCTTTGCTTCGCGAACTTAGCATTCGTCGACCTTTTTACCCGAAATTATTCCTCAGTCGCCTGGAATCCAGCGAGAGTAACGCTTTCTGGGAAGTTGATTGCGTGCGTTGCATAATCGTTCGTGCAACGTGTTTTCACGGCTATTACGGCGTTTCATTAGAACGATTCAAGGTGAGGCCGCTTAAGGTCCAAGTTTACGCAAATTCCAAGCCGCGTCGCGGCTCCAAAGCCGGCTATTCTCGCGGGCGCAATAACAAAAAGGAAGGGAGAAACTCTGCCGTGTCGATACGACCGATTAAGCAAGGAAATGGAAAACAGCTCGACGTAAATTTGCATTAATGGCACATGTGCGTTCTCGGGGTATCGATTTTCTCCGCCGTTGTGTTCTTGCTCTTCGACGATGTCAGACGTTGCTGTCGGCCACTCGTTCTCATTGAATTAGAACATGTGCAGTAGTGAACGCAATTTCGATTGTTTTTAAGGCAGGATACCACCTTCGACTCCGATTTTGGAGGCGTTTTTCATGAATTTTTTTTGCATACAAAGAATGCGCAGAAACAAAATCGGTTTTAGTCATTTATTAATGTAACTTTAATCTGTAATTACATATTCTTTGTAACTGAAAAAGTCCAAAATAATCTGTTGTAGTTGGCGCCAAAATACATTCCTTTGAAGGATCACCGTTAGACGGCGTGTCAAATTCCGCTCTGTATGTGGCTCTTAGAATAAAAACCGAAGAATGTTCCTATTAACAACAATATTTTTTAATGCTGTACGTAGGGATTTTACGAAATTTCGATTTTTAAGAAAATGGCGGTCATTTTAACAAAAAGGTCAATTTTTTAGGGTAAAAAAGTTTATAAAATTGTGCACCAAAAAAAAAATAACAACGCTACAGCAAAAGTCCTACGTATATCATTAGATTAGACCAAGGGGAAGAATTGTGCAAAGTTGCAAGTGAATCTGATGAAAATTGTAAGAGTAATCTGACACGCCGATTTGAAAAACATCGTTTCGAGAAAAATGCGTTTAAAGTTTTATATAGATATAACTAGTAAAGAGAGCGCTCTGCTCCAAAACGGTTTTTACACAAGAAAAAGGTTTCCGCCACATTTCTAATGAATGAATTTCGATTCTATACACTTGAAACAGTACTTTAAAAACAAAAAAAAATTTCAATTTTTTTAAAGTGCGAAGGTGGTATTCTGCCTTAAGAGAAGTGGCAAATTCTGTCAGGGTTGTGAAGTTCTTCTGTAGTAAATCTATGGTACCGAGAGTTCCTTAAGACTTTGGTGCAAGGTTTTGAAAAATGCGATCACTTCTGCCAGGGAAGCTATAGGTATACAGAGCAGAAAGCGAAACCTTTGCCTCTGTTATTTTGAAAGTAATCATTTGGGGACTCTCGGACAATAATTTCTCAGGTGTGCACAAGATGCGAGTCCCTCGGAGTGGAAACGCGTCGATGCCAAGAAAGTGTTAAACAGAATATAAGTCTATAAGTGGTATAAGACAAGTTTCAGAGGATTATTTTTAATAGTATGTTAAGCGAAGCAAGGATTTCCATATTTTATTTCGACACGAATACTTGCGATAGAGCTCAAAAACACTTTCAGTTATAATCAGTTCGAAAACTACGATGTGTATACAATAGCTATGAAAATGGGAGTAGATTATTTGACAAAGGATATCATTCAGGTGATAATTTTCAATTTTGAATTTGTGGATCGGAAACTTATTTAAGGGAGTAGGTTACCCTCGATGGCTCTAAAACAGGCCTTTTTTCAAAACCAAATTGTAAAGTGATAACTAATAGTAGAGAAAACGTTTTTTCTAGTTTTAATAATTATTCCAGGGTTTTTTATATATAAAAAAAAAATTGAAAAGTCTAAATATCTCTATGTATCATCAATCAGGTGATAATTTTCAATATTGAACTTGTGGATCGGAAACTTATTTAATGGTGTAGGTTACCCTCGATGGCTCTAAAACAGGCCTTTTTGTCAAAACCAAATTGTAAAGTGATAACTAATAGTAGAGAAAACGTTTTTTCTAGTTTTAATAATTATTCCAGGGTTTTTTATATATAAAAAAAAAATTGAAAAGTCTAAATATCTCTATGTATCATCAATCAGGTGATAATTTTCAATATTGAACTTGTGGATCGGAAACTTATTTAATGGTGTAGGTTACCCTCGATGGCTCTAAAACAGGCCTTTTTTCAAAACCAAATTGTAAAGTGATAACTAATAGTAGAGAAAACGTTTTTTCTAGTTTTAATAATTATTCCAGGGTTTTTTATATATAAAAAAAATTGAAAAGGCTAAATATCTCTATGTACATAAAATCTCGAAAACCGTTCTAATGATTTAGATGAAAATTTAATGAGAGATACAGAAAACCATTCCCTACTCTCTCACCCCCTAGTATGGTTCCATTTCATAAAATAATAGTCCTTGCAAAAGTTCATTGCAATCGGAAAACAGGAGAGGGTGTCAACCAGGCCTTAAATTTTCGAATTCATTCTCTGAAATAGGATGCAAAGTGAATTTTTAAACTTCCGATATTCGTGAGCATTCTGCGTTTCCTTCAGTTCAAATTAGTCGATGGTACGTTACGACGCATACCCAATTCCAACTAGTTCCCATGCAAATAAATATTTCATTGTCGATCCGGTCGTGATAATACTTGGGCACTTGAGCGCAGGCTGACACTGCCAGAAAGCTGCCACTGACATCCGCCGCGAATTCGAAGAAACATAACCCGACATCGAGTGGAGTGGCCTTTGTTTCCCCAGCTTTCTGGGGCGCTTGAAAATTCTGCCAGCGTCTGGACAGGCCGCGCAAACATTATTTCCCGTTTAGAGGGCAAAATTTTTATTCGTTTCTCCTTGCGCTGGTGCTTTCGACCTTGGATGGAATAATCCTTGGACGCCTGCGAGGAACGTTCGTGTCTTGAAGGAACTGTCTGCTTCACCTGGTCATTTTTTTTAGATAGGACTTTGTGCTGTAAAATAGGTGGCAATGTATGTTCTGTGGAGCTTGTAGTAGGTACTAGAAGCGTGTAGGTTTCAGAGGTTTCAGGGGTTGGGAGGGAAAGAGAAATGAAACAATGTCTGTAGAATAGTGGTGGAGGACTATCGATGGTACTTACGATAGTTATTGATGGTTCTCACTATCGAAAACTATAGATGGCTTATTTTCACTATCGATAATTATCGGTATTGAAAATCGTAGGTTAGTCAATTAAAAAATAATAACAGCTGAAATTCAGAATCCCAAATTTAATTTGTAATACTATTACAAATTTCGATAGTGAGAACCATCGATAACTATCGTAAGTACCATCGATAGTTCTCCATCACTAAATCGTAGGTTAGTCAATTAAAAAATTATAACAGCTGAAATTCACAATTCCAAATTTAATTTATAATACTATTACAAATTTCGATAGTGAGAACCATCGATAACTATCGTAAGTACCATCGATAGTTCTCCACCACTAAATCGTAGGTTAGTCAATTAAAAAATTATAACAGCTGAAATTCAGAATCCCAAATTTAATTTGTAATACTATTACAAATTTCGATAGTGAGAACCATCGATAACTATCGTAAGTACCATCGATAGTTCTCCACCACTACTGTAGAATGTAGATAGTGGTATTTGGATCATGAAGTTATTAGGTGCATAGATTTTAGTTGGACCCTAAATAGTTAGGCACAAGGTTATTAGACGTGAGTTGATCGTACTCGACAGAATTCATAGTTTCGTAGAGTATAAAAAATTGACGTTTGGACTTAGGAGCCTTTAGTTTTAGGAATTCATGAATTTATGGTTCTCAAATTTTTCATTTTTATATGAACTGTTTCCACGTAATCCTCATCATTTTGAAGGCTTCAATTTTTTAAGGTTTATTTCTGTGTAATTATTGTAATTTTTATAGCTTGTCTTTTGGTCAAAACTATTTCTATATATGTAATTCTCGTAATATTCGAGGTTTTAATTTTTTCGAAACTGTGTCCATAGAATTCCTATGCTTCTACGTATCAAAATTTTATGAACTCTATTTCAACGCGATTATCATGATTTTATAGTATCTTATTTTCCTTAGTCCCATTTTTGCAAAATTCTCAATGCATAAACCTTCTATTATTCCATCCAGATCTTGCATAATTAAATAATTCCCAATAAACTAAATAGTAATTTACTTAATCACATGCATTAAAAACTTGCATTCTTCTATAAACAGACTACCCAAAGCTTACCTATATCCACTCAAACTCAAAACAGTCTACATACCCTTTTTGAGATTGCTACTAGTATTTCGCTCCATTTTTAATTAAGTGATGCCCGACACAAAATAGTTCAGCAGGGGAACAGAAAAGCGTGGAAGAGGAAGTTGTCATTCCACGCTTTTTATTCCACGAACGTTCTCATGTGATCGCGTTCACGTGGCTCTTTTGCATTCGCGGGGTCTTAATGCGGTTGAAGTAAATGCCACGGGTCTCGACATTCTTTCAGGCTGCCAGTAGCGAAATGCCAGGGAGTTCACATTCGTATCGACAAAATTCAATGTACGTACGCGAATATCTTCTCCACCCCTTGCAAGACACATATTCTTTTGTTTCGCAATGCATTTATACCAGTTTATCGTTTATCTTTGAATTTTTTTACCCCGATGGGGCTTCTGGGATCTTTACTAATCGCACATATCTCAAAATTCATTCGCAAGTTATTTTGTCTGCTTTGATTACAAATTACACAGTGCAACAAATTTTTACTTTTTTTTTTTGGTCTTGTAGCATTCAATAGTCCGCTGAAAACGAACCCGCAAACCGTTTGTCGTTATAAAACATTATACAGTGTTTTAGAAAAAGTGTTTGTGATTTTGCACTAGTATTGAGTTTAAAAATAAAGATACATACACCGGTTGGAATATTTTTTTCCTAGCACCTGTAACTTCGGTCTGAACCTCGGAAAAAGAATTGAACCAAAATCATTAAAATAGCGACTAGGAGAAGGCGATTTTACGATAAATGTCGAATTTCGGTTTGCGCAGATATCTGTTTTCTTTTTTATCTCGGAAACTAGAGCTTTTACACTTTAATTTTGAAATTCAGGGCAGAAAGGAATATATTTTGAGGGTGCTGTAAAATTTTCAAGTCGATCCGGACCTCCGATTTTTTTTGCAATCACTGCAAAGCCGCAGAAGAAATAGCCGCACATCGGACAACTGTACCGCCGTCACATATTTAAAAATAATTTCTTTAATTTGTATTAATTAGTTTTTTACAGCGTCAATATGACAGTCCTGGCTCAGACTGATCTGAAACAAAAAATTCGAAAAGTTTCTTAATCTGTACCAGTATCAATCAACAATTTTTGTTGAAAAAGGTTCCCTTTCATAGATTTATTGTTTCCCGTACAAAACCCCGCGCAGAGAGAGAATTCAAATTTGAGGAAACGTAAGGTCCACGTTGGTAAAAAATTACCTCATAAAACAAGCTCAGGTGAGGTGATTGTAAGCGTACCAGGATTCTGTCCTCATAACTTTCAAAAACCGATAAAATAATATTTCATGCTCCACAATGCACCGACGATCGCAGATACCCCTTTTTGAAGCATCAAAACTAACAAACTGAATACCTGTGAAAACAGATGATGCTGAAAAATCGCTCGCCTCGAGTACCGCTATGTTTCTTGACTTCGATGTTTCGCAATTTCCGTCTCTAGTGTCACTGACGATTCGCATTACGTTACACTATTCTCGCTGCAAGCACACGTATTACTTTAGCGAGGTATTCCCATTTGACGCGTTCTTCTTTGGTGCTTCTTACGACATAAAATAAGAAAGATTGTAAGAGAAAGAAATTTCAAATTTTCTGTGTATATTTACCATATATAAAGAAAGAACATCAACACTGTGGCCCGTATGCATAAAAACAAGTTTAAGCTTTTACTAGTGATTTTTCAAGCTAATACTCAGTTCCGCATGCAATAAAGTATGAAGTATTTATTAGAAATAGTTTTTACTTATTTTCCAGCAAATACGTAAAACACGTATGCATTATACAAAAGAACAAAAAGTATTAGTATTAGTACTAGTATTTTCTGTTACTTATACTTATTACTTTTAAGCATTTCCTTATTTTTATGCACACGGGCCTGTATTTTGTTTATGTACTGTTAGACAAAACTAAAAGTGAACTTGATTGAGTTATTCGACAAAAGTACCTATTATCTATGCATTTGTTTTCTGCTTAAGCCATTCCGACATTTCTGTTTGTTTTCGAGCATCAGTTCAGTATCAGCATTCAGTCAGTGAACTGAATTGAGAGCGAATGGTCGCTAATTTTTATCCCAATAATGTGTGCTTTATGGATTCAACAAATCCGTAAATGCTCCACAAGCTGCTAAGGATATTAATAAATTGTATTTGTTTGTTCCATTTGTGAGCTTCACAGATTCATTAATTTATTAATAAAAGTGCATTTTTTTTACTCAAACCTATTGAACTTTTTTAACTGTCACCGAAAAGTTAGTAAAACGATGGCAAGAAGTCATTAAAAAGAAGGGAATCTCATTAAGAATCTTCTTAATAAAGTTCAAATAAAAATAGGCAAAGACTTTTGGAATAACCTAATATTCCACAACTTAACCAGGCTTACTTCCGAATTTTAACTCCTTCACAAGCCACCTTTCTTGTACATGTTATCACGAATGCAATTAATTTATACGTTAAAATAACTACATACATAATTTTTCTGACTATGAAAGAGTTAAATTTGTCTGCCTCTATGATTTCGTGGAATTTTACCATGAAATCTTACGAACGCCTCTTCCCAATATTGTCCTACAAGAAATAACATTTAATGAAAAAAAAAGTCGATCTCCTCGACTCTCCGAATGGAAATACTTCCCCTAAATCCGGCAAACGCGAGAGGGCAAGGGAAATATCGCCGAGCAGAGAAGTTAGAATAGATCTTGTTTGGGTATGGTGCTCGTTTTCCAAGGGCGTACAGGGCCGTTGAAAAAGGTGGTGGAGGATATTTTTATTTACAGAAACAATATTTGCGGCATCTGCGGGAAGACAATGGAAATTTAAAGCACCCGCGGCTCTCTCTGGCGGGAATCGCGTCGATAGTCCATTTAAGGGTTGTTTTTCTCGACTTTCGAGCACCGTGGAAACAGACGGTTCCCAGCGGAAGTTACTGATTTTGCTCGTGCATTTTAACGAGCAGGACAATGGGACTGGGATCGGGGAAGTTGGAAAAACAAGTTCGATCGCGTATATTCGCGAACTCTCAATTAACACTTGGGGACACATATTTACGTTTATTTCACGAGCACCGATCTGTAAATTAAAACGTCGATTTTCGTGAAATTATTCAATAGAATGATCGGTTTGGTGGATGGCTTTTTGAAGCACTGTGAAGTTTTCAAATATTGATCAAGGGGAATGTTATGTTATATGTATTATCAAGCTTGCAAAAATTTAGTTTACTTTGAAAAAGAGTGAATGAATGTTTTATATAATTTTTTTTGAGGGCGTAGCGATTATTGTTATTACTAGTTGTAATTTTTGTTGAAGGTTTCTAAAGATTGTGGATTATATATTGAAAATTAATAATTATTACAGAATTTGAAATGTTGATGTTCGTTTGAGTTTACTTGTTATGCATACCTTTCAGTTGTTTTATTATATTGCGTGTTTTAATTACTGCGGTTGTTTCAATCATTTTGGGTACGTCAGTTATTTTAGTTACTCTGCTTCAATCAATATCGGGTATTAATTGTTTCAATCGCGTCGGCTGCTGCAATTATTATTCTAGTAATTTCGGGTATTTTAAACCTTTCGATTACTTCGGTCGTTCCATTATTTCGATTCTATTAATTGTTTCAATTGTTTGAATCGTATTACTTATTTCTGTTGTTTCTTTAATCAGTTAAAATGTGTGGAAGCTGCCATCCACTTTTTTTCCAATTACCACTTCAAAGAAAGTTTAAATGCTTCTCAATATTAGAATTATAATTTAAATGACGAATAAGCTCCGAGCGATCCCTTTGTTCACTTTAAGAAGTATTTATTTCACACGGCAAATTGTTATACATACTAATATTCAATCGCCTTTTCAATCATCAGACTCAACACATTCAGACACTAATTAACGTCCAAATTTCTCAGAATTAAAATCACAATTTAAATAAAAATGACGCTCCTAACGATCCCTTCGGCCACTGTAAAATTTACACAGCGTTACAAAATTGGAGATCATAAGAATTTTTTTTAAAAATGTATGCTGATTTTATAAGAATTTGCACTTCTAAGCGTAAAAATAATCTCAGAGTTGCTCCATCACGTATAATTTTTTCACAACTTGCTTTGACGGTTTTGAATAAAACTAGTAGTGAGAAATTATTTAACTCACAACTAACTAGTGTCGTTTGGTGATCTCCTTTCTAAAATCTCCTAGAAATTTAAAATAAATTATTTTAGTTATCTGCACCAACCATTTCAACAGCCTTATAGCCACCCCTATTCAATGTGTCACCAAACTCGTATTTTGTTTTTCGAATTCAGCACTCAGAAATGTATCGAAAACGGCTACAATATTGAAAAAAAGTTTTTCCATCGGAGACCCGTGTTATCTCTCTCAAAAAGAGAATTGTAGTATCAAAATCTCTTCTGCTTTTCAATCACCACTTCAGTAAAATCAACTAATTACAACAGAAATGAATGAAAACCCGAATCTCTCTCACAATTAAAATTACAATTCAAGTCAAGAGTAAGTCCCCGAAGATCCCATCGTCCTCTGCAATTTGTCGCAGCCGATTTCCAGCGTTACCAGAGGAAGTAACGGCTGGTTCCTCTTGAACAGCTGATAATCGCAAATTGCTTCTTAATTACAGCGGTCGCTTTAATCGTGGTTGGTGCCCCATGATGGGGCAAGGAGAAGGGTGAGGCGCGTATCGTTGGTAAATAATCACGTCTTACAATTAGTTGGAGAAGTTATCTCTGCTTCGTTGACCCGACTCGTGGCTGAACGCAGACTCTGATAAAGCTCTCGGGGCTAAATAATGATCGATCTTCGACGGCTGACAAATTCGGCACGAACCGCTGGTCAATTAATCTGTTCGCCCGTAAACGAACGCTGTGCCGTGTAATTTCAGCCGCGACTTCTCGTTCGAAGGATTAATCATTGACACGGGAAGGGATTATTACAGTAGACGCTTTCATTTCATCGAAAAATGGTCCGTAGCACGGCGACAGGCTCAATAGTTTATCCTCGTACACTATCAGTCATACGTATTGTATTAGGTTACTGTAAAATATTTTTAAAAACATTGTGTTTGTTAAAAATTGTTGATGGAGTCTCTAGTTGCTTCGACATACATTTTGTATTTGGAAATGGAGCTTTTCTCCTTCTTATAGAATTTCAGATTGCTAAATTTTTTGGACTCTAGAATAGCGTTTTCAGTGAACTGTCTGATTGAGAGTCTGATTCCTAGTGTAACTATTGACGAGATGCTTAGATTAACCCTCGGTCGGCTTTGCCTGAGTCTGTTTCGACTCAAGCTTGCAATTTTTTAAATTTATATGAGAAACGATCTCTACAGTTCGAAGTATCAATTGCTGCAAGAAAAAGCCACGTTCCTAAGTTATATAAAAAGAAAGGAAAGTCCATAGGGGTTGAAACTGACCCAGGCGATCTTCTAATCTCGAAGGATTAAAAGTAGTGTCTCAAATTTAATCCGTAAGTATAGTTTATGATGTATCATTCATGTTATAGGTGATTAAGAATAATTATTAGTAGATGTTTCCATCGATCAATTTTGTTAGCTATGAATCTGGGCTTCGTTTGCATGATTTTTTGTTTAAGGGGTTTCGTACACCTGAACGGGTGAAAATCAAAATCAACTTTGAGATTTTTTATAGAATAAATTATTTATTTCCGGAGATCGAATTTGTTTTTATTCAGTGGTATCGATCGTATACTGAGGTTTTGTCGATGCTTACGAGTTTTATATAACTACTTACCAGATGCAGGCTTAAAAATTGACTTTTAATCTCCACGGAAGTGTTACAAGCAGAAGTTTTCTGTTGTCGAATATAATGGACTGTGTATTGATATTGACTCAGGAAACATTTTGTTTCAGAAATATGTAATTGGATATCCTAGTTTTGAAAATTTCCATATAACTGCTTATTTTATTTAATGCCTTCTCAAGATGCATACTTAAACTTCCTTAATATTCATTTAAAATTGACTGAACGTTACATATAACTAAGGAAACTAGAAATCTCGTCCGTGGCTGACCATACATTGACTTACACTACTGGGCATATTTCCTGCGCTCTGTTTTCTGAATATGTATCGAAATAATTCATGGTGTTCCTCCAAAATTAATAATTTCTTTTCAACTATACACGCTGAAATCTCTTCTACGATGCTTGGAAAATATAATTTATAATTGAATATATAATTTACAGTGCCTGATATCTATTATTCAGATCCAAGGATCAAGCTGAGGAAACTGGCAGAAAACTGAAATGCCATTAAAAATGTAAAGGCACATTTACTGTCAATTTATTTATAATATATTAATAATTTATTTAAAAATAAAACTATAAGATCGTTTAAAAGATATAGCAAACCATTTCTACATATTTCCAATAGTTATTTAATGAATCTATGAATAATGAAACTATAACATGAATAGATTGGTACAATCAATATTTAAACGAACTATTCTATTCATCAATATTACATTAGTCATATCATCCGTCGCTCCTTAAATACTCAGCCACCCTCCAATCCCCACCCTTCAAATTAATCATCAGATGATATTCATACTGCATTATTACTCGTGTACCATCATTTTCACCGAAGGAAAGAAAATGTCACGGTACACATTCATAAAGTAATCCCTATGATAATGAAATTTTATTCCGTGGTCTATGACCTGGGGCTTCCCTCGCAGTTATTGCAGGCCCGTAAGCCGCCCAATTTTTTAATCTTCCATCCGTTCCGGAAGCAGAGCGAAGTCTGCTCTCGAAAAGGAAGAAAAACGTCAGTCGACAGGGCGAATTCATAATGTTTAGATGGAAGAAAAAAATTTCTCGTCAATATTGAATGTATTGAACCCACCTTCCTCTTTCTAACAAAATGAACATATGCAATAGTAGAAAATCATACATTTCGAAGTTTCTTCGTAGCTTCTAAAACAATCTAAAGCGACAGGCAAATCAAACTACAAATAACCCATTGGAAATGTTTGACGTGTGCTTGAAAAAGGCTATGCGACTTAAAAACCCAAAATGATTAGGAAATTAGAACGTACCTAGAACAAAGAATGTATGAAATGTATATTAGACGGAGTAGATTACGTGACAGGTTAGAAGATTTGGTGAGACTATATTTTTTCATCCAACGTCATTTTTGTTTGAAGTAAAAAAATTCCTTTTTCACGAAACCGAATCTCTCTCTCTCTCTCTCTCTCTCTCTGTCCCTCCCTCCCCGTTTGGCACACGATAAGCGAATCCCGATTAAACTTCTTTTCCTCTTATCCCCCTTTCTACCCTCTTTTTCCCCACTAGTCCCGTTTCTTTCGCCCTTTACCTTCCGCTTCTCCCCACCCCCGCGACTCTTCTATGCTCCCTTACCCCTGTGACGAAACCCCGTTTCGCTGGTACGGTCACATCGAACGCGAGTAAATTGATTTTCTGTATCGGTAGCCCGGAAAATCGATGCCACCACGAAACTGTTGGATATATTTTTGACGCGAGCCCCCGTATAAATTCGCATTGATCCGTCAAAGCGGCCGCGTAATGCAGTTTCCATGTCTGTCTTTGGCGACAATGAATCGACCCTGGAAACCTACACGGGCACGTCAAACGATTTGCGAACGAAAAAAAAAAGGAACTTCCGACAGCCCTTTCTGCTCCCCTTTTTATTTTTAACTGCCCAAACAGCCGCCTTGCTGGTTCCAAAGCCGTTGATTTATTTCCGAAAATGCTTGTTTAACGATTATTACCTGAAGCTCTTCGCCATGATGGCTTGTTGCTTTGTGAGGGGACGAAAAATGGGGGGTACACCCTTCTAGAATTTTTTCTGCGTCGTATACTTTCCCGTGGCTTTGAAATATTCAATATTTTAGTGTATCACGTGCTTCTATTTTCTGCTGACGAAGGTGGATTCTTCGGGTAGTTCTAAAGACTCTTGGAAGTTGGTTTTACGTAAGTTTTATGTGAAATAATTGATAATTGGTGGTGGATATAAGTTGAAGGTAAAAGAGATGGAAGGTAAAAGAGAGTTTAGAATTTTTTCAGTTTTTAGTTTTCAAAGAGTGAAAACACTCCTTCAAAGAAATTGGGAGTTTTCATATTATTGTAAATATCTGCGAAAGCGTAAAATACACCGAGAAAAGGTTAATTAAAAGTTGTACGGCTTTCAATATCCTATAATACGGTGATAAAGAATTATGGAAGAAAAGGGTGGTAGGGATAAATTTTGAAGAAAATTATATTTTTCGCAAATTCTTTATCGCCATGTTATAAAACATAATAAAACTTTGAATTTACCTTCTCTTTGATATATTTTACAGTTTCGTAGATATTCACGATAATCTAAAGATTCATTTTTTCCAGGTGGTGTTTCACCCTTTGGACCGTTTCATTGTCGAATCAAAAAATAGTTACATTATTAGCATCATTTCAACTACATTTCTGCAAAGTTTAAGATTTTTTTGAATTTTAGAGTTACCGCACTTCCCTTGTCATTAACAAGATTAAACGGATCACCCGATTACAGTAACTTTTTTTATTGCCCTTTCACGTTGAATCTCCCTGGAGCCCCACTAATTATTTTTTTATCATACGTAAGTGCATAAATTTACATAACCCTCATTAATGCTCGCACATATTTCTTCCCCTGCAGACATTTATACATTACGAATTCATAACTGCACGTATTTGTTATCCAAATTTATTCTCGTATTATTCACTTCACGATTTCCATATCCTTCCATAATTCTCATTACTAGCCCAGAATATTCTACGTTACTTCTTATGGCAGTATTAAATCACCAACCTATTACACAGTAATTATTACACTACACGATTTCCAAATATTCCACCCCCTTCCTCCAGATCATTAATTCCCTCCAATCAACCCTGTGTCTCCCGTGATAATCAGAGAACAGGGATTTCGATTTACCTGTTACTCGAAAGAATGAGAGCGTGTTGAGGAGCTCGGGGCGTAATTCGACCCAGTCGCATTTTTCATCCCCTTGACAGGAAATAAGCGAAGTGTTCCTCGTGTCCTGTAACTGTTTAATGACGTTCGAAAGGGTCAATTTATGGGCTGTTCGAGTACTCGAATATTCGAGTAGCTTGAAGTTCGGACCGAGCCGAGCCGAGTACCCGTAAAAACCGAGTAGCTCGAATTTTTTCGAGTAGCTCGAATATTTTCGAGCGGCCCGAAAGAACCGAGGAACTCGAATTTTTCGAGCAGATCGAAATTTTCGAGCATCTTGAAGCTTGAACGTTTCGGGCAATACGAATGTTTCGAATATTTTAGGTTACGTTTATCTACTGGAATGTAAATAATGGTTCTCGATAAGTAAAGTAAATAATTAAAGTATAAGCTGTAAGTGGAAATATTCTATAACTTTTGAGAAGTACTATATTCAAATATTTCTTTTTTTCAGAACTGTATGAATACGTTCATAAAGACACGAAAAAATGAAAAGAAAAAAAGAAATATTTGAATGAAAAGAAATATTTGAATGAAAATAAATATTTGAATGAAAAGAAATATTTGAATGAAAATAAATATTTGAATGAAAAAAATATTTGAATGAAAAGAAATATTTTAATGAAAAGAAATATTTGAATGAAAAGAAAAAAGAAATATTTGAATGAAAAGAAAAAAAGAAATATTTGAATGAAAAGAAAAAACGAAATATTTGAATGAAAAGAAAAAAAGAAATATTTGAATTGACTCAATTAACGAGTGGATTTGTTGACAAACCATGGAACGATTCGAACAGGGTCGTCACGGATGGATCGTTTCGAAAGATTGGCCGATTATGGGGTGGAAAGGTGTGGGAAAGTCCGAACTGTCGCTACGCGTAAAATTTGCACGGGTGCACGCAATTGTACCATCGATTTGCGAACAGTTTCGAAAGGTTGTATGGCTGCGGGCTGTTACATTGGTACGCCATTGTTCGCAGCCTGTTACAAGGGGTGGCGATGTGTAACTCATTACCTTTTATTGACCCATCATTATTGGCCTCGAGTGGTTTGGCGGTAAAGGGACTTGCAGGAAAACAGTACCGTAATGGGACAAAAGTTGGACAACTATGGCAGCTGTTTACATTAATAAATGAAGGATGCGGGGGAAGTTACCCGTAGGTAGAGTAGAAAATTCGAAATTTTCCAGCAGGAAGCAAATAAACTTTGAAAAACTTTTGTACCTTTCCCGGTGAAGACATTTCTTCAACGTTGCTTAGATGTTTTCTGTTTTCCCCTACATTTTTTTTTCTTTCTATCTTTATTTAGTTAATATTCGTGTTTCATTCATCATTGTTCAATTAGTATTAAGAAAAGTTCGAGAACGTTACACCCTTGAACTACGATAACATTAGGTTTTAATTTCCTTATGCAATCAATTATTTAATTAAAGAATCACTTGGCAATCAGTTGATCCTTAAATCTTCAATAACTTGTCACTCACAATCTGTTAGTTGTTCCTGTTTACGACTTACCTTGTTTAATTAAATTACCTACGAAAACAACGCAATGCGATCATAGTCTCATTTTCACATTCTTTGGGCTCTGATGGTTTTTTCCAGGCAACCTTCTACATTCGAAATTTCTGCGACGTTGGTAGATATTATAGTCTATATATAAATTAACAGGTACATTTTAATTTCATCTTATAAACATTATACTGTAAAATAGTAGAATATGGAACTTTTGCTTATAAAAGTTCGTATTGCACGGATTAAAATTTTTAAAATAAATGAAGTAGTGTCTGTGGTGTAAAAATGAGGCTTAGCTTTGCTGTCAGTTTAGTTGAAAGCTGTAAGAATCCCTACTAATATATAAAAGTGAAACGTTGTCTGTTTGTTTGTTTGTTTGTTTGTTTGTTCTTCTTTCACGCCTAAATGGCTGAACGGATTTCAATGAAAGTTTGAATATGCATTACATATGTCCTAGATTAAAGTATAGGTTTTTTTATTTTGGAAATGTCATAAATAATTCCCGGGTGAAACCGGGTAACGGGCCAGCTAGTAGAATATAAATATTAATTGTCAATTATTTTAATGATTAATTTTATTTCAAGGTAAATGTGACAATAACAATTTTGTATTTAGCTCTTCCACGGTAAATATTTTCTATAGTTTCATAGTTCATTTATTTTCATTTATTCTTTTGTTTGTTACAATATCGACAACAGAGAGTGGAAATGGAGTTGTCAATGATTTGGACAGAGGTGAGGATTTGTCGAGGTTTTTGTGGAGATTTGCAAAGTATTATCGAAGAGGAATGTTTGCAATGTTTCACAGATTTTTCTACGAAGCCAATGAAAATTTAAACTGTACCTACTATTCTTAATGAGTCTCATGCACCATTCTATAAATAATAAACTATGTGAAAAAATTACAACATGGCAATACAAATAGCAAAAAACAAAATATATACCTAATTATAAATTTTACCTGTGTATAAATTTTCAACAAAAATTACTTTTCTTCAGAGGAATACAATAATTTTCCGTGTCTAACCATATAAATTTTTCTCTGTTTTAGGTAAGCGATCAATACATCCAATTGAAGTAGAAACGTAAGTCTTTGTTTCTAATATTTTACAGAGCTTTAAATCGCCAAAACTATCTATCAATTTTTGTAATTCAATCCTGCATTTTTGTGGTGAATTTTAAACTTAATTAGTGAAAAGAAAAACATCTGGTTACAGCTCAATATTCGCAATTTGTGGGTATAAAACGTAAAAGTACATTTTCCCCTCTCCCTGTTAATACTCCATTCATTAATTAATATGACTAGAAGGAAAATTAATTAATTATTGTCAATGTAGAGTACAAAACAGATGTAGCCTGCGGAGTATTAAAATAATACACCCCTTGTACCAAAATAACAATAATCAAATATCACAAATTCATAATTCTGCTGTCACATTAATGTAAGCGCATAGCAGGGTCTGTTTCATCAACATTTTATCATAAATAACAATTTTGAAGTTAATATTATTCGTGTCGTAGGTGCCATATATGAAAGCTATATTTAAATACAGAATATTCAGTAAATCGTATTATGATCCGCTAGCTGATAAAATCTTCATGGAAAAACAAGTGAAAAATATAGAATATTTTTTTGATTGATCGCATTGTTTCTGAGAAAAATGGTTTTGAATATGAAGCCATGACAGTGTGGATTTATTTAAGGGGGTACAGCACCTTGTACGCCTAAAAGAATAGGTTTTAAAATTTATTTTCTCAGGCAATTTTTCAGTGAAATATCAGAATCTTTTTAGGAAATGTTAGGCAACATTTTAACTTTAATTTCTTACATTATTTATATCTTAAAGTTTCAAAATGGCGGATTACAATTCTAATTATTCGCTAGTTGTCATCTATTTAGTGTTGAAAAGTAAACACACACTGAAGCCCCAATACTGGAGGCAAGTAGTTTCATCCTTATGTGATTAGACATTTTTCTCGAAACCTGTGGGCCAATTAAAAAAATTCATTTCCCTTTTTCTACTCATTTTTTCGTGAGAAATCATTTTCTGGTTGATGGTACCACGATCTACCTCAGATTGTATATATTTTCACACATTTAAGTCAAATACAGAACTATGGCCTCAACTTTTCCAGATACTCACAGTAACTGCATTTAAAGGGCTACTTCTACATAAAGACTTGAAAAAAGGACACAGTTCGGAATTCTTTTAGAAAAATGTATACGTAGGTGAAAATCACCCAAATTTTTGATCACCCAAAGGTATATTTGTTTACTAGATTCCCCCAAATATTGATTGAAAAATAACTGAAAGAGTTATCGTTACTGGTAGGAGAAATGTGTTTTTTCGAGGTTCGCTCAAGAAATTAGAACGAATTTTAAAAATACTTTCAACTTTGAGGTCCTAGTCGTTCTCCGTTTAAAGAATAATTCCTCTTCGTTTTCACGAAATAATTAAAAAAAAGTTGCAAAGTCAGGCATCTCTACATACTCTACATAATCTATTAATCTATTCTTAAAATCTGTTTAGACTTTTTCAAAAAAACACACCTCTCCTATTGGCAGCATTAACCCTTTCAAATAGTTGTCACTATTTCTCAATAAAAAACGGGAAAAGTCTTGTTAATAAATAAACCTTTTAGCGGACAGAAATTTAATATCTATTTCACTTATACCATTTTCTAAAAAAAAGAGTCTATGCCAGGCCTCTAGATGTACCTACATGTAACCCCTCAAGCGTGTTTCACTCTATAAAAGTGGTCCACGAAAAAGTGATAATTTTCGTGTAGCCTCCATAGCCTTCGGGAGAAACGAATATTAAAAATGGAGCCTTGATAATCCCATCAGGGAATTAATTCACCGGTGCGTTTCCATCACGCAGAATTCGCTAAACCTCTTCTCTCTTATCATCCTTGTTTGTCGAACGCTGAATTTAATTATCGCCGCGATTCGAGCATTCATTCGCGGTTCTCGCAACGAATAACCTTCCAGAAGATCGATTGTTCCCACGATCGACCTAATTTTAGGGGTCTAATTACTCGAGGACGGAGACACTAGCAATTGGAAGGAGTTCTCGCGCTCCCCTCGAGCCGGCGTATAACTATTACTAACGAGAGGTGAGGCTTAATTAACGGGGCGTTAATTAAGATTAAGGAAGATTAGACATTAGCCAAGATTGCTGGTGACGAAAAGAATTACTTACTCTGGGGGTTGGGGAGGGTAATCTGTGGAAACTTTGATAATCTTTTAGTAATCCTTCCAAGTTTCAGTGATTAAGTTTTCATTCGTTGCATTTTAATGAGGAAATAGTTGTCACGAGATGTGATTTATGAGTACAACCTTCGGACCATTTTTTTTTCCGGAGGATTTTTAAAGAGGACTGTGGTCGAAGTACTATGAGATTGTCAGAAAGAATTAGGGAAGACTATCGGAAAAGTTTATTATACAGCTATAATTTAATATTTGAGGAGCACTGTTCACATATAATTAGTTCATGCTATGTATAGCAATCCAATAAATGGATAAACACCCTACTTAAATGTTTATGTGGAAATCAAGTTTTTCTTTTATAAATTTCGTATATAAAAATATACTGAAGGACGAGGATTGTTTTAAATAACTAATCGTAGCAATATTTGAAAGTTAGTAAAATGTGTATACATATATTCTTGGAATTATTATGTGAGTTATAGTCGCGATGGCACTGCAATTTTTGTGCGGTTTAGTGTGAAGGAAGAAAATCTTTATAACTCGATTTTCTAAAGAAGTTTTGAACAGTGTATAATTATTAAGTTATTGGAAATATGTAGGTACTTAGGTTGCGCATTAAGTGTGCGCAAAATTTCTACTAAATCCTAAATCGTTGATCCAAACTTCATGCAGGTAATGGTGAGTGCTAATTGTTAATATCAATATATTTCGAATTTGTGTCGGTTATTGTGACATGCATCTCGATTTTGTAACGTAAGAATATCGTAGAGTGTTCCTAGTTTCCTATTTCAAATTGATTATTTATTTTTCAAATAATTTAAAATTTTTGAAAAATAAATTCTCTATTTGCACAGAAACTTAGAATAATATCAAATTTCACACTTCCTGTTGCTGTTATTGTTTTATTTTAGTGAATCTTCTCGGCTGTGGAACACAGTCCCTTCTCCTTAACTCTTTAACTCTTTTAAAAAAAATTTCCAGGGTATCTAAGATTGTATATTTACAAATAATTATAAGCAAAATTATCTTATTTATACTAAGTACAACACATCGCCTAATACACTACCTCTTTCATTCAAGAAAAATTTTGTCCATTTTCACCACGAATCAATCTACTTTCATGAACGAGTTAACTTAACACTTTAAACATTCCTTTTACTACCATTCTTTTTACCACGTGAAAACGGCCCGTTCCACGAAGAAACTGGTTAGCATTAACATGGTTGGGCGAAAATTAAATATCCCTTCGTAACAGCACAAAGAGGATTCCTGTAATACATATAAAAGCCAATTGCCGCGAAACTACAGTCATTAAGCTCATTATTCATTTGGTATCTCGAGGTGCACGCAGCCCGCTGCATCGAGCTCGCTGAATTATTCAAACAAGTTTCTGAATGTTTCACCCTCCGTCATCCTTCGCCTTCTCACGGTCTTTCGAAACTTTCTTCGCAAACGAATGGATTAACGAGTGCGATGCTGTTCGTGTCACCGTTTCGAATGATAGACTGATAAATTATTACAAATCCTACAAACTGCTTGTTTCGCAGCATGATTTATCCAAACGCGTGATTGTTTGAAACTAAGAAACTGAGTTTTGTTAAAAGAAAGTAGACCTGGCGTACATAAAATCTCAAGTACTACTTGGCCGATTGCTCTGAAACTTTTTATAAGATAGTTCACATACTAGTAACTCTCCACGAAATTATTATTATTATTATTAAGCGTCTTTATTGCAAACACAGAAAATAACAAGGAACGAAAGTAAACAAAGACACAAGCACTGGCGAAGTTCAGTCACGACTGTTTTTCAACTTAACCTAAAAAAATCAAAATTATTTTGTTATGTTTTCTGTTATTGAAAAATTGCCGAAAAAAGAATTCAATTTCGGACTTTTCAATCAAACTATTCGCCATTGTGCCATTTAGAATAATTTATTTCTGATGGTCCCAACCATAACGACAAACATAAGTACTGATTAAGAATTTTTTCAATTTTTTTTCCACTTGGTATGACATAATTCCTTCAGATATCCAATTTTATTTTGCAGAATATACAGAATTATTTTATACACAAAAAGGTGTGTTCTTTGAGTTTTAAATATAATGGTTTTTATACAAAAAAGAAAATCGCAAAAATAACCGCAATTTTCGACCTGAAAAAGGTATTAGAAAAACAGTATATAAAACATATAATCTAGTTAGGACTTAGCACAAGTATTTTCACGTACATTTCGGAAGAATACGTCTAAACCTTTATACCTTATCGAAAACGATTCCACTGAATTTAAAAAAATGGTCTATTTCTGATACCTAAAAGAAAAATCATTTTTACACCTCATCTTTCTCTACAAAATTCGTTTGCACATTAAAGGACGAAGGAAATAATTCCTCGAAAATATACACCCGTTTTGTGAGCTGTCCGAATGATTCATTTCCTATTCAACCACCACCGCGGAAATCGACCGTGAGTTATTCGTTGGGAGCTGGGGGGCAGATACGACCACGTTCTGGAAATCGAAAATGCATCTTTTTTTCCTCTCCAGCGGCAAAGTGCTGCTTCGCTTTAATTTACGCAGTCCGGTTCAATTTACTGTGCACACGCCAGCGCCTGTAATAAGATTCGCGTCGTTATTGGGGAATATAGATGGCGGGTAGTAAACGCGGACGTGCTTGTTCGAAAATAACGTTCATGGGCAAATTAATATCGCGATTGTACCGTATACCACTTACGCCATTAGCTACCTATACTTATTGACGCAAAAGTAGTTGGATAATTATTGACGATCGAGTTTTAAGCGTACATATGTTGCTCTTTGGCCTTTGTCTTGTCGATGCAAGGATAACTCTGACCCACTCTATTGGGAAACCAAGAATTTCGATACGCCACCTAGTGACAGAAAATTGAACTACTGAGAGTAGGCCGAAATCCGTCGAAGTCCATACGATTATCAGTGTTTATATAGACATGTTGTAAAAAACGAGTGTTTTTAAATTTTTTTGAACACTCAATTTTTACTTCGTCGATTAATAAATACTTATTTGGAACGTTTGGTGGGATCCGGGCCTACTTTCAATAGTTCGCCAACTTACCACCACAGCGCTGAAATCTAAGCCACGCCTCCACTTGGTTTCCCAATATATCACATATGAAAATATTTGGAAAAAATTCCCTCCGTGTCTAACAGTCAAATTTGAAATTTTCAAGTCAAATCTGATCGTTCTACTTTTGTCAGATATTTATGAAAAGTTGATCTCTAATGCTTGATTGGTAAATTTGAAATTTTCAACTGAAACAGACTTCTTGATCTTCTACTCGTGAAAATTTGTCTCACTGCACAATTACGTAATTCGAAATTAGGGGTCTGCAAAAAATGTATATAGATTCCAGTATAAAAGTACCACCAGGTGCGTCTGCTAATAATTCTGTCAACGAAAATTTAACTTCTATCAGATACTTATAAAAAGTTTATCCCGAATGTGTATTCACTAAATTTGAGATCCATTCAAAACTGCTTGTTCCACTTTGGTCCTTAGATCAACACAAATTTCCTGCTGTTACACTCACGAACGTTTTTCTTAGTGCATAGTTACTATAACTCGAAATAAAACAATAACAAAAATGCATATAGTAGATCAATCCGGTAAATCTCTTTCTGTTATTTCAGTATAAAATTTGTTATCTCACAGTTCGTGAAGGTACTAATAGTTCTATTAACGAAATTCGATTTATCATACGTAACTTCGAATTGACGATCAGCCAGGAGGTGGATGGTGGAAATTTCGCATCCAACGAGCTCGTTACATTCGAAATTCCGCCGGTCAAAGGGGCCAATAGCTGGAACAGTATCGAGACCAAATTCGAGGAGTCGCGATTGTGTAACCCGTGGTTAATGCTGCGCCGTAAATAAGGGCGGTAAACGTCATCGATGACCAACGAAATCGGGATTTCATTCATTGAGTTGTTTTAATCGTTGCCACGATTTACAGATACCGCGATGCTTTGAAAATTTGATGAGTAATCGCTGGCGATTTATAAATGTTCGACTGGTCGATACGATCTGGCGTTATTGGTATCGAGGCAATGTTGCGATTAATTCACCCTGTGCCTTATCGGTGTTCGCGAAAATACGATGCAGTGTTTTGTTCTGTGTTCATTCTGTGGATGGTCGAGGAAGGAATTTTTAGAACGTCGATATACAAAAACTTAGAAAAATCGAGAAAACAGTAATGAATGTTTTGGAGGTTTTTTGTCGAAGTTTTATTTTATTGGGATTGTTGTTTAAAAATGTAATTACTATCAAAATAAAGAAATACAATTTCAGAATATTTATATTATTATATATTATTTTTTGAGACTATCACGTTATAAAGAAATACAATTTCAGAATATTTATATTATTATATATTATTTTTTGAAACTATCATGTTATATATTTATATATCTTACAATATAAATATGATAGTCTCACAGAATAATATGTAATAATATAAACATTTTGAAATATATATATATGTATATTTCATCTAAATGTAGCTCCGCAGATTTTAATACTAAGAAACAAAAAATCTGTTTTCGTTAACAAACCTGTTCTAACCGATTAAATTTCTTAATCTTGTCATTCATTAGATACTCCCAATAAATATTCATGCATTAATAGAATTTTTAAACCTACCCTTTTCCACTGCGATGTAAAATTGTCATGATTCAATAAACTTTAATATTACCAAGATTCACTAAAATACTTCTTCTGCCGTAGGTTTTTGCTCCAGTGACGTATCCATAGTATGTCTTCCTACACATGCTTGGCTACCATTTAGTTCAGTTCATTACATTCCAGCACTTTCTTCGCGAGATATTACGTGCTAGGCGATAGCAAGCCACCCTGGCGATTTTCCAAACCGTGTGTTGCATTACGAATTTCCTTTCCTTCACTGTGAAAATAAATCAAATAAATCAGGGTAAATCGAAATCCATTCCTTCCCAGTCCTAATCTGAAACAGAACACAGGGTTGAGCTTGGAAATCCTGCATTTCTCAAACCCTCCATTACATTAGCATTGCAAATCGGTTAAGAATCAGCTCCCAGTTACATCGAATACCTGGCGAACTGTGATCAATGTTTAGGCATGGAGCACACGATTCCGTGCATTCTTCGATCAAACTGTATTCGAACAGATGCTTCGAAATACACATCGGTGTTCTGATTGAAACGATTCCTCGAAGGATGAGATTCTGATTCATCTGTTATAAAAATAGTAAGGGAGCTAAATAAATTTAGGATGGGAGAAAAAAAAATTAAAAGTATGACAGAGTGACTGATAAAACAATGAGAAACTGTCACAGTAACAAGTAGTAAAAACATAGTTCAGAATAAAAAGGAAAGTAGTGAAATAAATGGCATAAGAAGTGCAATAGCAATCATTTATTTTCTCATAAGAGGACTGTTAATATCCTTTGCATATCGTTAGTGCCGCTCTTTCACATGAAACACATCTATGTCTGTCACTTTCGTTATATCTAGAATTTCAGGTATATTTTCTTGGCACACACAGGAATTTTTAGTCACTTTAAACAGAGAACAGCAGAGCACCAGTATTCTGTATTCTTGGTATTTTCTTTCTGAGATTCGTAGCAAGTAAGCGCAGCTTATCTTATGTCATCGTCAGGTATTTGTGTTGAAACGAATGTTTAAGACGATAGCAATTTTTATTTATTTTATTTAATAAAGTATTACTACAAAATTAAAAGCTACATTACAATGGAACTTTTTTCCACAAAAAAAACACGTGAAGGAGTGAGAGAGGGGTGGAAGTGGTCATGCAAAAAAGGGAATGGGTCAATAAAACCGTTCAATAGAAACTAAAAACTATAATCCGTCAATAACAATTTAGAGATGGGAAGCGTTAACGTCAACAATTTCTATGCAAACACAATTTCGTTATGGGCTGGTCTCAGTTACTGATACTTACAATTTATGTACATACGCAATTCCTCACTTTTGTTTCAAATTTGTAGTAGAAGTGCTGTTAGGGTCGATCATAAATAGAATATGTACCGAGTAATGCACTTGTTGCTTGTCTTCCACACACATGTTACTGCGCGGATGCACTTGTAGTTTGTACCTAGAATAAAGGACCCAATTACTGCCACCTAACCAATTACTGTCACCTTAAGCTATTTTACTTAAAATAACGAATAAATAAACTATAGAATATAATTTATAGCATAGATTATAGGTTGAATTACATCATTCTATTGGTGTATGACTTTACAACGTTTATTTATTTGTTATTTTAAGTAAAATAGCTTAAGGTGACAGTAATTGGTCAGGTGTCAGTAATTGGGTCCTTTACCCTATAAATGCTACAGTCAGAACACGAGTAACTGGCTGCTCAAGATCACTGAGGAGCCCCCTCCTGAAATTGCAGAGCGTGTTCTCTTCAAATAGAGATTCACTTAGATTTTATGATCAATCCATTATTCTTCTCCCCTATAAATAGTATTATAGTAGCGAGAATATTTAGCATTCGTAATAATTCAAAACACTTAATCGTAAAACACTGCACGCAGGAAATAACACAGAATTATATTTTTCATCAAATTATACAAATTCTTTCCCTTTAAAATTCAACGCGAATACGTCCAGTGGTTGTTAATCTTCGTTTGGCGCATATTGGGTCGATTCGAACTCATCCTAAATATTAAAATTACATATAAAGATTACAGAGGAAAAACACGATAAGTCACAGCAATAAGTTTAAAGCTCAACACGCATTCAACCAACCCTATATTATCAAAAATGTGATTTTGTTTGATGTTGAGATTAAATGTGTTTTTGTCACCCTCTGGAACATTTAAAAAATATTGCTTGTCATATCATTTTTTATCGTGGACATATAAAACAACAAACGTTTTTTCTACAAAATAAAAAACAAACAATATAGATTGAAACTCTTCGAAACCAACGATTCGTCCATCTACTGGCCTGGTTACCTTACCAATCCATACAAAGCTCGAATAGGATCCCTTATCTCTTCGCGGAACAGTCGTAACACAGAAGAATAACGCAAGAAACGTATGTTCCTTTTTCTGGGAGGAGTAGGAGGAGGAAATTACGAAGTTAACAGGATCGACCGACAAACACAAAGGAGGAACGGCTGGGAAAGAGAAAGAAGCACTCGCGAAAGTAGACGTTAACGTCTGTTAGACGTTCAGCGCACCTCCCTCCCCGTATGTAGCCCAGCTTCAGACGCGAGCACTCGAGCTGCAAGTGCATCTGGCGCTGACTCGAGCTTAAGCTCGGCTCATCCTCGTCCAGCTTTGATCGTACTCGACGCGCTGATTGACGCGCAGAGACGTAATAACGCGAACAGCCCTTCTACTCCGCCGCAAACAATCCTCCCACAGTTGAATCGCCCGTATCGAATACCTTGTTTCTCCAGCAACGCACGATACTCTTGTTCCAGAACCTCTTCCCCGCTTCGCAGTATCATTATGCAGCCTTTGTCTTTGTAAACACGTGGAACAAACGCATGTCAGCCACGCAGACAGGGAATAATCGTGTGGGCTTCTATGCAGCTTTCTCGGTGACTCGTGAAATTTACTGTTTTGGTGAGAAACGTGCTACGCACACACTTGGGGCCCGACTAGGCCAGGGGTCCGGGCTTGGAAAATTTACTACTTTCTCAGTGGAGTTACCCTGAAGTTTTCTTTTGTAGTGATTCAAGGGACATTCGCATGTTGGATGTTGAATATGCACTGCTGTTTGCAAGTAGAATTATTAAGACTCCGACTCTGTGTGAAATTATTTCTGAAGAACATTGCAAATTTATTGAAGAACTCTATTTTTTTTTTTTTTTTTAGTTTATTTGGTGTTTTAACGATATCATTAATCAGAGTCGTGATTTTCAAAAGTCTGAACGGTTTCAAAACTTTTAAATTGGTGTAAGCCACGAAACAGTCTGAAACGGTCCCAAAACTCTGTATTATTTCGTTCAAAATATTTCTACGATACCTTTTTGAAATCATATCACTGTCCGATATCACAGATAAATTGATATGTCATCACTCATCAAACAGGCTTCCCAAATCTTAATACCCCCGAGACTTTCAAATCTATTTCAGTCTTAAAATAGTTTCAAACTGACCCAAAGCTACGTATTCTTAGTTTTTTAAAAAAGATTGCAAGACTTAAGATTTTCAAAGATCTGAATATTTCCCAGATTCTCAAACCCGTTATCGGCGCGAGACAGTCTCAACTAGTGGAGAACTATCGATGGTACTTACGATAGTTATCGATGGTTCTCACTATCGAAATTTGTAATAATATTACAAATTAAATTTGGGATTCTGAATTTCAGCTGTTATTATTTTTTAATTGACTAACCTACGATTTTGAATACCGATAATTATCGGTAGTGAAAATAAGCCATCTATAGTTTTCGATAGTGAGAACCATCGATAACTATCGTAAGTACCATCGATAGTTCTCCACCACTAGTCTCAACCTACAGTCGCGTCGGAAAATAAGTTGACGCTCTTTAAAATCGCATAACTTTTTTAAAATTGGTCCAAATGTCTTGAGTTTTTTTTTAGAAGCTAGCGGAATTAGTTTTCTAGGTGACGTGTTTCGACGTTTTAAGAAAAATGCACTTGGTCTGAATAGCAAAAAAAAAATATAGTGAAGGTCGTTTTTAAACTTTTTTTGTGCGCCTTAAATGAAAATTAAAAAAAAAACCGTTTGTAGGTTTAAGTCAGTTATATACGTGTCTAAAATTTCATTAAAATCGGTTAACGTTGCTCTGAGCTAGACACGTTTAAAGATCGCAGAATAAGGTCGAAAATTGCTGATTTCCGGGAATTTCGCGATTTTCGACTTTATTCTGCGATCTTTCCGTCGCGACTGTATACCAAAACGCCACATCGTTGATTTTTTTAAAAATTCACAAGACAACGTCTCCAAATCCTACGATATCACTCCATCATCAATATATTTCAATTCGAAAGCAAAAATTTGTAAAGAAACTTCTCGGACTTCTGCCCCAACCGCAGTGTAAAAAATCCTGCAGCATTTCAAGCGAGGGTAAAGTCTGTTCCTCGCAGAGAGGCAAGTGTTTTTCTCTGCTCGTTTTGTGCCTTACACGAATCCACTAATTTAATTCCAACTGACGCCAAGATTAAGAGAGAGAGAGAGAGTTTCTCACGAAGACTGAAATCAGCGATTATCTCCCACACCGTCGTCGCAAATCTATAGCCGCCTGCAGTGCGCAATAAATCACTGGTTCGGAATAGCCGATTCGAACGGAACAATGCGACTAAGAAGAGTTTAAATCGCGGGATCAGATTTCTCGCGGAATTTACGACCTCCAGTTAAATTTCATCTGGATTAAGCAAAACCATAAACGATTCATCTCTCGGCGATTTCAGTATCACTAGGAATCTACTTACTCAGTCACTTTTCCAAGAGGTTGAGCAGTTCGAATGCTCGAGATTTAATAACCTTTCACAGTAAAGTAGAGTTTCTAATAATGGGAAGTAGAATTAGTAGCCTCCCTGCTACTTTCTCTTATTGTACTCACTAGGAATAGTAGTTGCACTCCCTAGTAACTTATTTAATTATTGGCATAAGACACTTCTGCGATTCACGACTGGTGTCAAGGACCCAGTTCCTGATCACTTAAGACGCAAAGGGAGCAGTTTCGAATCAACCTAAAACATTTTACTATGAGCTATTAAATATTTGCGTATAAATTTAAAAATACTTCATAATTATTTAATAATTTTTTGGAATAAATTTGTATCGTGATAAACTTATTATTTGGTATTTATATACTAAACTGATCAGGTATTGGGTTCTGATCAGGAACTGGGTCCTTGTATCCACGTATTTTTTATTTCTGACAATTTTCATTTTTCAAAACATATAAAATATGAACATCTATGCCGCACACGTACGACTCAAAGTAGAAAGTAGCAAAAAGGAGTGGACACCTAAGTGGTTATCGCTAAATAACTAGATGAATTAAGTATGCCCAAGAGGACAGAGCAACCGCAGTTCCCAAAATTACATGAGGTATGCTAATGTAGTGGAGTTCCGTCGCAGCTTTGCACTCTGGTAATCGGAATGGCCTGCTGAGAATTAACTGAGCGGGAATTTCGTGTGTACTCCCTTCAAAATTCATCGCTTTTGGTATTCCTCTAAGGGCAATTTTCGTCGTCGCCGAGTCGGGATAGGTTGAACTGCCATGGAGTTGTCATAATTGGCAATCCTGTGCAATTAGCTCGGTCTCGTGTCCCTTGTCGGACAAGAAAGATTTCGAGGGCAATCTTCTTGGCGCCAGTTGGTTAACCGCTATTCAGGAACCGTTTCAAAAGGTCTGTAATGGATTCGCTAGCCGAACGTATGCATATCCAGGGGAATAGTTGCAAATTTTTGTGACCCGAATGCTGTTTTTGTAATATAGTAGAGGAAGTGCAGTATTTTTGCAAATGCATTCTGGTTAGCGCGACGATAAATTCAGCGATTTTCAGGAATTTATTGCGAACACCGAAATTATAGTAATGGAATAAAACTTTTTTCTATTGATTAAACTAGATTTCTACAATAAATGAAAAATATAAAGGTTATAAAATTATTGCTTCTAAAATGATTTTGATGGCGATATTGATGACATGTTTAAAAATTCATGCCTCGCTCGTGATTTCAGCAGTTAGACTTATTTGAAAACAAAAATACAAACAGATTCTTAATCAGTATGACAGTCCCTATGGCCCGTACTAGAATAAATGATTTATCATTAAAATTAACAAAATGGTGGGCAAAATACAAGAATCAATGTATTTTGGCCGTGTTTACTGTGTTATTTTCGATTTTAAAAGTAGGTTAGACTCAATAGAAATACTTTGTTGTAGTACCGGCTAGAGGTGTAGGTATGCAGAATAAGCAGTTCAATTTATAAAGCAATCGGTGTGATAGATTTTGAGATTTTACGTGCACCATGTGAAAAAATGACGTTCCTAGAAAAACGCGTTCAAAGTTTCTATCTATTGTGGTCAAGGCTCTGCGCTCCCTACGAAATACCTATGTAGAAGCTAAAAATTATTGGAATTTTTCAATAAAAATTTAACAGTACATTCTTGAGGATATCTACTTTCGAAAAATGTAATAAAAAAAATCGATTTTTTCGAATCGTCTAACCAGAATGACCCCTTAATAGGTGTTAGGTAGGAATAGATAACTAGGAGATAGTTATGAAAGTAGATAATAAGTATGTAGGTTCTGGGAATAAGTAAATAGTAATTAGGTATAAGGAAATAGTAAATAGGTATTAGGAACAGGTAATTAGTAAATAGATCTAGAAATAGGCAAATAGTGAACATGTCTAGAAACAGGTACACAATGGCAAATGTAGATCTCTCCTGTGGAAATTCTTATACGTCTGTCGGGATTTAGAGAATGCCTGTCTGAAGAACGATCCACATTTCTTCAGAGAAACTAGAATAAAAAGGGATACGTCCATGTACGAAAGTGAAGAATTAGGATCAGTTGCTTGGAGAAAATTTGCTTTGAGAGTGGAGAATTTTCTACTACTACATGAAACAATTTATCTTATAATACGTGTTTATGGGTTGTCAAATTTTCTTATATTTCCGAGAGTTATTTGAGTATTATTAAAATATCAACCTTTAACCTGACCAGTTACAAATAAGAGAAGAGAATTTTACACTTAATTTATAATTTATAAATTTTATGAAGATGCAATTACTTTTTTACATAGAAACTGAAGAAAATAATGGGAAATCTTTATTCCCTCTCGAGTAACTAAAAAATCCTCGAATAAATATAAGCCAATTTTTAACATCACAGATCCAATTCTATCAAAGTAACAGTAAATAATTTATTCTCTCTTTCTGTAGAACAGAAACAATCCCTTTACAGAAATTACATACGTTTCTCGATTATTTCGAGTAGTTGAATATCAGTCGTATTGATTTTCGCTGTCTATTTGCGTAAAAAAGTCTGCCAGAGATACGCAGTCGCATGCATATAGATCATTAATCAAGTAATTGCGATCCGACGTTATTAGTTAATGAATTTCGCGAGAAATTGTTACACTACCGCGCACAGCCGCGCTGTTGAGAAACGCAAGAGATAACTCTGTTTGTATTGTACTTTCGTTCTGAGGAAAGATAAATGTTGTACCATCTATCACTGAAAACTTGACATCGTTGAAAAGGTGAAATTGACCTACATGGTCTGTTGAATAATTATCAATTTCCTTCTGTCACTTTGCTATGCAAAACTCCTTTGAATGTCTCATATTTTCTTAAAAATTCATAAATCTTCGATTTTAAGTAGTATGAAACGGGATAAGTCCTCCTGAATGTCAATTTAATATTTTACTTTTGTCTGATCAATGATAGTAGCATTGCATAAATTGGTGAATAGTTAGGTTAGAATTTACTATGACATTTGCCTACGCAACTATGGTTTTACAATGCTGTATTTTTCGCTACAGTCAGAACAGAATCGATTAGACGTTCAGGTTAGCTTATATCTGTGTTTTATATTTAATAACTTTTATTGTATATAAAATTGATTTCATTGTATAACACTACAATTTCTTATTATCTCTTTTTTTTTCTACAATCCGGATATTTTTCCAATAAAACCGAAGTCTCCGGGCTAAAATTGGAGGGGTGGCAACCCTGCTTGTATAGTAAAAAGTTGTAATGCAAGGCGGAGCGTGTGTGTCCACAAATTGGTTCATTTAGTCCGTGCGTACTTTCAATTTCCTGGCATGAACGCAATTACAAGTTTTGACTGTACAAGTAAATCGAACGGCAAAGAGGAGCGTATATGGTGGTCTTTAGAGGGGAACACTACTTCGATTGAAATGGAAAGTCCTACTTCAGCCAGCCTATAATCCAGACATCGCTCCTTGCGATTACCACTTGTTTTGGTCGATGCATCATGAAGTTCAAAGCTGGATGAAGACTTTATAGGCTCAAAAATGAGCCCTTATTTCGTCGAAGGATTCAAATTTTACCAGAAAAGTGGCAAAAGATCGTAGACAGCCAAAGAAAATACTTTGATTCAGAAAAACATTATATAGGTTTATTCTCGACAAGCACTGTATTTCTCATCCTCCCAAAGCAAAGTTTACGATCGTGTTTTGCCACGAGTGCCGTACAAAGCCATTATCTGGCAGAAAGGTAAATAGGTGGTGCAGAAACAGCAAACTGCCGGGTACAAAGGAAAGTACTTTTTGAAACATCGACTTGCTTATTATGGTAAATGTCTTGCACCGAAATAGATCTCCATTAAGTAGAACATCGTTTCAGCATTACGAATAACCGCCGTTCCCGAAATATTCGCTCCACAGTGTTAATACTGCCACCTGAAATTGTGTTTTTTTTTTTTCAATTTCATAGGACTGTATTTTTAGAAAAAATTTTGTAAAAGTCCTCTCCGAGCAGGGGCCGAGAGGAATTTAAGAGACGCGCGAATATGCAAGATGCGGGGAGTGCGATAAAAGTTCTGCCGGGAGAGATGGTGACACAATTAGCGACCAATAACTTCTAAGAAAATGGAGTTAACGCGGAAAAGGAAATTAAATTTTAGCTACGTCCGCCTGACGCTTGGGGGTTACTCGTTGCGTCCCGAACTTTGTGTTTTCCATGTCAGTTCAGAAAGTTCTGGCCACTTATAAAATTTAGCAAGCGTAAAATTCCGAAACTTCGAGGAACCAGTTAATTAGCACCAGAAAAAGAAACAAAACGACGCGGCGAGTAAAAGGATCAGTTACAGGATAGCATTTCTACATATTTTTAATTTTTATTGTTTTAAAAATGATCATCACTTTCAAAATTCCAAAAAATGATTCAACGTCACGGTAGCGCAGTTGCAAAGGCATATTATTAAAATTAAATTGAAGTATAGGAAAATATTGTAGGAAGATTTTATGTGGCCCGTCATTATTGTGTTTGAATACGTCGGACGTAATATTTTGAGAAAAATAGTGGACGATTCTCGGACGATAACGATGCGCTTAGTGTCTGGCAACTGTTGCAAGAGAATCGAGCTGAATGGGGAGGAGTTCAGTTTTAGGTGCGCGAGATTGCCGGTACGTACTGAAATTGCTGGTATCTGCGAATTTATGTTTTCCAGGTTTCTCCTCGAACTGCGATGGAGTCGCAGTGTCTGAAAAAAATTCAGAGATTTCGCGAAGAATGACTGCGCACGGTTATTGCCTGGTAGCTGTCGCGAGAAAGTGGAGTTAACGCGAGGAATGAAATTGAATTCTCAAAATATTCTGCGGCTGCTCGCGAGAGACTGTTTTTATCTTCTTTTATGTGGGATCGTGTCTGTGGGTTATACCTATCTGGAAGCTGCTTGTACTTGGAAATTTTTGCGTTTCTGTCAAACTGGAATTTATTTATGGGTGTCGGGAATTTGTAAGTTGTGAGATTTTCTTGAGAAGTTAAATATGGTTAAATAAATAAAAAAGGGTGTCCATGATTCAGTTTGTTTTTAAAGAAAATATTCACTGCTAATGACGTTTAAACAAATAAAAGTTGATAGAAAAGTTTGTTAAAATAGACACCCAGAAATGGAAATAAAGAAATTAAACGAAATTCTAAAGTAAAATAGCTGATTACATTAGGTTCATTGATGGAAGGAAATAATTTTAGGTTAAAATAAATTGTCGGGGGTCCAAATCTAAAATATTTCTTTGCTGCTTGTTCGATTAGGAGGAAGTAATGAAGTTATCGTAAATTTGTTGGAGCGTCTTAAAATATTTTGTTCCCATGTCTGCCATGATATAAACTCTTGTGGTGATCTGAAACAAAAAAAAACAAATATTTTCTCAAAATAATAAAATGGCGGCTCTCCAAACAAAAAGATTAATTTTTTGCATAAAAATTTCTTGTTTTTAACTCGCAAATTTCCAATTTTGACTATAGCAGAAAAAACGTGGTAGAAGCTAGAATGACACATTTGCTGAACATATCTGCCAAGTTTGAACTAAATCGGTTCACTAGTTTCCGAGTTATTATGGCAACCAATTAAGACAAACCAGTTTCGAAACAATGGCGCAATGGAGAAACATATAATTGTACAGGCTAATATGAAAAGAATTTCGCGATAAAGTGAGAAAAAATATTTCATGTTCAGGTTCCTGTTAGGTACCTACAATCCGAATTTCGATCACTCCAAATATTCGAATAGGTACTTCTGATTATTCGGTTCCCTGAATCTCAAGTTCGAATTCTCTCGTATTCGAATATTCGTAGCAGCCGCACATTCTATCACTACTATAAAAATAAATCTCACTGTATGAACGTCATAGAAGAAATTCTTACACTGCTACCGTAAAATCGGGGAACATTGGCAGGTTTTTGATACATTTTGTTATATAATGTAAAAATTAAAATGTTTACAGTTACTTTAAGTATCCTATCATAACATTGCATGTTTCGTGCTTGTACTACAAGTGTTAAAATGCATAAAATTTTTGTCATTTTCTTCTTTAATACATGTTAAAAACGTTAGTGTACCGGGGTAACGTTGGCACATCATGTAGATATATAACGTTAACGGGTTAAGTTTTACTAATCTGAGGTCAGTAAACTTAAATTTATTTATTTCATTTTATTTTTCACATCTTAACTAAAATCAATTCGTAACGTAGGCACATCATATAAATAGCATTAACAGGTTAAGTTTTACTAATCTGACGTAAAACAATGTAATTTCGGTGTATGCCAATGTTGTCCCTGTCTGCCAATGTTCCCCCATTTTACGGTATGGATCAGAATGCTTTCCATATCCGCTGTGAACGGTCAGCTTACTCACCACCTACGAATTAAACGATCTGATACTTCGTTCATTTCCCAGTGTCCATTACCCAGAGAAGAACCACAGACCGAACCACAAAACCGTGAACCCTTTCTCCCTTCACAGACGTTCGAAGAGCACTTCGTTCAGTATGGAATAGAATCCTTGGCCCGTGATTCCGTTGGCCGGCGAGCTCGTACGATACAGCCACGACCTGCTGGGAAATGTGGGACGAGCTCGAATTCGCGGGTATTGTCCGTGGGTGATGAAGGGTGGACGGAAATGGTTTTTCCTACGGTGTTCAGTCGACCTTTCTACCGATTCGCTGGCACGCGGGAGCTCATCACGCCTGGAGAGACCATTTTCGCGGGCCGAGAGTTAATTAACGTCACGTCGAACGTGGGTGGCGCACCTTTCGCCACCCACGGCTCTACTTGCTACAACGTGTCTCTTTTAGCAGTCATTACTGAAATCCCTGGGCGCCGTTATTTATAGCTGTTTTCTTCGATTTGCTTCGGGCTAGTGTTTGCCGAACACTCGGCTTTCCTCATTGCCCTTCCACCTCATTCCCGCCAATTTTTTCCTCTCACGCGTCGCCTTCCCTCGTTCCCAGTCACTCGTTTCGCGGGCCATCTTTCCTCCCCTCGTTAGACGCTCGCTAGAAACGAGAGAGTTATTTCTCCGTTTCTTTCTTCCGGTTTCTTTTTTGCACATCGTCTGCTTTTTGTTTGACAGCTACTCTCTGCTGCGACGCAAAATTTGCAGAGAAATACGTGAGTATCTTTGTTCAGGTTTTGAGTTCCTCGAATTTTCTTGGGAAACTGTGTGGCTAGGAGGGTGGAATTTAAAACGTTTGTGATAGAGGAATTTTTTTTTTTTTTTTGAGTTTTAGTCCTTCGAGGTCTTTAATTATTTTAAGGTATATTCCACAGGTTTTAATTATATTTGGAGAAATTCAGGAAAGATAAAAGTATTGTTTGTCTTTTAACAAAGATATTAGAGAACATTATGACACAGAATAATAGACACTCTGGACGTAGGAGTTGAAAGTAGTAAGAAATTTTTTAACTGAAATTGATGGTTAAATTTTCTGTTTTTGTTAAATTGCAGAGAATTACAAGTTTTACAAATATCAGAGGGGGTTTCAAATTGTGGAGCAATTTTTCTTATATTTCATAGTATTATTTTCATAGTATTCTTGCCCATTTTGTGCACAATGTTTATTTGGTGTATAAAAATTCATATAATACATCCCAGTTTTCACAATAAAAGCCACTGTGATTCAGTGGTAACCCATCTTCCTGCTAATTATTCCTTGGCTTTCAAAGCCAAGAAAACAAATGTTCAAACAAACACTCTAAGTACAAATGTCTTTGATGTAACAGGTAATCCAGTCTTCGAAGAAATTACACTCAACAAGCGTTTTTCTTCGAACGATTTTGTCTTCCTTCATCAACTGAAGATTTCCTTTCACGTCACCTAAGTTCGTTACCGTTCGATCAAATGTACGCCCACGCGATTTGCAGCTAATTTAACTTCTCCTCTGTTTGTCTTTCATTCTGCTTATATTACTTGCTGTTTCTCTTTTCGAGCCACCTCGAAGCCCGCCTGCTCTTCGTAGGTTATTGATGAAATTTCCCTGGCGATGAATGGGGGCGCATTGAAACGAAGCAACTTTGCATTTCTGACGTTTTATAGCAACAGACGGCTAGAATGCGCTGCAGCCTCCTTTAATATCACTATGCACCGATTCTTATCGCTTTTCCTCGAGCATTGTGTCAGTTCCGCCGCCCTCCTCGGCAGAGTGAGGGCTTTCCAGTAGGAAATTCCTTTGCTAAGTAAAAGTCTTAAATTAAAACTTCAAACGGCGCAGGGTTAGAAAAATGCCCTTTCAAGTCGGGCAAGCATTTCCGAACGATAACCTCGGCTGAGAGAATTTGGCCAACCTGCTTTGCGCTTGGATCATATGCCGATACTAATGAAAATTTACACTTCTATGTTGCTTGTTAAATCTTCGTAAAAGTAGTTACACGTGGATAGACGAGGCTTTTTCAATGAAAATGATATTTTTATTTATGGGCGATTTGAATTGAAGAGGGATGCAACTTCATCTTTACCAATTTCGAGTAAACTACAACAAACTTGTTATAAAATTATTGCTATGTCATAACATTAGCAGGAGAATACTAAGTGAAAAACATACATTTTCACACAATAAGTAGTAGTTATGGATTTGATAAGTTTTTATTTCTATTTTTGGCGAATTTTTCAAGTCTGCAGCTGCACCTGTCTTGCACCAAAGAATACAAAAATTGGTCGCTTTTTGATAACTATGCACAATAAGGAACACATTTTATTGATTTATTGTTGTCTACGTTTTCCTCGAAACAATTTTTCAAAAATGCAATTTTTTACCGAATTTAAAAATTGAAACGGGATTCTACGTAATTGCACTGGCTTCCGCGCAACCCTCTATTTCGAAATTTCATACACTCTATTTTTTTTTTACGAAACATTTTTCTGCGAAAAGACCCATGTTTCAGGGACCCTATCGTTTAAACATTTAGTAATCGCAATTAAACACATATGTAATTAATGGGGAAGCCTTATTTAAGACGCTAGGAATAACGTGATTCTGGGGATTTTTTTTTTAAGAAAATGTTAAGCGGATCTTTTCCAAACTTTCAGGGTATTTTAGTTCACATTCGAACAAAAACAAATTAATTTTTACGTTACGAAGTGTTCGGTAGAAATGAAGTTCCTTAAGACCCGCGCGGCGGAGTTGCAAATTGGCGATTGTAACGGTGGCCAAATTTCTTCCCTGAAATAAAGAAACTAAGGATTTTCTTCTTTCTAGTATAATTACATTATCGACAAACCTAACAACTGAAAAAAAAGTTAAAAGTTGGCAAATTGATGGGACTCCAAAGAAAAAGTTTCAATTCTACCCCAAGATATTTCGTACTATTTATGGAAAAAGAGTTGTTCAATTCAATTTATTTATCAATGCCTTAGGTTCATCGACAATGTAATTATACTATAAATAAGATAATTTCTACCGAACACTTCGAAATGTAAAAATGAATTTTTATTGTTTGAATGCGAACTAAAATACCCTGAAAGTCTGGAAAAGATCCGCTTGACAGTTTCTTAGAAATTTTTTTCAAGAATCACTTTATTCCCAGCGTACTAAATAAGGCTCCTCCCGTAAAGAACATCTTTGGTTCTTTGATTTTCGATAATCCTGTCTAAAGTTATCGTGGCGGTAGTGCAGGCCAGTTATTTTTACAACGATGCAGCACGCAATGCATATCAGAGGCAAGGGTGGGTAAAAATGAAATAAAGAAATTGTTTTATAACCTATATTTGTAGCAGAATAAAGTGCAAAAAGTTTTAGACTCGTACATTGTGGGTATACTTTTTATTAGAAAAAAAAAATTATAAAAGTCACTTATGCTTTTCGCGCGATTTGACCTAAGGATGCCCTTAATCCTACATGGAAGTAGGGTAAAGAAGCCAGTAAATGACCGAATTGTTGAATGAGAAGCCCAGTAAATGACCGCATACTTTTATTAAGAATTGTGCTTATTAATGTTTGTTTAATACGCAAAACTAAAAATATGGGATATTAAAAGTGCAACTACAGTCTATTTATAAGCAAATAGTAATTTTTAAATTTATAATTGACGTTTCTTTGATTAATGGTCATTCACTGGTATCCGGTCAATTACTGGTTGGTTTACCCTACATCAAATAATGTCAATCTACACAATTTTAGAAAAATATACTGAAATGTGCTTACTAAATCATGAAACAGTCAAAGCTGATCTGCTTCATCATGGTCATCTACCCCAGAAACTACAGAACGATTTTATTTAGACTTCCAATCTACTCAGAATTTTTTCACATTCAACGCTACCTATAACTCAATTTCAGCAAATTACTGCGCTGCCTCCGTTTTGCAGCAAAGTCTTCAATTACGGCCTTGATTGCTGTGATTGATCTCGACCTCACGGCCTTCCCGGTCACATTCGTCCTGACTTTCATCCACCCTCCTCCCCGTTGCACAAAGCTTGCCGCTGAAAGATCGAGTCGCTTGATCTCCGCCTGTAATTTCGGTGATGAGGGCGAGACTGGTTACCGTGAAAAGTCGACGGACAAGAAATATTTGTGAGCCGAGGCCGCGGATGAATCGACGTCTTTCTATTCACAGGCACGCTTTGAGGACGCAACTCCGAAGAGACACGTCCCTCCTCTGGGGATCGCGTTTTTACCGCGGCGGGATTCGAAGAAGAACGTTTTCAAAAGAGCTCTATACTGTTTCTTTGTTTCCCTGTTCCTCTCTCGCGCGTCTTTGCTGCGGCGAAGCAATGAGCGGCCTTTGAAGTTGCTGCCTACCTATCGTTCGTTTCTTCGTGCTTCTGACGGTCCATTGCGCTGAGAATGAAGAAGAAGGGACGCGTGTATGATTAAAGGCTGCGGATCGACAACGCGCGCCGTTTGTCTTGAAGATTCGGACGAAATCGTCAGCGGCAGCGTCAGAGAGACGACGGAAGGCAGTTCTGCTAGAATCTCGAAAGTTATCAATGAGAGTAGATGGTGAAGGCTTTTGAATTTCGTGGAAATTGGCTAGATGGGCAGAGTTTCGGTACTGTACGGAATTGGAAGTGGGAATGGATTAGAATGAGGGGTGGATTTAAATTGATCTGGTAGGTATAGCTAAACAACTCCAACTTGATCAAATGAGAGCGCTTGCGGAATCGAGAGCTGGGGCACCGGTCCTTCCACTCATGAGGCATTTTGCTAAACAGGGATTCACTTTTTGAAATAGACAGTTGAGACAGCTTCCACTACCTTTTCAATTAAGAAATAGGATTTTTACCTCTAATTATTCCTCACGATTAGTGTCTTGCAACGATACAGTTCGTTTATCTACGTTCCAAGTAGGGAAGGAAAGAAGCTTGAGAACCGCTTGGACGGTTACAGCGGGACCAAAAGAGGTGCAGATTTTACCACTGATTAAAAATTCGTTTTTACTTTTATCCCGCCGCGGAGAAACGAAATAATGAGATTCGTGAGTAATCGATAGCAAGGATATCCGAGTGATCATCCGGCTGCCTGAATATCTCGCGTCGAAAGGCTCCATTCGAATTGGCTGACCTACTTCTTCGTCTTCATCGTCTAATGCGAATTGATTTTCGGATATTAAACGTCTAAAGTGACGTACCCGGTCGGCCATCGGTTTCCCTACCCCTTTAAATTAATAATCGGCCGTCACATTTTCTGTGGTTACGCGCCTCCAATTAGCATAATCGACTGTTGGGACAAAGAGAAATGGCATTTCGAGCAGCTGGAAAGAAGTTCATCTGAGTCTATCTTCTTGAATTCCGTGGAAGGTAAGTAATCCTTGTGGGGAACGAGAGGTTGGCTACTGATAAGCAAGGATAAACCGCTTGCCTTACGATTTTTATGAAGGTTGTGAACTCTACAGTTAACTTACATCGAAAAAACAAAGATAGGTACAGTAATCAGTAATTTGTGAATTGTGATTGTTCTTATTCGAATATTTCAGTATTCGAGTGTTCTTATTCGAATATTTCAGTATTCGAGTGTTCTTATTCGAATATTTCAGTATTCGAGTGCTCTTATTCGAATATTTCAGTATTCGAGTGTTCTTATTCGAATATTTCAGTATTCGAGTGTTCTTATTCGAATATTTCAGTATTCGAGTGTTCTTATTCGAATATTTCAGTATTCGAGTGTTCGTATTCGAATATTTCAGTATTCGAGTGTTCGTATTCGAATATTTCAGTATTCGAGTGTTCTTATTCGAATATTTCAGTATTCGAATACCTATGTATTCGAATTATATTCGCCAAATAATTGAGCAACTGAAGTATTCGAATATTCGAATATTCGAATACCGAAAAATTCGACAAATACTCCCAGCCCTATTCTATATCGGTTCCAAGACGGTTCTGGAATCGACTCTCGTATCGATTTTGCAGTAAAAGAAGTGGTGCAAATATAGGCTAAGGTCTAAACATGGACTAGTTGAAGTATTGGGTCATAGTGAGTGTTTGACTCTATCGCAGAACGTATAAAAGTACGACTGAGGACCAAAGGAACTGTGAGAATCAGATAATGGCTCGCATTTATTCAGTTAACTTCTTGTGTTGCAAAATACCTTAAAAGAACCAACGAATGAGTGTTAAAAAATTTCACAGGTATGTTTCTTTTATTTTTTTAACAATAATCTGATGAACTGAGAGTTTAATTTGCTATGAGCGCCATATTGTTGACATTGTAAGCTTGTTTTAGCGTAATTTTTATTAATGAACAGCGTCGCGTAGTAACGACTTTCAGCGACGTTGAAATTCATCAGAGGGGGCACCCAGGTGACGAGGGTGCGAGTTGCATGTTTTTCGAAGGACTTTTCTCTGAACACACAGGCGGAGAACTTTTGGTGAAGTGTTTTCAGTATTACATGTGGGCACACAATGTCTGCGAAGGTGTTGAAATGGACATATATTTCTGTGACTACTGTCACGTCCAGAATTGCCAGACCGTTCTAGACGAGAAGGGAGTTCTTGCCCCGTCGCCTCCGACGTAACCGTAAACCCTAAAGCCGGCCGGTTACGCCGCAATGGAGTAACTGTGCGAGGCGGGTGGATCGGCGTAGGAGGATCGAGGAGGAAAAGAAGAGGTGCATTTCGTCTTGGGACCGTCAGCCAGACTCATCAGTAGGGCTATAGCTGACGGCCCTTGGCTTAGACACACACGGAGACTAAGAGGAAATAACGTGGGACTTTAACTGGAAGTTTAACTGATTTTTATTTCCTTGAATGTCTCTTACTATGTTTGCCATGGTTTTGAAAATAGGTTAAATTTGTCAAAAATATTCTCAAAATCAAGTTTCAAGCATTAAGCTAGCCATTCTCTTTTATAGAATTCTTTTTTTTCTCTAATTTATGAATATTCTTTGTCGAGATAATTACTAACCATTAAGCATGAAATATTTTCCATTCCCTTAACAGGAAATTTTATTTACACCTGGAGTAATAAAAGTTTAATTGCGTCCCCCTTGTAATTATGTAAATTTTCTGGTATCTTTCGCGACAGTTTTATTTCCCTATCTATAGTCAGGAAGCGTGTCATTTTTAAAACAAGGACTTTCATATCTAAATGAGTGGGCCACGTAATCTGTCCTAACCGTTCCGAAAAATAATTGGAGAGTGCATCTAACTGTGAGTAGATACACCATGAATACATTGATTATACAGTGATGGGAAAATTCCAGTGTTGCTACAATAGGACACAAACTTGTCTTTTTATTAAAGTAGACTTCTAACGCGATAGGGAAGAGGTTTAAAATTCTTCTCAAGCAAGTTTTACTTCAGAACAGAAGATAATTTAAAGTTTTCTTTTGACCCTGGATATCAAACACATTTAAGAGACACTTAAAAATTGTTTTTGTGAAAGCGCGCCTGCAAAATAAAAATAATAAGATAAGCTTCTAACGTGGTGATAAAGAAATCCAAGCAGTTGAAATTATAATAATTCAGATTTTTAAACTAATTTGTTATTTTACTATTATGCAACGTCATAGTAAAAGATGTTTACACCCAAAATACTTACACAGATATATACAAAATATACAAATGACACTTAAGTTAAAATATGGGGAATCCATCTCCATTCTCCCGATACATCTACTCAAAAAAATATTATACTGGAAATGAGCGATCTTCAAGCAAGAACTTCAAAATTAAGAAAATTTGGGGGTTCCTTCCACCAAAAAGTTCACATAAAAGATAAAATAATGAATAATCTATTAATCCACGCGAGAAGAAGCAAATCGCAGTCCTGTGTTTCGAGAGTCTCAGAATCTTTCCCTAACAAACTTCTCGTTGACTTACTAAAACAGACCAAGTCCATCATTCCATCCTAAAATCCTTAAGGACTAATGGACGCAATTAGTATGTTTTTTACAACAATAGATTAATAAAAATCCACACGGATAAAAATACATGTATATTACAGTAGCTTTCAATTATTACCTGATTTATTGTAATAGATTGAATTTTAAATTTAGAATAACCGAAAATTAAGAAATGTTGACTTTATCAGTTTTACCAACAAGCCAACGTTTGACAACCCAAAAATCTCCTTTCTTCGTAATCATATTGCCGCAGCCACTTACTTCCTCTGAATCTCGAAAGTGCTCCAGTGACCTAATACCCACACCTAGTAGTTACCTCGTATCCACAGAGTGAACCGTGACAGACGATAGCAATTACGTGCTGCGGGCCACGCAGTTGTGAAGAATTTATTTGGTCGATGCGAGGCTTTGATAGACGAAGGGTGATCACCGTCACGTAGGGGGTGGCGCGTGCATACACTCGCTGGCGCAGCGTTGCTGCATACGTACAATCGCACGAGCAAATGTCCATATCGCTGATAACTTTTGTCCCAGGTATGATCGTGGTAGGCGAAAACATTGGGATAGATATACTGACGGTCATCATTCCACGCGTGGGTTCGCGAAAGCAACTTGCTCTTTGCTCAGAGATGTGGAATGATTTCTTTCGCTACGGCACTCGGGGTTACGTGAAACGTGCCAGCTGAGTGAGCTGGTGAGAGATAAACCAATTATCTGCCGTTTGGGACCAGTGATGGATGATGGATGCACGAGGGGTGGGAACTTCGGCAATTCGGGTTAATATTGTGGAAAATATACTGATGTAAAAGAAGGGAGTAAACGTTGCATGAAGCTAAGGGTGGTATTAGATATATGGGATGGTTATTGTTATGACAATTGTGTCATACGGAGGGATTCTTCATGGATAAACAAATTCAGAGTACAAAATAACGTTTCTGTAAATTGGTTTTGAGTTATCAGAAAGTGGCCTTGAAAGTGCGTCAAATTTATTTTGATAATTCGCGAAGCCTCGCTGTAAATTGTAATTTGCTATTCCTAGATGTAAATAGTTATAATGATAGATTACAATGGATAGATTTCAGATAAGGTAGGGTTTAAAGCGGAGGTATTTAAACATATGCCAATCATCTGGAACGACTCACAGATTTAACTTAAGCGATTCACGCGTATATCATTGAAAATAAATATATACGTCGATCTTCTGACAAGCACTCTGCAGTAATTGTTCGTGAAATGGGCTAAGTGCTGTAACGTTCATTTATAAGACGTTCTTTCTTATTCGTAAAACGAGATTTTACGTAACAATAGATTTTCAGTTTTATTTCAACAATAGGACATAGTGGAATAATAACCCCTTCAAGGAATAATAACACTTGAAGACATTCCCTTGACCCTTTCGAATGATTGTTAAACGACTTTGCGCGTCAGATTTACGCAAAGCAACCTTCGAATGATTCGTTTAATCATACATGGTGCATTCAAGAATGAATGCAGATTAATTGCACTGTCGCTCATAAGTATTTGCCCAGATACTGTTTGCCAGTAGAACAAGTCAAAACAAAATTGGATTATTGAAAAGACTTAACAAGTGTTAGTACAAGCTGTCTTGTTTTATGCAAAATTTACTGCCATAAAAATTCACTAATTCTGGTTTTAAGAACGGAGGATATAATCCTCTTAAATTTAACTTCTTCCATTTTTCTTATTGCTATCTTTTATCAACCTTCTGGAAGAACAATAAAGAATCTAGCTCAGGCCATCAGGAAATCTTGACACAATTACTATACACTGTTTACAAACTATGGTAAGCAAACGCTTCATAGAAACTTCCCACTGTATAAAGACCACTGACCCTATTTAGGTACTTCCTAGTAAATAGTTCTAAAACACCAATTTTCAACAATCTTACACTACAACTTTCTTCTTTTTAAAATACCACTCGTACATAAATCTCGTGTTATCCCTTTAGCGCCCGCACCTAGATGCCGTTGAAGGAAAAATATCCCGCTTTGTTTTTATCATTAAAAATGGTCTGAATTTATATATTTTTTTACAAATTTTTTTTTAATTTTTTTTAAAATTTATTTTTTTCCGAAGTCAAAATACATAAAACCAAAGAATACAGGGTTCAGATAGATCCAACTTTCTTCAGTGAATAAAACTACACTAAACATGTTTCACTTAAACTGTGGCAAACAGCGAAATTCGAGTGCAAACGGCGAAACGGCAAAAAAAAGGAATGTATCATAGGGTAAATGCACCAGTAGTCGACCATGTATCAGTAGTCGACCACTTTCAGAAAAACATGAAAAATAAGGTTTTTGGAAGTGACGATCTTTTGAACAAAATGTAGTCCTCTAACTGCACTCTAACTGCACTCTGTTCAAAAGATCGTCACTTCTAAAAACCTTATTTTTTACTTTCAGAAAAACATAAAAAATAAGTGTTTTAGAAGTGACGATCTTGTGAACAGAGTGCAATTAGAGTGCAGTTAGAGGACTGCACTTTGTTCAAAAGATCGTCACTTCCAAAAACCTTATTTTTCATGTTTTTTCTGAAAGTGGTCGACTACTGATACATGGTCGACTACTGGTGTCTTTACCCTATATGATACGTTTGGCGCTAAAGGGTTAAATACATATTGAAAGAATTCCACGCATTTATGACAACAGAGAAATTACATTGTTAAGAAAATACTTACAAGCGTCAGTGTAGATAATTATCTTAAACCTAGAATACTAATGTTTTTCGGTGTAGCTTGTAATGCGTTCTTTAGTGAATTTTATTTTTTTATGAATATTTGAAAATTGTATTTTTTCCAAAGTTGTTTTCCTTTTTTATTTGCAAAGTACTGCAGTAATTCTTGGAAGTGTTAGACATGCACATAAATATTATGTACATTAGTATTCTAGGGTTAAAAGCAGTCTAGCAGCTCTTTCGCTACAGGCTACTATTTGAAAATGGGGACCAAATAGCGACGAATGGTAACATTTCCATGGAACGCCCAGGCATGCGACAGGATCACGTGTCGAACCCTAGTAGCTGGTTTATGAAGCGTTATCCGTGTCGATTCTCGCGGCGCGATAACGATTAACGCGCGATCACGCGGGCCTTGTGTTATCAGCGTAGTAATTCTACGTGGTTACTCAAGTACACCCCGCGTATTTTGCTTCTATTAACATAAGCGTACTTTCTCCCCTCGTTCCTAGCCAAGGCTCGTGTTTCCTCAAGGGTTTCCCATTTTGGCAAATTAACACTTCGAGTGGCACAAAATTTAGCGAAACATAGCTTCGAGTCAGCTCGGCCTTTTCTAACGATCACTTCTAACGGAAATTTTTTGCCCAGCTTCCCGTGGACTTTGCACAGCACCAATGAAAACTTACTTTATGTTAGGGTAATTCCGGGTGAGATGGCACTGCGGGTGAGATGGCTCGATCACGCTCCTTTTGCAAATATATCTTTGTCCTTTATAAAACCACTAAATTTACGGTGTGCTGATTTTTTTAAAAAGTGGGCCATCTCTCCCCGACTTACCCTACGTGTAATTAGAAATGACTCGAATGTAGTCGAGTTTGGATACATTTTCATCAGAGGAATTTCGGCAATCCATTGGTAATGCTTTCATCAAAATCTAATGGAGAATATAAAAATTACTATTTTCATTACTGCATGACTCATCGGAGACTTGACAATATTCGGGAATACTTGGACAATGCTTTCGATGCTTTCCAGAAAATATCGACGTGAAATTACGTTAAAACACGTCGACGCCACTCAACGCGTTAATTAGGGAACCCTGCTTCTAAATAGAATGTACTCATTTAAATATTTAATCCTCGAACTTCGAAAGACTTGGTTGCACGCACCTTTACACGGAATATTTATAGTTATTGTTCGTACATATTCGCATTCTTTCAACAGTAGGGAACTAATATCCCTCGCTCCACAAACCTATCTTCTCTAAATTTCAAGTGTAGGCATCGAAATTTCACGTACCTAAGCGTCGCTAGGAATTTTCATTCCTGCTTTAAAATCGTAGCAGCTCTTACTGGAATCATTGAATCCTGACGATTTTTCATTTCATGCAAAATTTGTGCTATTTTCGCGACAGTTGAAAAGGCAAGACTTAGAGGTTCACTGAAAATTTGCAGGGGCTATAATTGTCTATTAACCTGCTGATATGCTGAGAAAGTGGAAGATATAACGAATAAGATACACTTCCAGTAGCTTATGATTCACCTTAATAGCGAAACAAGATATATATTTTCAATATAAATACTCGTTTCTTAAAATAAAGGGGTATAGACTAAAATAATTCCAGATGTACCTACTGCGTCGGCGAAGAATTAAGAATCAAAGTTCAAACACTCTGTCGGGTTTGCTTTATGCTTGAAGCTTCTTCGAAACAGAATTATGGATTAAATTGGAATTTTAATATTTTGTATTAATGCCCGATTCTGCACTTCACTGTCACTTAATTTAATTTGCTTTTCATAGAAATTCGAATGCTTTACGATTTTTTTCCTATCACCCTCTAACATTCCTTATCTCATTTTCTAATTTCCGCTTCCGCAGTTTTGCTTTCCATTTTTCACCACCTCCACCCCCAGTACCTTATCTTCTCTCCCCCGCACAATATTCCCATTTCATCGTTATAGAAGGGAAATGGCGCATTGACAACGTAATCACGTAAATGAAACACAGTTGTTACACTCGTTTCGCGGAATTCTGGTTCGGAGAAGCATAAATTTACCATTCAGAGGTATTGATTGTCGTGTTACCTTCCCGCTTCCTCGGCCAAACAGAGCCACAGCCTGACTCGGAGACACGAAGTCCTCGTTTCCCTTGTTAAAAACTGCTATTGCATATACTTACGCGAGAGTTGTGTGTGATTCCCCTCGAACGATTGTAGAAGTACCCGAGCTCCGCTCCGAGGGTGCATATATTCTTTTCAACCTCGAGTCGAAGCGTTATCGAGATCGGTGGGCGATATTCTTCAAGTATTTGCGAAATCATTCAGATATGAAGTCCTGGCGAACCCATAATATGGATCTTTTGCTATCCACATCGAAGTGGCTTGGAGTACATCGTTTGTTCAGAAAATACATCTAGATTCCCGTCAACTTTCGCTTGTGAGAAAATAATTCGGGATGGCTTCTTTGAGAATTCTTTTCTTTTGCAATTCAAACGAAAACTACACAAATCAAATGAATTTCTCGCGAGTTGAAAGGTAAATGGTATTCTCGTTATTTTTCATTCGTAAGCAACGTTTTTAATACAATTCTCGCGCGAGAAGAAATGTAGGAAAATGTGGAAGGTTATTTTTCACAAAGGGTGAGTTTAAAGGTCACTAAAGAATTAATTAATTACATTGTTTACGTGGAAACAAACAATCGAGTGGGGACACTTGTAGCGAATGGATGCCAAAGAGGAAAAGAGGAGCACGTTTATATGTTATTTTTGAATTTCCTGGAAACAAGTGTGCCATTTTATTGCGAAATCAATTGCAAGGCTAAGCTCGTGTGCGGTACGAGAATGTTTTGATCGCACGTGAGCGTCCCCACGACTGAATATACACTAAAGAATATTATATAATAACAGTACTATAGTCGAGCATTATTCTGTAACAATATGGTGAAGATTGGACCAACTTTCGTTGACACTTCTTGAAGCTCGAAAAGTGTTTTTGGGGTTTGAATTGAAAATCCGTTAGAAATCAAAACTAACGTTAGGAGGGAAACATTCTAAATTTTTCTGTTGGCATAAGTAAAAAAAGCTTTTTTATGAAACACATTTTTACGTTATCGTCTTAGTGTTTAAAATCAGTGACGATTTTTCGTGCTATTGAACAAGTATTTTCGGTGAATTGGTACAAAAGTATATAAATATTAATAGCTTGTTTAATTATTTCCAATATAACTTGTCGATAGTCTCGAAATAAAAGTTTTGGGCACTAGTAACAAAATTTGCGAGTTGAAGTGTTTACCTCTGTTATTCAAATATTAAGTATTTAGATATCTAAATATTTGATTGTTCATTATATTGAAATTTTTTATCTAAGGAAATTCGATTCAGTAATTTGAAATATTTAATAATTATCACCATTAGTCACAACTAATTAATTAGTTCCTAGTAGTTGATTTATTCCACCTTCTGCCAAATATTTATTTAAAACTTCTGTTTTTACTTCAGCATTCAGCAATGTGATTTCTCCTTTCATAAAAGTGGAATTGTTTGGCTATCCAGCAGAATTGATTAGTGAAACGTTGCTCCTCAATAGTTTAAAGACAATCAAGACTCTGCTTTGCTTCGACAACAATAGCGAACGATTTCATCGTTTGTGTGTATAAAGGCTGTAAAGTATCGAGTCCTTTTTGCTTCCGTGAACAAAAATTATTAGCTATTCTGGTTTTGCATGAACGTTTTCCCATCGACCTGCTCACGGTCTGTTATTATCCCCTCTTCTCCATTATTTCTCCCTTTGCTACCCTCATTTCTTCCTTCCTAGTTAAATCTGTCTCTCGCTTTCAGCTACTACTTTTCTTTAGATTTCCTCTTTCGACTGTTTCATCCCTCCCCATGCAACCTCCTCGTTTTCTACTTTCGCTTCTAAAATTATACCTGGGATCGCCACGAATGTTCGAAGGCGTTCTCTGAAGGACTCGTAACAAAATGATTAACACGTTCCGTCACATTGGAAATGAAAAAAGTGGATTGCGTCAAGTTCCCCATAATTTTAGCTCTTTTTGTTACCTTTTGATTTCGACACTGAATTGAGAAATACCATTTTCCTTTGCATGAAACTTTCACCCTCCGATACACAACGTGATACTGATTGTGGTAAAAAAGTTCATATCCCTCTTTTGTTTCATATTTTCTCCAAAACTAAATTGACTTAATCAAAACCACCAGAATTATTGGAATATCCTTAAATAATCCCTGTTTCTTCGGAATCCGCTGCACCACCGTAATTCCAACCCTCGAACGATGTATTCCAAGACTATCTAAACGAACTCGTTGAAGCTTTTCTCAGTTCGTGTAGAGGAGAGAACTCTCACCTTCCCCTCTACCGTTTTTCTAAATATTCTGCATCCGCAGCTCTACATTTGCTCGAAGCACTTCGGATAGCCATTTAGATAAAAAGTCAAGGTTCAAGAATATTAGTTTCAGGCGTAACGGTTATACCAGTGACGCGAATAATTACATTTACCCCTCCTTTGAACGGCCATGTTGCTGTTAACGCTTTACCAGCCAGCGTTTTAACGCGAAAATGTGAAATGCACTTTTCGATTAACGAAATAGGGGGTCCACTTTCTTCTGAACGTTTGATCCTTGGAATATTCCAGCGAAATCGAGACCATTCTTTAAATCGTGTTTTCTTAAACTCCCTAATATTTCATGCCCCAAAGGATTGCAATTAATATCTGCGAATAGCTGAGTGAATTATAGATTATTAATTACTAGGTTGCGAAACAAGTATCTTAAAATTGATGATTTGTCTCGCAAATATTATGTTACAGTGGGCATAAATTGGAAAGATGTGCATACTAAATTAATTAACTCGAACATTCTATTTATCCAATTCTCCTGCACTCGGGATTTTTTTCATAGAAATGGATATTAATTGACGGAATCTACTTGCAAATTTCTTAACACATTGCAGCTGGGAGACGTAGAAGCTCGTTTTTCAAGCCAAACTGCTTTCCCCTCCAATTTTTATTTATATCACAGTGGTGATTGAAAGAAAGGTCACGAACAAGTATTTTACATTATATATATATATATAAACAATTTTAACATTAGGTTTTACTAATTATGTTGATATCCCTGGGTTATTCTAGAAAATCCTCTGACTTTAAGGAATACACTTTTGAAATTACTTATTGCATCACTCGAATACTTAACATGTTGCCACTTGCACCTCATTTAATATTAATACTAGGAAAATACTATAGCGTGATTATTCACTAGTTATTCTATGCTCGATATCTTGGCCAAAGTAAGTTGGATACCAACCATTTTATTAATCATGTAACTATGTGCAGACTACGTGGGTTTCGAGGCGATGCAATAAATCTATTCAGTAGTGCAGATACCAGCATAGCTTTCTCGTTTTTAATTATGGCCTGTTTCTTTACTATCTAACACTGTGAGTGCCGCAGGGTTTCAAAAAATGGCCCTTTCGATCACAAAAGTCTTGTACAAAGCGAGCTCTAAGCTTGGTTTAATAAATATTCGAAGACCGTCGGACAATTCTTTTGATACTTTCCTGAAAATATGGGAATATGGCTAGAAATCCTTTGGCGTGAAAACACACTGGCGCCACTCAAAGTGCTAAACTTTCTCTGTCATGCACCGCCATGGGTGGGCATCATACAATTGAAGGTTGCAAGGGAAAATCCACAGTGTCCAGCATGCGAAAATTTGCAGGAGAAAGCAACTAAACTTTGAAACACTGCAAATCAGATACTTTTGTATCTGTCCCAATGAAAATATTTTTTAAATCTTCGTTAAACGCCTATTATTTTTCCTTTAAATTATAATAACATTAAGTTCACACAAATCTTCGATAACATGTCACTCAGCTACCTGTTCCCCTTCGCGACTTGCCATGTTTAAATTACCCATGAAAACAACGTAATGCGATCATAATCTCGTTTTCACATTTTTTGGACGCTGATGGTTTTCCCTCCTGGATTCTTCAATTGTTGTTGACTCCAAGTACCGTTAAGGAACTAGTTCTTGATCAGGCACTAATTTTTGATCAGTTCATGAAATAAATCGTTCTTTTGAGTTTATGTCAATAAATAATTGCTTGAAATAATTACTAACATAAAAACTGATAATTCAAAAATATAGGTGTTGTCTGTGAAAGCAGTTAGTATTGTTAATTTTAGATGATCAAAAACTAGTTCCTAGTCACCTTATTATTTCATACCTTATAAATAATTAAATTATATACTTATTTTCAACTTTTTAAAATTTTTCCTTGAAGTTTAAACATTAATTCAACTTTTAGTATAAAAAAAGTCTATGGTTTAATGTTTTATTAGGTTAAAAATAAATATTAAAACGGGAAACCCTCTAAACTGATCAGAAAGTAGTTCCTTAACGGTACCGTGGCTATCCAGTGTGACTTCATATTGTTAATAATGCAAGAGTTTAGGAATAGCAAGTGACCACTCGTAGTTTTGTTAAACACTAGGGACTTTATTCCTAAAGAGTCTGACGAGGGAACTGGAAAGGCTAGGATGCCTTCTGGCAGGAGGAATACGACGAACCGCATAACACTTACCCTAAAAACGTGTTTTTTCCTTACATTCAGTAACCAAATCTAACACCAGAAGGGGGCCACTAGCATAGGAATGTTCTTTGTCAGTTGAATCGGCGCGCATAATGGAAGGTGAAAGTGGTGTTAATAAAGTGTCACTGTAAATTAGAACGCGCTATCTAATCCCTCATTATTTCGTTATAGGGAGCATAGTGTGCTTCCAGAACGTAATTCGAACCCGCGAAGTGAAATAGAATCGCAAATACGGGTAGTGAATCTCACGCAGTTCTGGGGAAAGTTATTCACCGCGAACATGATCTGCTCTAACCTTCTGCTGCCTCCAATGCAACTATGTATTTAATTGTTATCAAAGAACGATGTTAATAGCTACGGTTGTATATTTTTGTCAGGATTAAGGCAGAAAGTACAGTTCAATAGGACCGAAAAAAAAATTACTAGAAGAACCTAGAAAATTTGCTCGGCATTCTGAGCCAACCAGAATTTTTTCGGAAAAGTCTACGTGCCTCAAAAATAAATTCAGATTTGGAGAAAAAAATGTGTATTATAATGATATCAACACATTTATTTCAGTTTTTCTTGGTTTCTTATAGTTATATAGTTATATATAGCTGGTCTCACCTTGTCCTAGAAAAGAATATGCAGCCATTCGAGTGAGAAATGTGGGGAGGATGGCGTTGGTTTAGCAATTGTAGCATCAAAAGTGGTTCAGTTCTTTTTCATTCAAGAGTAAGCTGTACAGATTGTTACGTCAGGAAAATCCTATCACGTTATTATAATAATGGTTTTTATTCGGCTCTACCCGTTTACCATTTTCGTAATAATAAATAAATAATAGCACTCTTCTGTAAAACAGTGCTTTTGTGTCACCACGTACCTTTTTCTCGGAACCTACTGAAGCGATTTTAATAATTCTCCTTAACTTTTTCAGAAATAAATCGACTACAATTTGATCGACCGATTGAAAAAAATATGTACAATAATTCTAATTCTGAGCGTTCAAAGAGGCAAAAAATACCAGGTTTACTAAACCTGTATTAAAACTCACACAACGCTTTGCCAAAATCTTCGATCAAAATGTAGTCGATCATATGAGAGAAATGTGAAAAGAAGTTATTTTAGAGTATGTTCACTCAATACTGAATAAAAGGGACCAACACATAGGTAGCTTTACTCTTGCCAGTAGTATTTAAAGTTTTTAAAGAAATGGGAGTACGATTGGATTGAAAAGAGACCTGAAGGCCACAGTAGGTGCAAGGAAATGAGAATCTGATTGAGTGGAAAAAGGCTCGAGATACGTAGTGGAGTTAAGTGCTGCATAATGTACACGTGCATGTCGATTATATTCATCTTAATAGCTTAAAAGGTGAATTCCTTCCAGTAAAGAGTTCAGTGCGATAATGGAGGGGTTCAAGCACCCAGGAACAGGCTGTTAATCGCTCGAAATGTTCCCAGTCCGCGATGTGTTAATATAACCATCGGTTTAAGTAAAAGCTCATCTCACAACCGTGTAGCAGGCGATAAGGAAGCAACGATTCTTGAAATTCTTCAAAATCTTCACATTGAAAAGTGCCAGGCCAGTAAAGCGTTAACGATCGACGGATCACGTCGCCCACGTGGCGATGATAAACATCGTCGACATGCAACGACACCGTGCAGTCGAAGGGAAAATCGTCCCCTTTGTGATTGCAATCGAGTCCCAGGGACCGTGGAAAGGATTTCTGGGGTCGGGGGTGGTTCGCAATCTTCTCGACGATCTCTCAAGCATCTCGATATCACACAGAACACTGGACGCAATACTGACTTCCCAGCCTCTGTTCCACGCCCAGTGCTCGAAATTCACTTCGTTCTACAGAATTTTCATAGTGCCATCCATTCACACACTCACGCGCAGTAGGTAACTTTATTAACGTCTTCTCAACAATGCAAAACGCGACTACTATTTAGGCTTATGAATTATTTACAAACAGTCGCCATGGCGTGCTCGATTATTTTGCTTAACCTTTAGAGGGCCGGGCTGGCCACTATAGACGCCACCTAAGAATTTTGATACTTTGAGGGCCATTTTGGTGGTATATATGCATAAATTTTAAGTAAATAAAATTTACAATTTCAATGAAAAAATCTCAGTCCTCTAAAGGTTAAACTAGAGTTGGAACTGGTTTTCGAATTTCTCTCTATTGGAGTATTCAGTGTAATAAAGTAATAATACATTCGAATTAGAGCTGTACTCGAATTATCGAATACACCTCCAAGGTAAGGTCTTTACAAGGTAACGCACTTGTAGGAATTTTTTTATATTCAAACTAGTATTTTCCAGCGCAATAAAAACACATTGAAAACGTATTTTCTGTGTGTCTGCTAATAAACGCACCAAGGGGTGAAATATTCTTTCAGAGCTTGCCTTTCTCTAATAAATCCCAAACTAAATATTTGACGAGTGGGAAATAATTTAAACAGAACCTGTTCACCTTGAAACATCAAATTATATCAGAAGCGGAATGCCGAATCAGCTCTAACTCGAATGTATAATAGTATTTGAACACTGGAATATTCAAGGTGTATTCGTAACATTCGAGTACTTATCAAGTATTCGGGATTGAATCATTCAGTTAGTTCCAACTGGAATTTGACTTTCGATGGCGGTCCCCTCTCGTTACCACGTTCCATCGACTTCGAAGGGCGCTACTATGTCCACGAGGCGATAAATAATTCGAGCAATTTTCTGTTTACAAGCGCTTCTAGCCAGGATACGGGGCAATCGAACGCTCCATCAGGCTTCCAGTCGACGTTATGGGCTCGCCTGAGAAAACGACCGATCACCAGCATCACAGGGTTCGATTTAAAATTTTATCGTGACCAGCCACTCGTGTAGGCGTAATTCGCCGAAATGGTCGAGAGTTCTCTGCGACGGGAAGCTCCTTTTGTGCTTCCCTCGAGCGCGTTCGGTTCACGCCCGTACTTGGCTCTTGGCCACTCTCCTTTTCCCGCTTCGAGGCCAAGAACACGCGCCTGGTATCGACTTCTGCTTTTGTATTCAATTTCACCGAGTTAACACTTTGACAGCCGCTGTCGCGCTGATATGCGCGGTTTTAATCCGCGGAGGGCGAGTCATGAGTTCTTGCCCAGTTTATAGCTTCCTGTGCTTTTCTTATTGGCCGCCGAGTACAGACAATTCAATTATCAGGAAGATGGGTTAAGACCATAATAGCTCTTATTTTTTCAAAAATTAGTGTTTATCGCATGAATTTTGATGGATAAAGTAAACTTGACAGGAACTTACGACTCACCCTTCGGTCAGCAAATTTTATTTTCATTACGCAGTTCGCATTCATATTTCTTTGCAATAATATTTCCAGCAGCTTCGTGCGCTTCGTTTTAGCTAATACAGTGGGGAGCTGACAAGATTCGACCCGAGGGAGCTGATAATATGCCAACCAATAAATTACACTATTAGCAGATAACGCGCGTAGCAAAGAACAGAGAGAAAACTCGACTGAATTTTAAAATAGTTCTGGAATTTTCTTCGGATTGATTCCTGCTTGCTCCCAACTGTAAAAACCAGTCAGTTTATCGTTAGAGAAGTATTTTAGTTCGTCCAGAAAAATACATGAAGTTTTCGGCTCAAGCTTTGTGTATCTGATCGCAACGGCTAATGGGCAACGCTATAGTCAGAACAAGATCTCTGTCAGATAAAACAGAGCAGTAAACATGATGTGCAGTGAGCTTTGTTTTCCGCAGACTGTTGATCTTGTCCCACCTGTATAGTTTCGCGAAGGAAACACACGAAGCACGCCAATTTGGCTCAAGTACCGCATATACAGATTCTATTCGCTATAAGCTCACGGCTGAGGACCATCAACGAGCTCATAGCTCGTACAGGTCAAGTTTCTCACGCCGATGTCCTCTCACTCTTCTTTTCGATAAGACAGCTCCTCCATTATAACTACCAAAAATGGCGGCGATAACAATCGAGCTTATAGCGTGAAGGTAAATCGATCTTATAGCGAGGGAATACAGTAATTAGGATACCTCTCATCCCCTTTATTTCTAATCGACCGAGCATGAGCTTAGTACAAGCTGAATGGAACAATCTCATCATCGCATGAGGAATACAAAAATTCGATGGGAACTTACTTGGGTTGATTTAATGGAAAGCGCTTTTAGCATCGATTAATTCACGCCTGGCGAATACAGGGTCCATTCGGACCCTTTTTAAATATCAAATTACATATACCTATTGCTTATCATTAGACGCAGTTCTTCAGAAAGATAAGAATTTCAGATCACAAGATTGAACTCTAATACAAAAGCTTATTTTGATTTGTAAATTAATGGAATTATGGGTCAAAATGGACCCCGCATCTAACGTACGATCAATCTATCCGTCGTCCGAGAGTTAAAGCGAGGACGTCAGTCTCTGCGAGAACTTTCGAATGTCGCGCATGCAGTGGGGATTCTCTCTCGTCGGCAGGCGATAGAAATTCGACCTTTCGAAACGAATGGGCCGATAACAATTCGCGGAAGTGGCATTAATTATCTCTCGGCGACTCGTGTTTATGGGTGGCCGTTAATGGCCGATTCGCCGTGGATGAGCGACTCCTCAACGCCCCATCACGGCTGATTTAATACTTCTCGCTGCGCACTACTCGTTAAAAGTTGGAGGAGCGTGTTCATTAACGAGGGTGGACATTTCGTGAACAAATTACGGCAATTCTACGCGCTAGACCTTAATTTCCTGATAACGCTGAAGAGTTCTCGATGAGCAACGGTTAATGTCAACGAGCCACTCGGCCGTTGTTGGAAAACTGCGCGGCTAACAGTCGGAGCGAACAGTTTCCGTAGCGGCAGGTCTCTTCTTAAACGATCCTCGATCGTCTTGGCGCGTCTTTTCTACTCGACCGTGATCGCTGAGCAATTTTCAGCAATCCTTGCTGGATGATTGAAGCCTCGTTGGCGAAACTCGAGTCCACTTGCCGCTCGTTAGGAAGTCCTCCATCCTCATAGCCTGTTCTCCGAACTCCTAAATCGTAGTTTGTGGAAATAGTCTTGTTCCCTCGACGTTCTGATTGCCCCTTGCATCATCCACTGTAAGATCAAACACTCGCCAGGTTCACTCACTAAATCTTAATCGTTGAAACGTCGGCTGTCGCGGAATTCTTATTTCAAACATCACTATGTTCACTTCCTCTACAGGCAGTTTATGAAAGAGATGTCAATTCCTCAGGAGAGGCTCTCGAACCTCTATTGGAAGATCAAATGTTTATCATGGCGCGCAGTTCACTCGACATTCTTGATTCGAGAATCAAAATGTTTCGAGCTTTGCAATCTCAATCCCTACCCTGCTTCATGATCCACTATTTCGTACCAATCGCGGAATGATCCTCGAACTCTAAATCCGAGGAATCTCTCAACATTCACCTGCCCCTTAATCACCTTTTCCGAAGCTTCATGGTTCATAAACACCATTGACCGTATCTTCAATCCACCGCTCATAGGATCCACAATTTTATCAATAACGTTCTCCACTCACTATAGTTTAGATTCACGAAATCGATTTCTCGATAATGTTAAACTCTGGTGACGGCAATCCCCGGTGTCCCGGGGCCGAAGGCCTACCTTGACGGTCTCCACGTTTGGTTCCTGTACCTGCAGAGCAAGACCTTCTTGAAGGCCTGTCGGAACACCTTGTTGAAGATGGTGTAGAAGATGGGGTTGACCATGGAGCTGGCGTAGCCCAACCATGTGGCCAGGTCGAAGATCTTGTGATCGATCTGCCTCTCACAGTCGGGACAGACGGCCGGGATCAGGTTCAGGACAAAGAATGGCGCCCAGAGGATGACGAAGGTGAAGAAAACTACGCCTAGCACTTTGGTCGCCTTCTGCTCGAGCCTGATGATCCTACCGTGACGGGAACTGTTTCGCGATACCACGCTGCTGGTTCTCGAGTGATGGCTACGAACCGGGCCCGAGTATCTGTGCAAGCAGGGGGAGGACGAGTTGCTGCTCTGTTTCGAGCTGATGCTCGCTGCACCGTTGTGGGCTCGCATCGTAGCCGCCCGCCTGATGGGAATGGCCCTTGATGATAATAGGGAGGTCCTTGTGTTGCCTGTAACGTCAAATGATGGGAGAAATTTTTATTAATGATTTGAAAGGTGATATTCATGGTGTTTTCTTAGTAGGAATATTGATATGATATTTCTGAATAGGAATTTTTTGGAGTTTTCTTTTTTTATAGAAATTTGGGTGTTTTGGTAATACGATTTGTTGGTGTTTCCTTAATGCGAACTTTTGGTATTCGCTCAGTGAGAATTTTTAGTGATTTATCAACAGGAAATCTTTGGTATTTTCTCAGTAGCAATTCGTAGTATTCTTGGATTATAGGACAAATTCTTGGTCTTGTCTTGTGAGGTCACTAACTACTTTACTAATTGATAGAAGTATATTATACCAATTTTTCAGCTTACTGGGTTTATTGTAGGGCGATGAAAGAAGGGTTTATCCACAGATTATTATGTTTCGATTTTTCCTTTGCTCCATCACTAATCATGGGTGAGGTAATACTGAAGTGCGTGCAAATTCTGACACAACTAGCGTGACAACACTACTTCTAATGATTTCAAGCTTACTATATTTAAACTAAAGTATGTCACGCTGCTAACAAATTTTATTTCCCGTATCTTAAACAGTCAAATGTTGTTACCATTTTCAAAGAATACTTAATTCATCGCTATGATGAAATTTCTAGGCAAAACATTCACGTTCAGCATTATATTCCAAACTGTATAATTCTCAGATAAATGGATAGAATTACTTCCTCGCTAATTGCACGATTGTTTAATCATAACCCAAACCTGTCCTCTCTACTCAGAATTAAATTAAAGTAGCACGCACTTCGCCAGTTCCGCGACAACGTCTGCTGTGGTTGAACATAACGCTTAGACATAAACAGTAGACTGTTATGCTTCGTAGATTGCCTGTTTGCTAGAAATAATACCGAGTTTACTGTGGCCAAAATTGGTTCAGTGTAAGGTCCATGTAGAAAGCAACGTATGCTAACGGACTATGAAATTGTAAACCACTCGCGGACCATAAACTGTGTTCCAATCGAAAGCTGCTAATTTCCTATCAGGGACTCTTTTAATGAGTGATCAATAATTAATCCTCTCACCTAGTCGCCCATTTTCCATCCATACCATTTCGACGAACGCAGCTTTGCCAAATCACCAGGATTCCCTTACTTCCACCCATTAACCCTTACCTGGTGAATACAGGGTTCGTTTGGACTCATCCTGAATTTCAAGCTACATGTGTTACTTGCTCTTAGTTACTAAAGACTTGGACTTACTAATACTTAGTAGGTATATACTTCTTGAAGAAGATGAGGATTTTAGCTGATAAGATGAGAACCTAATTACGAGGCTTATGCCGTCGTGCATATGAATGAACTTATTTATTGGATAAAATGGACTTTGCGCGGGAAAGAAGAAAATAGAGGGGATGGGTTTCATCCTGGGCTTGCGAGTGGTTGCATTAGTAAGACTTTACTTAGCAGACCCTGTCTAACAAAGAAACGTTCCCAACCCGAAAATTCTGATTTTAATGGAATTTCGTGTAAATGTAGTAGAGAATATTGGAGTGTGTGTGGAACATTTTTTTCTGCGGAAATTCACTCTAAAGGGCTCAGCCCTTAAAGCCGGGAATCTACCTGGGAGCTAAGCTATGCTATGCTATGTATGGCTGTGGAATAAAACATAAAAGAACATAGCACAACTTAGCTCAGCTTTTGGTGGAAACGGTTCCATAAGAATCTATTGAAGCTAATTGTATAAAACTTAGCATAGCATAGCGTAGCTTAGTTTAGCTTTCAGGTGGATCCCGGCTTAGAGTTATCGCGTTTTTCGATTTTTTAACATAACTTTATTTCTAGTTTGGTAGTGTGATAGAGTATAAAAAACGAGACAATTATTATATTTAAAGTTTTGTTGTAGGTATCTCGCACCGTTACAAAGTTTTATTATAAAGAAAACGAAAAAATAAACTAATAACGCGATACTTTCAAGAGCTGCTTTCACTCCTTTAAAGTGAATTTCCGCAGAAAAAAAATGCTCCTTGTCCTACTCCAATATGTTTCCTCCAGAATTTTCGAGTTGGGAACGTTTCCGTGTTAGTCGCGGGGACGATATGAAAGTAAGACGAGACAAGTGTATATCTTTGTGCAGCAAAACTGACCATATTTCTTAATTTTTGGTAAATGCAAATTTAAAATTCAGTTTAAGACGTGTCGTTGCGGATCGCTCAAAGATTACAGGAACCTGTAGAGACTACTTCAATCCTCATATCGAACCTTCATGCTCTGTCTTCCCATCAATGAGAAAAATCAGAATATGTAGAAACCCACCTAAGCTAGATCCTCTTCTTCCACCCCTCCAAGTGACGATCGAGTTGAGCTCGTAGTTTCTGCTAGGCTCCATCCTGCCGCTGTTATTTCTACCCAGGAGCCCCGCCTCGAGATTCCTGCCCGTGATCGGTTTCATGGTGTCGCTGGAGACAATTACGATTTCGCTGGAGGGTTGTGGGGGCGGCTTCCTCGACGACTCCCCGAAGTAGGGGCACGTGCACGGCGGTGGCAGCGCGATCTCGCCTTCCTGCCTCTCGACAGGCTTCCCCAGGACGGTGTCCTGGTTTGAAGAGTTCTTCGTAGACGCCGAGACCCGGCCAAAGACGGGCTGCTCGTGGAAGCTGAAGGACCTCTTCCTGGGTGTCTTCGGCGAGGCCGACTCTGCACGCTCCAGGTGGGCCTCGTTGAAGGTCGAGGCCCTTCGACGGTGCTTCCAAGGAGTTGGCGAGCAAGGGTCCTCCTGCGCGGAGAGGCTGGTCCTTGAACCGGAAACGCTGCTGCCGCCGCTTTCACCGCTTCTGTAATTTGGGGATGTTAGTGGTTGGTTGCAGGTGGAGCAAGAGGGGAATGAATTTGGGATGAGCTAGAATGCTATGAGATTTGGTACTCTTAGTTTCGATGGTGAATTGAGTCGCACAGTATTGTCTTGAACCTAGGGCGGGGTTTTTGTCTCGAACTGAAGTCAGCTCTATCTCGCTACTTCTGTTCTTGCCGCGGTGAATGAGATAGACAGCCTGTAAGCCAGAGGGCACTCGCTGTCAGTCTCTCTCGCTCATTCGCAGTACACCGTGTACACCGAAATCTCGGGCACCAGCCAAAGTGAACCATGTAACTGCCTGTAGGCGCTCCCCTCACTTGATTAGCTCTTTCACTGTGTGGGTGAGGCTGATGTCCGAGATTTCAGTGCACACGGCGTACATATCTCTCATTCTACGCGACAAGGCAATAAAGGCAAGTCGGAAAGACTGCCTGTCTTGAAAGGAGGTGGCGGTTAGAGACTGAAATTGTAGTCATTGATTAAACTGTTAACTGGGTCATCCTCAACCCGGGAACGTCTCTCTGCTATTTGAAAATTCCTTATTCAAGATGATTACAGATGAATTAAATATTGGGTTGAACGGAAAGTTTTTGCGTTCTTATTTTATTAGATACTGCCACATTGTCGCATTTAGTTGATTCCTTTTATCACTTATTATAGGTACTCTTTCAAGCACTCAGTGAGGAAAGCTGTTAACAATTCTCGTTAACTTCTATGAAGTTCTATTAATTTTCCTGCAAGAAGCAAGATTATTGTATGATGGTAGTAACGATAGACACTCATTAGAAAAATAAGACTAATAATCAACCAGTCTTCCTGTTACAAATACTTATTACATAAAATAAAATACCCAATAGTAATGGGAAAAAGGAAGACAAGAAACTGAACATGTACACCCTTCAACATACTTTCATTCCGATAATTCAACTCACACTTGAAACTCAGGCACCATTAGCTGTACCCAATTCTATAAATATTACTCAGAGTTCATTTGCTCATAAGAAGCCTTACTTTCTTTTAGCCAAAGACTAAACACCTAACTTTCTTTCCTCTAATGATGAGGAATCACGCAGCACACTAATTGTACAACGAATTAGGGCCGAAAGTGGTTCGAAACGAGCTAATCCAGCTCCTAGTTGCCAAGGGAGTACAATTCATAATAGTTTATCGAATCCCGAGGCAGCGTATTAATCTATGGACAGGTTCTCGAAAGGGAGTGCATTTTTAGATTATCCCGGTGTCTCGTCGCACCTTTTGCTTTTTACCCCGGCCACGTGGAACGTAATGGATCGCGGGATCGAAAAAATGCACGAGCCTGGCGTTCTCCCTGCTGGTCGAGGGAAAGGTCAATGGACACTGGGGTCGTTGCTAATAAATCGGACACGTATGAAACGCAGCCGCCATTTTCGACGCGTTCTATCCATTATTGGAGATCACCAGGGCCATTATTCCGTTTTCTGCCCACGCATGGCATCCTAGTGTCGAGGGAAAGGTGGTGATTACAGTTCCTAGTTGTGATTGACATAACATACGCCATTGGCATGTGTCCTTAAATTCAGGACAATTAGAAATACATCATTTGTATTATAATTCGCTCGTTCTTGCAGCCGTTATGTATTTTTAGCTTCATTTCTAAACAATATAGTGCAGGAATAATGAAAACGAAAATGGAAATACTGTACAGTACAAATGAAAATAATGAAAATATGGAATTGAAAATAATTTTAACTCCGCGTAGATTGTTTGTTTAATCGTGAAACTGAAAATGAATAACAGCTGTAAGAATGAGTTATCGATTTAACCCTCGAGGAGAGAATAGCTCTCTTGCACCAAGAAAATAACAATTTTTAAAAGTTCCGTATTAGTTCACGCGACAACTCGAAGGCTCTTTGCAAAACTCCCTCTGGAATGTTAATGTCTGCCCGTTGGAGGGTCAGCGAACGACGATGATACGAATGATTGCCTGTCGTTCAAACCGTATCCATCGACTGACAACGAAACGGAAACACGATGTGGAGTGTCGCGTCAGCGATGCGAGCCTGCCGCGTTTTTGATTTTCCCGGGAAGCACTCAAAGTATCTTCAATCGCTCGAACAGGAAGACCATGGTCAACGGTCCTCCTGTGCGTCGCGACAATTGCCACCGCTAACAATTTCCTATTCGACGCGGCTCCAGTTTCAATTTCAAAAGTATTCGGAGTGTTCTCCTATTCGTACAGATCGATCGGGCCATCGAGGCTGAAATGTAGGCCCTACAGACGCAGAGGAGCACACTTTCCCTTGTGTTCGTCGTATGCATCGATAGTTTTCCAGTTTTATTTATTTTCGATCGATGGGCGGAGTTTTTTGTATAAAAATGCAGATTTTCCAGCAGGAATTGAGGAATTCACATTTCCCAGTGTATTTAGTCGATATGTCTCGATATCTTCTATTAGGAGGTACTTTTAGTAACGCACTGTAGGATTTTGGAGCAAAGGTTTTATACGAATGTGGGGAATTTTGATTTTTTAAGTGACGAGTTGGAAATGACTGATGTTTGGTAATGTTAGGGTGTATTAATAGAGTGGCTCTTATTTTCAACCTGTGATTTATTTTGCTCTCACCCCCTAATATGATTCCATTTCGTAAAAATATAGTACCTGAAAAAAATTATTGCAATCGGACAATACCAAAAGGTGCCGACCAGGCCTCGAAGTTTAGAATTCATTAATTATTTGAAATTGAAGAATTTCTAAAAAATGGTAAGCCCTATCGAAATTTTTTTCAAATAATATTAAAAGAGCATTCAATTCCCTACAATTATTACGTATATAATTTTGTCGTGCTTCCAACCATTTTTTAGGTAATAGAGTTTGGATATAGAAACTCTCTATACTGAAACGCTATTATCTAAAAAATGGTTGCAAGAATGCTCTTTTAATATTATTTGAACAAAATTTCGATAGGGCTTTCCAATTTGGAGAAATTCTTTAAATCCAAACTATTCCTGAATTCTAAATTTTAAGCCCGGGTCGGCACCCTTTCCTGTTGTCCGATGGCAATAAACTTTTTCAGGGACTATTTTTTTTTTTTTATCAAATGGCACCGTTTTAGAGGGTGAGAGCAAAGAAATACGAAAAAGAAAATTTCGACAAAATTTCGAAAATGTGACAACAAAGTTGCTAGATTAGCAAGTGTAAAATCATAATTCGAAGAAAATGTCTGCTTATTTCGAACTTGAATAATCCAAAATGGCAAATGTCTAGTTTCTTGGAGTCTTGATGTAATTTAAATTCGTTTCCTAAAGTGTGGACGTTCAATTAGAGATTGCATACTCTGCATTATGGCGCATTCCTTCTCGATCACCCCATCTCTGCAATGCGAATGGCTCGAAAGCTTTCCTCTTTCAGCAACACGGTAGACTATTTCAAGAATTTCTTCAATAATGAACTTCCTGGAGGCATTAAAAGCCACGAACTCGACGAAGAATTTCTTATCGATGGTGTTGCACAGTGCTTCGACCCGTGAAGCATTATGAAATAACTTTCTCAGAGGTATGGCAACCGATGCCTGTTTGTACTCTGTACAATGAATTTCAGCCTCCCTTTACAGTTAATCTGTAATTTAAGCAGATACAAGGCAATTAAAAGGGAAGAATTTTTACAAATTTCTTCCAAATATTGTTCAATTAAAGCAGTTTAATGTTGAATGTTTCCAAGAATCATATGCAATTCCATCACGAAAATCTATCACTTACAATTCGGTAGTAATGAAAATACGATGCCAGATTTGAAAAAAAAAAAAAAAATATGCGGTACATACTTTCATTTACAGTGCTGTCTCTCAAATTGCACGCGTTTTCGGATTCTCTATACACGCGAAGCTACTTCGTTTGTAGTCGCCGCGCCGTCGAGGGGAGACCGGTTCATTCAGCAGTCGAACTTTAAGAGTGAGAGGGAATATCACATTCTGTCCTTCCAAAAATCGGTTCCGCCGAGCGACGAGCAAAAAATCCAGTTCTCGCTGCCCCATTCCCCTTGAGCGCTCGAGCGTGAAGTCAAAGGAAGCCGAATAGACTACTGTCTCTCAAATTGCATGCGCCCGGTCCCGACACACGCGCCTATAGAGAGACAGAACTGTATTTAATTCCCAACACCTCCAAATCTCTTATAAATTAATCAGTGGGCTCCTGCGATCACGAATCGTCGTGAGAGAGTGACAGTGTTTCATGGAGCCTTGCAACAACCTGTACGTAAATTCAAGCATAGCTCATGAAATTTCGATTTCATACATAGTCTACTAGTGGACGCATGTCCCTCAATTAACTCGCACGTAAGTAAATTGCAATACACAAGTGATTCCATAAACATATCCCTAAAAGTGTATTTTTGGTGATCGAGTTAGGCGAAACACCCTGTATATATCTCGGTTGCGTGGCCCCGAGAGTGGATTGCACTTAGCTGCTGGCATTCAAAGTGCAAAACGGGGCTGCACTTGTCTGGTGGCCGCACTTAAGTAAACTGCTCTTCCCTACCTGAAACTCTCTAATAAAGGAATGCACTTAACCGGCCGGCCTGAACGCGTTCCCACAAAGGATTCGTTGCGCCTTCGCTCGGGATGCCCCGTCACTTTGACGCTCTTTGAAGTCGACCCCTCACTTTCGAAGAACTTCGTCGAGCTTCCTAATTGTCCTGAAAACGGGCCGCGGCTTTTTCCCCCATTTCTGGGCAGCTTTCTTGCTCCTCGACCTCCCTCCTCGTCTCCCCCCACCCTCTCTTCGTCTTCGAAACAATGATTCAATTAACGCGGTGAAGAGGATTCTTTGACGTTTCTGCGCCCCATTCCTTGACCCTGCGGTCGCGTTTTTAATTGCCTTCGTTACTAGTGACACGTAATCCTCGAGCGGACAGGAACTGTTATTGGATAATCCGCTGAGGGTGTTGGATCACGAGCAAGACAGCAGGATGAATGCCTAGGTTGTCCGCTCACTTGACCCCTCGATGCTATCGTCAAATTTAGGGTTTAACTCTACACTCGAATTTATTTGCTCGAAAATTGGACAGAGATCTTTTCCTCGATGCGGCACTTACTAAGCTCACAACTGTGAAATAGGAAAGAATAGGTAGTGATTTCAAAATCAATAATGTAATATTTAATTCGACGAGTCTCGAATTCTTTTAATTTAAACTCTGAGGTGTGTGACTGGCATAGTTGATCTGCAAAGGGTTCGCCCAGCTGAAGTAACTTGTAAAAATATACTTGAGTGTCCTGCAGGCAAATCAAACACTTGAGGACTTATTTAGCATTTCTTTTTAGATACTTCAAGTTTCTGAAATACGTAGCAAAATGACCAAACAAGTTCAACCCTATAGTCGACGATGAAAAACAATTCCACATTAATCACTATGTCTCTGCAAGCCCTGATACTTATTTTACTACTTGTTAGCCTCCCCGTTTTAAAAAAATAAGAATTTTATCCTATGACAAGTTCACTATAAAAACTATATAAGGAAAGTTCTAATGTGGGATTAAAATTGACCCCGTCCAAGAGTGAAATTATTTTTCCTTTTCAAAACACTACAAGCCTTCTTTGTCATGACGAGGAGTCGTGTCTATTCCTCATTGTACGGCGACATTTGATCTACTGTGTATCATTATCGCTGATGCTTTAGGGGGAGGAAAGTCCTAGTTCCCACGAGGCTTTCTCCCCCGAGAAAGTACGAGAGAGTGATCCCATCCAGACCAAGGGTCGTTTTCACTGACACGATCTTCGTCCCAGCGCGTTAACATAAAGATAACAAAGGGATCCTTTCTTGCGGGTAGTTTGGGATCATCGAATGTGGTGTTGCACAATAAGGAATTTTTGTCATTCGATTAACAGACACAGCAGGGGTTCGAGTAATTACTGCCTCGTTTACACACTCAACAGACTTATATATGTGCTTGTGCTGCATTAGTTCATGCTTACCACAGATTCAAGACTACGCAGCACGAAGGGAGCAGCTTCAAGTGTAGTCACATTTAAAATATTCTTAGGCGTATGTTCAAAGTATTTTGCCCACTTAAAATCTACATATTAACACGACACTTAGCACTATTACTAAGCAAAAATATATTTTCTCTATAACATGGTGAATTTACAAAATTTGGAACAGCCCCTTTGTGCACCAAATTGTATAAAAATTCATATACTTATCTCGGGTGAATAATTACATTAAAAAACATTGTTATGGTATAAACTATAAAGCTATGTAGTAGTTCGTGAAAATATATCAGAAAACCTGAATTTCTACAATTCTGGAAAAATTGTTGTCAAATATGCTCCTGTTTTCGCCAAATCCAAATAGGATACTGACTCGTACTAGAATTTTTATAATTTGGGACTGGATTATCAGATCTGCCTCTTTCTTGCATCAATCTATACAGATTTTTTTTACATTCAACTCTAATTACACATAACTCAGTTTCAGCAAATTATGGAGCTGCCTCCTTTTTGCAACAAAGTCTTCAGCAGCAATCTTTCGTTCCACTAGCTCTCAACATCTCATGTAGTGTCGGCGCGTTTTCATATGAAAACCAAGCAAGGAGCTCGCCTTTTACACTTTGTACAGAATCTTCCTGACGAACGCTCGGAAAAGCCTGATCCACTTAAAAAAGCATTTTTCAGAAACTTGCGCCCCTCAAAGTGTCAAAACATCAATCTACACCCCCAGCTTAATTAGCATTCAATTTTACACACCCTCAAATCCAGATATTGGACCTGCCATTTTTCTTTCTCCTGACTCCAGATAGCCAACGAATCCTTAGCCAGCCCCTCGTCCCTTCCACGAAGGAAAATGGTCCGAACAATTTTGATCTTCGAGGCGTTCTAGGGGAATTCAATTGGACGTCTATCTCGTGGACAGTAGATTCTCGTGTTTCTCCTGGACCTCGATCATCGATCGACCACAGTGGTCCTTCGACAGCCCTGTCGTGCTCGATCCACCCTTGACAGGACCGTTGCAATCAAACTTGGCACGATTCGATGTCGTCGGCGAGGTCAGGATATTCAAGCCTGGATTTCCTAGTATTAGGATTCCGGCTGGATATCTGATTTTACGAGTGTTATGAGGAAAGAAGATTGGAGGTTCGATCCGTCTGACTGAATCGAAACTGATACCAGTGGAACTGGAGCCAAGGACCTTGGTGGAGCCTGGGTGTTTTCGGAGAGACTGGTTTTCCGGGCCATTGCAGAGAGGGGAGATCGTTTTCCAGGCGATAAGAGGGTGCCTGATCGATGAAGATGGTCCTACGGATTCGTCGCGAAGCGGAAAGTTTCCTTAACGAATCTGTTGTCGCGTGGTCGAGGTCTCTTGAATGCCTGATCACTGTTGTTGATTGGAGGAGGTGAGCGAACGTCTGAGGAGTCGATGATAGTAGAGGAAAGGGATTGGGGCGAATGGGACGAAGCGTGGGGAGTTTTTGGGTGAAAATAGTATTGGGAAATACATTAGATTTGGTCATCAATGAATTTTTGGGAATTAGGTGAATCTGGAGCTTTGTTTCTTGTATGTAATTATGCAGGGTTTGATAATGGACAAATATTTTCCTTGGAGATTATTCTTTTATTTGGTGAAGAATGAACGAACTTTCAATTTTTTATCATTTGGTAGTTTAAATTGCACTGGAATTCTGGTTGTCTTTTGGAGAACTTTGTATTAGAAAATTCGTTAAAACGAGAGAGAAAGTGCACTTTAAAATCTTGTCAAAGTACACACGTTTTTCCGAGCAAAATTTAAGTAGCAAATTACCAGTCAATTATATCAACAAATAATTCCCATCTTTTAGGAATTCGACTAAATAATTTCACACTGCTTTTTCATTTATCCTTTTCTTCAAACTACTTTTCTGAAAAGTCTCTAATCAATCAAGATATCTTGTACCCAGAACTTAAAACTCATAATTCAAAACTTCATGCCCCCAAATCTATTTAATTATAAGGTACCTCTCGATTTCTGCAAATAATTGACGACGACGTCCATTTCAACCATTATTCCCCCCACATCACCCTCACTCCCCAAAATAATTAATAATCTCCCATGAACATTAAACTTCTCCAAGTCTGACAGACCCCACACCCCAATATCGAATATCAAAATAACATCCATCGATCGGAGTACGAACTTCTCCTTCCACTCCCAGTTTTTCTTGCTAAATGGCAAAGCACTGAATGTTAATCGATAAGCAGCACATTTCCACTCTTAATGAACAGCTTTCCTCGACAGTCGGTCACCATTCGAAAGCCAGTGGTTCCGCTATTTTTATTCGCGGAAAGGAGGTTTCGTTGTCGAACGACCTAATAAAAAAATAACTGGTGGCTCGTGTTGCTAATTAGGGGGCTGCTCGAGCTGTGCTCTCACGAAACCCGATTCTGAGCGAGACGACGCTATTGTTATTCCCAGATATAATTTCGATACACGACCCATTTTGCGGCGAGCTACTGGCGTCGCGATAATGTTGAAACGAGCAAAGGGGTTGGGGGAAATCTCGTCGACGATAACGGTAAACAACGTAACGAGGCAATGTCGTAGTTGGTAGGAGATTTGGAAATATCCAGGGCTAGTTCGCGTAACGTGGTGTTTTTATGCGCCGAGGGCAGTGGCAGAGGGTGCCAGTAGCCTTCTTCGACACGCCTCGCGCCGCTGCTCTCGGAAAGCTTTCGAAATCTTGAGCACGTTTGCCAAGTGCTTCCTCGGGGGCCTTGGATTCACTGGCGAAGCTCGATCGCTCGCAATGCAAAATTGAAACGACGAGAGAGCGAAAACCTGAAGGCGAGATTTCTTAGGGGTTGAGTGAAATATTCGCCGATGTTATTTCTGTTTCAACGAGTGAATCGTGTTTTCGGGGGATTCTTCAGAATTGTATTTTAATACTTGGGTTTCTTTTACTGGGGGAACAAACCGGGAAGTAGATGTGACAAAATAAGCTACTTAGCGTGTGAAATGTAAATACAAATTAGTGGCAAAGTTTTTTCGTATTGAAATAAAAAAAAGGAAAAGTTCCCGATAGCGTTTAGATGTTTAATCCTAAAATAAGCCTGCAAAGGCGGGAGCAAATCGGTTCATTAGTTTTTGAGTTATGTGTGTCACCGACTTTGAAAACATAATTTTAAGGAAAGCGCGTTTAAAATTTTGGGTCTGAGCGCTAGACCAAAGAACATCAACCTACTTACTTACATGCATATTTTGTCAATTTTGGTCGGATTAAGTTGACACTTTTAGGGAATATTTTCAAGATGTATTTCAAGATAATATAAAAAATTTTGGTTGTCTAAGTTTGTAAACTGAATGTCTACTTAATTTTATAATAATAGCTTAACTTTTTACGTTTCCATTATTTTATACATCCCCTAAGAACAAAATATTCATAGAGGTTGGTCTACTTTCAAAATTTCTGTGCCCCTTTTTATTTGGGGTCCGTCACGACCCCACTATACTAGTTACGTTTGAAAAAAAAAAAAAAGTATAGCAGTAAACGGTTAATAGTGCCAACATCCTTCACATACGATGCTGCCTATAATTGAATATCAGCAAATTATGTAGCTAGCTCCTTTTTTGCAGCAAGTCTTCAATTTAATCTGCGAGGCATGCGTGGTAATGGAAGCTCTTCGTATATGATCCCCGTCAAACGCCCGCGCTTCTTTTTCACTTTTAATTAGCGCCGCCGGTTCATCCCTTAAAGGGCAGCTGAAATTAATCCAGCGTTCATATCGTTTCTACTTTTCCTGGCGGTTGCTGCGAGAGCGTAACAAATAGCCAATTTCCGACGCTGGGAAACGGGGCCAGAAGCGTCGACCTGTTACACGACGACATTTTATAACGTCTTCCCCGCGGAGTGAAGGGTGTTTAAAGGCTCTCGCCTCGCTACGTGCTCACAGACACGTTGGCGCGAGGGCGGGACACGCCATCCCATCGGTCTAGGACTTAATTCTTCTCGAGCCCGTGCTTCTGTCGAGAAATGACGAGCAATCGGCTCAGAGAATAAATTGCAACCCGCTTGCAACTCCCACGCGGATGGTTCCTTTGAACGGCTCCTCGGCCTCGATCCTCGATTCTTATTTCTGTACGTCTGCTTCGGGTAAATATGCTTCTGCGTGGATTCGAATCCATCGACGCGCATTCCTTGGGTCTCGGGATTGGGCCATTTTACTGGGGGAATATTACGTTTTTCCTTGTATTTTATTTTATTTTGGAGATTCGGTACGTTGTAGTCTCAGTTGAGTATTTAAGGGAAGCTAACTGTGAAGTATGGAAAGTTCTGTCTATTTTTCGTTAAATAAAGAGCACTTTTTCATATTCTGTTGCAGCTTGCAATGGTTTCTTTTCACTTCTAGTATACTTCAGCATATTTCAAGTAGGTATTCTTTAGATAGAACTACAGTAAATCCTCGTTAAGAGCCCGTTTCTACCACGCGTTAGGAGCCCGGCGACTATCCCCACCATTTCTTAGAATCCTTCGGACGAGAGTGGGGGAACCCGGGAACGAGCGAGAGGCTCTTCCGTTTCCTCTCGCTCGCTCATTGGGTTTTCTCACTCGCGCCAGTGGTCGCGCGGAATAGTGTCCAGTCGCGTTAAGAGCCCGCCGCCAGCCCCGTTCGTCGGGCTCTTAACGAGTATTTACTGTAATCTGTAACGGTTAATCATAGAAATATAGCAGTTCTGTCAAGATTTTTCTAAGTTCGGCCTCATTTTCCCTTATTTTCTATCCACGTGGAATTGAAAAATACGTTCGCCTGTTCGGTGAAAGTTTCATTTCTAATAAATGTGGAACAATTTGCTAACAAAAAATTAAGATCGTGTTGAGTTCTGCTGAACGAAAAGCTGAAATGCAGGATAATCCAAACGGTCTTACACCTTCATCTGCGACGAAACCATTTCCATTATGCATGGGAATAACACAACGGCGCTAAATTCCTTAAAATTGTTACACCAGCGGGAAGCCTAATTCTCCGTGGTTAACAAGATGCGCATATTTCATCATCTTGGAACAGCCTCCCGCCCGAAGAGTTAAGGGAGCTATCTCACGCTCCATACTTCATGGAGAAACGTTGAGAATCTGCATAGCCCGAACGCTTGAGGGAGTGTGAACTTCCAATATTATCGGAAAACCTTTCCATAGAGAATCCAGAAGTGGTTGCAGCTGAATACAACACCTTGATATATGGAAGTTAATTCGTATCTTGATCGACACTTTTGAAGAACGATCGACGCTGTTGTCCCATCCTATTCTGCTGGCCCTGAAAGCCGTTTCACACGAGACACTCTTGTGACACTCTTTACTTGGTAGAAGTGATCTCCACTCCAATTTAGTTGCTCGTCGGTGAACCCGAGATATCTTTAGTCAATGAGGTGGTTATTAAAATTCGAAAATAATGTGGCGGCGTAATTTCAAAGTCAGTACTTGATTTCATTCTATAAATTCCGAATTGGACGAATATAAGTATACTTGTAGTGCAAAGAATTAAAAAAAAAATAGAAAAAGCTAGAAACCGGGTGAGTAAAAATACGCCATTAGTTAAAAGACTGAGCACACTTATTAGTAAAAAAAATTCTTTAATTTTCGCTGTTTATCATGAAATATTCTTTTTGCCAAAATACCTACCCACCTTATTTTTATGACTGTCTACTTTTTACAATTTTGACTATTTTATCTAAATTTTGTTCATATTTTTGCGGAAAGATATCTCTTAAAAAGCCCCACAAGTAACTACAACTTGAGAAATCATTATTATAATTACTATTCAGAGATCATATATTAAATGTTGCCCCCTACATTTTGTATTCGAATTCAGAGTGCAAATTGTCAAATGGCAGTGTACATTGAAAACACGAGTAATGACCCACAAAAGTGTCTTGTATGAAAAGCCCATTACCCTTCGCCGTCTTTCGTTAACCGTCCATCTTGGTCATTCGCCAAATCTCCCTACTTATTTGCACCGTACGCGCTGTGTCTGCTGAAGGCTCAGGCATGATGCAGGAGAATCCACCTGAATTTCTCGTTTAGTCAGTTGTCGGACCTGGTCGAACGGTAACGAATAGCCAATCTCCGCGGCGAGAATAACGTCCCATCTACACCGCGACTTCCCGTTTTCGCGACAGGCGGCGAGACCACTTACGTGCCACCGGGACTAGATCAGGAGATGACGGTGGCGTCGACCTGGAATTGGAACGGAACTCCTGGAACTTGGTGTAACGATCTAAAATGCCACCTCTTCCGGGAAACGGTGTCCAAAAATTGAACACACCCGTCGCCCTCGTTTGGATCGTATTTCGCTTCTAAAGGAAAGGTCACCCTGCCTCCCCATTGCCATAAAACAGTGCTTTAGTCGGGGGTAAGATAAATTTTTAATGTTTCGGGTAGCCGATTGTGGTAAATGTGATTGATGCTTGGAATTTGAGATAGTGAAGGATTAGTAGGGAAACCTTTAAAACACATTGATTGCTATGTTAGTCGTGTATAACTGACACCATTAATTTTTGAGTAATTCGTATTCACCAGTCGGATGTAATGGTGCACAGGATTCTCTCTTAGGTGCCTAAGCCATGATATTTGTTCAAATATTTCGTTGCACTTTACCTCTGTATCGACGAACCCCGCCTGAAGCGACGCACAGTGTGCGATTTTGGACAAAAATCGCTAGACAGCGCAAATCTTGACCGATTTCAATAATTTTTTTTTTAAATACTCGTAAAGGGTTCAGTAATTGCGGAGGGCTGCGGTAAATCCTGTATTTTTTTGTCTAATCTATAAAAAACATTATTTACCATAACATGACATAAAAACGTAAACTTTGAAATTTAAAGATATTAAAAATTAATTTTTTGTAAATTTAATATCAGCTATAAAATAAAAAATTTAATTCAAATTTACAACATTCATGTTTTAAATAAACTGCTAAGTATAGCTGATTTAAATCTAATATTTTTAAATTATATTTCAATTTTATTATTTTTTATCTTATTTCTAGTATGTATATTATTTTTTAATTTTTTATTTTCTTTTATTACAATCCCAAAAATAAATTTATAGATTAGACCAAAAAATACAGGATTTACCGCAGCCCTTCGCAATTGCTGAACCCTTTACGAGTATTTTAAAAAAAAAATTATCGAAATCGGTCAAGATTTGCGCTGTCTAGCGATTTTTCTCCAAAATCGCACACTGTGCGACGCTTCTACTAAAACAGCTGTAGCAGTCACTGATCAAATAGATACTTTTCGAAATTCTCTCCAAAGTTAAACTTCTCTCTCAAAGTAAAAATACTTTGCCACTTTCCCTACACGTATATACGTTCGAGCAAGGACGCGCCTTCGCGTTTGAAGTAACCTCGCGGTGAGGACCAACATGTCCAGCTCGTGCTTCTTAATGAACTCTAGGGTAAATCAACCAGTAATTGGCCACATACCAGTGAATGACCATTAGGAAAAGAAATGTCAATTATAAATGTAAAAATTACTATTTGTTTATAAATACAGTGTAGTTGCACTTTTAATATCCCATATTTTTAGTTTTGCGTATTAAACAAACATTAATAAGTACAATTCTTAATAAAAGTATGCGGTCATTTACTGGGCTTCTCATTCAACAATTCGGTCATTTACTGGTTTGTTTACCCTACTTTCTTTTAAATATACATAAACTCACTAACCAAATATGCCATAGTAACCTGCTTTACGCTATTAAAAACTTCCCACAGGACCACTGAACCAATATGACTGCCCTCACATCCCCTCTAGTCAGTAGTCACGTCAATCCAGTCCCCTTATTCTCTGCCAACATCCTCAAGCTTTCAGCGCGCCTCCACATCCATTTACCCAAGGTGCAGCCGCGCGCATAATCCCAGGGGTTGATTAAACCGAACATCCCCGATGCGTTCCAATTCATAATTGATCGGATCTGGCAACATAACTTCAACCGAAACGTTGCCGCGGCGTCGAGTGGGAACGAAACGCAGCCATAGCCCGTGCAGGGGCTCGAATTCGAGGTAGCCCGACGTGATATCGATAATACGCGTTCTCCTTGGCCCCGCGTTTGCGTCGCGGCCGCGTGTATTCGATCGAACTAATAATTCCGACGCAATCTCGTTTATGGAACAGGCAAGAGACAGCTGAGGGAATCTACGTTGATCTCTCGGCGCGGAATTAATGCAGCGGGAATCGATGTTTCGCGCGTTTGGAAATTAAACCTAGGTTCTCGAGTAATCCCGCGGTTGTGAGAAGCAGTGGAATCCCTTTTAAGAATTCAGACCGTTCCCCGTGTCTGCGTCTTACCAACGACACTGCCTTCTGTCTTCATCTTTACCTCGTTACTCGGCTGGGATCCTCGTTTCCACTTATACTCCGTGGAAAGTAATGGGAACGACGAAACGCTGAGGCGCGGATTACGTCCTGGACCCGGGGATGGGATTCTGTTAACCTGTCGGTACAAATTCCGGGTTCCTGCGAGAAATCCTGCCCCCGGATTTGCAATTTTACGTGTACTATTTCAACGAAGGGGCTCTTAATGCTGGAATTGCAGAAAGAGAAAGAGGAGTCTGGCGAAGTGGGTGGGATTCGAGCTGTTAAACTTCTTCACTTTCAGTGCTGCTATTTATGTTACGGAGAATTCACTCTTTTTAGGTAATAATACGTTTTCTCAATTTAAAAGGGGGTGGAAAATATTTGAGATCTAATTTTTATGGAGTATTTAATATTTGGAATTCAAATTTGCAGAGGATTTAAAGAATTTAAGAGGACTTAAAGATTTAAAGAAAAGCACAGTGGTACATGTTTTAAATGACACCATATATTTCGTCCACAGAAATTCCTCCCGACACTTTGCGTAGAAACATACCGCACAGAATACAATCCACAGCTCACCTCAATAAACTTGCAGACAGAATATCCGAGAAAATCCATCTATTCAAAAATCCAAAAACGTATAATGTTTTCCAAGAAAAATGTAACGTAACTTCCCCAATACTTTATTACTCTCGAACAGCAACGAAAATGAAGTCACAGTTACCCAACATCCACCACCTAATAAACACCACTAAAATCTCCACCAGCGTAAAAAAGCCCAACATCGTTCCTCCAAGAAGTTGAAAGATATCGAAACTTTCCTATCCACATCTCCTTCAAATTTCCCAGCGCAAGCAGAGCTTTAACCAACACTCGCGAAAACGGGGTGCCCACCTAGATCCCCGAGTTCTGTCGAAAGTTATCAACGAGTATCGCGAGTATATATTTCTGTGGAGCGAGGCGGCCAATAAAACGGGCTTCGATCCGAGATATCGACATGCCGCGACCAATTTCCCGACGGCACGTCGCGTTGGTTTCGTGCACGCGAATGGCTGGCAGGAGAAACGCGGGAAACATTCCGCGCGCTCATAAATCTGTCGCGGGTTTCGAGGCTTCTTCAGCCCTGGCGGATCCCCCGATGGGATTTCCACGGTGTTCGGAAATCGAGGCAGCAAAACGTCATCGTGATGGCGGCGAAAAGGATACCATCTGGAGCTAGTCTCCCGTGACAGGTGTTTCTTTTTTTTTGTGAGTGAACAAGTGTTCGACAGACGATTCCTGATTACGCAGGATGTTCCGCGACGAGTCGATCGGCTTTTGCGCTTCATGGCGAGAGATTTTGATGCAACTGCTATGATGTAATCCATGGGAAATTAGGGGGGGGATTAAGTCATCACTTTGACGGTTCTAAGGTTGTTTGGAAAATGCAGCGTTGCCAGAGTCTATAAGTAAATGTTTCCTTTTCGGGCTTATGGGGGGTTTGAAAAATGAAGCTATTTTTAAAGATTCTTTTCTTCGTAGATACAACATATAATGCAATAAATCTTTTTGGTATTTATTAAGCTACTCTTATATTACACAAAAAAATTAAAAGAATTTTTTTAATTTGTTTTAAAACTTTAAACGCAATTATCTTAAAACAACATTTGTTCAACTGGTGCAGGTGATTGTAAAAAAACTATTTGACCAATTAGGATTACGTTGAAGAAAAGAGTAGATAGGTACCTGTTTACAGCTGTTGAATAAGCAGTTCGTATTAACTCGATTATACAAAAAAATAAGTAATAAGCAACGTCGTTTCATTTTAATCATTGGTTAAGATACTTTAGTAGATGGTGACAGCATCTTTATTTAGAATTGAGAATAGAAATTGAAAGGAAAATCTTGGCTGCTCTTAATAAATTCGAAGGGAGCTGAGTTCTTTGAGCGCCAGATACATAAAGCAGAACTTTCTTCAATAAGCAATCCCTAGTTTCTGGGAACTTTGTTCCCTAACTTGCGACATTTTTCATGTAGAAAGCCGATTGCCAGGTCGAAGGGAGTCAGCACTTGAGCCAGGGATAACTCTATCCCAGAAATATAAATGGCTTGAAGTGATATAAGCTACTAATCCACCAGGAATCCAATTTAATAAGGAGAGAAATTTAGATGGCCGAAGGTTCATTTCTTCTGTATAAAATACTCGGTACGTAGTTTTGACTTCAAACTCAAAAACATTGGTTTTATTACAATTATGCAAATACAGATCACACACGCCCACATTTGTTCACGAAAGACTGTCACGTTCCTTCGACCACATTATGCGTGTAGTTTTACTTTTTATATCAAATTATAAACCAATGGATGGACCAGTCCAATCTGTGGGTTTTAACATGTCACACCAGAATGACACGGTGGAGCGCAAATTTGGAATGTACGCTCCAAACCTGCATGCCACATTGTAGGTCTGGAGTGTACAATCCAAAATGTGTCAGTGTAAATCAAAAGTGACAAGTTCTGGAGTGGAGCGTGGTATTTCCACCGAGCTGGAAAGTTTTATACAATGCACCAGCCGACATCATCAAGTTCTTGCCGTACTCAGATCCTATTTGTCTCTCGTTAGTGTAAAGAGCAATTAACAATACAACAATACACTGGTACAAAATTAAAAAAAAAAAACGAAAGCCGTCACGTCGAAACAGAGGTTGAGTTGGCTGTGTAAAATGCTTTGAATAAGCCGGGCCCTGTAATCCAAACATGTGAGTGTATTCATACTGTATACCGAGCATTTACAGTAACAGTTTTGGCCTGCGTGTTTGGAGTGTACGCTCCAAAAATATCGAAAAACCGTACGTGTAAACAAGCCTATTCAATCTACGCATCAAGAAACAAAAGCAAAATAGCGACGTTCACAATTATTTATTCTTCTTTATTTAAGTAAACATACCTGTGTTTCACTGTATGTTTCTATGGCGATTCACCTCTCCTTTAATTCAGTCTAAAAAGCATTTCACTGTAGCAGTAATGATCTTCAAGTTTATCGGTCAGGAGTGCCTTCAGGACACTTCAAAGAGAACGTGGTGTAAGGTAGCTGGGTATTGAGATATTAAAGTGCTGGGAGCATAAAGAGATCCGCCACTAGGAAACTAATATAAAACAAATCCTTCGAATCCACACGTCCTAAAAATTCCCTAATTCCAGTACCCCAGCACATCGCTACTAAACGACTAAGCTTAACATTGACAAAATTCTGACATGACACATAGTTTTGACATACTTGATATAATCAAGATATAATCCAGAACTTGACCCAGAGCTTTTCTAACTAAAGGAATTGAAGACGATTCAAAAGATAAAACTGAGGCCCCTGACGCAGCGAATAATGTGCTGACTGACTTCGTCCCACGAAGTAATACAAGGAGCAGCCCGCGGAAGAGGAGGTTCAGAAAGGTGGTGGATGGACCGCAAAAAAAAAGAGCACATGATTACTATCATCCATAGTGAAGGCAGCTCTCAAAGTTGGGGGTCGGAAATGTATTTCACCAAATGCCTCAATAACTATTCGGTGTAGGAAGAACATCTTTCTTCCAATCGCGTCTTTAATAGAAACGATTGGCCATAAAAAAGCAATACGTGTCGAATTGTTTCCTACGAACAACTTCTCATAAAGGTTTCATCAAAATCGGCGTGTATGGGTTCGTTATGTTCCTTTGGTAGAGGCTTCAGTGCCACCCCAAAAAAATTCATCAGAATTGGTACACACCCACTCATCGACTCGTAGCCGGCGAGTGGACCTAACCCAGTTCCCGGAACCCTTATCGTCCAAGTCACAACTAAACACCCCCGCCCCCCCTCGAAATTCCCGTCACAAGATCATTCGATTACCGCGCAATCAGGGCTGAACCTTACCCATGGCGAAAGCTGCATCGGTGCGACTGATGCGGCTGGTGGTGGTGATGATGTTGCACCGAGTGCTGGGGGGTAGATCTCGGCGTGGCGGTGGGCGTGGGGCTTCCTGGGCTGCCGATGCCCTCGAGGCCCCTCGAGAGCTTGAGCATCTCGGCGCCGAAGGCGTGGAGGGCGGACATGGCCGACGGCGGTGGCTCGGTTTCCGGCAGCCAAAGTTCGTGGGTGTCCAGGTTCGTCAGTTCCGTGTCGGTGGAGGTGCCGGAGGTGTGCTGAGGAGTACCCCCGCTACCTGCCGAGCCTTTGCTCAGCAGAAACCGCTTCCAGGTGCCACGTCTGTCGAGTCCTGAGGACACGCCGTCGCGGACAATCAGATTACGCTTGCGTGGCGATCGAGTCCACGGGGGGGAGGGATTTTTCCCCTTCTGGGTGATGTCTGAGGAGGGGGGAGGTGGGTTGTTGGATAGTTGGGTGTCGAGTGGTGGACTTTTGGAATGTTTGGTGCAAGTATTGCGCCTGGCAGAGATTCAGTGGTTAATCTGAAGACCGGTTAAGTGGTTTGCGGAGGTATTCTTGGGGGTACGGTGTGCTGAAACTGTGGTCTGTCACTTGTTATAGGGTTCAACTATTTGGTTGGAGTTTTTAATACATTAATGGGTTTAGAGTACTAATGGCGGAGAAGTGTGTGAAATATGTGCTTGGTATCTTGACTTAAAGAGAGGAGTTCAGGGTGCTACTTTTCGTCGGGTGCTACCTGCACGCAGGTTTGATACTCTTTGTATATTGCTGGCTGGAAAAAATTAGTGTGCAGAGTCTTCGAGTGCTTTGGGGGTGGTTTAGGTTATACTTTTAGGGCACTTTGAAGATTGTTTGGAGATCAAGGTTCTGTTGTTTGAAAGATTACGGTTATTTGATAAATGCAATTTTCGAGGAATTTACACAAGTTTGGTCGATTTCAGATCCTCTGAGGTTTTCGTAGCTTCCAGGAACTCGGAGAATCCAGGATTATTCTAGACTCCTGGTTTTCAAATAATTTATTGTGCTTTGAAACTGATCATTTCGTGGTTCAGTTTTGGACGATTCCGGTGTTTCTGAGTTTATTGTTTCAAGAACTGACCCTGAATTCAGAGTTGTCAAAAAGTACAAGATATAAAAGTTCAGAATTATTCTAAATCTCTGATCTTCCAAGAAATGATAGGAGGATGAAACTGATAATATTAGGTCTACGAGATCATGGTTTCGAAAATCTGTCTTTAAAAGTCATGAGATTTGTGAAATTCAGAATTAGTATAGAATTCTGTTGCGTAAAACTAGTCATCAAAAAAATGATAGTGATAAACTGATCTAAGTTGGCGATCCTTCGCGTAGGTCACCACGTTACTCCACACTTAGCTACTGTCCCCCTTCTTAATTGCAATTGGAACTAGCAACACCTCCACTGTAATTACATATTATGAATTTATCTTCAGTACACTTCAAGTTCCCTAAGTCTGCCATTCAGAACCAGCAGTTTAGCAAATATTGAGCTGTCCATTTCCCAGACAAAGTGGAGAAACTAGGACACCATGGTAGTTAACGAAATTGCAAATGTACAGTCGCGCAATTCGTTCGTTATATTATCGTGTCATTATGAAACGAATGAAAGTTCAAGGAGCTTAAAACAGTGTCGAACGGAACGCAGGACATGTTTCCTTTGCTACTTATTTAGCACTTGGCTTCACTTTGAAACTCGCCCCTCTCTTTACTGATTACATTTCAAATGGTCAAGGTAGGTGATGGCCTTCGGTGTTACTTCTCTCAGCTGTTTATATAAATTCGTTCCTGCTCATACATTTATTTTCCGTTCCTCAGCTGAAATTGCCTGAAACGAACAACCTATCTCAATTTACGCAAAACCTCACAGCGTTAGTCTTGAATAATCAACGTTGTTATTCAACTGTGTCCCAATGAGTTGCAAACTTGTTTTTTTTTTTACCAGAAGGAAGATTAACAGCGCTCCAGGTTTTTCGCGATAATATCAAGTAATTGTGAAAAATTAGTTTTATTACGGCAAAAGTGAAAATCACAACATTTTTAGAAACTGTTGGTTAATTGGCAGTTATTGATTTATTTCATTTTTACTCTTCGAATTTTAAGGAAGTATGTTTTCCACCGGGAGGGCACTCGAAGGGACTAATAATGACGAATTAGGGGAAGAGGTTTTTGAAAATATTTATGTAGATATAAAAAACCATGGTTCAGTACCAACCTAACACATGGTGTTATAGAAATTCTTACACAACGACATACGTTTCCTTTTCTTCTTCTTTTGTCACTACTCAACACCCTTTTTTCATAGAGACTCATATTCAGCAGAACTAATAATGAAGAAGTTGGCGCATTTCTTCTTCTTGTACCCCAAACTCGAATACCTTTCTTCGTAGCACAAATGTAATTATCCCGAAATTATGGCTTTCCGTCAGGCCCTCGCTGTTTGTCACGTTAAACGTTTGGTAAACGTTTCTTGGGAAGCATAGATTCTACGTTGTCGCGGGATAAAGGTATCCACTGGGGAGGTTTGCCATCCTTCCGGGGCCAACATTTCCGCGGGAACATAGCTTCATAGCTGAAACTGAGCCCGTTAAGTGTTGGACCAAACTGCATGCGAACCTAGCTTCCGCCATGGTGCGCCTGTTCCTTAAGTTTCGGTATTTACGCGCCCCTATTACAATCTCTAATGAATGATCAGAATTCGCCAACTACCTGGTTGTAATTCGAAAACGTTTTGTTCGCCACAAAACAATTGGCCCATATTTTGGGGCCCAGGGGACAGAGCGACTAGACATCCTGCTACCTTCCACCTTCTGGGAATTACTTACAAGCGTTGCAAAAAAAAATATGCGATTCACACTTGGCCATTTGCGTAGACACTCGTCGCTTAGCGAGATATTTAAAAATAAACACCGTGTCCCAAAAATTCAAAGACAAAAAATGTATGAATATTTTTTTTTATTTCTCTTGTGAGCATTGAAGTAAATAATTTCCAAATTTAAAGAAATAATTGTGAAATATTATCTACGAAGATTACTATTTAGGTCACAGAATGCTTCAACCCTACTGATTTTGCAGAAACCCACTTCGCCCTGCTTTGATTTATGCTTTCGAAGTATACGCCTCCTTCTTTGGCCCCGTGCCGCCTTTCTGTATCGATTAATTTCGGCCGAACGATTATTCGGAAGCAGACTTTTTAACGTACCGTGTCACGTCCGCTGTCTTTGCATAATGGGCTCCCATTTGCATGTGCCCGTGGTGGGCAAGTCGCTAGCCAGCGACATTGCGACGTTTTCTTATCGTGACGGCATGCGGGCGTCGCCAGATGCCAAACGAACAGATAAGGGACCTCGTAGGCCCCGATGGGCGAGAAAACCGATCGTTTTCAATCCTTCGTGCCTCGAACGTCTATAAGAAGGACGTGAACTGGAAAGGGGGTTCGACCCAGCCCTCTTTTTCACAAGCCGTTGAATTAATAAGGTGTTTCACGAATGAAAACTTCTACTGTCTGCATGAAATCGTAGAATAAAATTGTCCAGCGAATTAGGAGGACTCAAAGATTCAATGGATCCTGAAGGTTTTCACTTTCTGGATGGTTCAACATATCGCACGGGCTGTGAACAACTTCTCGCGACAATCAACACAAACAACCCCCACTTTGTTCAGTGGAGACAAACCAACAAAATTTTCTTCTAAATTGACTCTAGCTTAGAAATTCAAAGTCATCTTTTTAACGATACTGTGTTCACACTTTTTATCCTCTCGGTGCGTAAAGCATAATTGTGCCAGCGATTATGATAGTGGTATAATAATAATAAAGAAAAAGTAAGTTTTTAAAATCAGTGGAATGTACAGTGAATTTGGATTGAGAGATGTAAAGCTGCACATAGACTTGCAGAGCACGTAAGTCGTTAAGGATAATCGAAGATTCGACGAGTTGAAGTTCGACGTTCATTGGTTCAACTGTGGAGCTTTTGTTTCACCTTTCGCGGCACGTGGATCGTTCTGAGCGGCGGGGAGGGAACTCGCAGTTGTCGCTTCCCAGGAACGATTAAGCGCGCATTGTTCGGGGGCTGGTGATTTTACCAACCTCGGGATCGCGAGAACTGCGGAGAAGCTCTCGATGGTGGTTGAATCGTGGAACGATCACGAAGCTCCTTGTAATTGCTGTGGCTGGCTGTGGATCAGACACACAGGGGTGGAGCGCCTCGATCGACGGCAAAAAGCTGGCCGAACGATGTGAAATATAGCGGCCTGGCGATAAATCACTGGCAAATTTCAGGGAGCAGAGAACGTTCAGTGAATAAAATGCTTTTAGTTTTCTTCTTCTTTTCTGCTGGTAGGAAGGAAGGTATTTTCCATGATTTGTGACCAGTATGCAATTTCCATGTAATTGGTGGAATCGTGGTTCGTTGGAACGTCTTCTTTAATCCATTACTGGGTTGTACTAGGATAACATCTTAAAGGGTTAGGTTCGTGTCTGGGATTAATGAAGTCAATCTTTTCTTGCGTTTTCTCTGCGATTAGAGTTTCAAATGTATACCTCTGAAATATTCTAAAAAAATTTCGAAGATTTTACGAAGATGTGGATCTTTGAATAAAATTATTTCTTTCGGATATTCTTTTTTTTTTTCATTTTTAAAATGGAAACTTTAGTTGTGATCTTAATTTCTATATTGGTTATATTCTGGGGGTATTAAATTCACTAATTTATTGAATATAGGTGTGTTGTATTTCTTAATTTTTGAGGATTTCTGATACCAGACTCATCAATTTTAAGTCACTGAAAGGAAGTTTTTCTCAAACTCGTGAACCCAATATCTCGAATGTCCATATTGAGAATATACAGAAATTAACTCAATATATCTAAAACTCTCCACGTGATGCAAAAACAAGTTACAAGAGGTGTGGTGAAAATTTCTGTTGCCATTCAAGTTCCCTCCATTTTTTTATTTTTGCTTCCTGTAAATTCATTTCTATAGGTACTAAAAATAAACTCGTATAAAACAAGAATTGCATTCATTTTTGTATTTCTGATTACTGAAAAAGCTATAATCATGGCTTTACTTGCAATACCATTTTCGAGACAGTTATTAGAAACTTGGCTAATAACTTATATACTAATGCTTTGAGTTATATAAAAAAAAAATCGTACCATATCTTAACCAAAAATCGTTCATTTTACCTTCTTAATAAAGAAATTAATTAGTAGGACCAGATTAAAAGATCATTCAATAATTACACTACCTGCATTCAGTCATTATGTCATGCAGTTACTGAATTTAATTCTTGAAATTTTTGTACCTACATATAATAATGCGGATTACTTTGATAGTTGTATCCGTAATTACTGTTGAATATGATAATTAGCTCCGTACCACCGTGTTAATTCGTATCCTGCCTACGACTCTGTATAATTTGAAATTATATTACAAAACGCAGCATCTGGTCAATTAGCATATTTTAGTTACCGATTCTAATTGCCTGTGATTAAATGTATGCAGTACAGTGTAAATCGATTTGGTAATTACTTTTCACTGGCTATGCTTCAATGTCCACTTACTATTTTATTGATCACATCACGCAACCTAATTAAGCTGCACACACTGCAGTTTAATAACAACACACAAATGAAACAAAATATTTCTCCGAATATCCATTCTCTGGAACAAAACAACAATTAAAACTGTTCCTTAACATTGTGATACAATAGAAATGAAATAGAATAGAAGGTGAATAGAAATAACTGTTCTATCTATAATTTTATTTACTCCACATTTTTCAAAATCTACGTCTGATTCCTGCCATTATTGAAATATAATCGAATAGCCTGATAATTATTCCACAAAGGAAAATTGTTGTATTGCAATGATTTTTTACGTCTCAATGCATTTTAGCAAAGGTTTTGTACCAGGTACTGTTTCTATTTTGTAACAAATCTCCATGCCACGAAGTGCACAAATCCCGAGAAAGCTTCGAGTCTAACAATTCTCCACGAACCTTTTTGCCTTCCGTTTTACGGACACTTTCGGCGCGCGTTGCGCAGCCACGAAACGCCCACGATTAATTTGCAAGTTAAATTGGCCGACGCAAATCCTTGAGTCGAAAGAGGCGTCGGTTCGCGCCCCAATTTGCCAGTGCATCGGCTCCAGAGAAGTTTTGACAGTGTTCTTTGCCATTCGCTGGTCGACCTTGTGAAAAGAAAAATGGAATCGCGACCACTTTTCCTGCCTTATTCGATTAATTTGCAAACCGGAATTATTGGCTGAAAGTACTGGATCTCGTAAAAGCTTTGGAAAGTGACTAAGATTCATTGTAAACAGAATATTTCTGACTAAGATTCATTGTAAACAGAAAATACATCTGTATTTTTCTCGTTTGGAAAGATTTTTCTTCATCTGCATTCAAACTCCAGAATTTTTTGAAAATGTTTTTTGAAAATGCCATTACCTTTATTCCAATATAAACTTAAATATGTACTCATTTGGTGCACTGATGTACAAAGAACTTCACAACAATTCAAACGAAAAAATGAATTTTTCTAAAAGGCTAGTTTTTAGTTAGATTTATCAACCCTTATTTATCCCCCTCCTCACTTATAAAACGCACTACCTAATTACAGGACAAAATAACAAATCCGGAATTCGTAAAATTAATAAACTTTGGGAACAATACGCTAATTGCGATACTCCAATCTAATTCTATCCGAGGGCGGAAGAAATCAAACCTCAAAAACCGAACAATTCCTCCATTCTTCTCTCAAGTAAAAATTACAATACAAATTATACCAAAGAAATCAGTGTTTTACAAAACTTTTTAAACAAAATTCTATTTTTCTAATCTCAAACAAAGTTCATTATCTTATAACTTAAATACTGAAACTATACTTCTGAAATATTTCACACAGAGATCGGAGTAAATTGAATTTACTCCCATAATTACAACCCATAAATTCCACTGCCGCAAATAAACACAGCGAACTAAATTTTTTTAGTTACAATTTCTTCTTTTAAAATAGAGTCGCGAAAAATATTTCATCATTGATATAACTCTGTATTTCCTTGCTATCGAAATGTATTACTTTTGTATAAAAGGATCCCCCCCGCATAAATAAATAAACAAACAGATAAATAAATCCTCCCTACCCCCGTGGTTATAATTAGTCGTCAACCTGGACTGCCAATTTTCCTCGTCGCGCCGTTTTGATTCCCCTTTTCGTCACCGTGGAGCCTCAGTCCGTGGCTTCGAAATCTGAAAAGGGATCAGTTCCTTTTCTGCAGGGGCAGCCGCCACGCTGCAATGGCGAACAAAGGAGCCGTCCAACCTATAGAACTCTTAATCGCAATCTCCGGCGAATCGGGGCTAGCCAAAGGCTGGGAAACGTAGCCAGATTACACCGAAATTCTCTATAACACTCTTTCTTAGCGTGGTTGGGTCGTGAGATAGGGTCGACGGAGGCCTTGTTCGCTTGTATTTCCTGTTCGACTCCTGGTCTGATCTTCATTCGACTTCTGATCCTCGATTAGAAATGCTTCCAAGCGATTACCCACCACTGATTTCGGCTTTCAGATGGCTGAAAGACGAAGCTAGCTGTGATTGCATCCTTTCACGCGTTACCTTGTTTTTATATTCGGTTCTGCTTCGAATTTACTCGGAGAAACTGAGCCATGGTGTTTCTTCGTTCTTCATATTTTATTCGTTTAATAGTTTCCGAAATAAGGTAAATGTCCCCATTAGTGACCAATTATTCATTTATATTGTTTATTGCAACACAGAAAGCAAAATATCAACCAGAAAGTTCAGAAATTATTATTACAGGTATTTCGTTTATAGTTGCATACGTTATTTATGTGGCCGTACATTGATTTTTAAGCAAATTCACATGCAAATTTTACAGACTCTAATAACGTGAGGTTATACTACGGATATCATTAAACTGGCAAATTTTACAATAAAAATACATGGATCCATGCAGTAAGTTACTCAAATTAATTGGAAATATATACAGAATTATAAAATAATTAGAAAATATTCATTTTCTTTCGTTATTGTAGCAGGGAATCGATAAATTGTAAGTTGGTCAATAAAGGGGACATCAGGTCCAATGTAATTTTCACCATAATTATTGTATAAATAGTCAAATATCACTCTAAAATCAATTTGATTAAGAAACTAGAGACTTCAAAAAATACAATGATCCATACTTTATTTAAACATTGTCCTATATTATTACAAAAATTACTATTTCGAACCAGTTGCACTCTTAAACGGTCGCTAATGGGGACATTTACCTTACTGTTTGCAAGGTGTTCCTTACTCATTTTAAGAGCCACTATATGATATTTCCAGAATTATTAAGCAATTCGGATTTGAACATAAATTTAGTAATTACGGTGTCCATTATTTCAATGAGACGCGCGTGGGTGGCCTCGATATTTCGACGAATGTTCAACTCCAGCTTCGCGCATATATTGAGGTCCTACTGTAGCTAGGTAAATTTTTGTTACTATTTCTCTGTGAAGCTTATCTACGAAATCCTTCAGTTCGTACAGCTTAATGAAATTAGATTGAGTTTACTGAAAACGAGCAACTCTGTTTGCACGGAGAGCGGCGCGACAATTCGCCTTGTTAACTGCAGACGAGCGTGAGCTTGCGCATCAGAAATGTCGAGCTAACGGAACAATGCACGAAAGTAACTTTTGACCTTTCATTCTTTTACGAGAAACGCCAGGAACGCGGGAAAAACGCCTTGTTTGCCGGAGATAATGCCAGCACGCGGACAAAGGAAACGGAAACTGTGTCTAGCGTTAAAAAGATACGAGAAGCTGTTGGTAACATACTGTCAGGCAAGCGCCTAAATGTGTCGCGGACAATAGGGACATGTCTTTAGTAAAGGTGCCGGAATCCTGACGAACCTGAATTCTTAAATATTTTCAGTGAAACAGTTACATTATTCTGAATATTTATTTTCTGCCTTTCTTTCTGAAAGCTTTACTCGTTTACCTATATTCAAACATCCTTTCGTTTCATTCGTAAAAGCTTTGCTTGCTCTTATAATTCAGTTTGCCTTTTAATAACTGCACTGTTCCCTCTTATGTCACTTGTCATGAATTTGTAAATGTGTGCAACCGTGAGCATCGATCTTCATATCTAATTTGCAACGATGGAGATTTTTCAGCCACTAATTCACTACTTTGCAGTCCATTTCATTCGAATTTCAACTCCTTCAGCATTGAAATCTTCGATGTATTGTATTGAACGTTTAATTTGTGAATTAATCGACGTGTCACTTTAATCGACAAACTCGCTAGGAAAAGAATGAGGATTCATTTTCGAAATTCTGTTTTTAATTTGTACAGCTAGGAGGCGTTCACAAAGTTGTATCTTTGACAAGTATTACTATTAACAAAATAGAAGTAATTTTCTGTGAGAAATTGTATTCCATTAGGATTCGTTAATTTCCGCGAGGAAGCGTCACGGTTCTGTCGTTCGACCTGCGATAATTCGATAATCTGGCAAACCTCGAAATTTGATTACATCTGCGAATCTTTTGGGAATACACTCTGAAGCAACGAGGGGATCGTCTGTTCCCTTCTGTACACATTATGTTTGACTAACCTCGAATCACACTGCTCCACCTACACAGCAATTAATTCGTTTATTTGATAATATCTCGTGGTTCAATCCCATTGTACACCAAAGAAACCAAAGCATAAAATGGATAAAAGACCATTTATGTTACAATGAGCTTTCTTCATAAAGTACTTACTCCTGAGTAAATATAAAAATAAAAAGTAAAATGGGTAGATGACATATCGAAAATGTGAAAATGTGAAAGGTTGAATCATCAGTTAAATAGGAAAATTGAATTATGTTAAAAGTAATATAAGAAATATTACGCATATCGCAGAAACTTATATTGGACACTTCTTAATAGTAGTTAAAGAAAATGAGTAGAAATTATTGATACATATCAATACTGAGAAAAGTCCAAGAAGATATTTCATGAATATTCTGAAAATGCACTGAAAAGTATTTAAAATATTCCAGATTCTTTATAAACAATTTCAGAAAATTAAATCACCACCCTCTACTTGGGAATTTTTTTCTTGAATAATATGTTTCTTTTTCCTTATTGTTTCCAAACTTGAAAATTACCAATTTCATTGATCTCAAGTGTCGCTAAAATTTACACATTTTACACTACTCACACCTCCTAATCTATGTTTCTCAGGAAACGAAGAAATCCCATTTTCCAATTAACTAATCAAAGGTCCGCCGTAAATTTAAAATACTATATAACGAAAAAATAAACGAAGGCAATTTCTGCAGTACTACAAAAGTTGTATAGCTAATCAAATCCCTCTTCAAAAAATCAAATTACAATGGTCTCCTTCTTGAGAGTTTCGTTCCTGGCATTTCCTTATCGGCTACAAATTTCAAGATTATTGATCTCATTGGCTCACAATAGACTTCCTCTTCAAAATTAAGCAAAGTTGAAGAAATTCTTTCAGTCGCAATATCGGGGTACTGTACATTTATTGCGCGGAGAGGCTCCGTCGTCCTATTTATTGACCATAACCACTGAACGCCTATAAACGCCCCGTATGCGAATTTCATTGAATCATCCAATATTTATAAAAACTAGCTGCCTTTGTAGGGGTAATCGGTTGGCAGTTCGGGCTATAGAGAGTCAAATTTTTATTAACAACAAATTCCACCGCATTTTGGATTCATCAAAAGGAATCGTAGCACTTGCAAGTAACCGCTATTTTTCATCCATTGCTTGTAGCATCTTAATCTTTATAGAAATTTACTCTAAGCTTCGTGTTTGAAAACGATATTCTCGACTGCGATTAATTCTGTGGATTGGAAGATCAAACTTCCAACGAACAGCGTAGCGCGATCGCCATTTACGTAGCTATTTTGAAGGAAATGGCTCTCGTCGTGCTGCTCATTCGCGAACGTAGAGGTTATCTAGCTCGTTTTTCTTTTCTTCAGCATTTTTGGTGAATGAGCTATCAAATGATGCATTAAGAACAAAAACGGACTATCCCATAGTTTTTGCAAAATTGAGTTAGTAGCAGTAATGTATTCCAATAGGCTATACTAATCATATAATAGAATAGGATTTTCTTTTTCAATTTCGAATCATTAAACAAAGTCACTCGTTGCATAGAAATTTCATGGTGACATCTGTGTGCAACACTTATTAAAATTAAAAGGAAAATTAATTATGTCTTCATTAGGAATCATTTCGAATGCTATCAGAAGCTAAAAATTATGACTGCACTGGCAACAGCGCCTGCAAAACAAAATGCTGTTGAAACCCTATTTTTTAGAGTCACCTATTTGTCTGTTTACCCTGTAAACTAACTAGGGTTAGTCCGTTGTTGCTCTGAATGCCTCAAATTAGATCACTGAACACCAATTTTATAATTACTTCCTCACCGGTTGCTTCTATTTTAAAATGTTTGGACAACAGACTGCGCTCAGGTTGACGACGTTCTCTTGACATCGACACGCCTGTGGGGCTTGATTTTCGTTTCTTCGCTCGACATTCATTTCTTCGCCCGAGTTCCCGTGTCAGGATCGTTTTTCAGGGCTAGAGTCCCGACAAAGGGGCCGGGCAATTTCTGTCGAGTCGATCGATGGCCAGGATTATTGGGTTTCGCAAAGCTGGACAGCCAAGACGCGGTTTTCCAAGAGGGATACTTTTCTTCAGGGGCTTCTTCAACCGTGGCCGCGCTTTCACCAGCGGATCGATGCGATGGAAATGAAACGTTCGCGCTGGATAATAGCGTGGCTGGTGATCGAGAATCGTATTCGACTTTAACATACACACGTCATGTCGCGTGTCGTCCACGCGTCGTTAAAGCTCTCACAGTAATGAAACGTCATCCGTTTTTCGCTTGTTTATTTATTTACGCGCATTTGGTGATTGATGGCTGTTCAAGTATCAGTGTTATGGTTTTTATCAGTCATTTCCGCGTGGTTTTTGGTGGAAGCTAGGACACGATGGAATTAATTAAGGATGAAGCAGGTCGTTTGATTTGTCAGAGTGGTTTATTTCAATTCGACGGTGTTCAGCGTTGAGATGTGTACGTTCTAAGTTCATCGAACTGGATCACTTTGAAAATCCGCAGATTTTAGAAAGCCTTCGTGACCCTTCTATCAAGCAATGTGAAGGCCTACTCGAATAACAGGATGATCGAAAGGAAGAAGAGGGAAGAAAAAGCTATGAATACACTATAGAAAAGATATATTGTTTAGAATACTCTTAAACGGTATTCGTCAGAATTTCAAGAGCACAGTCGTCAAGGGACCTGACCATGAAATAGTAAACCTAAAAGATGCTTCCTCTGACAGAACCCTAAAAATTAGCATCCCTGAACTCTCAGATTAGCAAACACTCTGAAGGTTCTGGTATTTTGTTTTACCAATGACACTTTTCCGTAAACCAATATGGAGACCTACTCGAAAGACAGGGTGGGGTGATGAGAGCTAGACAAAGGGAAGAGGGGAGATTGAGAGATGCACAATAATAGGCATCCTCGGGGATCCAATCAGAAATGTAACAGGTCAGTGTACCTGGTAATACACTAACCTCCCGGGGGTGGACCCTGCGGGCCACCGAGCCATCCAGAGGACCAACCTGCTGCTGCTCCCCCGATATTCTGTCGTTGCTCCGCCAGCAATCTGACCGTCAACGCGTACGTAAGCAGCATCACGCCCAGCGGTATGTAAAAGCAGATTATGCTGCCGATCAACTTGTAAAGGGGGTCTGGTATCTGGCATGAACCGTCCACCAGCACGGAGTCGTCCTCCTGCAACACGGCCAAACAGGATTATGCATTTAACGACTCGTTCTCTGCGATTTCTGTTGCGGTGTTGTACGCGGGGCACAGGACTTTCTCCTCCGCGTCGTAAGAGATTAATGTGTTTTTCATTTGTAAACCGCAGTGCTAAGGATTTTTGTATCTATAACATTGATTCCTAAAACTAGAAGGCCGATGAATGGTACCTACTATGATTTTTCTTGTCTGAAACTGAGAGACCATTGCGTGGTATTACATATCTTCGTGTCTACAACTAGAGGTTGCTGACGTAGTAGTAGGTCTCTTTCTATCTAAACCTGAGTCTAAATCACCTGCTAACTATACCACCAAAACCACTGGCGTTTTTATTTGTAATCTATCCTGCATTTTTTCTCCTATCAACAAGCTCACAGTCGATTTCTTTCTCTGTTCCAGAACACCGGAACAGTGCCCTAGCGTGGTGTCTCTGTTGGCAGAGAGCTACAACCCCCACGTGCGATATGGCGCAGCGATGGCCCTGGGTATCGCGTGCGCTGGCACAGGATTGAAAGAGGCGATTGCTCTGCTGGACCCAATGACCAACGACCCTGTGAATTTCGTTCGCCAAGGCGCCCTTATCGCATCCGCGATGATTCTGATTCAGCAGACGGAATCGACCTGTCCACGCGTCAAGGACTTCAGGGCCCTGTACGCCAAGGTCGTCGTGGATAAGCACGAGGACGTCATGGCGAAATTTGGCGCCATTCTTGCGCAGGGTATCATCGACGCTGGTGAGTTGCTCTTTTGTTATTGTTAAATGACTATTTGGCCTCTTGATAATGGACCATGTCTTGATATGGACAGTCCGTTATAGTTATCCCAGGCCTTCTTACGGTGATGGAAGTGAAATCGAAGCTACTTTGCACCAGGGTCGAGCAAATATTGTTTGAATTACAAAATGAAAAAGAATATTTGAAATAATTTTGGTAGGAAATAGCCATTTGTGGTACCATTTGGGAAATAAATATTCTAGCTGAGAAGCATAAAAAGCGTTAGGAAGGTTATTAAAAAATAGTGCAAATGTAACAATGCTGCTGTTACATATTTAGCAACAATCTTATGATACTTCATGTTTGCTCGATTCTAATCTTCGCAATAATTGCTTCGAAGGTGGATTATTTTCTGTGTTAAATAAGGATGAAACGGAATACCCAATTAGATTAATCATTGTCACATTTGCACTCGTTTTTCACTTCCGCTACGCGATTGCAATAATTCCAGTTTCTCTACAAGTCGATTGATCTTGCCTATTTTGAAGGTATTATCAAAAGGGTTTTGAAAAGTGTTTAGCTATTATTAACATTCTCGAAGCCGTCAATATTCATCAACCCCCGCAATTCAAAGATACCTCCATCCTCAACACGACCACTAATAAGGGACACTACAGGGATGTCGGGCACTGATTTTTGTCTCCTTCAAATGTGTTGTTACGCATAAAGATCTAAGAGACGCGTGCTTTTTTATTTTGACCGAATCTGAATTTTAACGGGTGAAACAGAATTTTCATCGACAATCAGGATTTTCCGTATAAAGTGTTCTGCCATTATAAACGCTAAATATCCATCAAATGACGTGCATTTAAAAGAGATACAAATTATAAAGTGATATATGTGTTAACAAATGCAAAAATGGCAACCGGAAAAATGGGAGACTAGGAAAACCTGAAAATAACTTTGCATTTTCTTGTGCATGAAATGAAGCAGGTAAACAATATATGTTGTTATCTAATTACAGTTGTCCTGTTGTGCAAGTTTTATTTGCGAAATTATCAATTATATAAGCTCTTTTATAGCAATGCACCGCAACCTGTGATAAAACAATGTTTTGAATTCGTCGTTCCTTTCATTCAGGAAATAATGAAACACAAATGTTACAAGTAAATGTTAATTTCTTTATAAATACATACGCACTGGCTCTTCTTCACCAACTGAATATACTTTGTAATGATATATATATATATATATATCAATATACTTTGTAATGATATATATATCAATATACTTTGTAATGGTATATATATTAATATACTTTGTAATGATATATATATCAATATACTTTGTAATGATATATATATCAATATACTTTGTAATGATATATATATCAATATACTTTGTAATGATATATATATCATTACTTACGTTGCAGAAGAAAACACTTAATTCGGAAAATGCCAATTTTCGAACTTTGAGTCGACAGTGCCCTTTGTGAGCTTATTATCAGTGCGACCGATAGAGTCTGCCCTAGATCAGCAGCGTCGATTGTAGCACACTTGCGCATTTGCACAGGACAATGACAATTGTTCCAGGTGGCCGTAACGTGACAGTGTCCTTGCAATCGAGGACAGGCCACACCAACATGCTAGCAGTGGTCGGTGCCCTGGTGTTCACCCAATACTGGTACTGGTTCCCTCTGGCCCATTGTTTGGCGCTCGCCTTCACCCCGACCTGCCTGATTGCCCTGAACTCCCAGCTGAAAATGCCGAAGCTGGAGATCCGCTCCAACGCCCGTCCAAGTGTCTACGCTTATCCGGCACCCCTGGAGGAGAAGAAGCGCGAGGAAAGGGAGAAAGTAACGACGGCCGTCCTCAGCATCGCAGCGAGAGCGCGTCGACGTGAATCGGAGAGGCGCGCTCGCGACTCCCAGGAGAAGATGGAAGTGGTTAGTTTCAGCGTCTTCGAGTGATTTCATGATCATTAAAGGCGGATTCACATATACCAGTTGCGTGATAGATCAGCGCCTTCAGCGTCAGTAGTAAATAATATCGTCTCCCTGCTTTGGAATGTAGCAGTTCAAACTTGTCCGCGCCAGTTACTGGTGCAAAAAGACCACTGACAGCGATGGCGCTAAACTGTCACGAAACTGATGTGTTTAAATCCGTTTTCATTGGTCTACGGATCGGAAAGAATTCCAATTATGCATAATTAAAACCAGCCCGAATACGGTCGTGGTTGGATTCGTTTTCATCGACTAAAACCTCGCCAGCCCATTGCTAGTGCACTCGTGGCGATTTAATATTCAATATAGAAGTTTAAGTTTCTCGGTTGAAGAATCCTCAGTTATTCTCGTCACCGCTGTTGCACCGTGGAAATGTACAGTCTAGGTTGTCACAGTCTCTCACACCTCGTAATCGTGAAGACAGTCGCCTCTGAGCGCCATGATCGATCGCGTAGCTGTCGTCGCGACGACTAAGGTCGAGCTGGCGCTTCCTCCTTCTAATTTCCGTCGCTTAATTTTTCATCACAGGACCCGCCCGAAACGAAGGAGGGTGTAGAAATGCTGCCGAAGGAGAGGGAAGAGAAGAAGAAGGAGACTTTGGAGTCTCTGGCAAAGGAGAAGGAGGAGAGGAAAAAGGAGAAGGAAAAGGAGATGAAAGAGGCGAAGGAGGCCAAGGAGGCCAAAGAGGCCAAGGAAGCCAAGGAAGCGAAGGAGGCGAAAGAAGCTAAGGAAGCGAAAGAAGCGAAGGAAGCAAAGGAGGCGAAGGAAGCAAAGGATGCAAAGGAGGCGAAGGAGGTGAAAGACGTGAAGGAGAAGGTGGAGAAGAAGGGCAAGGACGAAACCGAGAAAGGAGAGAAGGAGAAGAAGGAGGCTGAACCGAACTTCGAGGTCCTCCAGAATCCTGCACGTGTGTTACGACAGCAGGTGAAGGTGATACAGCTCGTCGACGGCAGCCATTACGTACCCGTCAAGGACATACAGATCGGTGGTATCGTCATGGTGAAGCACATACAATCGGACACGGAGGAGGAACTCGTGGAGCCAGTGGCTGGTAAGCCAATATTCCTTTTTACAATCTATATACACATTTGTACTGTGCGTGCAGCAGGTATGAGTAACAAGTAGGATGGATGAAAGTACGCCATGTACTGTCAGCGTTTCAGTCTATTATGCGAAAAGGTCCTAAGATGAGCAGTTACCTATCAACGGAGAATCAATTTTAACACACTTAGTATCATCGTTTACTTATTTACATTACTCTTTAATCTTCGACGGGGCCTCGTTCATCACAAGTAGGATAACAGAGTTTATATACACTTTACTCAGAATTGATACTTTATTTTAAATCAATTGATTATCTTGAAAACCAAGCCTTGTTCGACAAAAAGTTGTTCTAAAATTTGGATTTATTTCTGCATGAGGATTAATTTCAGCTACAATTTGTACCGTATTTACCGTTGCATTTTGCCAATTCTTAGTCAAACATACAAATACTTAAGTAATTTTCTGAAGCGTAGAATCACCCCCTTCTTGGTGTTCCTCGAATTTTGCGCCACGCTACATGTAGGTGTATGCATTAGTATCAGGTATCTCTAAATAGAAACACAACATTGAGGTTTTAATGTTCAAAAACAGGGTATATGCGTCCCTGGGCATTTAAACCCCGTCATTCTGGTGCGCTCTACTGTCTACTTGCTGTTCTCACGTCCTCGCTATATGCCTTTCTTTTGTTGTGCCTCCGACGACTGACACGGTCAGCGAACGCGCTTGCACGGCGTGTGGAGTTATCGACCTGTTGCGTTCGATTATTACCATTCTGTTACAGCTTTCGGCCCGAAACCCGACGAGGAGAAGGAAGCAGACCCACCAGAGCCCTTCGAGTACACCGAGGACTAGGAACCGTCCGTCATTGAAACTTTGATCGTGGCTCCATCATTGTAACGCGAGCCACTCGTATAGTTCCCAACCTGTAGGAGGAAGAAAGGAGAAGAAACTCTGTCGCTACATCCTACAGCGATACATTCTTTTTTTAATTTCATATCGTTGACCCGCTATCGAGAGATCGACGCTCTCTATCGTCTATCGTCAAACCGCTGCTCCCCGATTTCCATCCAACTTTTAATAAACATATGATTTTGCTCTGATCGTATAGTGTCTCATTTACTCGAAACCTGTCCGCTTCTTTTGAATAACCGTAAATCCTTTCGTCCTTTAACATTTCGACCGGAATGAGCGTTTTCTCACGCCAAGCGATTTACATACTGTGCTCACGATTTTTACGTCGATGTGTTATAAATCAGAAATATTTTTCGAGTACCCCTAAATGTTAGCTTAGAATGAGTTAAGTAGAACTTTCTCGGTAGGAGCGATCGCTCAGATTAGTCTTACCGATTTGAAAGGGCATTTCTCAGAGTTGTGCCACTCAAACTTTTAAACAGTGCGATGATGTGCATTATGTATCGATAGGATTTTTTTACAAGAATTACTGGATCAACAGTCTGTGAAAGGTAAGAGTGAATGAACTATTTATTGTAAGGGCTAGGCTATACATATGACTATAATTCGTACAACCGTCGTGCGCAAATCCTGTCACAGTCGGCCCGATATTCTATCGTTGCTTTATACAGGGTGCACAGCGATTAATTGCGATAAACGTAATCAAAACTCAAAATAAAGTATGATGTTAAGTATTTTCTTTATCACTTACCTTAAAGTTACCGCTAATCCTTCTTCTGAAGGGATTGAGAGTCTCATTTTTGTGTTTTGGCGAGTAATATAGGCGATGAAACAAAGCTAAGATAAAGATACAATGAAAGATCAAAAATTATTCAAAACCCAAGACGAAACAAAGTATTTCGAATAAACAAAGTATCTATGGCCGTCGGATGAATTCCCGACGAATAAACTGGTTCATGCGTGGCGCTTTGAATAAAGATAACTCGGGTGATTTTTATTCGACGTCGGAAAAAAAAGTCTCTTTTTAAAAAATTATTTAAAAAAATTTCATTTAAATAATCCCCATCTCTACTTCTCCGTCCCACCGCCAACCATCTTATTACCGGAGACGGTTACATGTAATTTTCAGTTTATACACGGTTTCGTATCAGTTCTTAATTTAAAATATAGTAATTGAGTTTATTGCAACTATAATAAATATTATAAATTGGCACTACAATTGCCACGCGCAGTGGAAACGCGCCTTAAAACAACTGCTTAGATTATCCAACAGAATGGATGTAAAAGGAATGAAATTCGTCAGAATGATGTCGCTGTCCCTAGTTATGCACGTGATCAGCTAAGCGTGTCATTTACTGGCAGATATGGTATCTTACCTCCCGCACACGAATGATTAATACCGCTGTGTCGTGTAGAAAAGTATCCTAAGGTAAATAGAGTCACGAGTCGATCATCTGACTTCGTGGAACATTTCAGATCCATTCTGGTCATTTCCCAACTTGCATGCATATTTCAACGATCGTGTGGATGCATTGAATGTGTTATCCCTTTCGTTCATTTCAGATTAACATTTTGACAGCGCAGGGTTCTGAAACATCCCCCGTGAAATCAGTCACCCCTTTCCGAGCTACCGTGGCTGCCGGAAAAAGTTTTATCCATTCAACCCGAACTCCGAGCTCGGTTTGTTTCCCAAGTAAACATCCGGGGACTCGAGGACAATACTTTTCATTCTGTCAAAAAATATCGACGTGGAAGCACGCTGTAACTCTTCACAGGATGCAAATCGCAGAGCGTAAAAACACGACGCCACTCAAAGTTTTAAAAATTAAGCGGATGCGCTTGTGTGTTCCGACGGACAGATTTTGTGCATAAAGTTATAAACGAAGGGCGTGAGTGTGTGGTTATATGAAAGGATTGGGTAGAGTGTAAAACTGTAGACTGTAGAGTGTATACGAAGTTAATTGAAGGAGAAGATACGAGAGGATTGCATAATAGAAACACGTATGTAGACCTGTCTGAATTCGTGGGTCCCGCTGGGATTGGCGATAAGATAAGCGTGGCAAAATCTGGACCGGTCCCCACACAGTTTTACGCACACACATCAATTCCATGACGGTTCAGTGCCGTCAGTGTCAACTGTTAATGGTCTGTTTGTTTTAATGTGATTAAAGCAACATCTACACCAGCGTTGGCCACATCGGGCCATTTGGGAGTACGGTCTCCATGATGTTTACCATAGCCGCGCAGAAAGGGAGCACGAAAGCCAATGGTAACGTGGGCGTGCCACGGATAGGGAAAACTGTAGTAGTGTGCGGTGCAACCTCATGCCCGTGCGATAGGCTCGAATGACTGGGAATCTTGGGGACCCCAGTGATCGCTGCCACTTGGGCTCCTAAGAGGGCGAGTTATTTCAGGCTACTACTGTCGTGTACCCGGGAAAATGCAAATACAAAACACTTGTATAAAAATGTCCTTTATTACAAGCAAGTTTTAACTAGTTGCTGGTGCGATGTACAGTAAATCCTCGTTAGGAGCCCGTTTCTACCACGCGTTAGGGGCCCGGCGACTATCCCCACCATTTTTTAGAATCCTTCGGACGAGAGTGGGGGAACCCGGGAACGAGCGAGACGCTCTTCCGCTTCCTCTCGCTCGTTCATTGGGTTTTCTCACTCGCGCCAGAGGTCGCGCGGAATAGTGTCCAGTCGCGTTAGGAGCCCGTCGCCAGCCCCGTTCATCGGGCTCCTAACGAGTATTTACTGTACAAGATAGATCTGACACTAAAGACGTACGCAGGAAAAGAAGGTGGAGAAAACGGAGAACGCTATTGGTAGGTTCTATTGCGAGGGTGTGGAAAATGGAGCTAGGATTGGTCGTTGAGTAAGGAAGGAAGAGGTGGTTTTTAGAAAGTTGGCTTTCACTTTGGAAGGGGGCCTTAGGACCCACGGCCTAATCCGCTTGTTTTTGGCTAAGTCACGTTCGCTCGAAAGGGGCTAATTGTCTTAGAGGGTGACGATGACCAGATGCGTGGGAAAAGAGGAAGTTGCGAAGTAGGTATCTAACACTACCCAGCAATTGAAATATGGCCACGTAATATTTCAATTTCGCCAAAATCCTTGACATTGAATGCAGAAAGTGATCAATGCGGCATGGAATGATCCAAATCGTGGCAGTATTACGTGAGTAGTACTGTGTCAGTAATGTATAAGTAGTGCGGGTTTAGTGTAAAACTAGTATGTGAGTAGTTGGGAAGTACTGCATAAGTAGTATGTAAAGAATATAACAGTAGTGTGTGAGTGGCATAGAAGTATGTAGTGCAAATAACACGGGGTAGTGCGTGAGTAATTTAACTGTATTTGTCGGCAGTATGGGAGTACAAGTACCTAACTATAAAACGAAACACGCCAACTGCCAATTGAACTATGATTTTCCACAAGCCGCCTCTACTCCAAAATTCCTTGGTCCTTCCTGCATCCCTTAGCGTCACGCAAGCAATTATTCTCTACCACTGCAAAGTTGCAAATCAGACGACCCTCAGCCTGTCGGTGGAGCTTCCTCCGTGAGTTAGCCGTTGCAGACCGAATGATCCTTCCGCTTCGCGTGAGAATACGCCGCAATTCCTTGCAAAAACGCCGCCTCCTTTAGTCGCGTGCAACGCCAGAATACGTTCCCTTCCACTTCGAGACCAGGCTTTGGGTACGCGGAAATTACAATGGCCTGAAGATTGATGACTGAACGTCAGATAGACACAGGCGAGTTATCGAAACCTATATGCTCTATTGAAGCTACTCGTTTATGGCGTACTATGTGCGATTCCATGCGAATTGAGTACAGAGCGACCATTTGTTCCACGCTGATATGTCAGGATGCGAAGAGCTTGAAGACGAGTCAACTTGGTAGTGGAGGTATACTAAAGAAGGTCTATTTAGAACGGATATAGCGAGGTCGTTAGAGGTGGGAATATCTCAAAGTTTACAGCTTTGAGGCTTTGGGGTTTCGCCACAAGGAGTCTGGAAACCTTATCTCCACAAAAAATGTCAAACCTCTTGTTTCAAAACATCCAAGCTGTACAGTGTATACTTTGGGATTCTCCTAACTTTTACGACCTCGCTATATCCCTTCTAGCTACTATACAGTTGGGATCACCTTTCAACAATGGTGTTAAGGTTCGATATTTCGAGCGAAGAAACCTGGTAGGAAGATGGCGTCTACTTGGAGGGTCTTCCGTAGGACAGGCCTTCCCAAGTAGGGGAAATCTGCTCCTGAAACACATGTTTGGGTTCTCCCTCCAACGCTCCCTCTCTCAGAGGAGACAGTAACGCCGCTAGGAAGCAGAGAGAGAGGGTACTAGAAATCGTCCCACCTTAGCTGAAGGCGCAGCGTTGGAGGGAGAACCGAAACATGTGTTTCAGGAGCAGATTTCCCCTACTTGGGAAGGCCTGCCGTAGGTATTTGAGAAAAACTCAAGTAGTAGGCACTCCTCGCATCAGTGTAACGTTGTAGTAAAAATCAATTTTTTTGAGTTTTGTAAAGGGGCATGCGTGTGACAAATCAGGCAAAGTTCACAGTCAAATGTGGCCTTGGAATAAGGATGAAAGACACATTCAGCGTCTTAACACGTTTACCACCAGTCATCATTGCATCAAACGTACCTATAATTTTTTCTTACAACACGTGCAATAAGGAAACTCTTAGATTTGCAAGCTTCTAACTTATGTTGTTGTCTTTGGGAATGATGGAGAATATTAAGGGCACCATTATTGTATGAAATATTCTTATTTTTGACGATATGCATTTGAATGGACGTGCGTGAACGGAGAACGTGGGATAATTACACGGCTGTGTATGGTTTTGGCGTGTTTTCACGTCGATATTTTCTGAAAAGCTTCGAAAAGTATTGCTTACACTACACAGGTTTCCTTCGGCGGCTTTGCTACTCGTTTCTTTTGTTCGAAAGCTCGGAACCACGAAGTTTAAGACCACTTTTCGAGATGATCCTACTTAATTTCGAAGTTTACATGGTTTTGGCACTTTCTCTGTACGATTATGACAAAAGAGACGGCACTGATTGTGAAGTTCATTTCACCACTATCTATAGGCAACTACTTACGTACAAATCTTAATTATGACTCGTTTTGCAATATTAAAAAACGGTTTGAAAAGTTGCAGCTGTTAGTGAAGTATCTTGAATCGTAGAAATCAGACGAAAGAAGCTCCCCGTTTGAGCATCTTCCCCTACTTATTCCTAACATAATAAACAGGCAAATAATGCTAAAAAGATTTTCAGGTTTTCATTTGTGAAAGGCGTGTGAAAATGAAGATTCCCATTTGCTCGCTTCGACCTTCTGGTACGCGTTAAAGCTTGCTTGCAGGTCGCGTAGAAGACGTGCGAAGTATCTTCGCTCCTTCATACGAAAAAAAAACACCTGATTTCTACTTCGCAAGAGGAGCTTTCAGGTATCTTTATGAATTGAAATTTACTTGGACGACGAGAATTTGAATTCCACGGGAATGCAAAGTCGAAATTCGTTGGGATATTGACTTTGAGTGTTCCCTTGAAAAATTCAGCGACCCAATTTATCACGTGCATTTTCGCATCGAAATTGTATGAATTTAAATATTTCAACTGGTTCGCGCTGCATCTCCTTGATTTTCGATTTGCAGTTTTCCATTGGAACGTTTTCTTATTATTTCATTTTATTAATGGATTGGACTCTTTTTTGCATTCGGTTCGACTCATTTATCATTCTTACAGTGGGTTTCATGTGATCAAACTTGCTCCTACAACTGTTTACATTTTTGGCATTGAAAACTACAAACAAGAATTCGTAGCTCTCAAGTTATTACGTAACAAGTAAGAAATTTGTTTGACGTTAATCAGTTTTAAGGTATCGCTTATTTTATGTTTATTTGGATTTCGAATAGGTAGTAGTAATAAATAACCACAATAATGGCAATAATAATAATAATAATAATATTAATGTTAATAATAACAGTAATAGTAGTATTAGTAGGTTTGGTAATAGTTTTAGTAGTGGTGCAGAATATTAATCCTGATAGTCGTACTCGTAGTACCTTTGTAGTGATAAGACTGGTAGTCACATTAGGAGTAATAGTAGTAGGTAATATTGGTAGTGGTAGTACTACTTAGTAATAACATAATAAATTTTTGTTATCGATTGTAATAATAATACTGGTACTTATCATCACAGTTAGAACAAAAATTCTTATAGGAAAATGTTACTCACTTATCTAACATTATTGAGACACAACAGTTCCGTTGAATGTCAAGTAATATTCAGGTTATTAATCAAAAATGAGAAGCGGAGAAAATGTTACTACCGTCTCTGACCCCGGGTCGGTTGCAACACTGCATGGAATCAATAGTAGCACAAATTTAATTTTACAAAATTGAAATATTTGTTGATTTTAATTATAATAATAAATGAAAAAAGTAAAGTATATAACCAATTATACGGTATCGCAATTGTGGCAAAAATAGAAAACATTTTGGCTGGTGCATTCTCCATGTGGTCAATTCTTACATTCAGTACATTGCACCCATTTTTTATTCGGTTTGCTTGTGCTGTGCTATAGGACCCCATGCAAACACGACAATATTATTCATCTTCTTTGTCACTAAAGTTTCTGTCGCGGTACAATCGATCCCTACTGCTGATGTTACAATCGCACACGACCAGATATTTAAACTTAAATTATAAATTTTTATCAACGAGACGCGCAAAAGTGATAAGTAACGATCAGTATTACCTTGAAAATGGTCCGATTAAGTATTAAAAAAAGAAAAAACACGTACTTGTAAAGGAAGTATTTATATTACAATTTTAAATCAGTAAGAAAAAGTTACTTTAGGGTATCCAAAAATTATTCTCTTCGCTATACATGCCTATTGTGTATCCATAGTGCTAAAATATGGACGTGTGTATTCCAAATGTCATTCTTCATCATATATTCAAAATTTGGGTGAATATCTATCATATGTTTTGAGATACTTAACATGTTACAATCTAGTGGTGATATGTATTAGTAGCCATAATAGTAGTAGAAATACTGGTAATCGTATGGCTAGTAATAACATAATAAATTTTTGTTACAAGTGATATTTCAAACCTGTAAGAACTTTACAACTATAATAACAATTTATATTCCTCACACCATTATGTTTCACAAAATGACCACTCTGAAACGGATCGATCCCGCGCATTTCAAAGATTTAGATGCGCCTTTAGAGGCTCGTTTTCTGCCTGCCTTTACTTCCTGCAATTTAAGGCGGAAACGCGAGTAAGAAGAAAGAAGCATAGGTTTCGTGCCGCACGGAAAGTGAAATGCCTAACAACGGTTTCACAGACGAGGTTTCGGAAACCTGAAAATACCGGATATGCTACCAACCCATTTCTCCTACTTACTTGTATCTGAATCTCAAGCCTGTAATAAATGCATCCTATACACCAATTTCTGTTAACTACTGATTGCCAGATTATTATCATTGTCCAGATATCTGTTCTTTAAGGGGGTACATTACCATAAGTAGGGGAGACCGGGGCTAAAAGTTCCGGGGGTAAGTTGTTCCGATCGTTCTATCTTCAAAATCAAAAAGAGCGTTGTACTTTAAATTATTTTTTCCACAGAGTGGCGTGATCAACTTACACGGAAAAAATAATTTAAAGTACAACGCTCTTTTTCATTTTGAAGATAGAACTATCGGAACAACATACCCCTCGGAACTTGTAGCCCCAGTCTCCCCTACACCGAGAGCGCAGAGCTTAGAAAAAAGTATGGGGTGGTTGACAGAGTCGAAAGCTTTGCGCAGGTCGGTGTAAACAGCATCAACCTGTAATCCTTCCTCGACCCGATCGGATCAGAATCGTTGGTACGGAAGGAGATTCGTGACGGTAGACTGTCCAGAGACAAAACCATGTTGCTGATTAATTTCGTTCTTTTGAAAGTTCTGCCATAATAATATTTTCGAAAAGCTTGGGCATAACATTCTGCAAGCTGATCGGTCTGTATGAAGTAGCCAGTGTCTTGATACCAGCTTTAAATACAGGGCAGACGAGACATGTTTTCCAAGCAGAAGCAGATGTGCCAGAATCTAAAGATTTGTTGAAAAGAATCCAGAGGATACGAGATATGATAAAATTGCAGGATTTGAAGAAAGTTGGAGGGACGCCGTCAGATCCAGAATCTTTGTTAACGTCGAAAGAGTTAAATTGTTAAACACTTCACTGATATCAATGTGAAGGATAGATATCATAGTTAACTGACGGAGGAAGATTGGTGTCAGAGGAGTACGTAGATCCCAAAGAATTGGTAAAGGTGTCGGCAATCGTCTGATCGGTATCGACATGATGGATATTGTAGGAAATATAGACGGGAAGGGATGATTCATTTTTAAGTTTGCGGGCAAAATTCCAGAGAGTTCTTGGACGTGTTTGAAACTTAACCTGCAGACTTTGCAACATGAACAGCCCAACAGCGTTGGGATAATTCTTTGCACTTCGATCTAATATAAGACTAGAAAAAACAAGGTAGTCGGGTAACGCATTTGTGCGCTTAAACCAGCAGTGAGCAATTTTCTTCAGTCTAATCAAGGATACTACTTTAGTAGAATATTGGTTCCATAATGGTTATATGTATATCGGTTATACAGTAAACTCTCGGAACCGATATATTTATACCTACATTACTGTTATAAAACCGGTATATAACAACCTATTATGGAACCGATATAACATCCGAAATCGATATAGTCAGAATATTGGCTCTTCATAACCATTTCAGTCAAGACCAATATATAACAGTTTGAAACAGTTATTTTTGCAACCGTTTCAATGGCCCAGTACATATTTTCACATCGTGACGTCCACTGAAAGGATCTTTCGAGGTTTTCGTGCAACGTGTCTCACCTTCGAATACATTAGACTGAGAGGCAGGCTCATGGCTATACTGAGGATCCACACGAAGATGATCTTCAAAGTGACCCTCCGTCTGGTCTTGTTGCGACCGAACTTCATGGGGTAACGTAGGCTCAGGTATCGGTCCACGCTGATTGTGCACAGATGCATTATGCTCGCTGTGCAGAACAACACGTCCAGGCAGATCCATACGAGGCAGTAGACGGACGGCAGGGGAAAGTATCCTAAAACAAAGAGGAGCACTGTGAGAGTGATAGACTGAGATTTGGAAAAACATTACTTGAGATACAGAATGAACATAATATTTTAGATTCTGAATCATTCGTATCACTTTATTATCTCTATTCACACTTCGTGGTCACATTTTCCTATAATCACAAATTGGTCCCATGTGGTTCACTGTACTCAACGTCATTGTTGAGTTACCATTTTCGTAGTTTTGAATCTTTTAACTTTTAAGTGATACTTGTACATTTATAAAACCCTTACAATCGTGCCCTAACAGTCTTTTTATAGAAATGTAATTTTTGATACGTTGAAACTTGTATTTTAGAAAATAGTTGTGGATAAAAACTTTTCTTGGTTGAAATTTGCCAAATTTTTAAAATTTTTTATTAAGTTCTAAAAATTTACAGAAATATTGACAAAGAGTTAATAAAAAATAACTTGTAGTCAAATCCGATTATGTATTCCTTGAATAATTGCTTGTAAATTATTTTATTCAAATAATGTCCGAATCTGAGTGATTCCTGGACAAACCCGGCTAATTAATATTTTGAAATAATGAATCACGTAAATTAAAAAGCTAATTTTATCTTATTATTGGGGTACATATGTAAGTCTTTTCCCAGTAGCTGTGAAGAAAATAGTATATTGCGAACATACTTATTTGTTATTATGCGGATCACTGTTGCAATCGCGAAGTATGTAATCCTGTTTTAACTTTTGACAGGGAAGTTTTAAATTCGCAGGGTTTATCACGACTCTGATTACCACTTCGACTGGCGTTGTGCTTTCACGTCGATATTCTTTGGAAACCATCGAAAGTATTGTCCAAGAGTCCCCGAATCTTTATTTACACGGAACGCCTCTCTTATCCATTGGTAGTAGTGCTATGTAGATTTAATAGATACTATAGTTTATATTTCCATTAATGTCGACCGTGTTCAAAGCGCGTGACAGTCTGGACAAAATATTCTCAGCAGAAGCGACACTCGAAATGGTCTGATTGATGTGAAGGGGAATTTTTCAAAAACTTGCGCCACTTAAAGCTACTGGAATTTGAAGATCGAAGGGGAATCTCCGCATGACATCGTGGGATTTTGCATTCCGCGCGCTGCAGCCACTTCCTACTCGAATGGAAGCATGGTTAGCCAGCGTCGACCCCCAGCCCCTGTTACTCAACCTACCCCGATACTTGTCACTTTTCGTGTTACTTTATTTTCTCGTGGCACGTGAAGTATCGCAAGTAAAAAGAGGTCAATGGGTCACCTCGAAACGAAAAACATCGACAAGTCGGCAGATCGAGCTGATATCTTCTGCCTTTTTATAGCTTTCGTTTTTTAATGTGACGTGCAACGGGATTGAATACATTGTTGCACACTTACAATTAGATTTAATGTAATTCTTGAATAATACACATGGGTACAAGGAGTACGTTGATTTGTATCGATCGGATCTCGAACCATAACACTATTAGTATTATAAGAGTTATAAGTTTAGAAACAGAATCTTTTTTGTTCTCAGTTTTCAGTGAAAATTTCGAAGTTATCTTTCTTTCTTTCCTAAAAAGATTAAATTGTACAGGGGCTTTCATTTCAAACAGACTTTAATATTATTATTAAGTTCGCGTGGGTTTATAGAATGATTTGACGGAACCAGCAAACAAATAAGTACCAATTACTGTTTGAGCACAAAAGATGTTCAAAGTTGAAAATTTGTATTTTTTTTTTCAAAATCGAGTTTCTCGAAAACTGAAGTTGATGAGAACAAATAGTTTGCGGATTCGTTTTCAGTGCACAAAAATCTATAAGGAAGGGCTGTTGAATGTTACAGAACAGAATAAAGTTCAATTTTTTTAGACAGTGTGATCGAATATTCGAAATTCAATCGGCGAGGTGCAAGTGCAACGAGAATACAAGTAAAGTTGTAATTTACGCGATCGTGGCCCCGTTAATTGCCGATGCCCTCCTCCCTCCGTCTCCTGGTGTTTACGTTTGCCCGTTAAACGAATGGCGCGGTGCAAATTTGCCAGCGACCCTCAGTAATCGTTTTTCCTTTGTTCGTTTCGTCGTCGACGGTGTTTCGTGCTTGTGGTGCGGGGTCTGCGCGATCGTTAAAATTAAACGTGGCCCCCTTCGAATTGAAGACGACCGCGCCCCAGCCTTTAACGACACCGCGTGTTTCTCGTAAAAGGAAAGTTGCCCGTCCGTCAAATTTATCGTCAACCCTGCATTTACAAACAATCGACGAAGTGAGCAGTAATAATAAAAATAAACGACGGTGTTCAGCTTGGGCTGGGAAATTCTACCGCACGCGTCATACTCACCAGACTTAGCTCCAAGTGATTAAAACATATTTAGGTCATTAGGATTACTGCCTATAAAAATCAAAGAAATAGGTATTGACAGAGCAACTAAAGCATTTCGAGTTTTACTAATTTTTTGTAAATTCAGAGAAGGCAGAATAAATTATACGACGAAATAAAGGGGGCTGGACTGATGGCGGGATGAATAATCGAATGAATTACTTCACACGAGAAATTTTAATCTGGCCGTCCGAATCTGTCACTGAGTGTTCACTGGGAAAGAAATCTAATTTTTCGCTTCGCGCCTTCGAATTCGTTTTAATGCCTCGCAAAGAGCTCCATTCTGCTTGTCACGTCTATCTTTCCACGACTCCGCGGACGAGTGGGAACGACCACCGACAAAATTTAAATCGAAAAAGACCCGTCAGCCTCGTAAGCGTTTCACGGGATTCGCTTATTCCTGACGGTGATTCTCGGTGGTTGAAAGGTCTGGACGTCTATTTCGGATGTCTCAGGCGGTTCTCCGGTCAACTTTGAAGTGGAAATCAAATAAGTAATTCGTGATTCGATAAGTTCACGTGATTTCGTCGATTCACGTTTCGCCAAGTGGCGCTGTCACGAAGTCCTTTCTGTACTTGAAAAGATGAACGTTTCACCTGACGGTTTTAGAATTCCAATACCAGAAAATTGTTATTAATTTCTTAACTCTAAGTGTTTTCACTACGAATTTTTCATGTCTTGAATAATCGTTTATTAATCAGGGCAATGACTTTTCCTCTTACTGTCTAAATGTTACCACGAAAATTTCGAATATTTTAGATTGGCTTCCTTCCCCCATACAACACAGGAACGCTTGCAAGAAACACTAAACAAACTACAAAAATGGTCACAGAACACCGGATTTAAATTCTCGAGCCTCAAATCAGAAATAATTACCTTTAGCAGGAGCCAGCAACCTATAAGGATAAAACTAAGCCTTAACAACCAAGAACTAAAGGAACCAACTATAATCAAACTACTAGGACCAACCTTTGACACACGACTATCGTGGAAGCCTCACATAGACCAACTCAGAATCCACGGTAACCAACGCCTCAACATACTAAGAACAATAGTTAGATCAAAATTAGACTACGGATCAATAGTTTACAACTCTGCCAGTTCCAGCGTACTAAAGAAGTTAGACACGCTACACAATAACGCCCTCAGGATAACAGTAGGTGCGTTCCGATCAAGCCCAATCAATGGCATCCTCAGTCAGGTATAGTTGAACCGCCCCTAAGAGTACGAAGAAAATACCTAAGTAAGAAACCATTCCCATAAGGCATTTTGTTACACAGAAACTAAACTTAACCCTTAACTGGTATACTGTTCTTTCAAACGTACCTGGTATCTTGGGGTCGTGGCAGGCCCCAAATAAAAAAGGACACAGAAATTTGTAAAGTCGACATTAGATCAACCTCTATGAATACCTATTTTGTTCTTAGGTAATGTATAAAATAATAGAAACGTAGAAAGTTAAACTATTATTATCAAATTAATTAGAAATTCAGTTTACAAACCTCGACAACCAAATATTTTGCAGCGAACCTTGCGTGCTTGGGGTCATGACTGACCCCAGGATACCAGTTAAGGGTTAAAAAGGCAATAAAATGAAATTGTTAGAATAATTTAATGTGCAAGTCCCTCTCTATTCTCAACAAGTTCAAATATTTCACGCTGTTCTTATCGAAGTCTTTAATTATGTTGCGTTCTAATATCGTTTACTTCCGGTATAAACTTTTCGGACGATGATGATCCGCACTCTACATGTTTCCGTGTTTCCCATCAGATTTTTGTCGAAGAACATGATAGCCACCCTAAATCATCAATTTTTCAATCTCAATTTTTAATCTCTTATCTTGCTAGAATGTCAACGTTACTTCTGCACTTTCCCTTACAAATGACCGTAAGTGATTTTCTAATATACCAATATATTTTTCGCTATTCATCCGGGTTATCTAATACGAAATTCTGTTGTATTTACGCTACCTTGGCCCCAACGAAATTGACAAAATACTGATAAAAAGCATTATTTATATAAGTGCTTATATACTTATGAAATAACAGTGAATTAATTTCTTTCTTTCGCTGTTATGTGCCAGAAAATATAATGCATAATGTATTATAGGGTAGTGAAACATTGCATTTTTCTAGCGAAACATTGTTTCTAAATAATAATACGAGGTTACACATAGCATAAATGGTTTTGCTTCATCTTAATTGCAAAATGCAAGAATCGGAAATCTTGGAATGGTTTCATAGTTATGAAACGCAGTGTATCATTTTCTATTCATTCCTCTCATCCGTTGTCGCCTTTCAGAACGTGGCCACTCGCGCCCCCTCATAGGTTTCGCTTTTAAATCAGCAAAGTCAATCGTGCCGCGGGGAACTTTGTTGCTGCCATTTCACGCACGCGAAAAGTCATAAATGTCACGGCAGTTGAATCCGTTGGCCTTGCGGGTCGAAATATTATCCTTGTCGCATGGAAATATTCTCAGTAATGAAAGGAGGGGGCGGCGAGAGATGCGGGCCACCTCGGGGCGAACACGTGTAGGGGTTGCAGCGTGAGGCTGTTACGAGGAGACAGCACGCGAAAGTTACTTTCGCACGATGAGAAAATTGGACGCAAAGGCTCTATCGCGCCACTGTGCCGGCGCGCTCTTCTTGCAAGGCCAGCATCGACCGTTGGTAATTAAAGTTGGCCCGCTTGCTCACGTGAAAAACCGCCCCCGCTGCAGTGAATAATATGTGCGCCCAGGAAGCAGAACCACCTGGATACACCGGGGTGCTTGGCAAAAACTGACTGGCTGCATTTCAGGAATTGAACTTTTCGTTTGTAACCATTATGCAAAGTGTACCGAAATGTTTCGACCAAATTATTGCAGCGTTTCCAGGAGTAGAAGTGAAAAACCGAAGATGCGTTATGTGTTAACCTTTAGTCACCTTATAATTTGAGTACTTTGCGGCAGTTTAAGTAAAAACATGTACAATTTCAATGAAAAAATTCCGGCCCTCTAAAGGATTAGCAAAATTGTAGAGGATGTAAAAAATTATTCTGATGTTAAAAGAATGTGCTGCAAGTGTTGACTTCAACCTCGAAATTCGAGGTGAAATTTTTCTGTCCTTTAACCTATTCCATTCACTGAGAGAACAAGAAGTGTCAAGGGAGTAATGTTTCAAATTGTAATCCAAATAAATGGATACTGGTATTAATAGGAACAGGGCACCGTGGTATTTGTTATTCCCCTAAAAGACTATCAAAATTGATTTTGGGGTATATTTTTTTAGCGGATCTCTAGTGATCAAGAATCGTAGAATCGTGGAATCACCTGTGCACATCGCAGTAAATAATGATGGATGGCCAGGCTTTAGAGTTGATGATAAGAATTCATTGAAAAGTGTTTTAATCTAGTGTTCAAAGTGTAGTCCGCATTGTGTCAAAATTTGAAGTCAATTTGCACGGTTTTGGAAAAAATTGAAATTAAAGTTGCACGGTTATACACAGGTTCTTATGGTCTTATGTGAGAAGCGATACGAATTGTTTGAAACTGTTACACAGAGTCGTTAAAAATGGTAAAAAAAAGTTCTAAAACATGTTGCAATGAAAACCTTAAACTTAAAGGTGATCAATTCTACTTTTCAGTCTTTTGCAAGTCATAAAATGCACCACAATAAAAATGCAAGGCTGCCTTCTTGCACTTGCCTATCCGATTACCACAGGAACGTATCATTTTTCCGAGAACAAGTTGCAGCATCTCCCTCACAATGCCCCTGAGTAAAGTGTCAAATGGAATATCTGCTTGCGAATTGGTGCATCCTGGATTGATGTCCCCGCGAAAAATGTACCTCGTGGTCCAGGAAGAGGCGAGGAAAATCTAGTTTTAATTGCACGCACGTGATCGATACCTCGCGGCGAATCCGCTCGCGTCGGTTTATGATCCACCCTTGACGGAACGATTTCTCTGCCAGCGACGAGTATAAATCCCCCCCTAGTGCGTCACGCAAAATACTGAAAGATATATCGTCGTTTCGGTCGAAAACGACACTGTTCCTTCCGCCCTATTCTTTTTTTCTCGTCGTTCTCTCTGGGTTTTCGTTTCTCTCTTTCGAACGAGCCGCGCTGAAAACGAATACGCGGTTCGATCGATTATCCGGGGAATACAATGTGCTCGAACAGTCGACCATGAAGTTTTGATGGAAAGTTGCGGGACTGAGGGATTTATTGTGACAAACGATCGGGTAAATTGACGTGGATCACAGCTTCATAAATATAATCCTCGACGGCCACGGGATTCCCGCTGTCGCGTCTGCTGAATTTTAAATATGCCTCGTGGTTATTAATAATCGCTGCGGCCAGCCAGCATGGAATATAGAGCGAATCAAACTGATGAATCCTCATCGGCGCCAGGCGCATAGGGGACCGTTGTAAATCGGGAAAAAATTCAGTACGGGATTAAGCAGTGATTTCTTTTGTGTGGACATTGGATTTCCGTAGTTATATGTTGCATTCTTTTTATTCTGGGATCAAAGGGAGTTGGAACGTTAAAAGCTACACTCACAGGGAAGTCCGGTTATCTGAACATTCAAATTTTTTTTAAATTGCGCAGGTTTGTAGAGAACTCCAATAGAAGTTTGGAATCTCCTGAACGCTCCGTGACCATTGCCAGAGAATGTCCGGAACGTTCCATGAAGCTTGCAGGAAGGTTCCATGTGCAATGTTCCACCGCAACATTGCTGGAATGTTCCAGGAAGGTTCCTACGTCCGCACCGGGGGAACATTCCACGGCAACCGCCATGGAACCTTCCTGCAAGCTTCGGACAACGGAGTGTACTGTATGGGGAGTAACATAGATAAAGTTGATAATGACGATGACGACGATGATGCGGAATACTTATTTTCCGATGGAAATTATAAAAATGATAATAATGAAAAGTAGACCCAATGTTTTCGCTGCTTTCAATGGGCACACGAAGAATTTGGAGCTTCTGCCGTATTATTCGCGTGCCCAACGTGTAGGAGACGTAGAAAACAGGAATAAATTAAAAAAATCATGTATATTTATTTATTTGTATCTTCTACTTAATAAATCTTCGATTTTAATAAAAAAAATGTAAAGATTTTTCAGTTTTCTTTACAAATTTCCTAGGTGTTCCATATTAGGACCCATTTTTCCAACGGCCGATTTTCATTCTTTTCAGTTCTGTTATTATAATTGCATAACAATTGGATTTTTTTACATTTCACTATGTAAATATGATTGTACGTTACGTATAATTAAAAATAGTTCGAATGGGGCCAAGTTTAGACACATTTTCATCAGAAAAATCTCAGCAATTCATTGGTAATACCTTCGCACGTATTCAATGAAAAATATAAAAATTTTAAATTCCTTTCGTGGATGTTTCATTTGCACACAAACCCGTTTATCGCGGTCGACTGCCCGAGAGCAAGGGGTCGCTGAAGTGGCCAGTTCAAAGCGAACTTTGAGCTCGGTTTGTTTCCAAACCAAACATTATAGTACCCTTGGGCAATACCTTCAACGTTTTTCAAGAATTATTTTATTTTCTCATTTTATTTAGTTAGTTGATGGGGAGTACCCATTAGTTACTTACAACCATAATCATAATACAAGGAGACAGTACGCGTATAAAGAAAAAAAGAGAGGAAAATAGTTAATACACGCTGAACAGAAACGACGTCACATTGGCGTTATGAGCTACCAAATTATAATAAGCTGATAGTTTGCGTTTTAAGCCTTGAAATGGATCCACTAAACAGGTTTCGGTGTGAAATTACGCCGGAAGCGCGTACAGTATGCAAATCCCAAGGTGTGAAAACACGTCGACGTCAGTCGATGTAGTTAGGCAAGTTTCTTGAGACTTTATAGAAGAGAAGAGACGTTGGTCTGTGAGACTGTTTAAGATTTTAAAGAACTTGCATATTTTTTAACAGTTTTATTACTCTTTCTACGATGTTAGATTTAATTATAACAAAAATTTTTATTTCGCTGAATCTTATTCGGTATACATTTTAGCTTGCGTTGACGCGATTCTGTTTACACCCACTCGAACTTGAATGAATGATTGGACAGAATTCTGAATTGTAGGGAGGGCCTTCATTATTCTCTATCACCCCTCTGCGTCCCTCGGCGCCATGCTTTCCCCAACCATTTCTTCTACGCTCGCGTTGTGTCGCAGTGAACAGAAGTCTTCGAGTGGCGTGAAATCGACCATCACGTGTAAAAGAAGTTTGGAGCACGGGAACACTGGCGAACGGCCATGACTTTGGTCTCCGTCGGATCTCGTTGCTCGTAGGCCGTTGCATATTGCAACAGGCGGTGCACCGTCGCGCGGCTGCATTATTAAGAAGTTGGTGTGACGGTAACGGCGACATCGTTCCCGTCGCCGCAGCTGTGGCCGACGGAAACTTTCGTCGTCGAAGGGAATCTAATAAGCGGGGACAAGTAAATTAGGCGGGCCAACTTTTAACTAAGTAACTCCGTTCTCAGCGCAGTCACGCTCTTTTTCTGTCTCTCTGCCCTGTACTAACGATCCGTCTGGAGTCTGTGGTCGTGGTTAATCTCTTCAATAACTTAATTCTATTTTTATATACCTATTAGATCGCCGCATAAGTTCTGTCCGCCACGTCGCTTAAGCTGGGTTTACATTAGTCCAGTCCAGTGATCCAGTACAGCACTGGATTAGAACTGGAATAATGTAAACAGTGTGTTCATTCCAGTACAGCACTGGATTAGAACTGGAATAATGCAAACAGTGTGTTCATTCCAGTACAGTGCTGTCATTCCAGCAGATTTCGACTGGATCGAAAGTACTTTTCGAGTGTTTACCGCCTCCATCGAGAACACAACATTCCAGCGTTGCTGTACTGGTCTAGACGGCTCAGTCCAGTGCCGCCTGACGCTTAGTTGAGCGTACGCGTGTTTGCTTATCCAGTTTCGCATCCAAATTCGTTGTTTTTCTTCATTTCTTCATCAACTGTATCAATAACTTCTTCGCAATTTAACATTAAAGCAAGTTTCATATGTTTTTTTATCCTTCTTTTGCGTGAATCCATTATTATTACAGTCTACCACTTTCACCGGTCCAAAAACGACTGGAATAATCAAGACATCGACTGATTTCCAGTCGAATCACTCGCTGGATCCAGCGACTGGAATTTCTATTTTATGTTTCGTTTAGCAGAATGTATCTTTAGTGGATTAATAAATAGTAATGCAAAAAATATTACTGGCAATGACTTCAAACATGAATGGTAACATGGACTTTACTTTTTAAATTAAGACAGTCGTTATTCCTCTTAATGAATTCGTTCTATTACGCGCCAATAGGAAGTGTGGCATTATAATACTACCACAGTGCAACGTTGCACGCAATTAATGTAATGGGAAATGTATATTGCGCGGTGTTTTATGAAACATCAGTGTTGCGGGAAAACGCTTTATGTAATATTACTACTATCATTATTTAACCGTCGCGTAAAGCAATAATAAAACATCCCGTTACACTCTGGTGAAATATTAATAGAAATATTTTCCGCGTCACGGATGAAATGTAATTGCTTCGCAGCCATCTGCAATTAGTTGAATTATTTCGCAGTAGAATAACGTATGAATCAGCGAATCGATTTACTTTTATCTGACAAATGATTATCCTTTAAAGTATGAAACATTTCTTATTATGGCACAATTTTTGGAAGTTAAAAAGTGTCAGCGACTGATCCCGAAGAGACTAAAAAAATAAGAAAATTAAATTTGGTTTGTAATATAAGTTCGTCCACAGCTCTCCTGCAATAGCAGAGGTGTTAGATTTATTAAACTATTCAAATTTCAAAGCAGTATACCCGAGAATATTAAGAACACGATTGGGCTACTTATCCAATCTTGAAAAATAATAATTATCGAACTACAGTAACAAGAATATCAAACTTCCATTTCTAACGGATAACACACAATTTCGAAAAGTGAAAAAGTATCAAGAACAGGCTGACGGAGTCAGAAAAATAAGAAAATAAAGATTCAAGTTCGTCCATAGCTCTACTTCAATTTCATAATATAATATCCGTAGCAGAGATGTTCGTAAATTTAATAACTACGGCGGCATTAAAATTCGGAAGCAGTGGACCAAAGTATATTAAAACGATTCAGCTATTTATCCGATATTAAAGTCGCGAGTGGCCGCGTTAAAGTGGTTCGCCGCGCCGTAATACACCTCGAGAACAGAAAATGATTGCCAGAGACGAACGGAATAACGGAGGACGCGAAAATCCGATTTACGTGGCGCCGCGGCGAAAATCACGGCGTTGCCCCTCGCGGCAGATGAATTTCGCGGCCCTGTACCGAAATGACAGCGGTTAATGCACGAAGGAGCGGGGAATTAACAGAGCTGCACGTGTCGAACGGAATTACCACGCCTCGGTGAAGCTGCATATTCATGGCTCTGGTTTATCGTTGTTTACATACGATACTGCAGGGCACATTATTAACGAATGCTGCTTCGCCTCGGGATCCTCCGTTGTTCGAAATTCCTTCCTCGAAATATCTCCACCGAGCGTTCCGTTTGCATTCGAAAATACAACTTTCGAGGTTTGCTTAAAGAACGAGTTGTTACGTACACACGGGGACTCCGCGTTATCGTTTACTTTAACCCTCTTGGGGGGTTCTGGAATGCACACGCCTGGATGCAGCTGCGACAACGCCACGCAAACAGATCTTTGCCACGGAAGACTTTCTGGCGAAAAACCAAGAAAAACCAAGTGGTAGATGATAGAAGCTGTATCAATTTTGAGTTCCATTCCGTTTCGAGCATCTTTGAAAACCATGCAGTACGTAATTCACTGTTAGGCATTACTCAGTTTCTTCCCCTAAGGGGTCGTCCTTAAATTACGTAAGGCTTTTTTTTGGGGGGGGGGGGGGTCGCGAATTTCTTACGTTTTCTTACAAGGGGGAGGGGGGAGTCAGGTAGCACCTTACGTAATATTTTTTAACTTATATTATCAATAAATACAAATTCTATCATTAATGTTCCAGAGAAGTTGTTTTAGTTTAAATTTCCCCAACCGAGTTAAATGAATTATATAAACCTTTAAAAGAATTTTAATAACTGAAAAAATTCAATGTAAAAAATATTACGTAAGAAGGGGGTTGCAAAATCAAATCTTACGAATTCTTATACTGGGGAAGGGAGGGGGTAAGAAATCGCCAAAATCACCCTTACGTAATTTAAGGACGGCCCCTAAAAGCGACTATAGCATATCTCAGTACATCGAAAGCAAGAGCTGGACTTGGCTCACGCGACAAAATGACACTCTACCATTTGTAAAAGTCCTACAAATAACTTGAATATACTTAGGTTTTGGTATCTTGGAGTTCTTCGTTTGAAAGCAAAATCTAGCTTTGATTTTCAGCGCAGTAGTAAGCCCACAACGAGGGCTACACTTTAACCGCTCGAGATGCATCACACTAAAACGTTACGAGACCACATTAACATCCCTAATTGGCTCCCGGTGTTAATCAGGCACTGGTTCTTCCAAGGCAACCAGCCTCCTAAGCTCGGGGCCAGATATATTGGCCGGTGAGTTTCGTGAGGAGTATTCTCAACGTTTTCTGACTCGCTCTCGCCTTGCCAGAAAAAGAGTGCGCTAGAAGTGGTGGGGATAGCGCCGAGCTCTTAACGTGTGGGCCAAACCGAGCTCTTAGCGTAGAGATACATACATCAGAATAGGTATGCGTTAGCTGCGAAAACGAATTCACCGGCCAATATATCTGGCCCCGACCTTAGTGTCTCCTGGTTTTAAGCAGGTACCGGTTCGTCCACACTTCCCCGGTGTAACCAGGCACTGCTACGGTTTCTCCTTGAACTCACGTTCCTAGTGGCTCCCGATGTTAGCCAGGCACCGGTTCGCCCGCAACTAACAAACTCAATAAAGTAACTTCACTCCTCAGCTTCGCAGCCGTCCTTCTCGACTTTAACTCTCGGCTCATAACGGGGTAAAGAAAGGTGGAGTGCGACTATAAATTTGCTGACAATGTTGAACTGAAATGTTGCTTTGATGATTTTGAAGAACATGTACAATGACCGTGAACAGTTTATAGTAGAAATTGGATCACGGGGTGGATTAATGTTATCGTAGTTGTTACACATATTTTGGGAGGGATCTATTTCGAGTTAATGGGTAAAAGATCCAATTACTGACACTTTCAGCGTTGACTCTGACATTCTCTTATAGATTTGTAATTATAGACTAAACGTATATGTTGTTCTTGTTATTTATTATTGCTTAACATGTTTACTTGATGAAAAAAAATTTGTGGATCTTAAAACTTCGATTTTTATGTATAAATTCGTGAATTTTAAAAATATATTTAGGGATCTATTACTGACATCCTTAAAATGTATTGGATTGAATTACTGCCAGCTAACCTAATAATGCTTATCTCATTTTAATGTTATGTCGTCTCATGTACTTACATGAGCAACTACTGCTATGACAGTAATACTAAAATGCTTGAAACGCTTGTACCAATCACTGTCACCCAATTCATAAATAAAAACGACATACTTTATAAGAAGATTTTATTGTTTTTTAATTCAGACACGACATACTGCTGTTTTTACGCCCACCGTTTAGCGGTCTAAAATCTGGAGACTTTTGGATATGTATCCATAACTTCCGAAAAACAATAGCTTCTTAACTGAAACTTTTTTTATAAGTAGTTCATAATACTATGTAAAGATAGGAAAAAAAACGGGAAATCTTCATCAAGCCATTGACTTGTAAAAAAAATCCACAAAATATATATATTTTCCGAGGGTGCTGGGCAGTTGTCCCTGTCTAAAATGAATGATTTCTGCTTTAATTAATTACAAAGAAACAAATTTTAACTGAGACTTGTTCTTTGGCACGAAGTTTATTAACATCATAAACTTCAAAAACTTGTTTGTTGAGAGAAAAATATGCATTTTGTATATGACGCTACAGATGAATCATTAAAGAGGATTTTTAAAAAAGGTTTCTTTTGTTTTGCAGTGATAACTCAAAAACGAAGGTTCCAATCGATTCAAAACAAATTCGAGCTTCTTCACAAAATGTGTAGTTTCGGACCACAACTAAATAAAACAAAAACTACAACCCCAATCAATTTAATGTTTCACCCAAACCGTGTTGTACTACTATCACGTCTAATGCACACAGTTGCAATGACGTCTTTTCATAGAGGGTTCTGCCTGGTCCTCACGTAAACACGGGGTAGGGTCGAGGAATAAGCAACAAGCAGACCGTGTTCAGACGTTCGCGTTGTGTAGTTGTCGAAGAGTAAGTGATCGGTGATTTATAACGTCGGAGCAGTGGTCCATTCAGCAATCTATTTCTGGATTTGCTAGAACAAATATCCCATGGGTCGGTAACCGCACGCTGCTGTGGGTATTCGACGGAGCGAGGACATTCTGGGAGGCGGCGAGGTATCGAGATCGATATATTGGACTGTGTTCCTGTGGCTAAACGCGAGCATGCTACCCTTGTCGGCGAGGATTCTTTCTTTTTACGAGACGAATGAGTTCGAATGAATCCGGGAGAGGATCCAGGCGATTACCTCTCGCTATATTTAGTCTCGAACTGAGATCATAATTCTCTCCTTCTCTTATTTCTTGTTAAGTTCGCAGATGCACCTGCAGGAGATTCAACGAAGGAAGCTGCATTATTACTTGCCCCTTTTTTTGCTTCTTGTGCGGTATGGATGAAAATTTTCAGACGGTGGCTTGGGATGATAGAAATGGAAACGATATTTTTTGCTGCATTAATTTTTTGTTGCAACGTTTTGCTATATTTGACATTTAGGTTTTTGTGCCTAAAAATTTGTGAGCTTGAAGAATTGTCTTTTAAATTTTTTTCTTTGGTTGTACAAGGGGCAGAATATATGAGACTATGGAACAAATAGGAAATATACTAATGCCGAGATGAGTTTCGGGAATTTCGCGATTTTCGACCTTATTCTGCGATCTTGAAACGTGTGTAGCTCAGAGCAACGTTAACCGATTTTGACGAAATTTTAGACACGTATATAACTTACTTAAATCTACAAACGGGTTTTTTGAATTTTCATTAAGGGTTCACAAAAAAAAGTTTAAAAACCGACCTTTACTATTTTTTTTTTTTTTCTACTCCGCCCAAGTGCATTTCTCTGAAAACGACGAATCATATCATTTAGCAAACTGATCCCTCTAGCTTCTCAAAAAAACTCAAGTCGTTTGGATTAATTTTAAAAAAGTTATGCGATTTTAAAGGGTGTCCGAATATTTTTACGAGTCACTGTATAACAATTCTTACAGGTTCAAAACCCAATATCAAACATCCCGCAGTCACAAACCTACTAAAAAAACCTCCCCTCCCATACATTAATCTAAGACCATATCCCCCCAGGACGAATGAAGCATTACGCCAGCCCTCCCCCGCAAAAGATTTCATTAGGGCCTACAATCTCCAGCAAACCCTGGTACGAGAACAGCATGGCCGATGTACGACGTTTAATAACAGGATCGCGTTGGAATAATTTCCTGATGCCGAGGAAATATTCCGTGGCGCGTTTAATCTGAAACGAATCCCCTGAAAGCCCTCGCGTAGACCCCTGACCGGTCACGAACGTTCCTCGGTTCGTGGTGTTCCGCGTAAATGGGAACGGAAACAACAATAACGGAACGTCGTTCCGAGAATCCTCCCGCCCTCCGTACAGAAAAACTACAGAAACGAACAGCGGGAAGAGCCGAGCATTTTTTCGAATCGTACCAGCGTGCACGCGAATCAACGGTTCGCGGAAATCACGTGTCGTCGTCGATGTGCGACGTCGTAATGCCTGTGCGATTACGATTACGTTGAATATGCCGCGTAATTGCACCGACTGCGTCGAATGGTACGCGCCTCTGACGTTAGCGAATTCGATGCTACCATTTTGGTGTCCATGGTGGGTTTGTACCTATCTCTCGTTATCTGACTGAGGCCAGCGGCGTAGTCGATTGGAAAACCACGGTAGGATCTGCGGAAGCGCGTTCCGGGTGAGGAATACGCCTGGAATGTGTAGGTATGCTGTTTTCTTACGTCCATTTTGGACGTAAAATACACTGTTGGGGTGGAAGGGAAGGGAGAGGTGTAAAGAACTGCCAAGTAGGGGAGACCGGGGCTACAAGTTCCGAGGGGTAAGTTGTTCCGACAGTTCTATCTTCAATATGAAAAAGAGCGTTGTACTTCAAATTATTTTTTCCGTGTAAGTTGATCACGCCACTCTGTGGAAAAAATAATTTAAAGTACAACGCTCTTTTTGATTTTGAAGATAGAACGATCGGAACAACTTACCCCCGGAACTTTTAGCCCCGGTCTCCCCTACTTGAAATTTAAACACAGTAAAACTGTTTTCCTTTTCGAATCAAACCATGTAGGTACTCGATTATCCAAGGAATACCGTGGACTGAGGGAATATTGGCAGTACAGGGTAATATTAGTAGTTAAGTAAGTACTTAATCTGTAGGTACTTAAGTATTAATGAGGGAAAGGGCCAAAATTGTATGCATTTTCACAGGGGTAGTACAATCACAAACGATGCGATGTTATAATAGGATACTTAAAGCAAATGTAAAAATGTTATCTAATTAAAAAAATAAAATAAAAAAATTGAAAAGGTATGAAAGATAATGCATTGAACATATATAGAAACACATTTAAGTGTTAATGTAACTTCAGATTAGCTATTAACGCTATTTATGTGAGTTGCCAATATTCCCCCAGTTTACGGTACTTCAACTTGAATATTCGAACAAGGTTGATAAAATTCGATCTTTTCGAATGATTCGAGTGGCTTGAATGTTTGAACGACTTACTTGTATCCGTTCAAGTTGCCTGATTTCAAATGAATAATTTATATCTTTCTGAGCTACTCGGTCGATTTCGAGTTACTCAAAAATTCAAATACTAAGTACTCGAGAATTCGAGCCAATAATAACGATTATATACATACAATGAGTTACAAAATTATATGAATTACAAAAATGTAACTACCTCGCATAATAAACCCTATACATTTAGGTTTTTGCGAGCTAGGGCCGTGGTAACGCGAGAGGCCGACGAGAGGGGTATTTCCCAAGGAAAATGGTTTATCCACGGCCGGCGACAGGTTACTTTGCGCCCTAGGCGAACCTAATTAACGCGCCCCTCCTTCACAAATGAGTTATGTTTATTTTAAATTGGGTAAATATTGACAAAATTTAGTGTTTTTCTTTAGGAAATAGTGATTATGAGAGAACAAGGTATGGGGTATGGTAGTGCCATAGGGGGTATGCCTTTTTTCTGTAAAACGTATAAAAAAGGAACAAGTGTTGGAATATTTCAAAGAGCCATTGAAATGGATCTGTTTCAAATCTTTTGGGATATGTTTTTGCACATGTTGACAAATAACAAATTTTTTTATATAACAAGATGAGTACTGATTATAGAGAAATTAGTAGATTTCGCCGTGGTCTCACCGCCGGAGTTGCAAATCAGTGTAGGTTCTGGAGTCCGTTGTACTCATCTACAACGACAAAACTAGATTTAGAAATTCACTTTTACGTGAAAAATCATATAAATCCATTGTAAACAATTTCCATTACTCTAAATATTGCTCCACAACTGTGTAATTTATCCTTCAACTTTCTTCGTCGAATCACAGCCTGAATAATGATTCCGAATACAACGAATAAGATTTCACACCGAAAACCAAGCAACATGCAACCACGATGACCAATAATGACACGGCTGCTGTTGAAGCTTCGTCGATGATGCTTGATTCTAATAACAGTCGCGGTCTCATTATTTTATTACCCCCTCTGCCCGTGACGAGCTGTCAACGGGGGCATTGTTAACGAGCCTGTCGCGTTTTCGTTGAATCGTGTGTGTGTGGGACGGGGGCGGGAGGGGGGGGGGGGGGCGTTATAAGCGTAACAATTTCAATTTCAGCGAAACCCATGGAAACCCATGTTGAGCCGAAGCCGCAGAACAGCGCGAGTGTTACAAATCGGAAGTGTTCTCAGCGAGCAGCCGCTGTCACGTGCAAGTAGGGTGGTAGCTTCCCTTTAATTGCGTGACACAGCTAGCACTTTCATTAACTCGCGTTTCTGCGCTCGTCCGCTGCCTGTTCTCAGCAATTGAATTCTTTCCAAACACTGCCAACCGGTGTTCTTTGGCGGGGAAATAGAATATACAGTGTGTTTTTTTAAATAATCTTAACAAGGAGAGGTTCCCAGGTGTCCACATCCGACAGGTTTCCTTTTTGGATATGTTTTAGAGAACCTAAAAATAAGATACTATACGTGTTCTTTTATAGCGTCCGTTTTCATATTTAAGGGGTGGAAACCACCCCTCAAAATTCATAAGGGGTACAAAATTGTGTGAATAAGACTGATATAAATTCAATTTGCGTCATAACTTACTGTGTGGATAATATTCTTGTCGTCAGACACTGTTATTAGGGGGTAAACTACCCGTAATCAGTTAACTGAGCATTTGAGAGACTTGAAACGTGAAAAAAATCACAAAATTCTTAAAGAACACCTTAAACATAATTTATTTTATGACGACACATTAGTGGTTTTATGGCCTCCCATCGCTACTAACAGTGATGAACCACCTCTTATGTAGTTTACCCCCTAATAACGGTGACTGGCGACGAGTACGTCGTCCATACAGCCAGTTATGACACAAAATGACATTTATATAAAGTTTTATTCAACACAACTTTGTACCCCTTATAAATTTTACGAGGGGTGGTTTCATCCCCTAAACATGCAAATGGACAAAATAGAAAGACATGCATTTCTTATTTTTCGGTCCTCTAACACATATCCAAAAACCAAAACAATCGGAGGCGGACACCTGAGAACGTCTCCTTGTAAATAGAAATGTTTAAGATAAAAAAAGTTGCTATATATTTAATATTTTTTTCAGTTCAATTATATACAGGATGGTCTACGAATCGGTCCCCACGACATTTGAACTGGTTCTGATAGTTTAACAAACAAAGGTATAAAACAGAAGTTCATTAATATCAAATGAAGTATTTATTGGCGTAAACAAAATTTTGAAAGTATCTTTCCTGCCTAAGAAATTGGAGTTACGTTGTGTTTTTTAAATGGCACTATATTTTTTCTTTACATACTCTTATAAGTACCACATAAAAAAACGTTATCTACTTTCAAGGTGTATATGTACTTCTCACTAACCTAAATAAGAACTAATGTCTAACGTGTTTATACGCGTTAACTATAAACATTACAGATAAACATAGTAATTATCAGTCAACTTAATTTATCTCCATTCAAACGTTTCGCCTAGCGACACACTTTCCCTTTAATTCTCCCATACACCAACCCTTCATGCAACTCCAAATTATATTCCGCTTCGATCTGCATCTCAGAATATTCACCTCCATTTACCTCTGTCTTTGCGGAGCTGCCTCCCGTTTCAGAAATTTCGCTGCTCTGCCTGCTAACGAGGTATACGCACGGCGATAGTGACATTCGAAGCCAGTTTCCAAGTACAATCGTATGTCTCTCGACGCGAGCTTTAATGTTTATACCCGCGCAAATTAAAATGCTCACTGTAGATAAACGCTCGTCGAAAGCTTTCATCGCGGAACATAATTATGCCTGTAACGAAGCCCCGCGGAATGTGAGCGATGAGCATCGAAACGCTCGACTGAAAGGAAGAACGTTACAAACAGTCTAACGAGCGCACGGCGCCTGGTTCCTTGGCAAAAAGTTGCGCAATAAAAATTATAACGTTCGTAATACGCTAACGGTGGTTGCAATAAACTCGACGTCGTCATCAGACCGCGCGGAAATGTAATACCTCTGAAAGTCCTTTTCCGCGATTTAAGTTAATAAACAGCCACGAACGCTACGAACGTGAAATTCCTATTAAACCATCGTGCCTGCGAGGAACTCGCATTTGCATTTCGAACGATATTTATCTTAATGGGATTTTTCCTTGAAAACATACGCGTTCCACGAGACGAATTTCTGATCGAATTTTTAGAAACTTTAAATTAGATCTGAGCCGCGTTCGCACTTTTTCCATGGTAAAGTACCTAATCGTGTTTGTGAAAACTATTATATTTAGTTGACAGAATGGCGATTAGTTACTCAAGTTATTAGTTACTCAGTAAGTTTTCTAAAGTTAATTTTTGGGATAATGGCTGGAGAGCTGTCAAGCTGGTTGCATGTGAAAAGGGTGAATCAACCCTTGTGACTTTCTGTGAGGAACTAAGAAAAATGGTCCCGCAGGTATGATTAATATATCGACGCTCTCTGTATCATCGCTGTGTGTGACGAAGGGACTTTGCAACTCACGGAGTCGCTCCTAGGAGAGCCTTTTACTCATCCTCAGCGCTGGCAAGTTAGTTTGGGACTCCAAGATCGCCAGTTCTTGTCCTGGGGACATACTATTGAGGTATTGTACCTTGTAGAGATGTAGGGACTAACCTGGATCACACTCAACTGGTGTTTAAAGCGACATCCCCGAGGGTATAAGCCACCAAATGCAGGGTGAGTCAATAAGAACTGCCATCTGAAATAACATATACTGATTTTAGCAGAAATTGTTTTGTATGAAATATATCGAATTCGGGGCGGTTCGTCGAACAGAGACATTTTTTTTTAAATCTTATATTTCCTGAGATATCCAGGTAATCGTGAGATTTTTTAATGGTTGAAGGTCGCCTCAAGGTCGCCTTGTTACAGGGTACTGAATATCGTCATTTTATCGACTACAACACAGTACTAACGAAAGTATGCGGTGCCATTTAAAAAACTCATTTTCACCTTGATATCTCAGAAAATATAAGATACAAAAAGATTAAAATGTGTCTGTTCGACGAACCTCACGAAATACAATATATTTCATATAAAACAATTTGTGATCAAATTATTAAATAACGAGTTATTTCAGATGGCAACTCTTATTGACTCATACTTATACAGGGTGTCTCTGAACTGGTGGTACAACCCGAAAGGGGTAGATTCTACGTGAAAAAATAAGTCGACACTGTGGAGTAACATTTTTTCATACCAAGTCTTATTTCTGAATAAATCGATGTTAAAGATTCATCGAGTTCAACCCGCAAAGCGTACTGCAAATGTCCTCGGTGCTTAACCCTCTAGTGCATAGATTTTTAATTCAGTTGGAAAAATTAGTTTACTCTCATTTGAGGATGAAAATACCGAATCCGATGTCAGTTTTCAATTTGGAGAAAATAATAATAATAATAATATTTGCAGCGTGTGTAGCTAAAAAATGCACTTCAAACTAGATTTTTGTCAAATTGAAGACTCAGATTGACATATTTCTTAGACCAATATCTGCGCTGTGGCACTATTTTTGGGCTGGCAAATGAGAATTCCCAACCCCTGGACTAAACAGGTGCCCGCCTTAAGGCAGGCGTATGCACTAGAGGGTTAACTTATCTGCAACACATTCAACAGTGCTACCAAATTTATCCCCCATTACTGTCATCAATGTATGTATCTCTGCAAGACGCAAGAAAATATCCCTGAGAGTCAACCCTTAAGGCTTAGGGTGCCGTTAATTGCACTGTCCCATTAATTGCACTTCCTTTTTTTTGCCGTTTCGCCGTTTGCACTCGCATTTCGCTGTTTGCAATAGTTTAAGTGAAACATGTTTAGTGCAGTTTTATTCACTGAAGAAAGTTGGACCTATCTGAACCCTGTATTCCTTGGTTTTACGTATTTTGACCTCTGAAAAAAAAAAATTAAAAAAAAATTAATTTTTTTGTATAAAAACATATAAATTCAGACCATTTTTAACGATAAAAATAAAACGGGATATTTTTCCTTCAACGGCATCTAGGTGCGGGCGCTAAAGGGTTAATAAGGTGGTAACCTTCACGACCCATTAAAAACTTATAGAAATCGGAGGTAGCTTCATTATTGTGACTATTTACCAGAACTGTAGTGTATTGCGCGTATATCAATTTTTCCACGCGGTGGAAACGTAATCGGTTTTCCGAAACTCGTAAAAACTCGCTCGTGAAACATTTTCCCATGGTTGATGAAAGCATAATTCAGCTAAATACTCCTAACAGCGGGGTATAAAAGAGCTGGTCATAAAATGAGCTGCAATAATTACAACAGAAACGACGCGACGGTGTTGCTGCTTGTGAAAAGCAGGGGTGTAACCAATGGTGGACACATAATATTTGAGTAACGTTCGTCGCGTGTGTCACGACTCCCTGAACCGACGTGGGGCGGACAAGGATTCATTAACACAGGGTGCGGTAGAAATTGCGGCTTAACCAAAAATATGGTCCTGAAGAACGCAAGGCGCAATCGTTGAATTAAGCTCTCTTTCCAAGATTTAAAGATATGAACCGTATGGTGGTGGTGGAGAACTATCGATGGTACTTACGATAGTTATCGATGGTTCTCACTATGGCTTATTTTCACTATCGATAATTATCGGTATTGAAAATCGTAGGTTGGTCAATTAAAAAATAATAACAGCTGAAATTCAGAATCCCAAATTTAATTTGTAACATTATTACAAATTTCGATAGTGAGAACCATCGATGACTATCGTAAGTACCATCGATAGTTCTCCACCACTAGTTTAGACGACTAAGGTCGGGGCCAGATATATTAGCCAGTGAATTCGTTTTCGCGAACAGTGATCGGCAGTACCAAACCAGAACTCATTAGAACTCAATCGTATGTCGATCAAGAACTTAGTACTCTGTCAACCGAGTTCATAGAACTAACGTAGAGCTCGTTTGTTTGTTGCTTACAAGTTAATTGCTATTTATATTAAATATACCGTAAGTGTTATTTGTTGCAAGTGTGGTGTTCTCATTTATTTACGTCACAACAACCTCGATACTTCCCTTCATAAACTATTCAATGAACTCTTGTGATAATAAAAAGCAAGAGAGTGAGAATGTGGCGTGGAGATTTGCAACTTCGACACAAGCGACGCTGTGCCACAAACTATGATACTAATACATAGTTTCCAAAATTCTTACAGACAGAGCGTTGAACATGAAATTTTAAAATCAGCAACGATTCAAAAGTTTAATAGTTTCCGTTTGTTTGCAATAATCTAAAACAGTCAGCTATCAAATTGCGTAAAAAACGAACACAAACATTTCGGTTCGTGAAATTTGACCTGGCTCTGTATTATACTAGATTGAATAATATAAAAATCACAGGTTGCTTTCTCATAATTCTATGGTGCTCAATCAATTGGTTATTTAAGTATTTCAAATCTATGTACGGATTTGATTTTTATTTGAGATTATATTTTAAAATCAATTAAAGTTTGTATTGCAAAATCGATTGGGAATTTTGTTAAATTTCTGTGATGATTCGTTCTCTTCTCCAGATGAAAGGCTTAAGTTAAATTTAACCAGTCAAATCATCGTTGTCGACACTATCGATCTCACTTTTTAAATCCAAGGCCATTGTCGGCGAACTTTGTCCATTATAGTTTTACTTAATTGAAGTTCCAGAGAACTTCCCTTCGTCGTTTTGAAGTGTAAAATCGATCCCGATGAAGTGTCTCAGGAATCCCTTTTATATTACTAAGAACCATTTTAAAGTAACTCCTAAAAGGACTGAGAATTAAATGGAACCTTAAAACCTCTTCTCCTTAATAGAAAGAGGTTGTTATTTAATTTCAATATAATTAATGTAGACAGACAAGTTTCGTAGATATAATTTTTGTTTTTAGAGTCTTAGAGATCCCAAATTAAAGAATAACAGAGTTCGACAAAATTTGATTTTTTTCGGACTTGTAACATTCAATAGCCGTTTCTTATAGGTTTTCGTGCGCTGAAAACGAATCCGCAAACCGTTTGTTGCCATCACCCTCAGTTTTTAAGAAATTCGATCATGAAAAAAAAATTTCAACTTTGAACAAATTGTGTGTCAAACTGTGTAATTTGCCAATGCATCATTTTATATTTTTCTATTCGTGTCTGCAGCCTAGTTCTCCTAAAAATTACTTAATTTCAGATAAACATTTTCTTAAGTTTTTATCCACCTGATAGCACAAATTTCTCCATATTCTCTACTCTCTGGGGAAAACGAGAGGACAACGCCGATTAAATTTTGTGCTAGTAGCCTAAGTAGGTACACTTAAGTTTTTCAAAATTCAAACGAAAAGTTCCATCGATTCTTTAAATAGGTACGTGTTAGCATAAGTATTTCTGCCTGCGCTACCTACTATGCTTGTTGCGATGAGAAAAAAATTAAGCGTCGCAAATATTCCCACATGACGAAAATATCTTCCCTCGTTCAACGTGCGCGACAGAATCCGAAGAGAATTCCCACGGGAGAACAATATTTTTACCTCCCGTGGAATGCTTCAAATGACACTGAACCAGAGAGGATAATCTTGCATTTGACAGCGACAAGAAGTCTATCTGCTTGAGTTGACGGTGGCCCGTCTCAGCGAGCATGACAAAAACAGGGCATAAAGTTCGCACAGGATAGCAGAGAATCCCCATTCTAATGGAACCCATATTTTTCGTTGGCTTTTTCCTCCGCGAACGAATCGCTTTGTCCACAATTGCGATTCCTCCGTGAAGTGTAACCACGGGAACGTGACAATTAGAAAAATAACGCGCCTACGAAATTGCTTTTTCTCGAAGTATGAGACTGCAATTGGAAATCACCTTTACGTACTTACAGCTCATTTTGATTTTACATCTTTTTTTATATTGTATACTTTCTTCTATTTTTTTTTTGTGATTTACATTTTTTAGTCCTCCATTCTTTTATGTACTTAGCGTAATTTTTTTACTTTTTTGAAGTTTTTTATGGGCATAATGTAATTACAAGTGCACATACACCTACTCACGAAAGTATCCGTCCATCCTATATGACTTGAAAGTAATTCGCAATTCTAATTCACATTAATATAAACCTGGGATAAATTTTGAAAAAATTAACCTTTTTAGAAAATTTATTCACATCATATTGTAGGATATCAATAATCATCAAACTTTGAGTTAAACTTTCTTCGATATCTTTTAGAGGTTCACAGATAATCACGGTAATTAATATGAAAACTCACAATTTCTATAATCGGTTGTTTTCATCCCTAGGGCCGTTTAATTACGGAAATAAACGTCCCGTTTTTAGCATTACTTCTACCTTTCTGCAAAGCTTAATTTTATTTTTAATTTTTTTAGATACCGAACATCCCTTGTTAGCTGCTATAGGTATAATTTGCCAGCTCCGTTTTCACGGCTACATTCGCGTGTCACGATACACAGGAAATTTCTTATTGTCGTTGCAGAGCCATGGAAGTTTATTTTACGACGGTGTATAAAAACCTCGCAATAACGTTGCGGAGAACCTAATCAGAATATCAGGATTTCAGAGTTCCCAGTACAAGGGGTGCGCATTAATATTCGATGTGTACAGTTGTGGGTCATGAAAACAGTGTAAAAAGTGTGGTTCGCGATAAATTGGAAATGCATCCGCGTATGCAACTTCAGCAATGAATATGCAACTCGAGAGAATCGTAACTGTTGGCGTTATGTTGAATCGAAAATATGAATATTTCCCATCACTTTCTTAATATGCAGTTGGTGCTTTTTAAACGTGTATCCGTGTGCATACATATAATATGTGTGTATTCCACAAGATAGGTCAATAAAAAATGCTTTTTTATGGATTTTCAGGAAATACATAACACAACCTTGTTCGAACGTGAGTCCTCTTGAAAAAATGAAACGCAAATGTGGGATAAAAATTTTTTTATCAGCTTTTGGTTTTGATGTATTTTATTTTGAAAATTCGTGTGGGATGACGTAGTGAACTCAGTTTAGTGGCGTTCATGATAGGGTTACCATATTTCTTCACCAGTAAACCGAGACATGTGTAAAAAAAAAGGACAGCACGATCTTTTTTTAAAAAAAGTACTTTTATTGTAGTGTTTAAAAAATAGTATTGCAGAATGAAAAACTTTTTCAAAAATACGAAATACTTTCATTTACAAGCAGCGAATACGTAAAATTCTGATTAGGTAACTGCCTCTTATTTTCAAAATATTTCAACATATCGCAAAGATACTCGTAATTTTTCAACCCAGTGCATTCAAGCTTCTCAAAATTCTCTTAAACTACAGAAAAGCTTTAAAAAATATTTTCGATAACACGGCGAATTCAGCATCCACACCTTTTAATCAGCGATTATTGAAAATTCCTCGTGGAACTCGTGGAAACGTAACTCCGCAAGTTTCTCTGCCCGGGGACGGCGGGCGATTAATTAAATCTCGCTAATCTCACGTCTGCATTGCTGAGCGGTATTTAAAGTCAAACGGCTGTCTACTCGCCAAAAGATAAATTTGCAGTGCGGGTGAAATTGACGCTGACAGTACCAGAACGGGCTACCGGGGACGTTGAAGAAGAGGAGGACCGCGCGGTTTCGTTATTCAGTGACACGCTGTAAGGAGGCAACTAAAAAGGCGAGACTGGAGCGGCACGGTGACATTTAGAATTCAGAAAATAATGGCACCAATTTCCCTCGGGAACGGGCGGGCAGAAAATTTTTAAGGGCTGCGGGATATAACCGTCCGTAAATTCTTAAACGATAAAGATGGATGACAAGCATAGCTGCATTGGAAATTGTATTTTCCACGAAATGGACCTGGATAATGGTGATCCACGCATCACGTTGTACACGCCGAAGGGTGGGCACTCAGCGTCGACTTGCTTCCGCGGGAGAACGGAGAATTCGTGGACGGTCGGCTGGGAAAGTCACGATGATGCTTTACCTTGATAAACAAAGGCTTCCTACTTAGTATGGATATAAAGAGACGGCGGAAAAATGTAAAATAAAAATATGAGACGGGTGGTGGATGGAAATTTAATGTTTTATCTGGCGGTTAAATGTGTTGGGCGGAATACTTGTAATCTTAGACAGTCCTGACAGTTATTTTGTTCCTAGTGGTGGTATAGAGGGTTGTTTACAGTCTGGAAATTGAATTTTTGAAGACCATCACGAATGCTCCAGGTGGAATGGGAGGCTTATACGTGATCTTCGTGGTCCTTTAAATTCTTATTGTTTATGAATTTATGATGTGAAAGTTTGTAAGGGGATGCGACTTTCTATGCGTGGCATGATGTAACGTGCAATACATAAGCGCAGTAGAGACAGTAAAAGATATGACGAGTTTGAAAAGAGTCGTTTTTTTACTGGAACAATGTTATGATTCTTAGATACACGTTGCTCAGGTGGGAACGTGGTTTAAGGTAGTTCTTAACCAACTATGTTAATCAAAGTAGAGTTGGGCAATAAACGATAAATATAAAGTAGTATGATACTATGGAAATAATAATAATAATTTTTAACATCATGTATATATATTTTAAAAAGTTCAATGTCAACATAAATAATTGTACTACAAAAATAGAATATTAAATTGGTTAGCGTAGTGAATTGGAGCAGCAGATCTGACAACGTCACATTCATTCGGAGCGTTTTTTATAACCAAAATGTCAGAAAAAACGTTCAATGAATCTGAATCTTCGTTCGATATTTAAATGTCTAAACATATCGATTGTGCGACGTTGCCACGTTGACTGCTTACGTAGTTTCTAAAAAATTTGCACGTGATCCTATTTTTTTTATGGGCATTTACGAAGAAACTATGCGGTCAGTTTTGCAGAAATTAATAAATTCATTTCCTGACATTTCGATGTACTTTTGTGCCAATTTTGGTACATTTCTTAAATATGGTTTTCCTGTTTCAGAAGAAAAACTGAAACTATAAACCTCTTTTTTTGACTTTGCTATACCTATGCCACCGTGTTAAAATGCATCAACTTTAATTAACAATTTCTCGATAACTATGCGGTAAATCGATTTTAAACTTTGTACAAGGGTTTCTTGTATTCCAAATTAGTTTTGTACGAAATTTGAAAGAATTCTGTAATATAGTAGATTATTCGGGAACTACCTGGTTCCGGTCTAAAAATCGAATATTTTTTTATTTTATTCCTCGAATGTTCGATCTTTCAGGAATACGTCTTTAAAAGGATTTGTTGAAATTCGTAAAATTCCCGAAGTTATAGGCATTTAAGTAGCGGCAAATGCATGGGTAACACCCGGCCACTCTAAGTCCACTCCGAAAACGAAAGTTTTTAGAAATAATTTACTTGCTCCCCTCTGGTTGGACGTGTATCTTGAAGTATCATAAATCATATGTCACGATTCTACGTGCGCAACACCTGAAGTGGAAGGCACTCGAAATAACTTAAGAAGTTTTAGGAAAGCGACACTTTTAAAGTTTTCTAAACTTATTCGGTTGCTTGTTGCGTCAAATTATTCTATGAACCCTCCTGAATACAATGATATAAGTTCTTTGATTTGATTTTGTCAAAAAACTGAGATTAATTGCGACAAACGGTTTGCGGATTCGTGTTGAGGGCGAAAAACTCTACAAGAATCACCCAGTAGATATTGCTGAATATAAAAAAAGTTGCGTTTTGTTGGACTGTGCAAATATAGTAATCGATCATAGTAGATAACACTCCTCTTTTCTTTCGCATTATTCTTTATAACGCTGTTCATTTGTAAGTCGTTGCACGGAAATCGAGCGAAATCGATTGTTGCGGGTGCCTCTTGTGCAGATAAAAAGAGACCCCCGACAGACAATCGTCGCGCGGATGGAGAAAAATGGCGAGTAAAGCTGTCGCCGAATCAACACCTGCGCCACCCCCTGTTTCCGCCAGTTCGCTCGAGTCCTACTTGAAACTTGGCAGGGACTCTCTGGTGACAGCTTTGCAACCTCGCTTAAACTTGCAACGAAAACTTTGTACTTAACGCTGGGAACGACGTCGAAGGGAATGGAGATGCATTTGTTGCAGCGGGCGACTCGCGAAGCTCGACCACGTTAGAGGCACGAATCTGGCACAAGATTCGTGTCAGCGCTGGTTAATTACAGAATACGCGTACGTTATGTCTGATTTATTAGGTTGGCACGACTGTTGTAAAAATTTGGAAGTAGCGGTTTAGTTGACTAATTTTTAACATTCCTAATTTTTATAAGTAGACCATTGGTATTTTTTTGACTGGATGCATACAAAAAGTTTACAAATTTCATTAGGTATACACGCTTAATTTTTAAAATCGTTTTAATTGAATCTAATTTGTAGTTTTTATTGTATTTAGAGTAGTAAAACGAATAAGTCAATAAACCCTGACTGTGGGGTCAGTTGTTTTCTTCACTCCTTCTCAGTGTCACTTCTTTTATTAATTATCTGGTAAAGCATGCGTCATAGGTGCCACTTGATTGTACACATGGTTTGTATCATTCAATTCTTTGTTCTTTATTCTTATTAAATCATTCAATTCTTTGTTCTTTATTCTTATTAAATCATTCAATTCTTTGTTCTTTATTCTTATTAAATCATTCAATTCTTTGTTCTTTATTCTTATTAAATCATTCAATTCTTTGTTCTTTATTCTTATTAAATCATTCAATTCTTTGTTCTTTATTCTTATTAAATCATTCAATTCTTTGTTCTTTATTCTTATTAAATCATTCAATTCTTTGTATACTCCTCATTGAATTGGTCTTATCCACTTCCATATGTCTATACTACCTACAAATAGATTATCCGAATCCCTTCACTATTTTTTACCAAAATATTTCCTAAGTGTCTAGTGAAATTGTTTCTAAGTACTATAATATTTCACCGAAAATTCATACACCGACGGTTAAAATATCCAGAAGACGCGCCCCTTAACGAAGCGGTATTCGTCGAAAAATGGCGCGCGAGCGTGGAAAATAGCTTCCTCGGCGGAAAATAGCTTCACAGATAAACTTGAATCAGCCGTAACTGAGATTACAGAAGTTATTCTAGAAGTTGAGGGAGGATGGGGGGTGGGGGCAATAAGGACAAGAATCCTCCGAGGTGTGGGATTCTGCGCAGCCAAAACACAATTTGGAAGAGTTTCAGAATTGTAATAAGCACATCGCTTGGTCGCGAAAAGTGCACGTGGACCTCCATTTTCTGGAAAACAGCAAAAGACTTTGTCGATGCGTCCACTTGCAACCTGCATACCTAATATTATCAGTGATACTTAATATCAGAATTTCAAACCACGATTTCAAATAAATACACATCAATGAAGCAATTAATTCAACATAATTAAAATAAATATATTTTCCTTACTTCTTCCATTTTGACTTCAGTTATTTGCCTTCCCCGCTTCCAAAGCACCTTTCAACCACGCTGGTCTCCTCTTTCAGAAAGTTTAATTAGTTTTGAAAAATACCGCACTTGGTACTTCTCAGGCTTCATACACACTTATCGAGTTCTCTGAAAATTCCTGAGCGGCGTTCATAGTGGAGACACAAACCTTATCGAATGGAATTATAGAACCGTACCACCGCTTGCATACTTCCATTTATTTTCCGCCGAGGCTCGATAAATGGAATGGAATGTTATTTCCTTGGCTTTGTGGTTTTCTTCCTTGATGCACTTCCTTGTCACTTCGTCTAAGAGAATATGGAACGCAGTGACCCTTCATAAAGGCAGTGATCCATTCCTTGGACACCAAGGCAGTAGTCCAAGAATTTTTACGACCACACGTATTTCCCATGAAAGATGGACTGCCAACTTTCATTCCACACCTCGTCACGTCTCCAATTGCTCCTTCGAGAACCACCCGAGTGCTTGTGAAAAGTGAACGCACCATTATCCCCGACAGTACGCTGTGTAATTATCGAAAACTTATTTCCTCGCAAAACGTCGTTTTGCTGATTTCCATACTATGCCATGCGTATGCTTGGAGATAAAGCTATAGCCAATTCGTAAATTTTAGAGTTAAGTAGCGATACCAATTGAAGAGTCCTTATAAAAAACACAGTAAGTGCCAAATATCAAATTTCCCAGGGGAGGGAAAAAACTTCCCCGACTTTAAATTATTTACGAAATTAGATTTGTTTTAATTGTTAACTATGCTTAAGTACCTATACAATAACTCAAATGCATCACAAAATTTTCTACTTTTTGCATTAATATAGTCCAAATTCGTGAAAAAAAGAATTGTATTTGTAGAAAACACTGTATGCCTAAAAAGGAGTTGTAGAGACAATTGAATGTGCCATCTCTTAGTGGCAGAGAAAACTGAATGTGTCATTCATTTCAATTTTTAAGCACTGTAAGTGTCAATCCTGTTTGTCCCCAGGTAAATTGGCTCTTACATTGTTTTCTACAAAAGTGGCGTTGGACGTACCAGCGGTACAATCTTTTAGCTCTATTAGTAACTTATTTATAAAGGGAAATTACATTAAAATTATATACTATAGTATTACCATTGACACGTAGAATATTTCCTGATAATTTTTTTTTAATTTCGCCACTTACAGTGCGTTCTACAAGGACTCTTACTGAGGTAGAAGGGCACAGAGCTCGATATCAACCCCCTCTTTGGATACCGTGTATTTTTCATTGAGATTAAGGGGGTTTCTACTTTGGACAACTCAAAAAATCCATTTCATTTTTTATACACCAAAATCTACAGAGTAAAACTTTGCTGAACATGAACAAAAATTGTGGAAGTTGCACATGAATTAATTTTTCCCCACATTTTTGCGGAAAAGAATCGCCTTTAATCAGTTATAAAATGTTTTACAAGCATCCAATGTTCATGTGGGAATTTCACTCCGTAGAGGAAGGAATTCTACACATCCAGTAAAAATTTCAAGTGAAAATATTCATTGGTTGAAGAGTTATGATGTATATACACCGTGTCTGAAAATAGTGTTTCGAGGAAAACGGCTTCAAAGTTAGGTCCCCTTATGCCAATACAGCTCTGCGAGGCCGTTCTCGACAGTGCAATCAATTACGTTCGATGCTATAACTTCTACAATTATTTAAATTTCTTCATGAATTTTTGTTTAAAAAGTTCATAAAGGAAAAGACTTTCAGAACCAGTAAAACAAATCGATTTTTTAAAGCCACAACGCCCTTAATAAAAATCAGAAAGTAAACAAATCAAAATGTCTACCTGATCTCCACCTTTTTATCGTAAAAAGTTTGCTAATTATGGTTTCGATCAACGAGCGGCACGAAAACTTTAAATCAGTCTCGAGACCAGACCAAAGGTGTTCAAGGGATCTTACACGGTTCATCGACGCGATAACATTCCCGTCGGGCATTATGTGCATTTCCCCCCTCCCCCATCCCCAACGCAGTAAATGCAACGGCGCTACTAAATACTTGCGCTCCGCCTGACTAATGCACCACAGTTATCACTGCGGAACTATGTATTCGACCACGCAGCTCACGGCTGACTAATGCTCTACGCTTACTACTCCCTGACAAACGTTATCCTCGCGTTCCTACCACTGACTGGTAATGCCGGGTTCACACCAAGGCGAACGCGAACAAAAACGTTTTCGTCTTTTCTCGCGAACAAGTTCGCTATCACGCTGTTTTCCTCGGTGTAAACGCGAAATAGCAGTGTTCGCTAACATTTGACTTTACTAATAACCGTGAATTCGTCCTGATGCCAAAATCCATGAAACTTGGCCCTTGATATCCCTTGCCATTGTGGCACTTCTCGTAAACAGGCGACCCTGTTGGACCATTCGCTGGCAGGTAACTCCACAGAAATAGTATGCGTGGCAAGCTCGAATAAAATGTTTATATTTTTTGTTTTAGCATAATGAGAATATTTCCAACGTATGTATAAGATTTTTTGCAGATTTTAAATCTAGATTTTAAATGAGCCCCGAGTGTGGATTCGGGGCTCGTTTTATACGGTGAAATTCGGCTAGAAAGTAGTGGGGACATGAGTGCCTTCATTGAATGTTCGGTTTTCGGGGAAAACTCGGTTGCATCACATCACTGCAGGAAAGGGTGACCCCGTTGGGTCACGTGCATTCCGGACACGCCAAAGGGTTAAAAAGTCACAGATAAATCTGCGCACGTAACAGAAATATCAGAAGTTTAAGTTTGGGGCTAAATAGACCCCCATGCGGCTAATTATGTAACACAAAAAAGTGCGACTAATTAAGGGTTAAGGGGTGGGAATTAGTGCTAAAAGGCTTGTGAATTTTTAGTCGCATATTGCGCTGCATAGATGCAACCAGCTTGTTCTTCGATGCTTTAACGATGATAGATAAAGTGAAAGTTCGCTCCATGGTCGCAGTTTCAGCTCTACGAAGGCGAAACTTGGACGGTGTCACTCTCTATCGATCGAACGGTTGCAAACCATTCTCTCGAGTCGCGGACCACGCAATACGGTCGGTCGTGCAAACGAGGGAAACTTCTGAAAGTGGCAGTATTAATGCTCCGATGGTTTAATCTTCCCGAGTCCCGTTTCAGTTCTTAGTGTTCATTCGCCGTGATCCACTAGGCCGGCTTTCGAATTCATCATGTTTCAGAGTCGCTCATTTCGCTGGTGACCACTTTGAACGCGTGGCTGTTCAAAGCCGGACAGAAGTTTCGCGAGATGTTTGTGCCAGGCCGCCTTGACTGCTGAATGTAATAAGGCTCCTAGTTCGCAACAGGTGGGGGAGGGGGGGGGGGTGTATGTAGCGCATGGGTGTCTGAAATTGTTAAATTACCTGTAGCAGTCAAAGTATTCTTCCTTCTCTTTTAATTCGTGTTTTAACACTTCAACTGACGTGTACACCTATGTGTATAAAATGATGAAGGATCCTTGGGGAAATAACCCCTAGGATCAGTTTATATCGACTGCTAATGAATAAGCCGAACATTAAAAAGCATTGATTTATTTAAATAAAAAGAGAAATTCAACTGACAAGGGGACCTTCAGGACTGTCCATCTCAGAAATTGTTTATACTTAGTGTACGTGAAGGTCTTCACTCGGACTTTAATTTCCCAAAGTAGTAAGACGCGCTTTTCAGCTAACAAGGGAACCTTACAGTTGTGGACATTGCTTTTCGAAGGACAATATATGGGGGTCGTAGTACTCGTGTAGTATGAAAATACCATTTCGGCTTTTTGCATAGTGAGCCTTCGTTTTCGAGATATTTTGATTTAAAGTTTTTAACGTATTTAGTAATCCAGATACATAGCGGCTATACCCAGGAAGGTTCCGTGGCCACAATGGTAGCGCGTCAGACTGTCATGCAGGCGGTCCAGGGTTCAAATCCCCTGCGACTCTCATAACTTTTTTTCTTCTGTTTTTTTAACAGTTTTTCCCGTGGAAATATATTTTGTGAATATCACGTACTATATAGTGCGTTACACATTACTCTGCGCAAATTTTAAGGTTGAAAATGCCTTTATAACAAAACATATTATTCTAATTGTCTCTTTCACTGGTGCTTTCATATTCTTGTACTGCGAAAATATTTAATTCCGAAACTTTCGACGCCTTAGAGTAGTATCTAACGCACTATATAATACGTAATTTTCACAAAATATATTTCCATGGGAAAAACTGTTAAAAAAAAAAGATGAAAAAAGTTATGGGAGTCGCAGGGCAAGACGGAACCTTCTTGGGTATAGACGCTATGTATCTGGATTTCTAAATACGTTAAAAACTTTAAATCAAAATATCTCGAAAACGAAGGTCCACCATGCAAAAAGCCGAAATGGTATTTTCATACTACACGAGTACTACGACCCCCATATATTGTCCTTCGAAAAGCGATGTCCACAACTGTAAGGTCCCCTTGTAAATTCGAGAAAATCGATTTTGAAAAGTTTGTCTTCGAAAGTGCAAAAGTGTTAAACCAGTGCTATCTTCATCAGAATACAACTTTACATTCCACTCATAACCCACAGACGTGTTCGTTTAAAAAGAAACCCTAAAGAGTTGTTCAGCATCACCCACATAGGGAGTGCATCCTGTTGACCAACAATTCCTCAACTTAACACTGAACTGTACCTGGTAGAGGTAGGCAGTAAATCTAGATCAGTTACAAGTCGGTTAAGTACTGTGAGTGGTGTACGTACTTACGCCGCAAAGTTCCACCCGCTGCTTCCGTAAATCTTCTTCCGAGTAGCCATTTTCCCGCTCGATTTTCCTGCCAACTTTCATTTAGTATTTCGTTCTTCCCCCTCAGCGAGATGGCGTTATTATACAAGCGCCCCGTTTGGCCCACAGTGGGTGGGGGGTGACTTCTTTCGCGATATAAAACGTATTTCCAACGTCCACGGAAAAACACATCGATACCGTACGCCGAGGCCGTATGGAAAACTGTTTTCCTTCGATCACCTCAGCGACTGTATTTCTGTTACTGGGGCACGTGCACCGCCCTGTACACGTGTATAAACTGAAATAACCAGTGGAACCGTGACAAGAACACGGTCGAATATCTGGTGCACACAATACATTCGGGGATAGGATGGAACAGGAGATGGCGGGCGTGGTACTAAAACTCCCACGGTGCACGAAGTCTTACAATATTTTACTTAAAGATTCAGAAGTCTATGGCCCAGAGTCAGGGATATGCGTTGCATAGTGATGGGGTCGGGTAGATTGTAAGTGGAATGGAAATCCGATGAGATGTGCTGGAATTCTTATAGAATAATTATAGAAAGAATAACAATAATAACAAAATGCTGGAAATACTGCATCAGTTGAAGGTTTAATATGTTATTACTAGTATTCTTAGTTATTATGGGAAAATATTTTGCTGAATATACTGGCTAAATTAAGTTGGATGTCAACCATCTTATTAACCGTGGAGCTATGACGATTGTGTATTTCCATTTAGTAGTGTATATTAAATATTGGAGCGTAATAGGATGCTTTTAAATCTTACTGGTACACTGGGGAGTTGCAACAAATTGTTCCCTACATTGGTAATTTTGTTTGCACGGAGGCTTGGTGTATGACGGTGTAAGGTTCCATTTAAAATGGAATAAAACTTTTTTAACTTCTTTATAAGTTCTATAAGAAGGTGATACATAAAATAGAACTACTTTTGGCAAACATAAGAGCATGCAGTAAATAGGAATTTCTCGAGGATGCACGAACGCCCCGTAGTAGGTACTTATATAACTGCTTGAAAGTTCCTATTTACATCGAACTGAGGGAAATCGATTAGATAAGAACGAATACAATTAGTCGAATCGTTATATCGCCAGTTTAAATGATATAACTGACAATCCACATCATCTTTCTACAAATGAAATTAAATGGCCCCACCAAAACACTAAAAAAGTACATTTTCTAGAGCCACATTCCAAGTAGCTACATAATTTTTTGTCAACTGTTCCAAAAGCCACTACAATAGTGGCAGAAACATATACTAATTTGCTTTTTGCTTTCACGTAAAATCTGTTTAATTAGCATTGAGCACCGAAAATCACTGCACCAAATGATGCATTTGGAACTAAGATCGAAGCCAGATATATTGGCCGGTGAATTCGTTTTCGCGAACAGTGATCGTGTTAACACTGTTAACAATAATTTCTAAAATCAATGAAATGTTATTGAACGCAAGATACCTACCTAAGCTAAATATTCTACAGTCTTGTTTCGTTTCCTGTTAAATTAGGTTTCGAGGACCTTTTTCAAGTATCCTGACGACCTGTTCAAAGAGCCCGCAGAAACTCCATTAAAAAAATATGGAAACTTCCCTGCTCCAACGAGTATAATAAATAAGCGCGGAAGAGTAACTGCCCCCGATACCAGCGGAAAATTTTAATTACAGTTTCATTAGGCGTTCTTTCATTTAACCGTGGGGCTCGCCAGGAAGAAACCATCGATGAAGCTTCTTAAAATTGGCACAGTTAGCGCTACTTTAATCCGCGCGGTCTGAATGAGATTACAGCCATGACGCAGCAAAAAGCGACTGGATAGAAACGGGACATTAAATTCTACCGCGATTAATACGCTGGTGTCTGAGTGAACTGGAAGCTACGTCGTTTCCGGTGGCTCGACTTCTTGTTAATCGTCGATGCGTCGTAAATGGGAAGAAACCTACGCTTCCAACTCCCTTTTCCCTTTTGTCGAGTCTGGTGTGTTTTGAGTGGCAGTGATCTCAAAAAAGGACTGATGAAGCTGTTAAATTTATACACTCCCGTCCATATGTCACTGAACACTTCATATTTATTTATTCGTTTATTTATTTATTATTAAGACTAAAAAGTTAGTTTTTTTAATTAGATCTATCATTTGGCAAAAAAAATATTTTACGGTTCACAAGTTATAACCGGATTGTTGGGGGTCAATTACACTCCCTCAGTGTGAATTTGGGCAGCAAACAAACATTGCGTTGTAATCAGGACGAAACCCCCTACATATTTATAAAGTTTCAGAATTTTTTGAATTTCCAGGTTCGGAATTTTCTCCTGTAAATAGCGCATTATACGCGGCTGCTGACTGTTGGTGTCGCGTGAGATTTATATATATTGCCATATTTTCCACAATTATTTATTAATCAGTGTGAGTTTTGTGCAAACTTCAGAGTTTCCTGAAGTTATGGTTTAAGTTTTATAACGATCCGTTAATATTTACCCAAGTTATCGCAATTTATGTTTACAGAAATATTGACTTTGGACGACGAAGAATGTTTTGTTTATATTTTTAGTTTGGAAACAATGAACAATATCCTACATTGTAACAGCAGCAATAAACAATATCCAATTACAGTATCCTATAAAATGGAAATGTTCGCAGTATTGTGATATGGAGTAAAGAATAGTAACAATAGAAACGATATTTAACAATGCATCGCGCCAATCAAATAACGACAAGCGTTTCTACGGAATTAGCGATCCGTTGTGTTCAGCAAGTGGTTCAGAATGTATTAGTCAGACAGTAGTAAGCAGTATGCAACGCTCGACGGTCAGTGGTAGCACAATAGATTAATCGACCAATAGCAGACAGACGACTGCACTCGTCAGCAGGCTAGCAAGCTGTATTTGTGGATTGATGCGATGATCAGTGCACTGTTTCAGAAATGTTTCTTAAAATTTTCCAAACCTTTTTACGTCATCGAATTGAGATCAGCGAGGAATTGTTAATTATGTGGCGTCAAAATATTTTTATTGCGACATATTCTACTCACTGAGAGGATGAAAAGTGTGAAAGACCGCATGTAAATTATCAATATTTTATTCTAAAACAAATCTTTATGATTCCTATGTTGCAATATTTAAATATCAAAATTTGTAAATTAGCGATCTGCAATATAAAACACAAATACTATATGTGACCTGATGCCTTAAAGTCACACAGCGTTATAGAGAATTTTTAATTATTATAGGAACAATTTTGCAAATAATGAACAAAAAAAATGATTCCTTATTAATGAGTAAAACACGTTACAATAAAAAAATTGGCCTTAATTTATAGGTCAAGATCAATTTTGCGGCACAATGTCAAAGAATGACAAATTACTTTTTTTACATCCTGTATATTTTTCTATTTTTAATATCATAGTTTCTGAAGTGTAGCATTATGAAAGGTTTAGAGATTCTTCTTGGTACATATAATTAGATGGTCTACATTGTTGCAAAGATATATAGATATTAGTAAATATTATCTAAATACAAAATAGAAAACATACTATATTTCATTTGAAATTCTATCTTCCATATAACAATTAGCTAATGTATCTATTAAATATTATAAATATGCAAGCAAAGAGGAAAAAGTAGTTCGATCTGAAAAACCTTATCTGAACCTTTAAATCAGATAAAAAATTATTTAAGCAACCTAACTTCTTGCTTTCGTCCACTTTTATTCCTGAAAAAACTTCATATCCTAATGACTACATAGTTTATTCTAACTACAATTACAATTTGCAAAGCAAGGAGAAACAGAGAGAAAATACTATTTCCATGATTAAGAATCATATTTCAACGACTATTATACATGAAAAAAACGAAACCCTTCGAGGAACAATATTTACGCAGTACAATTTTCCTAGATCAACGACTGATGATATTCATAACTGCTTCTATTAACTGTTTTGCGAGCAACTCCCCCTTGCAAGCCCCCATCGAAATTGTCCATTATTCGCAGGGTGAGCGGTGGTAAACGTAGGCGATAAGTTCGATCCGAGTAGAAGAAAGTCGATAAAAATCAGCCATTATCCAGGGAAGTCCACGATGGCGGGTGAAAAGGTTGAGTGTCTCGACAGAGTTCCAAGTCACTTCGCGAGATTAATCATTATTATCGAGAAAAGTGTCAGTTTGAACGGTCGGTGACACGCTATTGTCGTCAATGGATCATTAATAATCGCTTCTCTTTGCACACAATCACGTAGCTCTTCGGATTGAAGACTTCGCAGAAAAGAAGGAGGCAGCTCCGAATGTATTAAGCTTTGTGAAATTAATACAAACAATGTTAACAAAATATTTTTAAAGATCAAATGCGCAAAAAACTGTGATCAGTTGTTGATTTGGAATCTAGGAAAATGTCTAGATGTTAAATTTTATCTTAACATTATTAAATTGTCCGTGATTATTACAAAGCACCTTCATGTACTTGCAGCTCATTTTGATTTCACATCTTCTTTTTATATTGTAATTATTATTATCTTCTATATTTTTTATGATTTATTTAATGTTTTTATAATTTTTTACTTTTTTGAAGTTTTTTATGAAGATCTTCCTTCTTTTTACAAAGATAATTTGCATAGGGTAAAACTATATAATACGCCCCATTTGACAAAACGCCCCACCATTATTTTACGCACACAAACAAGGATGCATCGACGCGATCATCAGATTCGAACTTGCCTCAGTCGCCCACAACTGCCGCAATAATAATACTGAGGCAAGTCATCGCGAAAGAATTACCCTGTAGACTTACATCCAGTGAAGAAGACGATTTGGAATGGATTAAGAAGGATTAAAGCAAGACACACCGAATTAGAACATTCGGCAGAGAATTGACAAATTTGGATCAATTTGACATGGATCAAGCAACCTTCGAAGATATACAAAGGGATCCAGTAAGCTAAATCGAGCAAAAACCAATTTGGTCGACGGAAATTAAAACCGCTCCGAGCAAGATGCGATGAGGATCCATTTGATTTCTATGTACTCAAGGCTAATTGAAGGAAACTTCACAAAATTTGAACCATTACGATTGGATTTACACAGAACGATTCGTAAATGCAAGGCAAAAATGTCATTTGAACGTAGGTCGTACTTAGATACTATAGTTTGTTAGTTATGGAAGATAATCGTGCGATAATCGAAGATAATTTATATCTATTAGACTTTTGGGGTGATATAAAAGTTGTTATGTATGCCGCAGAGATGAATAATGAATTTTATCTTCAAATAATATTTTTTCACATTTTTAGTGTGTAGATTCACCCCTTGAAATATTCTATAGCATTTATGAACCATCTTGTATAAATATTGAAGCTAGTCGTGGCAGTTGCAAGAAGATTTGAGTCATTCAAGCCACGTTAAAGGCGGATTAACATGATTGAAACCGAGTGGCAAAAAGTGAAACTTATTTACAACACCTGGGGCAGACCTAGAACGTTTCAGAGGTGAAAGACGTTGAAACACATTTAAGTGTACTTAAACAGCTCGTGTTCTGTGTTAAAGTGGAAATTCCAGGGATGTATTAAGAAGGATGTAACAAGATTAGGAGAAAATTGAAGTGGAAAGGAATTGAACCAAATGGAACCTAGAGTAGCGCAGTATGAGTTAAATCGATTTGAAAAAAGTGGAAATATTATATTTGAAACGTTCGTGGCTAAATAAATCAAGATGAAATAAAATGAAATTTGAAGAGTCTCCGCGTTGATCGAAATCTTTCGAAAGCTACTAGAAATAGTCGAAATAAATACTTACATTTATTCATCAAGTGTACGGGTAATTACACAAGATATACCAGATAAAATATGAAATAATGTAGGTACAGGAACTTCGTTGCAGACACACGTAAATTAATAATACATATGAAATATCTCTAAGGATTAAATTTTTTAAATAAAATACAGATCCATGGAAATCCACATTATTAATCGTATTACTATCAAAGTTGAACATTTGATAGCACCACTGTGTGTAAAATTAGACTTAATCCATTGCCCTACATTAAACTCTCGACGTTCAAGAACCGATAAAGATAAGCACGATCATATAGTCATGCACCAATAAAATTTTCAAGTTATGTAAAATCATATAAAATAAAAATCATAAGATAAAAATCAGTACGTCAACTATAAATAGCCGCATTTTGTTTTCAATTAACATTTCCGAAATTCCCTTCGTTAATTAGAAAATATATTAATATACTAACGAAATTTTTTTTCTTTGTGGATTTTAGATTTTAGATGGTTCCGAATGGCAGTGCTCACCACTTTATTGTAAAATTTAATATTTTTCTACGAAGAAGTTACCAAGTGTTCTTTAAAATGGTGCTTTTTTAAGTGCAAAATGTTCTGTAAAAATATACGCTTCCGCTTTTTCAAAAAAATTCACAACCATGAGTACCTGACTAGGTATAACCCCTTAAGGATTAAAATTTATTGTATTTTAAAACAAATATTTGCGAAGTGATCTTGAATAGACATTAAACTGAATCTCATTCAAGTAAGATAGAATAATTAATATGACCATTAATGTGTCTAAAAGTAAGCAGTTAGCGTTGGAACATGATTAAACACTATCGAATGAAGTCAAATCAAAGACGAAAGTGAATCTAGATAAACAGCAACGTTTGAGCGACTCTGGATGGATCCAACTCTGTCCAAGATCGTCTGATTTGATTGAAAGGCGAGTGAAGATAAATCGAGAAGGGTTGTTGCAAGTCCGGGCATTCTGGGGCGGGTCGGAGCGAATCAGTGGGGATTAAATGCAGTTTAGGGGGATCGTTGCGCGTTCGGGCAGATTGCCGCGTAATCGATTCAAATCGAGTTCCAGTGGATTCGGGAACATCGAAACGTGACGTTTTCAAAGCAACCGACTTCCACGACATAGTCGATGGATTCCGTTTGTTTTAGAAATACCACCATGATGATGGTGGACATTCTGATCATACGTGCATATTCCCGTAGAGATGAAGTTATCGAGAAAATTGGAAGTGAATTGGTTGAACGTAGCGGGAGTTTTTAGGCCCACCGTAATGAAAAATATTATAGTTTCGCTGTGATCGGTCGAGTTGCAGCGCCGCACAGTGGGGCAAAGTGACGAAGTTTGTGTCAAAATCAAAGAACTTTTGATAGAAATGAGATAGAGCGATGATTTTTTTTTTAAATTAAAGCTCAAAGATTGCAGAATAAGGGAAAATTAAAGAAATTATAGTACGAACGTTTGTTAACTTTGAAAATCTGTGATAAACTTGAAATATTACAACAAAATTGTGATTTATCCAATACCATGTACGGTTAGATTTTTTTCTTGACATGTTGTACATCATTTCCTGCAGATTTTGTCACGCTGATTTCAAATCCGTTCGCAAAATTTGGCTACTACCTCAGGATTTTGGAAAAAATCGATTTCAAGTTTATCACAGATTTTCAAAGTTAACAAACGTTCGTACCATAATTTCTTTAATTTTCCCTTATTCTGCAATCTTTTAGCTTTAATTTAAAAAAAAAATCATCGCTCTATCTCATTTCTATCAAAAGTTCTTTGATTTTGACACAAACTTCGTCACTTTGTCCCACTGTGCGCCGCGCCGCTCCGTGCTATCTCAGATATTTCACTCAAATGCCTATAACTTCGTCAATTTTCCGAATTTTTACATCGTACTTGATTTATAATATTGCTAAAACATCAATCTATGAATATATGTAAAAAGAAAAATATCCGATTTTTTACAATTTCAAACTCAGATTCATCAACTATCATTTCCTCTTTTTGTTTATGCAATTTTTAAAAATTTTATATGTGTTTATCTTGAAACAAAAAGAGTGGTTCATTTACACCTTCTCCCCTATCTGCAAAACAGTCGACAAAAACAGTAAAGTCTTGAACGAAATATTTTCCGCAGAAGATAAATTCGCTAGTTTCGATTGATCAAGGATTAACGCACCGGGGAACTGTCTATTGCGCTTTAAATCTTTTCGTACTTTCCTGGTAAGTTAAAGCGTCGTTCCCTTAATTATCCCAGCGATTATCGGTTTATCCACGATTCATTGTGTGCCTTCGAGATTTACCTGGCAATTCGACTTTGTGGAACTCGGTTATATCTCGACCGTTTGCACGATGATTAAAAACTAGCCAAGAACCTGGTCAAATATTTACGAGGAAAGTTCCTCGCCAAACCTTCGAAGAACCGATACCTTCGTACTAAGCAAAGCTTGCGAATAAAATGGCGAAAGTTCTCAGTTTGCCACCAAAAGTTAATCTTCTCTGAGTAGTTTCAGAATGTGACGACGACGGGATAATTTATCTATTACATATTGATAAATTATGTATTCAACTCAGATTCTTTTTCAACTAAATTCAAAAATATTCGTTTGCGAACTTTCGACTATTAAGTATGGCATGCATCTGTTCATGTAGCGTTCTATCGTGCTCGGTTGTAATAGTCTTTCGGACGTGACTAGTGTACATGGGTTTGCACGGGGACCTCTTAAAGATCCTCGGAATCGAAATAGTAAAATGATAAAAAAATAATCGACCGTGTATCAGGTCTAACTTAGAAATTATTGCTGATACAGCGACATATCCATGGCTTAGGTACTGCCTATTGTATGTCAACTTTTAGCGTTTTCGAAAAAAAAAGTTTTAAAAGAGCAAGGGTACTTTATAATTAAAGAAATACACAATTCCACAATTTGACAAAACGTTGACATACAATATTTGCGCAATAAGCCATCGATATGGCTAGAAGTGCGTGGGTATTGTGATTCTTTAAATTACAAAGTAAAAAACATTGACTATTCTCCGCTTACTGATGGCTCAAAGTAAAATACACGTTAAAATATTATTTTCCACTGACTTGGAAAAACTTTTTAGTACATTATATCTTTAATGGAGGTTCCAACATAAACTGATAAAAAACATATTTAAAAACGAAAATGATCCTAATATCTTCTCTACGCCACTCAATACGAAACAAAAACATTTCCTTCACACAATTTTTCCCGCATAAATTTCAGTGAATTAATGAAAGTATTATAGGAAAAATATTTCAGATAAAAGAGTTAGGCGGGGCACCTTGCGTTTCAACATAATTTAACAGTGATTGATGTAGAGTTCATCGATCATTATTAAAAAGCAGGAAGCGATTCCAAGCACTCCAACCCCCGCTTCTCATCCAAAGATCGGCTAGCCTCAAAGAAATCAACTTCTAAAAGTAATGAAGAAGCATGCTATTCACAAGCCTCAGTTTCGCAACTTGAAAAACTGTTGCGTCTATACTATGATTAGGAAAACACAGATACAGCTTCCGGTTACACACGTAACTGCATACTTGAGCGGTATACTTGTACAAATTTATTACACTTGAACAGTGTTCGCTTGAACAATATGACGATGGACGACGACGAAGAGCTCGCTTTACCTTCCTTCGCTGTAGTTTTGAAGGGAGAAAACAACGTAAAAACTTAGCTTGTGGTGTAAAGACTGGGTAAATAGAAGGCAACGCTTTCACACACCAATCTATTAAATGAACTAATAATTTATCCTCGCGATTGGTGTGGCTACTTGCGAATGGATGGAGAAACGTATTTGAGACTTTTATCACTTGTCACCCTTTGATTAAAAGGAAGAACACAATTACGAGAAAGCTATGACTCTGAAAGACTGCTTCCGACTTGCACAAATCTGTGCTTCTTCTAAACACGCTCAAGTATACTTGCGCGCGCACAACCTGTGCAAGTATACAGTTTAAAAGTTCAAACATTTTCGTGTCGCTTGTACAATCAAAATACTTGTGCAATATTACCTAACATACACCCGCTCATGCTGACATGCGTTACGAAAAGTAACACGTTATAATTTTTTTACGAAAAACAGCACGTTTTGCAAAGGTAAGTATGAAATTTTTGGGATCATTTTAAAATGAATTTCATACGATTAAAAAAAATCTCGTTAAGTTGGCAACTAAAGCTTCCAAAAGGAAACTTTCTTAGCTTTCTAAAACACTACATGAAAATTTGTCTACGATCATGAATTCATAAGTTATAGGTGTTCAAAGTGAAAAGTACCACTTTTGCTTTGATCGCGAATAACTCGGTCAATAAAAATCACGCAACAAAACAAAAAAAGACGAAATTAAAGAGAAATGTTTGCTCTATAAGAACTCTTCATTAGATTTACCGGGGAAAAACTTTTTTGGTCCGTGCATACGTTCAAACTACTTAGGCAACACTTTCTGAAACTTTGTTTCCTGTGCTTCATCTTGATAAAAAAATATCATAATAGATGAAAAAATTCAGTCCTTGATTCAAAAACCATTAAACTTCAATCGTTAAAATGCTTTTTTAAATATTATTGCAATCATTTTTCGCGAAGATACAGCCATTTGAAAATGACCAAAATTTTCAGGAAATTATAGTGTTCCTGTAATTTCTTTCAGGAGTGCATATACCCCTCAAGTATGTAGTTGCATGTGTAGCCAGCATTAGGAACAAGTGGCGCTTGAAGCTCCAGTTTACGGTGGCCCTGTTCTGTCTTAAGGTAAATTTCCACGGCGCGTGGCTCGGCTCGTCGAGGCTCGGCGAATCTCGAGCCAAGCCCGCCGAACCACGCGCCGTGGAACTTCACCTTTAAGGTGGGCTCTCACTACGCCTCGCTTCGCCTCACCTCTCTTCTTGAAAATATTTTCAAGGAAGAATCCGCGGCTCGGAATTCCGCCGAGGCAAGGCGAGGCGCAGTGTGAGTCAAATTGTTAAATCACAAACGAAAAGCATAGGATGAATAAAATGGACCGAGGCGAGGCGAGGCATAGTGAGAACCCACCTTTATGTTGCAAAGGGGAGCAAAGAGTAGCAGCAGATGTAATAATTTAAATATCGAATAGTAATAAAGAAAGATTTTATCTACGGTAAATCCTGTACATATTGCAACAGTGGACGTAATGAGTCCCAAAACGAGGCGTAAATTGTTGTCAGTTAGAAACACGCTTCGTTAGACCTGAATGCGAGTGACCCAACGTCGGGGCGCGAAACAGTTACCCTCGTTGCGTCGCATGCCGCCATAGTTTGACGTCCACGAGTTGCAGCTGTTTCATTCTGCACTTTGGCCCATCCCCAACCTTCCCGATGTTTCACGCCGAATTCGCATTGTCCCAGCGTCGAACCCGTGGCGCGTAATTTTCTGCCAAATTGGAATTCGTGGAAGCTCGGTTACCGCCCGTGGCAGGATTAATTGATAGGCTCCATTCTCGCGTCGAAATTAATTGTAAATATTTTTGCTTCCGCGCGGCCCATTCCTGCCTCCGTGGTCGAATATTTGCGGGAATAACTTTTTCATTGCTGACACCGGAGAACACGGTATACTATGATCCCTGATGGGGCTTATGCAGGAAATACTTGTTAAATTTGTTGCTTTTTTTCTCGGCAATTTGAGTGGTGACCTCTCGTGTTTGATGGTGTGGCAAGCTTTTCATTGGCCTTGGACTGCATTCTAGACACCTAAATAATTACACAAGCGTTCATATATCTACGCGTAACGAATTCAGCATTTGACATTTCACCGACGCTTCGAAATTACTTTATTTGCATCAACCTTGTATGCATGGATGTGCAATTAAAGAGACCCAGAATTTCGTTTCATTCTCCTTCGTAAATAATATTTATGAATCCTGAAACTAGTGTAGATAAGGAAGATGATTAAAGTTTCCCATTCCACGAGACATTTATCGCAATTTCATTACGATCCACAAAAAGTATATATATACTTTTTTAATTACCAGTCAACATGCATACAGAGCACACAGACCCCAGTCAACCATTTTGTGTGTAGTGTGCACCGTCATTCAACTATGACTTTTGGAAATTCCATCCTCAAAGGGGCTGAAAAGGGGTAAAATATATTTTCTCAGACTCTCCATTTCCTAGTATCTCTTAGGCCCGATTAGATATCAACTTTGTTCTTATTCACAAAGATTACCCACATAAATATAAAAAAAATTCATTTCAGGATTTTCCCTTCATCAACCCTCAAGGGGAGTGAAAAGAGGTGAAATGTGTTTTCATGGAGTCCTCAATATCTAGTTTAGGTTAAGTTGAAAAACAGTCGTGACTGAACTTCGCCTGTGCTTGTGTCTTTGTTTACTTTCGTTCCTTGTTATTTTCTGTGTTTGCAATAAAGACGCTTAATAATAATAATAATAATCTCTTAGGCCCGAAGCGAAGCGCGGGAGTGTTTTGCTAGTATATATATATATACAGTAAATCCTCGTTAGGAGCCCGTTTCTACCACGCGTTAGGAGCCCGGCGACTATCCCCACCATTTCTTAGAATCCTTCGGACGAGAGTGGGGGAACCCGGGAACGAGCGAGAGGCTCTTCCGCTTCCTCTCGCTCGCTCATTCCTCTTGGCCGCACGGAATAGTGTCCAGTCGCGTTAGGAGCCCGTCGCCGGCCCCGTTCATCGGGCTCCTAACGAGTATTTACTGTATATCTATGGTTGCCAGAACTACAGACCGTGAGAGACGAGTTATGATGTATCGCGTCCTTACTTGTGGCAACCCTGGTACAGATAGAATTCGCGCTCAGTTCTCACCCGGGTTCTAAAAGCTGAGGAGCTCTTGTGCTCCCGATTGAACACGTCTAAGAACAAAGGTATAAGCCCAGATGTGGAAAACTGGCATCAGGCAAGTTCGTTTCGGGGCTCCGCTCAGGTCTGGACGCACCCTAAAGACGTCGCTATAACGTTGAACAGATGCAAAGGTCGCAAGCAGGAAATAATTGGGCCCCTCGAGGAAGCGGCCGAGCGATAAGTAATTTTTCTCAATTACCGGTCACAAAGCGTCTCGAGGAGGCAGTCGCGATAGGAGAAGTTGGCCGGCGATAATTACCTCCGTCCCTTATATCACGAAAAGTAGGCGCCAGTAGACGTAAAGTGATTTATATCATTAATTCCTCCAAGGTGGGGGAAAGGTATCGAGGCCGTGGACAAATTTCATTAGCCATCCGGGACCGTCTATATTTAACGCCCTCTGCATTTGCATTTAGACCGTGTCGTCAAGGAAATTCCGTAAAGGATACGGATTTAACTTCCCCACGAATCGTCAATTTTATTCTTGGATCGACGAAAACTCGCGTCGACCGTAACGTCGTTAAACGCCTGCAATTAAAGCGACTTTCAGAGATCTCTCTTGTAAATTGGAACTTCCGAATGCCGGCGTAATTTCGTTCCTCAAAGATAAGCGAGCCTAGCTTCCGCGTGGCCGGGACAACTAAGAATTGTCCCTTTGAAAGATTGATTATTGCGGAATGTAGGAAATGTAAGGAAGAGGTAGAATTTTGCAAAGTATTTAGGATTCTTTGAAATCTTTCTACTCCAGAATTTGACTTGCACTTTCAGGTTGAAATAAATCGACGTCCAGTTTTTCCGAGTGAATCTGCTGGTATTAAACATGGCACGTGACAAGATATAGATAAAGGATTGTTCTCTGCCTGGAAAATCGTTTGTCGAAACGACGAAACAGCTAGCTAAATTCAATTTCCCAGACCTTGAACGCATCGACGAGCGTTTCAGCGATTCGTCGACTGGGGTCCCGGAGACTGTCATCGTAAATATAACGTATAAAGCACGAACGTGTACGAATCACGGGCAATTGACGCCAATCGATCCGTTCTGTATGGGGTGAAAATGTAGCTAGCTAAACCGTGACACGTCGACAGGCAGTACTGTACGATTGATCTTCTGAGCTTACAAGGGAATTCGATTTGTCGTGTATACTTTATCGTACATATGTGTAATTTTCAGTTACAGATTATTGAATTCAAGTTTTCGCTGGTTGCCAAAATGTGAAAAGCTTTGGACTAAGGATGTTTTGCTGTATTAAGGGAGTATACCCGTTTGAAGCATCGGAAAATGTATACATTTTGTGGATTTTTTTACAAGTCAACGGTTTGATGCAGATTTCCCGTTTTGTTTTTACTATCTTTATATAGTATTATGAACTACTAAAAAAAAAAGTTTCAGTTAAAAAACTATTGTTTTTGGGAAGTTATGCATACACATCCGAAAGTATTTCGATTTTAAACGGTTAAAAAGTGGCCACAAACGGTGAAAAATGGATTTCTTATATTTTTTAACTTTATTAATTCTTTAACGATTTCTCTAGTTAATGGTAGCTTAGACATTAATAGTAAAGACAGTGTAAAATTTAGTAAAGCTTTTAGTTTCCTGATTTGAAGTACAATTTTAAAGATAATTACGATGAAAGTCACTGAAATTCTTAAAGTGGCCACAATGGTGCATCTACCCTATAATTTACCAGTAGAAAATGCAAAAAAAAAAATTTTTTTACCCGTGAGACCAGAATACCCCCTTAAGTGATTAATTTCTTGGTTTTGCATTTGTTAAAAAACTATTGGACCTGAAAGTTCGCAGTTCTTGCCTATCCTTGAAGGGAAGCTTTATAATAATTCATAAACTTCTACGTCCTGTATTTTGTAAACAAATTCAAAACCAACTAAATGATGACTTAAACCCTCCCTCATTTTATGTGTACTATGCCATATTCAATTGTCATCGAAATCCCTCGGCAGCAAGAGGAAGAAATGATCGATGTGTCATAATGTAACCAGCATAGTAGCTAACTCGAAAAGCAGAATTACGTTAGGAAAACTTTTTTGAAGAAAAAGAAGAAACATAAAAACAATGTAATCCAATATTAATCTGAGAGGAGAAATAGTGAAATAAAAATTGTGAAATGAAAAATACCGAATAAATATCTAAGTAGAGGAAAATGAGTACGTATGTAATGAGTAATAGTTTGCTGAGACACGAATCGTAGTCTGCCGTGATACTTGTACCAAAAGCTCATGAAAGCCTCTAGAAGACTTATTATAGAAGTTACTGTGAAATTTATCGCCGAACTCATTGAGGGATCCATTAGGGGACTTACTGAGAGATTCATCGTACAGTCGACCGTGATACTGTAATCTGACACGATTTGCTTCGAAACTGTTACGTCTACCTGAAGAACTATTAAGGCCAAGACTTGTAGATACATGTCACTGTTCACAGAAATTTTATTCCATCAATCATTAACGCGTGACATCTTCATAGGATGTACATATATTATAACATGTAGGGCCCACTGTATGACGATCAGGAGGTACAAAAACAATGAAAAATGTTCGTATAAACATCTACCCTATTTGACGGCTCCATATCAAAACGACACAGTACAAAACTACACATTCAATTTAGGGCACATCGGAATAGTGCACAGAAGATAGTGCACATACAATTTAGGACACATGCGTTTTATAGTGCACATACAATTTAGGACACATGCGTTTTATAGTGCACATACAATTTCGGATACATATTGCATGTTCAGGATTGTCCCTCAATTTTAGGACATCCTGTATACTTCAGAAGTGCACATACAATTGACCTGTTAATCTCTCATTACGGAAAACAAATCCAATTACAAACAGTTTAGTAGAATTAGTTACATGTGCTATCTCTGTTTACCATTATGCACACTGAAATATCGAAATAGATCTTCACTGTGTTTGTGCCCCCCCGTCCCCCACTGACGCGGATCCCACATATTATGATACACCCTTGTGTATTTACAGGAGAACTAATGTTCCATTTGTACTGTTGCTGTTCTCCTCCAATCTATTTGGCAGGAACTCATTTTTACTCATGCATAAATGCAATGATAATGAAGAAACACTTCTAGAATTTCCTAACTTTATTATCCGTCCTGAATTCACGCTTTCATTTTCTCATCCATTTACAAGTAAATGAATACTGTTTCAGGTGAAATGCACTCGCGAAAAGCAGTAGATTTAATTTCGTTTCGATTTACCTAAGCATCAGGGAAATATAATACCTACGTGATTTCATTAACCAAAAGAAACGTCGACGAACTGAAGTACTTGAAGACGATTCTTTCTCTTTTGCTCGCATAAAATTTAGTAGTTTCTTATAATCACCCTTGATCGAGTGATTTTCACAGAAGACATTTCAGGAGGAAATAATCACAGGAAAATTGTACTCACGGCCCTCCTTTGACGCGAAATCGCCCTCGTACAATTATTCCCAGCGGGGTTACTTTCGTAGAACTATTTCTCAGCAGAAAAGCCGCGGGAAATTCGCGATAACAGCGATCCTTTTCCGTCGACAGTTCTGCACGACGATCAAATTCCCCTCTTCCGCTTTCCTCCTTCCTTTCTACGTCTCTCGAGCGCGAATCGCGCTCAGTCATTTTTCACTGCACGACTCGAATCCTTCCGTTTCTTTGGGAAATGATCCTCGGGAACGAAATAGCACGAGCGAGCATGTGCCAAAGGAAGCTCTGTGACGGGTAAATATTTTACCTTGCTCGCTGGCGAGCAATTCAATCGAATTAATCGATCCCACCAACGAAATCGTTCCTTTTGACTGGTGGACAAGAAGGAGCTTTCGCGTCACGCTAAACGAGCAGAAAGCGATGTTTGTGTGCCCAAATACGGGAGAAGAGTTCTTCTGTCGCGCCAATTTCCCTACTTTCATTCAATTATTTAGTTCGAAGATGAATTGAATAGAATACTTATGAAATATCAAAGAAGATTTTGATGCAACTTTGTTGCTTTATAGGGGATAGTATAAATATTATTATACTAAGTAGTATACCGTAGTATAGTTGAACCATGGGGATAGTAGAACCACCGAGGATATTTCGTTTTCTTCTACTAATTGTTTGGCTGTCTTATTAAATATACCCAGATAGCACAAAATCATAGGACATGTGTTTTTTTTAACTGTGGTAATTCAAGTTCAAAGGGTGGAACTCAGGAGGGTAGTTTCACAATCTGAAATCAATTGGTACTACACAACAATTTTCCGTTAGCATAGTTTATTTTAGGCACCTCTAAGAATCATCCATACTTCATCATAATCTGCGTGAAAAATTTCGCTGATGTTCCCTGTTAGTGTTTACAGTGCAGCTCATTATTTTTATATTTAAAACACAACTACCTCGGTGCGCAATGTGCAAGTAGTTTTCTCAGTGCATAAATTACAACTGACTTTCAAATTCACGGTCGATAAGGATTTGAAAATATCTTGCAGATAAGTAAACTATGGGGTGGAAACACTGATTACTTAATTCGTGACCTTCCAATATAAAAAATTATAACCGCATGTTTGACATTTAATTGCTTAAACACATTCACTTGATAAATAGAAAAATATCTCTCGTGCACCCAATAGTTCAACCTTTTGAGTGACAGAACGAAATGTATACGAATGTATAGAAACTACAGAAGGGGTTGAAAGTTTTAAAATTCTTAACCTTATAAATCACACAAGTCTGCGAAAAATTTTAGCTATAGCCAAACACGACTATTTAGTTAAACTACCTTCGTTCTACATATCCATAAACAAGAATAGAAAAATAGTATCTCGTAACAACCACAACCCGCTGCAACAGGCTCCCTCCGTCTTCCTGGTGTCGCTTCCCCATTCTCAACGAACAACACAACCCCGCCTGAAAGCCAGCCAGCCAACATTCCAGATTTATTCATATTTATGCGCGCCCCCGGGTTTTAAACGCGCCCCGTGCATTCACGTGCAACTTTGAAATGTAAATGGCGGAAGGTGGAATTCGGTCCTCGAGACACGTTCCGCCTGGATTGTTTGTAAACGTCAAAGGAATCCCGCGATTAATTTTCATGCCTCCGCCACTTTCTTCCTCCAACTACTTCTCCTCCCCATCCTTGGGCCACCTTTTTCCCCAGACTCTGGCCAGATTCGATTGGAGTCACGTGACGTCGTCATACATTTCGAATTAAGCAGAAGTTGATATGCATGCAGCTGTGGTGCTGTTGTGGTTTATTATGGAAATCATAGCCTTCGTTCGCGGGGCTACTGGTGTTACGGGAATGCCCGAAGTTTAACCACGTGATTTATGGGATCTTGGAAAGAAAGATTGATGGGGTGTGATCGCTGATGAGAGAAATTGATGTTTTCTTTACCTAGTGGCACGTTAATTACGGCAGAGCTTTTTGTGCAGTTTCATATTTTATGATACAGGTCAATTATTTTACAGGGTCAGCATTTTATCTTGCAACCCGCGCTCTCGCGAACAAGTAAATCAAAGAACTTTTGATAGAAATCAGATAGAGCGATGATTTTTTTTAAATTAAAGCTGAAAGATTGCAGAATAAGGGAAAATTAAAGAAATTATGGTACGAACGTTTTTTAACTTTGAAAATCTGTGATGAACTTGAAATATTACAACAAAATTGTGATTTATCCAATACCATGTACGGTTAGATTTTTTTCTTGACATGTTGTACATCGTTTCTTGTAGATTTTGTCACGCTGATTTCAAATCCGTTCGCGAAATTTGGCTACTACCTCAGGATTTTGGAAAAAATCGATTTCAAGTTTAACACAGATTTTCAAAGTTAAAAAACGTTCGTACCATAATTTGTTTATTTTTCCCTTATTCTGTAATCTTTCAGCTTTAACTTAAAAAAATCATCGCTTTATCTCATTTCTATCAAAAGTTCTTTGATTTTGACACAAACTTCGTCACTTTGCCCCACTGTGCGGCTTTCGGAGAGCTGCCAGCGACCGCTGGACAGCAGTGATGCCCGAAAATCGAAAATTTTAGGATGGTCTCTTTCAAATTAACGTCGCAAAGAGCGATTTGAAATAGAGTTCTATATTTTTGTGTGATGTTGCAAGTGCTTTATTATGCAAACGAAAAAATCTTAATTTCTATATATTTATATTCGAAAAGTATTCTGTTCGTTATGGAAAATGCGATGTCGAGAAGATAACAGATTCTTTTACGATGAGAATATTAGGAAGTATTTAAAACTTTAGACATTTTCAATGCCCTGAGAATGAACGAATGTTTGAGCGAAGAAAATTATTGTAGTATTTGATCGATCTCCCGCTTTGTTTAAATAAACAAATACCTAAACGAGTAAAATCTTGCTTCTATAAATCCCTAAGAATCTGTAAAAATAACAATAAGAGTCTAGAAAAGTAGAAGAACGTTTAAGAATTGAAAAACTTATTCGAAATTGTTTTAAAAAAGCCGCACAAATTTTCTTGTTCACTACATTTCCACGAAATCCTTCCAGACTCTTCTTCCAAGCTTGAAATTCGAAATTTTTAAAGGGATACTGGCCATGTGATAGCATTATAATTACACATGAATAATGAATAATATTAAACAGTGGCTTTTAAAGAACCGACCTATTTCTAGTCGATTAATTAGTAAATGCTAACAACAACCAATTACCAATTGACATTTCCACTGTGTGCGCACCGTTTGCCACAAAACTGACCGCAATTATCAACGTCCACGAGATGTCTACTGTTAACTGTCCTATATACAGACGATGTCCTATATACGCACGCAGGCATTTGCCAAGCTGGAATGTGCTATGAAGCCAATAGAATGACCACAAGAACCGCTCCGTAATTAACACGCGATTATCGCCGTTTAAGGACACCCTGTCAGGGAATTAATTAACTGTGAGGAAAACAATTGGAGGGTTACAGAGATCAGAGAATCCTCGAAGCATACATGTAGCAGGTATGATTTTAGTGAGACAAATGAATGGTTAGCGTAAAGACCGTCAAAAAGAAGCTGCAAAGGAATAGATGCTTTCAGTGGAAATAAAGTAAATGAAGTGACTCCAAGTTAGTCTTAATAACAGCATTCTTTTTCGCGGTGAATATCACGCCTTGTATATTAAATTATATACACATACATATATTACGTAACTAGGTGTTTTCTTCATACCGTGATTGAAAAAAACTAGGCGTACGTAGGTACTTCACACGGCAATTTAACTTTGTGTGAGTTATTTTTAATGAATCCCCCTTTAATAGTAACAAGTTGTATTTGTAATAAGGAAAACTGAGGGACGGAATCTGAATTTTGATTGAAGCAACAACATAAACAAGTAATAACTGATGTAGTTATTTCTGTTGGTATGATTTCTAGGTTTAACGAAGACGTATTATTATTATTGAGAAATACTTGAGCTACATTCCCGCAGTTTCAGATTTTTTTCAATTTTCGGGTTGCCGAACTTCCCTTGTCAGTGATTAAATATAACTGAAATATATATTTGGATAGTGAAATGTCCATTCGACATACAAGAAAAAATCTTTGTTGTTTGTTTATTTCATTTGTTTACATAAATATTTCGCAGTGAAGTTAGCGTCTTCAGAATTTGACCCCTTGCTGGTGGTTAGAATTTCAGGCGACTGGATTATCGGAAATAAGAAAACCAAACATAGGTATTTTTAATTTTCGGGAGTATGGTTATTTTGTATACCGCGGAAGAAGAATTTTAGACAAAAAATATTAAATTGGCGATCAATTATATTTGAAAGTATCGAACATGGCATTTCTTTCCTACTTAATCGATATAAAAAAGTGGGAAAATATTCAAAAAGTTAACATATTCGCGGTAAGCCGGATAGCCATAGTCCTCCAAATTAAAAATATGTTTGGTTTTTTTATTTCCGATAATCCAGTCGCCCGAAATTGCAAACGCCAGCAAAGGGTTAAATTCTGAAGATCCCAAATTCGCAGTGCAATATTTATTTATACAAATGAAATAAACAAACAACAAAGATTTTTTCTTGTATTTCAAGAGTGATAGATTTTCCCCTCAAAATACGAAAACGTTAAGTGTTTATTTCATTATAAAAACCATCGCCGAAAAGTGACCCAATTTTCAGCGGAGAGGGTAGAATTTCTGTTAATGGAGCTCTGCTTTTATCTAATAACCACAAACCTCAGCCACAACTTTAATTAATCTCACAAGAAATCGAGCAGAATATCCTTCGAGTCGGTTCACTTTGTCACGAAGTTCCTTTGGTCTCAAGTTTTCGATCCCTTTAATTTCCAGAGAAGTAATTAACGCAATTATTAACGTTTGCCCTGGAACTTTCACCCACTATTTAATGTGTACCTTTGAGATTCCAACAAGGAAATGCGTTTAAGCCCCGGTGTAGACGAGCGGTTCGCGGTTTAGCTCATCGAGAAGCGGGTTCGACCAGTTCGACGTTGTCGTCGCCGAGATTGCGTGCCTGGCTCGCGTGGAGGATTGTCATTCATATTTTTCCAACAGATTGCGCGTAATTGGATCGGGAAGTTTTGTCTAGTTGCGCGATTCCATCGACGCATAATGGACTACATACAACGCCGAGAGTTTCGGGTGATAAGTGGGGAGTTAATAAATCATTGTGCAAAAGCACGGAGCAGATAAGTAGAAAGCGAATTTTTAATGATATGCAATTATGTCCAGTATAACGAAGTGGGTGTTTTTAAATCTCCTTTATCTTCAACTCACCAACCAGCAATTACACAGCGTAGTAAATTATTTTCAACAACGTAGTGGTGATCGTTCGTTGATCGTGGTTAATATGTGATGCGAATATTTTCGTAATATGTGCGGATATTTTCAGAGGAGTGTCTATCTTTCCATTTCCCATGTACAATTTTATCCACCGAAAATAAAATTTTATCTTCTCAAGAGCAAGTGTTTATGTTACTGAGAAGCATCGACTGAAATTCCACACAATTTTTTGCGCAACAAACTTTCAAATGTAAAATTTCCAATTACTATGAATAATTCTCTTATGACGATAACGTAAATGAGCATTAAATATTACAGGAAAATTTTTCAAAGCAGATCATTCTTATTTTATTGCTAGATTAAGATTCATTTTTGCTCCTAGGTATCACACGAATAAATACAAGAACGATTTAACCCATACCTACTAATATACGAAAAAGTATAGAAATGAAATGTTGTCTGTTTGTTTGTCCTTCTTTCATGACTAAATAGCTGAGCGGATTTTAATGAAATTTTGCATATACCTAGATTAGATTATATGCCGTTTTTTAGGATTTCTTAGTTTGGAAACATAATAATTAATTCCCGGGTGAAACCGACTAACATGTCAGCTAGTATTAAATAAAACGTCAAATACAATTTACGAATCCACCTACTATGACAGTAATATTTCTATTAAATTCAACATATGTACCTATATACTTTTTAATGAAGAGGTATTTCTACTTCCAAGTACCAACCGAATAAATACAAAAACGATTTAATAACAAACTGAATAAAACACCAAATACAATTTATGACTGCACCTATGATAGTAATATTCCTCTTCCATTCAACCCTACCGAATATAAAGCATCAATTCTAATTTCCTCTTCCTTGAATTTAAAGCATCAATTCTAATTTCCTCTTCCCCGAATCGCCTCGTCAGTCCAATCATACCATAAATTAGCGAAACGATCGGTAGAACGCTTTTACCAACATCAAAATCACTGGTAATGTATTCGGTACATTGTACGTGGCCCGCATGCCGTCGTTCGATTCACAATTAACTGCCCATCCTTGTGATCACCGTTGCTTCCAGGAGAGGGAAGTTTGGCCAGGATACACAGAATGCTCTGCTGAGATATCGAGACTCGACACTTTCATCCCCCGACCCTATCAGGGTCTAAATGAGACTCGATATAAATGCTACATACCTGTCCTAAATCAGCAACTAATGTGCACTACTAAATTGCATAAAATACACTTGTCATAAAAAAGGGTGTTAAAGAAAAAAAAAATCAAGATCTCCTTCTGAAGTGCTGTTTATACCATGTATATTAATCATGGTAACTCCATGTGTTTTACCAATAATTATCCCTAATTTTCTTCAATTTCACATATTTACTGCAGAAGTAAATTTTCCTCCCATGTCGCAGTTAAGACTGAGGATTCATGTAGCCCATAGAATTTTTTAAAAACATCAGTAAATATACATCTTTACTATTAAAACCGTACATTAATTCTTAAAACAAATCGGGAATTATATAACAATTTATTATTCATATTTGAAAACACCTTGAAGTGACATTTAGCGATTTGGATGAAACTTACAAGGGAGGATATCGATCCCGATTTTAATGGAGCTTTTGTAAGAAGTAGTTTTGATAAAAGTATTTGAAACGTATTTTTTGTTATCCGCAACCGTCTATGTTGAAGGGTGAAAACAGTCCCTAAAGTTGAGCCTGGAAAATAATTTTCTAGAATATCTCGTGAACTACTATTTGTGTGTGAAAACAATACACGCAATTAAAAAATACAAATACTAAATAGGAATTTTGACTTTTGCATTATGAAAAAAGTTATTATAGCATGAGAATGTATCCTAATGCAACTCGGTCGAGGTGGCGCTCTGATCGCCAACTTGAGCACTAAGATCAGAGCGCCACCTAGACCGAGTTTCATTTGCGATACATTGTCATTAAACGAGACGTTTGTCCAACCAAAATTTTCGTTTGTCCACCATTAAAAAAGTTATGACCAAACTAAAAAGTTTATTATCGGTACACCCATGAACACTTTCTATTAATTTTCACGTGGGATATGATTGTTCACGCAGAGTAGTCAAACGAAAACAGTTCCTACTTTATAAAACCTTGCACTTGGGGGCGCCACCTGTATAGACCTCATAATGAATGGATTAACTCTAAATCAATATTTCAAAATAGATCTTTTCTATATTATTCAATTTCTTAATTTCGATGTTTATTAACTATAAGGTTACACACATTATACTTGTGCAGTAACACGGACTTTAAGTCTCTGCAACTCGTGCACGTGGTCATGGAAGTTCTGTTTACATTCTCAGAATCAGTTTAGTTCTTGCGATTAGTAGAACAAAGTTAGGAGTAGCTAATGTTTCCAGTGAACGAGAAAATTTATGGTGATGGTGGTTATTCAATCTTCGATGATAGATTTTCAACGCGTCCCTCTCTACTAGGTAATGGATGCGGGAAAGATACGACAGTTGCTCTTACTACCTTGTCGATGTTGAATATTCATAGTTCATCTACGGTATTGTTCTCTAGATTATCCTCGGATCAGGGGCCTTTACCTTGATAAGCTGCCTCGTGATTGATCCGATTTATCGAGTTGCAACTCATCACAGTTCTGTGCTCGTGTCTCGATCGAATTACCAACGGTTTCTTTTCCTCTTTGTTACAAGGAAATTGTTACAGTTGAGAGCATATACTATGGATAAGATATCATGTCAATTCTGCTTGTAAGTAATTTATTGTACACGACACATCAACGGGGAGATAACATGTTGCCCCAATGGGTGGGACACTCATTCGTTTGAACTTATTTCATCATCCAAAAGTGTCATTCTACGTTAAATTGATTGGCTCTTGCACTTGTAGAAAGGAAATTTTGATAAAAGTCAAATATGGGCATTCCGCGTGAAACTAGTGGTGGGAGGAGGGGTTAACTCATCATTTTATCGACGTCGAACTTGTTTAACACGTTGCGTCCGGCACCAAAAATAGTTGACCTTCAACTAAATACAAGAAACAGCTGCACTATGGTGAAAAACGTTGCAAATTTGGAACGACATGCACACACTGATGAACACGTTCGTACTGAATGCGTATGCAAAAGGAAAATTCGGTACCTGAAAAATTCTTCTTCACCTTCCACATTTATTGGGACCGGGCCCAAGAGTTCCATGACGTGACCGTACACGTCACCCGTACGCAACGTGTTAAGAAATACATTACGTGGAAGTTTAAATTTTTATAGGGCCTCATTCGCTCGCAGATTTTGAATTGCTGAAATTGCACTCATGGAGTCACAAAAGATAGCAAATTTTATGTTGCGTTCTTTAAATCTAAGATCAATAGCGTCTTTTAAAGGGATAAGTTCCCAGATAAAGATGGTGGTTCCGTGGAGGAATTTAACTTTTATAATAGTACATCTGAACATAATTATTGCATATCTATCCAGTGCCAATTTGTGTTTTGGCACTTCCTGTGACTAAATTTTTGTTACGCGAAATTTATTGTTAAATTTCTCGTGAACTATCGAATATCTACGCGATTAGCATTTCATGGGTTCAACTTTTTCCACTTCTCCCTGTCTGTCCAGGTCTAGGTACCTGTGTCTCTTTTACTGTAAACCCATCTTCAGATTCAGGGAACGAAAATTCCATTCCCCAAGATAATGATATGTCGTCAAAAGAGTGGAACGAAAACGAATGCGTGGAATGCGGAGAATACTATTTCGCAAAACTACAAATATGTGAAAAACAACGATGCTAAAATTTTTTTTCAAAAAAGTGGTCGAACTATCCCGGACTTATAATGTCCCAAAAAAGTTTAATCCAATATGAAAAACAGTCTTTTTAAAAAAATTCTTAAATATTATTATTATCATTATTATTAAACGTTTTTAATGTAAGACACAACAGATAACAACGAAAACAAAGTAAACAAAGACAAAAGCAAATGTGAAGTTCAGTCAAGGACTGTTTTTCAACTTAACCTAAATATCAGTTACTTTTTGAGCTATTAGACAAAAATCCCCTTAAGTTTGGACTGCAACTCTTCACGCGGTCTCCTCTTAAGTACCCAATATCAAACAATCATATTCCACGAGATGTCATGTCACCTAGGAGTCCCTATCCACGATCTAAATCGTCCCGAGCATAAGTTTGTTCCAGTTTCTACGGTTTCCTTGAAACAACGGCTTGGAGCACGCGTAACACGCAGCCCTTAATCAAAGTTATTACGATTCGTAAAAACTTTATTCGCACAAGGTCGAGGCATCAAGGAACATGGCAAGCCCTCGAGGCACAGCGATGTCGAACGCGAATTTCCCGGGACCAGGGATGACCTTTATTAAATTTTTTATTTCCCTCCCCCCTTGGTGAGGGGTGTTAGAAGAAACGCGCGCGCATACACGCACATGACAAGACCAACACTGAATCACCCTGTGGGCAAAGACGTTTCATGTAGCTGCACGCTTCAGCGTCGCTTCCTCCTTCGCGAGATATTCATCATCGTCGCATTATTAACGCGATCGTCTCTGTGCAGGAGCTTAAGCTTGGCTAGAGCTTCTTCTTGGGACTTGTGAAATATTGGTTACGATCCCACCGATGGGATTAAATTATCCCGTGCAATAGACAGGAAACGAAGTTATTATTTACGACGATTTACGATGGGTCACCTTTTCGAACTTAGGGTTTCTACATTGACAAACACAAGGTTGAATTGTTGGGAGATTTTGAAAATATATGCATATGTGCTCTGGAATTTTTGGGAAATTATATGTTTTCTTCTAGAATAGTGTAAAAGAGTCATTCTAGGACGAATTGGTTATTTCTGGCACTCGACGTTAAGGAATTTGGATGAAACTGAAATATAATATAGATCACGTGAAATTAGGGGTGTTTGAGTCACCTTTTTGCTTCTTTTGAATATGTTTATCAAATATAGGGCGCTAAAATTTGCAATTTCTGCTTATTTACAAGAAGGTAGACTCTAGAAAAATTTAAACTTTGATGTCCTTTATTGCTTCAATAGAAGTTCCTAATTTCACATCAACTACGCCAAATCAAAATTTCAGCGGAATCAATTGAAAAATATATTATCCAACATAAACACGGTACTCAATTACTAATTGTTAATTAAAACTTGTTAAAAAATGTATGTTTTATAGGAATTTGAACTTCTGTTAAATAAAATAAAAACCTGTAACTCAGAATAAAAATATACTCGTATCAACACTATCGACAGTTTTCCTTATTTTCACATTTTGAATTCCTCACTGTAACACCTTCCACAATCCACATATTACGGAACACCGTACATAATAAATAGTTACTTATCGTCGAACGCAAAACACTTACTCAATTACCTACATGAATCATTATCTACACAAAGCGCCGTTCAACATCCACGTGCCCGCTACTCACACTAACAACACCTTACACTCGTTTCAGTCTCACCACGCGCACGCAACAATCAGAGAGAATAGCGTCCTGGAAAATTGTTGCCTGTTACAGTAATTTCCCTCGTATTCCGCGACCGCATTCCCCGCAGCGTCTTAGAGCAGGAGGACGCAAGCGGCGGTCGTAAAAACGTAGCAGAAACAGTAACAAACAGGCGTGCATCGCGGAGGCAGTGCGGGTAGAGTAAGTATGACAACGGATAAGCAGAAAAAGAATGAACGATGGCGAAAGAATAGCACAAGAGGAGAAACGGTTACAAATAAGAGAGAATTGTCTACAGCTTATGAGAATGTTTCAGAACACTGTGGTCGCGCTGTTTTATCGTGGAATGTATATACCGCACCATAAATGCGAATAATATTCCACGGAGATCTTTTCCCTCGTCATACGTTATTCAAATGCTTAGCTGGATGTTCGTGACATTGAAAGAGGTAAACAAACACTGCTGCACGAATGTTGCGATTGGGCTTCGTGTAATTTGATCTCGCGGAGATTGACGCGGTAGATTTGGGAGGCCACTTTGTTTGGCACATTTACGCAGGAAGTTATAAATACCTACGATTCTATATGTGCACACCACGGTAATGAGTTTTGTTTGTTACAAAGGTTTTTGAGATGAGCCTCCGTGGTTTCAGAGAATCTGGACGCGTATTTTTCAGAATAATGTGGATGTGGTATTGTGGTAACAGAGGTGGTGGGGACTGCTAGAAATATGTTATTTCTGCAGGTTTTTGTTAAGACTTGAGTACCCCATTGTCGTTTCATCGTTGCTGTACTTATGTTCGATACGACTTATGCTTGTTTCGGATGTGATATAACAGTAGTATAACAAGACGAGATCTAACACTTCTAACCTTGGCGCGTTGAGTGGAGCGCGGAGGCGGGGAGAATTTGCCGGGCCGATCAGTCCTGACACAAACGCCGGGGGAAATTTTTCAGGCCTGGCTCGCCGGGGGAAATTTTTCGAAACTAACCGAGGGAGGGGGTGGATCTGTCGAACCAATATGCAGCAAACATCTATGAGATATTAATAATTAATAGAAGAGAACGGTGAGGTAAAAGTTCGCACCATGCGAATTTCATTGTTTGAGTTGTGGCAGTTGCCAATAGTGATGACAGTCAATTGTCAATCAAGGTAGCCTCACCACTATCGAATTGTGTAGCTGTCCTTCGTTTTGTTATCGTACAATGCGGTAGGTAGGGGAGAGTGAGGTAAAGCGGAACGGATGGGTAAAACGGAACATCAATGTTTCTCTTTGTTAGATAAGAGCTGCGAATGAGTTGGTATCACGTGACATGGGATCAAATAGTCCTCAAAGCATTTCGTGACAGACCATAGATCTGTGCACACGTTACTTTTCGATTAACATTTCCGGTATCGAAGTTTCGATATTGTGTTGTAGTTTCGACCACTGTTCCTCACTTGGATTTAGAAAATTTATGACGACAAGAACGTCGTTGGACTCTATAGTCCTTACGCTATATTTTCACACTTAACTCAGTTTTTTACCGCATGTGGGGCAAAGCGGAACACTTTTGCGTGGGATAAAACAGAACACTTATTTAACCCACTTCCACCAATCCAATTATCTCGAAACTTTGCAACCGTGTGTAGTTATGTTGACAATGAAAAATTATGAAAAAGAACGGGAGGGGTGAAAAAATTATTCAGTCATCAATAAATATAACCCATAACCACAAATCCATGCGACTTGAAATCAACCTGTAACCACAAATCAATTCAGTCGATATGAAATCAGCATATAACCACAAATAAAAACTAGATATTAAAAGATAAATAATAAATAAATATACAAAAAAAGTTTTAAGTTAAGGGGCAGACCGCTGTAAAAAATCGAAAAATTCGAATTATTACTCTTTACATTTTCTGAAAGACACAAGTATAGTACGAGAAAGAATAATTAAATTTATGCATTATCGAAGGTGTCCATGTATAAAAATAACTGAATTAAGTAGTATGTAAGTATACGAAATCCTTCCTGCAAAATTATGCGTGTTCTACCAGTGAGAATGAAAAATCTAAAAAGGTCGGTGGGCCGTAAATATTTTTGTTTCGACTAATTATGAATTTTTGTCCACTGAGTACTGCTTGATGTTTTTTTTTCATGAATATTTTGTGGAAACGTGATACATTGACTATAATTTACGGTATTTTATTTTATCCGGGGCGCGGAGGTTTTGTACGTACGGCCCTTAACACGTTAACAATGCCGAACGGGGTTACTTGACTAAGCATAGGAATACCACTAAAAATTACATTTTTCATCATCAAGATACAGTCGAGGCAAAGAGTTTAGCTGCTCAAGTCCATTTCCCCCACCACAAAATGTTGATTTCAGGGGATTCACCTGACATCAGGGGAGCACCCCCTTCCACGCGAGCTTTGGAAAACGCGATGAATACTCGTTATCTCGGGCCGCGAGTCGGGGCATCGCTGCCCCACACATGCGAACTTTTGCCCCACATGTTGGGTAAAAGTACGCATTTGATACTTTTTGGAAATATTTATTTTATATAAGTTGTGATGGGATAGTAGTTATTTCTTACACAATGATATGACTATCAGTGTAATACCAAAGATATTTGGGAAGTCTAAACTTTAAATGCGAATTTTTATCTCCCTCTACTCCACTTGTTTTCCCAAAGCTACGGCGTCATTTTCTATTGCGAGCATCTACGCCGTTGCATCTCAGCTATCACAATCACGTGTCAGTAACACGTATTCCAGCCGTGGCTAGTTTAATCATTAAGAAGTGCGCTCCATGTTACATGTGTACATCCATATGAAGCGTCGTATATTCAAATTTAGCAGGGCAGTTGGCCGTCAGAATTGTACCGATCAACTTCGCTTCCCGCATTGCTCTCCGTAACAAAAGGGAACAATGGTGTCTACGTGTGTAACTTTAGCCGTGGGTGCTTTAAGTTTACTGATATTATATTTGCTGAAGTCGTACACCTATTGGAAGAGGCGAGGAATCCCGTCCGCTAAAGGAGTAATACCATTGCTGGGTCATACGTTACCCTTACTGACTGCGAGGTCAAGTTATTTGGACCTGATTAAGAAGCTGTATGAAGATTTCAACACCCGTAGCATGGTTGGATTCTACAAATTCACAAGTCCGGTATTATTAATCCGTGACCCACAGCTGGTGAAGACCGTCTTGCAGACCAACTTTTCAAGCTTCCACGACAATGCGGCGGCGATTGTGCCAGACGCGGATCCTCTATTCGCCACGAATCCGTTTTTCTGTAACGGTGATACTTGGGTGTTAGGAAGAAAGCGATTGACCTGGGCGTTTTCCAGCATGAGGCTGAAAATCCTTTTCGTGGCTGTCAGTGGAGTGTGCAAGAAATTCCAAGATTTTTTGGACAGGCGGTTGAAGTCGAGTGACAAGTACGAGGTCGAGCTAAAATATCTGTTCTCAAAATTTACGGGCGAAGTTGTGGCGAATGCTGGTTTCGGCATCGAAGGACACTGCTTCGACGACGAATCGCGCCCAACGGCTTTCGACAGAATCGGCGACGCGATTTTCAAGCCAAATGCCATAAATGCGATATTACAATCTATTATATTTTTCATGCCGACGCTTAATAAGATACTGAAAGTCAGTATGTTCCCGAAGAGTCTGGACAAGTTGTTCAGAGATTTAGTCGACGAGAGTCTCGAGGCCAGAAAGAAGGACCCCACGCCGAGGAACGACTTTCTTCAGCTAATGGCGGACCTTGAAAAGACAAATGAAGAGAAACTGCACAAAGATGTTCTCACTGCCCACATGGCGTCTCTCTACGCCGATGGGTTCGAGACATCCAGCATCACCCTCAGTTTCATTGGCTATCATTTGGCAGCGCACAAAGATGTCCAGGAAAAATTGAGGGCGGAAGTGCAGTCCACGATCGCCAAACACGACGGCCAATTGACGTTCGAAGGGTTAAAAGAAATGAAGTACATGGATCAAGTGATGAACGAGTCGCAAAGATGTTGCACCGCTTTTGGCGTCATGAGCAAACTCTGCACGGCGGAGTTCGAGCTGGTGGGATCGGATGGGCTGCGTTGCCGCGTGAAACCTGGCACAGAGATCGCTATACCCGTATGGCCTTTGCATCGTGACCCCGAGCACTGGCCTGATCCAGAAGTTTTCGATCCAGATCGATTCAGCGAAGACAGGAAGCAGGACATTAAAAAAATGACCTTCCTTTCTTTCGGGGAGGGACCAAGGATGTGCGTCGGAATGAGAATGGCTCTACTCCAGTTAAAAGCTTGTTTGGCTAGCTTGTTGAATAATTACAGACTAGAACTGTCCCCAAAGACCCAGCTGCCTTTGAAAATGTCACCGGCATATTTCTTAACAGCTCCGATCGGTGGCTTGTGGGTGTATATCTCCAAACTTTGAGTGATATTTGTCACGGTCGTCATACTTATTCTGTGCATGTAACATAGCGAGACTATTATCCTTCTAATATTCATTACACGGTTTACGTTGTCACGTGAAATGCGCGGTCTTATATGAATAAAAGTAAATGATACGAAGATATCTTTATCAGCTCCCCACTCTTCTCAGACCAGTAAACATATTGAGCCTAGCTCAGCGCTGTCCAAGATTGCATACGCATAAGCGCGGGGTTCCCTCACTCTTGTCCGCGTTAACAGGGATACCACGCGTCGCTAAATAGGCGGCTATGACAGGCCGGCCGCTAGCCTGACTAGCGCGTCATAGGAGTCTTCGTAGCGTCGCGCGGTCACCTTGACAGCGAAAGGCACGCTGTGGGAAATAAAGATTGGAAGGGGAAGCAGGCGCGTGAGGGGCCTCTGCGCTGGACAACGCTGGTCTAGCTTATCATCACATTAAGATTTAACTTTGTTCGGGGTCAATAGAATGCGTTGTTGATATAGCAAATCGCTTTCTCATCCTGAAAGTGAGGATGCATCACTTATGGTGCTTATATGTGCGCACTTGTTTCAGTGCTTGTCAACATCGCTATCGCGCCGCCACTATTTTTAACCGACTTCAAAAATAAAGAGGTTCTCAGTTCGAGGTGTTTGAATATATGTACCTATGTATGTTATATGTATTATATTTGTCTGCGAAACTTCTATGTTTGAAGTAATCGACTTTTGAAAGAATCTCTACATCATTTTCTTGCTACTGTTATTTGTATTTACCTACATCCTCTTGTAAAACCGAGAATGATCTCATCGAAATGTAAATATCCTATTATCTAAAAATTCCCTCATATTTTGAATGGATCGATTCCCACATCAGAGGAATCTATCGTAGCTGAAGTAAGCTGCCAAAAGTTGACTCGAAAATTTAGAACAGCGCCCATCCTGTCTGCGTGCCCTCATAATTATATGCATATGATCATTGAGAAGATTACCTTGATTCGCGAGGCAACGATTGACCATGTAGTACAGCTCCAAGCACGTAAAACTTCTACCCCACAGAAGAGGAGCAGCATTGTTAAAACATTCAGTCGGAAATAACTTGGGAAGTGGGTGAAAAATGGTGACTCGTGGAATCGGGGGCGCTACAAATTGGCCACTTACATTTCCGACAATTTCACCGGCATTACTCTTCCGAATGTCTATGGGCATCTCAGCAATTTCTGCGAGGTCGGCGGACGTGCCGGTACGTCTCCCGTTCCTTGCCCTCTCAGCCATTGAAAACGTCCATCCACCTTGCACCTTTACAGTGCCATTTAGGGACGAGGATACTGTTTCCCTTCCCGCTGATTAAAGTAAAATCGGTGGCGCTGTTAGGCGAGCAAATTTCAAACGATGCCACTTCGAAGTTTCGCCAAACAGCTGGAAATGGCTTAACTTATCGTTGTGACGCACAGAACATAATTATTGAGTGTAGGGTCCGTTGGGCAGGTGTAACGATAGATGTTCAGTAAGTGGACTTGCAATTAGTATTGCGTAACTAGTGAAATTTCGATGAAAGTTCGACTAATGGTTTCAGAATATTCGAATTTCAGATTAAAAGGGGAAAATTCTGGTTTGATGGACATTCCATGAAAGAAGAAAGGTGTGTGGATACTAGGGTGGTTCTTGGGTATAGCAGACGAAATGTTTTTGTCGAATTAAAGAATATTATATGGAAAAGAGCCCTGACGTTTTACATGTAAAATTCTCCAAGCGCAAATACTGCAAGTCCTGTACATAGTAAAGTTGTATAGCTCCTTCTTTTTTGCTTATCCAGATGCAACTATATTTTTGACAAAAGTCAGTTACCATCAAGGACCCAGTTCCTGATCAGAACCCAATTCCTGATCAGTTTAGTATATAAATAGCAAATAATAAGTTTATCACGATACAAATTTATTCCAAAGAATTATTAAATAATTATAAAGTATTTTTAAATTTATACGCAAACATTTGATAGTTCATAGTAAAATGTTTTATATCACAAATATGTAAGTTACCTAATTGTTCAATTGAAAGCACACGAACAGGACGGTTAGTGCTACTTGTCAGCACTGTTCAGTATACAGTATAGCGGGTGAACACATACGTAAATAATAAATGTATAAGACTGAGTCACCTCTCCTGCAGGGTCATCTCATCCGAAATTTCCCTACAGTAAAACAACGTTCAAGTAAATAGAATAGCTCGGGAAAAAATCGCTGAGTATGTTTCATCGCAGAAACCAATTTCCGGAAAAGAAAGTATTCCCAGTGCTTTTGCAAGATCTTTAATTTACATAGATCTACATTACCAAGTTAAGTGAAAACAGAAAGTAATACTTCAATCGCAAGTTCAAACCATCCTGCGCCATTATTAATTCAACTACCACTCAACTACACTCTGACTTTCTCTTAAAATTCATGTTTAAAAATTCCATTGAACAGAATTTCTTTATTTCCAAGCGTTCAGTTTTCTAATACAGTAAAGCTTCCAAATCCGACAATTCAAATTGGGAAACACTAAAATAACACAATGTTCCACCCGACAATGTAAACAAGTCAGCCATAAAAGGCTGAGGTAGTTACCACAGACCGTGTTTACATTTCCGCGCAAAGCCACCTTTTATTTTCTACTTACATAGTTAAGACGTAGGCTAATGTTATTCCAGGGGTCGGAAACGCGTAATAAAGCAAAGTGAGCAGGTATCCCCCAGTTGTTACGAAGTTAAGTCAATTAAGCGGACTTTAACCGTGACCCAGCATTTGGAAGGGCAACAAAGGTACCAACTTTGACTCCCGTGGCCCTTAAAGTTCAGAACAGGGCTTTATGCGACACAGCCGGGGTCATGCGAAATTTTATAGGACCAACGAGAGATAGATAATTGATTCCGGAAGTTTAAGCATGGCCTGTTACGAAAAATGTATCAAAATTCAGAGAGCCCCGTTGACAACGAAAGCAATTAGGCTGAACAAGTTATTTAGATACGTGCAGTCAGGTGTTCGTTCACATTTCTTCAAATTAATTTTCTTTTTCTAATTATGGCAAGTTTATATAAAGTATTGTGAATTGAATAAAATATTTATTTGTATAAAAATATATCTGCTTAATATTATTTAATACATTTTTTTTCTTTGTACCATTGTGATTTTTTCTTTGTATAAATAGCCATTATGATAATTGGCGTAATTTTTGTATATCATTACTTTTGTAAAGTTAAATATAGCACATTAATAAATTTATATTAATTTACAACATTGTTTTTAAATGGGATTCTTTTTGATGAGATTATATACTTGGCGTTCTTTTTGTCATTTTTTTTTAAAAAAAAGGTAATTTTGTGGGGATTTCACACATTTTGTAGTGCTTATTATGACTGGATAATTTTTCAATTTATTTCATAATGGTTTCTGTTTTGGCATCGTTGGACCACACTTTGGTTTACCATCCAGATGTTCTTACCTTGTGTCTACTATTTACCTCAGTCACCGGTCAACCGACTCGTGCGTCGTACGTTCCTAGCATTGAACATGAGATTTGTTGAAAAGCATACGCAGTATTTTTCCTTTTTGTCTAACTAAGTTAAGCACATTTGTCGTAGAATTTGAATTTACTATCTGCAGTTGGCAGGTTTCTGATCGACTTTGAGATCTTTGCACGTGAGATATTTCTTAAACTTCTAGCATCTCGAATATACGTATACAGACTGCAGAAATACATAACCTTAGTTTGGAAAGGTTATAAAGAATCAAGAACCATTTGAATTTTTCCAAATTACCAGTCACGAGCTACAAATGTGCCTCGTGTAATATTTTTATTACTCTTCTTACCGTTCTTGCGAATTTCTCTAATTCCGGTTTGAATCGCAGACTTGAAGGTTCAACCAGCACCTCAAACGCAAGGTACCATATGGAACGCTATAGCGTGGTGATTTGATGCAGACGCGGTTTAGTTATAAATGAGATCTAGACGCCAGTGGCATAAGTCCAAGAACGTCTATTCCGAGGTTTCCGACGTTCTGGAACCTACACGACCTTTATTGACTCTTTTCCCCTGCATCATCTTTCATCGGCTACTTATAGCGGGGTTGCACGAACAGCATGGATTTTCAATGGGATCAAACGCAAGGTCTTCGATTCCTCGGTTCGCTTCTGTGAGGTTGCACCACTTTCTACCTCGACCCGCAGATATCAAATTTTCAAGAAGGTTTCCCAGCACAACAATAGGGATTTCCTATATAGGGTGCCCGGCACTGAGTAGCACAGGCACGAAGGGGGTAATTTTACATGCAGAAAGCAGACGGATGTGTGAAATAAAATTCCTCACAAACGCGCTGGTTGTGGAGGAAATCGAATTTGAAAATTCTACAAGAAAAATATATATTTCAGCAACATTCACACCGTCTGTGAGTAATAGATACTCTTTCCACGAATGTTGATAATATCAACAGACGCGGTCGCGTCTGAAAGCTAATTCCCCTTCCCCTTCTACCCATAAGCACACTGAGCGACCATTTGTCGTTTTATTTAATGTATCAAGCTGTTTTTCAAAAAGATAAAAGAATTATTTTGAATTAATAGTTATCAAAATGATACTTTTTTTTGCTGCCAAAAGTCATCCTTTCCTGTTTGAGAACACCTTTAATGTTTTATTTTTTTTTCTATTCGTTCGTAACAAATCATTTCTCGATATGAATTGTGTATTTACGGAACTCGTGATACAAGCGACCCGAACGCAGCGGTTTTTTGTCTTTTTCGTAAAACCGCGTGTGACTGATTTCAAGTGGTTTGGATTTGTGGTTATGGGTCATATTTATTGATTGTTGCTGACTGAGTACAATTTTCACCCCCTCGGGGTTATTTGGTTTTTAAAATATTGTATTGTCGTCCGAACTACGCACGCTTGCAAAGTTTCAGGACAATTGGATTAGTGGAACTGATTCAAATTTGAGTTTTCAGAATGAAGCAAACAGAGGATCGAAGTTGAATAAAATCGTTTAAAAACGATGACGTTGCAAAAAAAGAATATAAATATTTTTAGCGTTTTTGGGCCATTTCGTTTGATTAATTTTGTCCTTGTCAATACATTTCTATGCTAATGTACCATCACGTGGGTATCATGCATGAATATGAACCGCTTTGAGGATGAAGACCGTTATGAAATACGGCACTTAGTAATTTATAACAAATTATGAAAAAAGGGATGAAATTCCGCCCCCCCCCAAAAAAAAAAAAAAATTCATGTATGAAAGAAGCTAAATTCCCTTTAATTCACGAAAAAAGTTCACATGCAAAGATTGTGAAATCAACTTTGCTAATTCCAATTGTATTCTCATTCTCCGCTCGAACACTGATTCCTATGTCACTTTTTATACATATACTTGACATTCCTTTATTCGTCATAAATCAATTCAGAGCTCAGATTTTCAGCTTCGGTTTTACGGCATAATAAGAAATTATAATGTTGAGTAGAACAGAAGCGTAAAGAAAATAGGAAAAGTGTATAAACCAGGAAAGCAGAGAATACAGAAAAGTTAGAGAACTTTTCCATTTCCCTCGAGATATGCCTGATTTAATGGAACGGTAACAGTGAACCATCAAACCACATGTCCCATGTACCTATGCCGAAAATATCCAAATTAAACGATGGAGACATCTACTTAGGTATATAGTAACTAAATGAAAAATTCTTCAGCTGTTGGAGAGGTTCCGCAGTGATCAGGTCTAGAATACGATACAATCATTCCGCGCGGAACGCTTCGATTCTCTCGATCGGGCGCCCAATGGAGTGAAAAGGATTTAGCATTGAGTCGCGGCAAATCGTTCGACGACGTTAAGACACGGCTGTAATTTGTAGCGCTCGTGAACAGACTCTAAGTGTTCATCGAGAATCACGCTATTCTTCTCGACAAATTACAGATAAATCTCTCCGACAAGGACGTCTAAGATCGACTGACTTCCGTCGCGAACCCTCATGCCTCGAGAGATCCTGGAACGTGCCGAGGGTCGACGGCGACGTCGACTCAAAACTGTGGAAATCGAGTTTGTCGCTGCCATCGTGCAGCTTTATCATAAACAGGACAGAACTGGAGGGACGTTTAGCAGGAAGGAGCAGCAAGGATGACAAGCTCGAGTGTTGCCTAGCGTCACGTAATTGCAAGTTTCCGAGAAAGTTGAAGCACTTGAGCGGTGTAGTGTCAGCTATCGATTCGACAGTTCTCCAGGTGTCTATGAGCGAGATTTTGGAATCCGTTGATGAGAATTTGGTAAGAATTTATAGAGTTAAGGAATAATGGATCGTTGGAATGAGGATTAAAGGGAATGGCAAATGGAGGGCATGTTGTGGGAAGTTGATATAATACTTTAGATATATTAGTTTGTAGCAGAAATAAGGGGTGTAAAAAATTCAGAGATACGCTTCGAATTTTTTAGAGGTTTTGGAAAGTGGATGTAGTAAGAAAAAACGGAACGAATGGGTAACGCGGAACATTGATGTTTTTTTTTCAATAATGGCTATCCAAGTAGAGGTTAATGGCCCTAGAGAGGCGAAGAAATATGGCAGATTAAGCAGACTTGCGTTTTAAATCACAATGTCATAAGTAATCACATCAATTGCTCTAAAAGCTTCGCGCAATTCATATTCTTAAAATAGTTTAAAAAACGACCTTTTGCTATTTTTTTGCTATTCCGATCAAGCGCATTTTTTCGAAATGACGAAACACGTCACTTAGCAAACTAATCCTTCTAGCTTCTTAAAAAAACTCAGGTCGTTTGAATTAATTTTAAAAAAGTTATACGATTTTAAAAAGTGTCCGAATATTTTCGTTACTCGCTCTATTTTCCTAAATAGATACCTACTTATGCAAGACTTTACATAAACAAGTAACTAATTTGTTTCTGAATTATTTCGTTCGTTTTCTCGTATTCAAATAAATACACAGTGAAATGATCTCGCAACTATAATTTTTGTTACTCGAAGAATATAGTACATTTTTAAAAATCGCTTCTTTCGTACTGTATAATGTCTGTATATCAACCATAATAGAAACCTCTGGGGAGAATAGTGTCTGACCCCAGTTTTTTATTCCCATGTGTTACTAAGATAAATAATCATCGATTCATATTTTCTCGTTCCCGAGAACAATCGAGCTTTCTAATCCCGTACATAATTCATCAACCTCCACCACTCCCATTGAAAAATTAAATACCACACCCCAGTACACTTCACAGAGACAAACAATTGATTTCTCTACATATAATGGCTACGAGAAATAATAGAGGCACACTGGACACATCAAAACTTGTTCAATTATTCTCATACCGTTATCCTTCGCTTCACGTCCAATAACCAATCAGAAGTAACACATCACATTCAAATATACATTATTTCCCTCTCTAAGTTTAAGCTGCACAGAGATGAGAGGGGGGAAAAGGGCGAACGAAATATTATTGAAAAGTTATACAGTATCGGTCAATAGAAAGTTTAAACTGCAAACGATAACAAAAGGATAATAATTGCATTAGGAAGTATGTACCTATTGTATCTTAAACTTTGTATCACATAGATGGAGGTTGGCAAAATAGGCCAGTAATACCAACATAATAGGTTCCTACGTATTATTAAAGTCTAGGCAGTATTAAGTTAGTTATGCAGATATGCAAAGATATGAGTTTTAAACTTTCCTTTGGCCACCACTATAATGCTTCACTATAACATCACGGTGTAGCTTTTCAATCAAATGTGGAATTGAATTGCACGAGTGCTGGGAATGTGATAGTGGGCAAGGATAACGCCACACGAAATCACGATAAACATGACATCCGACATCAAACTCACCAGCTTGTCTCTGCATAATTAATTTTATGCGGTGAGCGGCTCCGCCGAACAACACCTAAATTGTTTGGAACGAAAACAGTCAGCTTGTTTAGCACCACCAGCCTCATTCCTCGCGGATTGTCCTCCATGTTTCGCCGTTAATTAACGTTAATAATTAAAAATCTTGTGGGAAATTTGAAATTTAATTGCAATTCGAATGTTCAATATATTCCACTCACTGTACAGATAATATTTCGAGTGTGCAAAAGTATTGGAAAGTATACTGTTCATTATTGAATGATACAAGTTGTGAATAGAAATCTTAACAACTTAATTTTTTGAGGTTCATTTTGGAATTTGGGATATTGACTTGACTTTGATATAAACGATAGAATTTTTCAGAATAAAAATATTCATAAGAATCACGTATTAGCAGATGTTAAGGAAATACTTTCGTATTACACGTGTAAACTTAAAATCGCTCAATTGACCAAACTGGTCGACGTGAGCTGTTAATGCAGTCGAAGAGCTTTCACTTGCGCTTTAATCCCAATGTAATAACCTCGATCGCTGATTAAAGGACCGCCTTGAAAGCGGATTACAGTTATAATCCCCTTCGAGACTTGACGTACCTATTTAACAGCTTAATACATTAAGTATCACTCTGTGTTCGGCAAGAGCTCTATTGCACCGATTAATGGATCCTTGAACATCTCAATGAGGCACCTTTATCTTATGTTGGGGCGAGAGTTGCTGCTAAAGTGTTTGAATGTGTGAGTTATAATAAAGGTGAACTAAATAATTACAATATTTATAGTCACCGATCTTGACCTATGTATGGGAAACAAGTGAAACATGTATTTACATTAATTTTTAAATACTCCTGTAGTATGTTAAGAAGTTTTAAGAAATTTAAATTCTATTTTATTGTTAGAGAATTCTCTATATACTCTACTCTAATACTCTAGGTCCCTGGGGCATGTAGCAATGGAGCCAAAGAACTAAAGCCTTGTAAGAGATGTTGAAGAGCATATTTGGTAATTTGTCGATGATTTACACGGGACATTGTTTGCAAAAGCACAATATGTTTCATCAATCCCAGTATTGGAAGCAGTAGAATTTACAGGGTTTCCCACAATTGAGGGCCAATCCGGAACATACAATACCCAGACACAAGAACACATCGAAAAGTCCTTTACTGTTTTGGGATCCGAGGCTTCGTTCTCAAGATATTAACAGTTGAATATTCGTGGTGCAACTTCCGGGCCGCGCAGTTTAAAGCCGTGTCAGTTGAGCGTGCGGTAATGTACGCTCGCGCACAGGCACAGGAGGCGCGCGTAGATATATGTAGGTTCACACAACGCTAGAGCACACTACGCTGGTTCAAGCTGGGAAAATGGGTCTCAGCGCCACTAACCAATTGTCACGGTTTGAACCAGCGTTGTCGGTTCGACTGTTGTGTGAACTGTACCTACGCGCGCCTCTTGCGCGTGCGCTCTAGAGGTCACTGCTCCCCGTCAATTGTTTCGGCGTCAAACCGCGCGACCCGAAAGTTGCACCGCTAATATTTAACTGTTAATATCTCGAGAACGAAGCCTCCGATTCGAAAACGGTAAAGGACTTTTCAATGTCTTCTTGCATCAGGATATTGCATGTTCTGGATTGTCCATCAATTCTGGGGCACCCTGATATATAGGAAATAAACGCTCGCCGTTGAAAACTTGCTTCAGAAAACATTCAGCATTCTTTTGAACAAATTTCTTTCCGAAAGCTTCAGGATTTATTAAAAGAAATCGAATTATCCGATTAAATAGAAATAATCGAACAAATCCTTGTCATTGAAGACCTGCCCTAGGAAAGATCAAGCTTTTCATAAATAAAATCCTGTGAAAGTAATTATGCATAAGAAATTGAATTTTCTTTCGAAATAGGTGAAGTAAATCCCTCTGAAAGCTTGCGAATCAACCAGAAAAGGTCACAATTGACATAGCAAATCCTCGAATTCGAACATTTTTCCCAAAAACCTACTTTTAAAAAAAAATCTTCTGATATCTTCAAATTAAATAATGTAGATAAAAGAAGCCACGTCATGGAACACTTGCTTTGAAAAAATTAGATATTTCCCAAAATATGTAATTTAATAGTGATCAAATACTTGTTCCCCAAAACATCAACCATTTCTTAAAAAAAGTCTTTCTAAAAGTCTAAAAATTGACCGAATAATCGCTCGTCATCGAACACCATCCCCAGAATAGGTGGAACGACCCGCCAAAAGAACTACAAGCTTACCTCGTACGAGTGTGAGGATCCCTAGTGGCATCACCAGGACGGCAACCATCAGGTCCGTGATCGCCAGGCTCATCAGGAAATAATTGGTGACGTTCTGGAGCCGTCTCTCCTTAGTGATGGCAAGGCACACCAAGATGTTGCCGGCAGCGGTGCCCAGCACGAGGACGAGGGCCAGCATCGCCCACCAGTTGTTCAAGCCGCCGCTCTCGATGCCCAACTGCGTTCCATTCACCGATTTATCCTCGTAATCGCTGTCGTTCAGTATCCCAGACACCGTGAACCGCGTTATGTCGCAGCCAGAGCCATTCGTGTCGCTCGCCACGGCGAGCAACAAAAGGTCCTCGTAACAGGTGTCAACGACGGCCTCGTAAGGATCCGTGCGATCGATCCTCTGAATCGACGAGCCGATCATCTCTCAAGGAAACGGCTGATCTCCAGGTAGCTTGCTCTAACAGCAACCAAGCCCAGCCTTCCTCATCTGTGACGACGAACGTTCACGTTACAACTTCCGATTCGTTCCCTGGATCACGCACGACGCTCCGCGTTCCTTCTTCTGTGTCTTCAAGGTGGTTGAACGATTCGCTTACCGACAGTCTTTTACGCGCACTGCTGAGGAACCATGATACACATTCATCTGTTTAACTAGGAATGGGGTAGGTTTTTTAGTGGAAGATTTTGGTAAAGTGGGATGTGATTAAACGTTTGAGTGATGCAAAGTTGAGTAGTGGAATAGTGAAGTGCAGTTGAAAGGAAATGAAAGAAGTTAAAGGAGACGAGGTTCTTGTTATGTTAGAGGGGCATGAATGGATATCGTCTCTTTCGTGGCCTTTTTTCAAGCATAGTTTGAAGACTGTGGCGGTTTCAGTTGAATTTGATAATTGTTCTATTCGCGGAACGAGGGTTTTGGAAAACTTTAGAAAGTTTGGAAGAAAGGCTCTCTGAGACTCTTGGGATATCGTTGATATTGACATACATAGATGCTGTTGACAATATGTCGCTGCAACGACGTGGGAGAATTGAAGGCCGTTTTAAAAATAATAGCACGTCCCCTACATAATTAAATCTTTATTCCTTCAATTACAATTTTCATTGGTCGATCTGAAGTTAGAAACAGATGCATTAATGGAGTAGAAACCACTGCTTCTGTTGCAATGATTCAAGGATTCGTACCACAGAACAAACAAACTACACAGATTTCTGGATAGAGACGAACGAAATAGAGATAGAGGCAATAAAACAAGAATTCCTATAAACGTACGACCTATTCGACCTCGTTTCCAAGCTATCTCCACGTGCTTATCTTTCCATCGACCACTGAAAATGACAACCTTTCATCCGAATGAAGTCCAGCGAATGTCTGACCAGTGATCCTGCCATTAATTCACTTATCCGAGCCCCATCTAGTCAGATTCCCAGATATCGAGTATCAGCCAGCAGTTCACTGGAGTAGGTTACACGAAGTTTGCGAAGATACCATCACAAAAGCACATTTTTCGATTATCGTGATCACAAAAACGTCCCCGACGCGACAGAAACTTTCATGGCCGCGTCCATTCACCCTCCATCGATCCTCCCGCCAAATACCACTCACTATTTGGCAATGAACTTACATACGAACTCGTTGAAATATTTACGCGCCGAAGGGACATTGAGCAACTTTGATCTACTCTATATTCTAGCCTGTAAATATTGGCTTTTCAAGGTCATTCGACTTTTTCGTCATTTTGCTTTTTATTTCTGTGCTCGAGTGATGAAGAACGTCTACTTGCGTCTTTATGCTTTCTGCTTCAAATGCAACGGGTAGGCTAAAGGTGAAGGGGAATGGAAAAGGAAATAGCCAAGAATAATACTTAATGACCTTCGCCAGATGGTATCTTCTGCATGGAGACATCTATTTCTTTACTCAAGGCTTTAGAGGTATCTAATTTCCTTGTAGCTTCGTATGTTCATATCAGAATGACTTCTACGCCACTTCCTATATTTGAATCGATGGTCAGTTGATTTCTCGTTCCAATATGATGGAAATCAGTTGTCGTGGAGGTGAGAAACTTTTGAAACATAGTTTGCACTAATTGTACTGTTGATGCAAGAACGGCTCCTGGATACTTAGGTCCATTCTGCATAAAACGTATAATTAGATTCCTCATTCTTTTCTACGTACGCCCCTTAAATTTCATCGCCAATGATGCAACAATATTTTTGCAGTTTTCACTAAGCCCAGCTTTACAGCTGCAGTTTGCAAATTTTATTGTATTATTTCCCTGAATAATTGTTGATATTTCGAGGACTTCCTTTCATTAAATTGGATGTTTGCAGGAAAACCGCCGTTAATTCATATTCTGTATCACTTTCTGTAGCTATTCCACTACAAGTTAAATGGTGCGCATTAATTAATTCATCGCCTTCTATAAAATTCCGACTTTTTGATGTCAAATTTGTAAAATTTGACAGACTATCTAACAGCAGAAATATTACTATTGCACTTTTTCAAAACGTATTACAGAGCTTTCTGACCCAGATGGCGTTCTCACAGTATTTGCCAATTATCCATCATGTATCATCCAACTGAAATCGCGCCGAACTCTGTTCACCAAGCTTGATAATCACTATTGCTTCCCAATATTTCCTAAGAAACTATCCTTTCGTCTGCGTTACCACAGCTTTTACTTCCATCGATTTCCTCGCGATCGATGTCCTTTCATTTATGTTCCTGTCAATACTTTCGAAAAATCGAATCAATACCGCCCCGTGAGAGAGAAAAACGGTCTGGACACTGAAAGCTTGGGATCTATCAATAGGTACACTTCAGAAATATCAGGCGACGCGATGGGACGATAGCAACAAGCGTTCCTCGATTTCCAGCGGGGGAAATAGTGGATCAAGCCGCGAGGGGCGGGTTATCCTTCGTTGCCACGCGCAGGCCTGCTGCATCATGCAACCCCTGCATTTATATCGCTGCCAAGGCGGTAGCAGAATCGACGAGGAGGGAAATGCTCTGGGCAAAGTGCACCTACTGGCCCCGAAAGTATCGCGCCCGATGTTATCAGTTTTCAAGAGCCTTTCATTCTCCAAGGAGCGGGTCACGTGCTGGCAGAACATGGCGGGCTTCCTAATGGCGTTATTTGAAATATCATTCCGAGTAACGTGTTACTTTATCTTGCTGCTGTGTCGTTTTTCATATCATCTGGATATCATGTTACTCCATTTTGAGGAAAAATTTTTTAAGTAATAATAGTGTGCCCGACATTATGAAGCAGTGGCCGGAAATATTTTGTTTGGTTAGTGCATAAGTAAACGCTTTAAACGTAAATAAAGCAGAATATTTCTATTTTATACTATATTATTTCGATAATTATTATCGCCTAGTCGACAAAAATGATGTATATAAGGGGATTATGGATTTTCCTAGGCTAACGAAATAAATATTTAATTTGTCTAAAAACGTACGAGATTGTATTCCTCTTCTATTCCACTAACAAGGAGAGTATTTTAGGTGTCCGCCTCCGATCATTTTGATTTTTGGATATGTTATAGAGGACCGAAAAATAAGAAATACGTGTTTTTTTATTTTTCCCCAATTTTCATATTTGGGGGGTGAAAACTGTGATCAAAGTTAGGGTTGAAAAATCATTTTTGTGGAATATCTCGAGAACTATTAGAAGTAGGGGAATAGTGTCAATGGACGAATTTTGTGTCTTTGAATGCGAAATACGACTGACTCACCAGATTTTCAAAAAGTCCACAAAAATGATTTTTCAACCCTAACTTTGAACGCAGTTTTCACCCCCAAATATGAAAACGGGGAAAAATAAAAAACAGGTATTTCTTATTTTTCGGTCCTCTATAACATATCCAAAAATCAAAATGATCGGAGGCGGATACCTAAAATACTCTCCTTGTAAGGAAGATCAGGTGCAGAAGGAACTACAACATAGACTTATGGCGAAGGTATTTTGTCTGAAAGGGTATGTCAAAATGAGTTTACGAGATTAAAAAGTGGTGATGTAGATGAAAGCGAGAAGCATCGTTCTGTACGTCCTCGGGAAATGCAAACAAACGATCTACATGTATTTAGGTAATATTGGGAGAAAACCTTGCACAGTCGTCTTATGAGCTTTGAAGGCAGTTAGAGGTCGATCATTTAACCGTAAATCGATTACTTATACGTTTTTCGAGAATAAATCATAAATATCACCTATGTTTTCGCGCGATTTGTCCGGGAACGGGAAGTGTCCTTAAGAAAATACAAAAATATTCCCCCGAAACTTATAAGATCTGCTACTAAACTCTATGCAATGAACGTGTATTCATTGCCGATGCTGAGAAATACTCCATCGAAGACGGAAACATGTGGCTGCAGTAGCAATGCGTATTTATAACTTCACGAACCTCGTCGTCCAAATACACAAAATTATCTAGCAAATCGCAGCAAGTAATACATGTATTCGATTACCTATCCCAAATCGACAGCTTGTATGATGAATTGACAAAATTATTTATGTTTGTAAACCACGTAGATACGTACATGGTGTAAAAAAATTATATGTCATGGATCACACAGGTGATTTTACACCTTTGAGCCAGTGGAGATCTGTTAAAAACAAAATTGATCTTGACTACGAAATTCACTGTCCAATTCTTTTTATTCTAATGTGTGCTATTCCTTGGAGGATAAAAAGCGTCAAAGGAACTATTTTTATTCCTCATTGCTTGAAACATTCTTGGGAACATATTTCCCTTGACACTTTTCTCGTTTCAGTGAATGAAACACATTACAATAAGAAAAAATTTACCTCGACTTTCAAGGTCAAGGTCAATTTTGCGGTAAATTTTTTTAACAGGTCTCTGCCGATCCAAAGGTATAGAATCATCTGTGTAAATTATAACATATAATTTCTTTGCACCTTGTGGGTTCAATACTATACTACTTTAATGTGCTTTAAGTGCGAAGTACTGAATATGAATTGCAAGAAATAAATTAAAAAAAAGGAGAATGTAACAACTAGCCTCGAACTCCTCTACCATCATTTTGTTCGAAGCTTGTATATGAAGACTATGACAGATCAAGGCAACAGGACGACCTTCGTTTACGAGTGATAAGCTTACCATCATTTCACAAATAATTGAATGGTATCGGAGCTTTAACGATCGAACATAGTTGGTCTCAACAGCGGGAAGACAGAGACGAATGTAAGGATATTTTTATCGTCTGGTTTCAGCGATCGTAGCGTCAGGGCTCTAACGATTTAATCTCTCTTTCCATTATTCAGGCTCAGAGGAAGTGGCGAGTAAGTGGCGTTGTTTCGCCCAGCTGCAAGTTCGTGAAACGCGATTTTCTTCGCTCGGGGAAACGTTCGACGTAATTCGACTTCATCTATAGAATCCTGCATACGATCGCGCGAACGTTTCCTTTGATGTCTCGCGATTTTTAGACGAACGGAGAAAAATACAGAAAATACAGAAATTTTAGTTGACGCAAAGTAAATCGTTTCCAAATCGCGGAATCTTCATCTGCTTCGAGTCGAAGATATTCGAGTTTTGGTTTGTATACAGAGTGTTCGTTGATTTGTGGTAGAAATCTTCTATACTGACAAGGAGAGGTTCCCAGGTGTCCACCTTCGATTGCTTTGGTTTATGGATATGTTTTAGAGGAGAGATACGTGTCTTTTTATTTTGGCCCGGATTCATGTTTAGAAGAATGTCCAATTGACATGGATCGAAAAAGCGATCCACTACTTCTAATTATTTTTTATTTGTCAGGACAAACAGGACACACCATTGCTTGAGATAAATCGCACAAGTAATTCGAAGAAAACCCCTGTGTAACCCCTGCTTTGAAAAAATATTCGCAGTGAAGTAACAAAGAATTTAGAAACAGCTTAATCAGCCACCATTTCTACATCATTCCTGTGTCACAAAATCTATGTCTAAGGAAGTGAACAAAACACCTCATATTTATATATCCCGAACAAAAATTATCAACCCCAATATCTTCCACACTTTAACTTGAATTTTCCTCCAAAATTCTATGCGTGCACATGATGAACAGTCTAACGCCAAGATTAGAATAAGACTCGTTCCAGAAAGATTCACATTTGGACAAGCGTGTGCCTTTCGCATTCCACGAATACCGAAGAGACATCGAGACTGCAGCTGCCTTCGACTGCAGGTAGAATTCGATTACGTCCAAAAGGCGAGGTACGAGGAAGCCATTTTCCGCGAGGCGTTGATCATCTATAATTAATTCGATGAAAAGAAAAAGTGAAAGACAGGCAATCCCAACAGTCACAGCAACGAAAGTTTAATTAAATCGTTGGAACGGTGACGCGAAGATGAACGTCGACGGGTCATTACATTCGAGGTACTGCGTTTAAACCATAAAGCCCGCTTGATCACGCTTGTTCGTTAACGAACACGTGACATTTTCATCGCCCCCCTCGTCGTTCGATTTACCCCAATGACGCGCTTGAATTTTTGATCGGCCCACGCGCGGACTTTCCATCGTCAGACTTTTAACCGCGAAATGACGCCTGACTGATTGAAATCGACGTATCGATGGATAAGCTTAATTGTCTGTTTATGGACGCGTCGCGATTTATCGATTGGAAGCAGTGTGGTGTGATCCCTGCTCCAGTGATGAGTAACCACGTTGCGTGAAAATTCTAACTCCGTGAAATTATTAGGCGTGAATATTTTATTGGAAATGAATATTCTTATTAAAAATGGACAATTCTATTACGAAGAAGAACTTTATTCGAAATGTAGAATTTTATTGGACTGCAGAACATTTTATTAGAAATAGAAGATTTCGTGTAATTGTTAGATAACTCTGGAATATGGTGGATGCGAATGGAAACTTGGTTGAATATACGAAAACTGTGGTATATTTTATGTTAATTTTATATTGGCCAAAGGGGCAGAATTTGTGAGATAAAAAATGCAAATGTATTCTAATGCTTAAACTGCAGGGTTGACTAACTGGCGACTCACGAGTTTCCGGGGGCTCCTCCGCCTTGCGGCCACGCTGAACGCAGTCGAATTCGTCCGTGCCTACACAGACATAAATACATTCGATTGCTACGGCCGGTCACGGCCATACGTTTACATATATGTAATTTTAATTAATACGACAATACGAACTGATATATACTTACTTTTACACATCTCTGTGAATGTGAACGTAAAAATTATTATTTTATTAAACGCACTTTCGCATCTGTATGTAGAACCAAATATTGATGAAATTTTTAAACCCAAATCCACCAATTTTTACGTTCACATTCACAGAGACGAGTAAAAATAAGTATATATCAGTTCGTATTGTCGTATTAATTATAATTATATGTACATAAACGTATGGCCGTGGCCGGCCGTAGCAATCGAATGTATTTATGTCTGTGTAGGCACGGACGAATTCGACTGCGTTCAGCGTGGCCGCAAGGCGGAGGAGCCCCCGGCAACTCGTGAGTCGCCAGTTAGTCAACCCTGGCTTAAAGTAAAGATGCAAGGCGATAATAACGTGGATTTGCAAAATTTTGTATTTTACTCTTTGTTTAAAATATGTACTGCACACAACGTGTTGAAATATAAATCTTCATTTTGTAGGTAAATGAAAAGAATCCAGTATAAATGAAGAACGGTGAAAACCAGGAAAGATAAATTACTTTGCGTTAAAGGTGGTTTAATTATCCGCAACTTTTTGTATAATGCAGACGTAAAGCACCCGGCGATTAACTGTTAATTTGTGAAATCAATTATAGAACTTATTAACTCACTGAAAACGTGAAAAATTCTATTCATGATATCTGAGGAAAATACCAAAAGAAGGAATGCATTTTCGTAAAGTTCCACTTTCTTCAAATTCTAAGGAAATTTTCCTCTTGCAAGTTGAAAATCGTTCAAGTGTAAGCATCACTTTACACTAAAGTTAATAGAAGTTGTCTAGAAGCAAACCTTCAAATGTGTTTTAATTTATCAAGTGGACACTTTTTAATAACCCTATCATTCACTGGTGTGACATGAAAACACGAAGCTCGGCTCTTGTTAAGGATAATCGTACTTTCTTCGCAGAACAACGTGTACCTTAGCAATTTTCCTGCATGGTTTCGTGTTGCAGATGAAAATAAACGAGGCTAATTTATTATCGTCTCGGCCAGGGAGCGAAGAGCCACTCGGCCGGATTAATTTATTAGCGCGCAATCTGGAATTTGAATATTCACGACGGGGACGACAAAAAATACCGCCGCCGTGCTCGAGGGCCAAATATCCTGGCGAACGCAGTGTCGCCGGCAGGTACATTGAATCGTAACAATCGCGTTTTCTGAAGAACAGGGAAAAGGATTCTCCGCGGTGCGTCGGCATCTGAGGAATGAGGAATATTGGTTTATCAATCATGAGAGATTGAGATTAGAAGAATGTGTAGTGAGGGAAGTAATAGAAACTAATGGCCTCGTGGAATTCTGGAATGGGGAATATTATTTTATTAAGCATGAGAAATTGAAATTAAAGGAATGGATAATGAGCGTGTAATAGAAAATAATGGCCTCATAGAATTCTTGAATGGGACATTAGTTTACAGAAAATGAGAAAGTAAAATTAAAAGATTACATAATGAGCAAATAATAGAGAATAATGGCCTCGTGGAACGATCACATAGGAAATATTACTTTACTGTAAAAAGTGATTTTGAAAAACTATATCGAAGATGTGGAATAAAGTTTCTTCCCACGACCCTACAGTCCATGAATAAGAAAGATTTTGCTTTTTCGACACACTTTTTCATAAAGGATCATACTTTTCATGGTTCACCTTTTACCAATAACAAACTTCCCGCATTCCTGTCGAATTAATTTAATTTCTTCCAAAATCCTGACCTCCACATAAATCAACAAACTACAGAAAAGCTTTGTCAGCTACCTCACCTTACATTTTAGCAATAAACAAATAGGAAATAAAGGAATCGACTCTATTATTTCCCAGTCTACGTGTAGAATTCGATATCCCATGGAGCAATAGAAATTTAACAAAAAAATCTGCCTGCTACCAGCAACTAGATGCGCCCCAAGTAATTAATAACCCAACCACGGGTCGAGTTTCGCGCGAAATAATAGATTATCATTCGGTGAGGGGGCTGAATAGCGCCTTCTTCCTGCACCTCCGCCGTTCCCTCCACCCCACTTCCGCCATTCTTTCATCCTTTCAATCCGCTGGTAATTATCCTGCAGCAAAAACGCGACTAGGTGCTTCTGCAGCTCTCCAACCTCCAATTCATAGGCGATCAGATTTTTTTCAAACCGAAGCCCTCCACCTGCCACAGAATTTAATCTACAACCACACTACGTTCAGGAATGATGAAAATGAAGGGACAAGGGGTAGCTACACAATTGCACGATTCTTTAACGACGAAGAACCGATGTCTCTTTATCACAAGTTGCCAGCTCTTCAGCCAGCGTGAACTATTTACCAGAACCCTGGAGTGAACAGCTGCACAGAGGATCACAAACACACACGGAGCTGAGCCCCCAAAAGATCTCGATGAAACCGCCCGACAAGCCGAAACACGGAGCTACAGGGAAACATGCTTTTCCCACCCGACCCCGAAACTTGAACGAACTACTTTCGGGGTTTGACGTGGAACGCGAACCACGTGCGGCACGACAGATACCCGACCGGCCCGATTGGCTTACGATTCGCGGACGACTATTCCACCGCTGCTGCATGCGTCTGGAAGCTTAGGGGCAGCAGGGTCCGCGGCGAGCACGCGCGGAATTTCGCGAGGAAGCGAGAGGAGCCGCGCAACCGCCAGCGATCTACTGAGGCGACGTTATCGCGGACTACTAGCCCACTGGCCCCCATTCCTAGCTGCGCCCCTTCTTTCCGGCGGCGCGTATCACCCCCTGTGCTTGCGTCCAACCCCAACGGCGACCCTCTCGCTGCGTTGAACCGCGCACGATAGAGCGAGACGCGCAGGCGCCCGGCGCCGCGTCGCGTCGACGGACTGCCCACCGACGTGTTCGCGCCAGACCACGGACACCTGTTCGTGCCTCCGTTCTCGGAAGTTTGTCTGTCGCTTTCCACCCGCTCCTTGGCGGAACACCGATGAGGGTGGGAAGGGGAGCAGGTTTTTGGGTGACTGGGTCGACGTCGGTGGTGGAAGAAGAATATTGAGTCTGTAGAGTGATTTGTGACCGAACAGCCTGCAGGGATTGCTGTATTGTGGTTCGCGGAGGTATGGGGACTATTTAACTTGCGACATACTCGAGTGCTGTGTAAACCGGGATTTCTGAGGCTGTGACTCATGAAATGTGTTTTTTGTTAAGTATCGTGGAGCTGCGATTATATGGTTATGTCCAACAACTTTTTATTTGCTTCGATCCTACTCCGCTGCGACATCAAACTATAGTGCCTCTCCGAGCTATAGTGACTTAGGTGTGAAGTCCCTCAGCGGGGTCTTACACGACACCCTGCTGGGTACTGGCCTCTAAACGTGCCTCTCTACTACCTCTTGCAGGACTGTATTTAGAGAAGACCAGGACAAAACCGGGGCCCCAAGGCCCTAAGGCTTTAGTCTTAGGCCAGGTCTTCTCTAAATACAGTCCGGCAAGAGACAGTAGACTGTATTTGGAGAAGACCGGGACAAAACCGGGGCCCCAAGGCCCTAAGGCTTTAGTCTTAGGCCTGGTCTGCTCTAAATACAGTCCTGCAAGAGGTAGTAGAGGGGCAGGTTTAGCGGCCAGTACCCAACAGGGTGTCGGGTAAGACCCCGCTGAGGGACTTCACACCTAAGTCACTATAGCTCGGAGAGGCACTATACTTGCTCCAGCTCTGCTTCATACTCCGAGTGAAACGTTTGCACGCGGCAACGCCAGCGATCAAATTCGCAGTTTTTAAACAATGCCGGTATTTGTTTGCCTTTTCGCCCCGCCCGCGTGTGTTAAAAATAATATAATATTTTTTCAATAATGGAAAATTGGGAATTAGTATTTAAACAAATTTTGTTTATCTGTTTTTATATAAAAAATTCAAATAAAAAAATCTGGAGTAGTAAAAATTTTCCGTGCTCCGGCTCTGCTTCTGTTCCAGGCAACACCACGTTGCTCCACTGCTTCGCGCTTCAGCACCGCACTCCGCTCCAACGCTCTGGCTATATCTGTACATCGTCGACGATAGTGCAAAACCGCGTATGAGCAGTTTGTAAATACAGCGGATCTGCATTTTACCGATTTTACATGAGGAAGGAGAAACTTAATATTTTAGCCATTTTAAGGGATTTCTTTGTCGGAACTTTTTTGGGACAGTTTTAGGACGCCTTGTAATAAATACTAACATCAATTGTGTGACTTTTAAAAAAAGTGAAACAGTGCTTGGCAACCGTGGGCGCGAAATCTGAATTTTGCTACTTTTACAGATCCGCGGTATTTACAAACTGCTCATACGCGGTTTTGCATTATCACCGACGATATATTTCCAGAGAGTGTTAAAGTACGAGGCGTATCCACAGGTAAAGTAAGTTCCGTTAACAAATGCTGTTAACGTGCGTACGGGTGCTGAGTTCCTTTACCAATTGGCAAGTCACAAATACCATTTTGTGACAGTCAGATCGTGTTGACAAATTGTTCTGTGTATTTAACATGTTCGAGGCAATCGAGCTTCCGCCGGCGCCGCCTGTGATATGCGGTCTGTTTCCCGTTTCCTGAATGCGAGAAATTTGAAACCGGCAGACACTCGTCGTCAATTTTGTGAGGTGTGCGGAGAAAATCCCACGAGTAATTGAATGATAACGAAATGGATTAGAAACTTCAATTTCCATTTTTGTTAACAGCCAATCGGAACTTAATTTCTGAATACGCCTCGTATTAATACGATCGCTGCGAGAGTTAGCTCTAATGATTCCTTGTGGGGGTAATTTGGGACTGATATGCCCTGTAAAATTTTATAAAAAAACCGACGGTACGGCAAAATTTTTTGCCTACTTTAAACGTATGCACGGGCCAAAAAAAATTTTTTCATGTAAATCCAATGGAGGGCTCTTATAGAACAAACATTTCTCTTTAATTTTTTTTCGTTTTCTTGTTTGATTTTTATTGTCCGAGTTATTCGCGATGGAAGCAAAAAAGGTACTTTTCATATTGAACACCTACAACTTGCGAACGCATGATTGTAGAAAATTTTTCGTAAGTGTTTTGGAAAGTTACGAAATTTTTTTTCTCAGAGCCTGTAGTTACCAATTTAATGAGATTTTTATTCATCGTATAGAATCCATTTTAAACGGACACTAAAAAGTGCATATTCCCCATTTCTTACAAAACATGATGCCACTTCAAAGAAAATTATGGAATGATTCAAGTGTCCACGCTTTTTCGCTAATTAAAACTACCCTTAAACACTGTGCAAAAGGCCAGGCCGATGAAATTTTTTCCGTGTGTCCTAGGTGGTCAAACATGCTATATGGTCTGAAAAATTGGAGGATCACCTGTGTTACGTTACGTCAGTTGGGGTCAGTCAGGTCATTAAGGAGCGGGAGCTCCATGATGTATACCAGAGCCGCGCGGAAGGGGCTCTCGAAAGCCGACGATAACGTGGGCGTGCAACGGATAACGAAAACTGTAGCAGTGTGCGGTGCAGGCTCATATCCGTAGGATAGGCTTGAATGACTGGGATTCTTGGGAGCCCCAATGTTGGCTGCCACTGGGGCTCCCAAGAGGGCCAGCTACCTTAAGCTATAGATACGAAGAAAATGTGTCGAAAAATATCAAACCACGTTAAAATAGGTAGGTATTAAGGGGGTAGGTTACCCCCAACGGCCCAAAATCAGGCCCTTCTTCAAACGCATATTCTGAAGTAATAAATGAATTTAGAAATAATTTTTGTTTCAATTTTTAAGCGTCATTTCGTTGACTTTAATGCGCAAACAGAAAATTCATTTAGAAAATGCAAGTTGTAAATGTTTCCAAAAATCAATGGTTAGTTTGGAAAGCTTTGTTACCTGACACTGCATGGTTTCCTAAGAATGGTTGGAGAGAGGCGCAGCTTTTTCTAAAAAATACGGGGTCGACAAATGAAGCCCGCGATAACAAACGATACTAACTATAATTATTCACAATTTCAAAACTTATTCGCATTTTCATAGTTTATTAATTGCATTCGCGGACGCTAGCAGTCTCGCCTTGATGGCTCAGGAAGAAACAGCGGAACTGAACTGATAATTACGAGAGTTCGTTAGACCCGTGAACTGCCGAGCGCGTCCGTTGTTTCAGGAAGATAGATGAGCGCTAGAAAGGCCGCGATTTTCGACTAAAATATGAGGATAGAAGTATCCTTCGTTTGTTTTATTGTACCGGTGAGTATGAAAGTGGTGTAAGTCATGTATTTTTTGTTTCGAGCTATTTACTGTTGCATTTGGGCGTATTAAAAAATATTTTTCCGTTATTGAACAAAATAATTCACAACATATATGTATGCTTTTGTAATGTCAAACTTATTTATCAGTAAACCTTTGAATGACATACGCCATTTTCAAAATTAATAGTATATCCAAATTGATGACTTACAATAACAAAAGATATAATGAATATTATGGAGAAAACAAGTTAGAAACAAACTATAATATCAGTTTCTGATATGTGAAGGGTTTTAAAATATTCGTGATAAATTAGTAGAATGTAAAGTAGTAAATCCATTATGTGTTTACATTTTTGCTTTGCCACTGACCTGATAGTTGCTCCAACTGAATTAGCAGCAGGCAAATAATATTTTTAGGTACACATTTTCTCCTCTCTTTGATAGGTTCTCAGTACATATATTCGTCTTGTGAAATTATGGTACTTCACCTTAATTATAATGTTACTAGGTTTTAAATTTATTTCAATCGATGCTATACATCAATCCCCAATAAAAATCTAATTAAATCTATTAAAGCAGGAAAGTGGGAGAATCAGTATAAGTTACTGTAAATTCGTTCGGTAATTTGGGTCGTGCAAGAATCGAACATTCTCTGATACAGTTTACGTATCCCTTGATAGATCATGGATTAAACTTGTTCTGATACTAATTGGCATAAAGCCATCGAAATCCGAAATTGGCAGCGCATCCGTTTCCATCACAGCCACACGAAAATCGCATCATTCATTACAGTTAATACCAAATCGGCCCGATAATTTGGAAACCTAATTCGAACGTTCTGGGTCTCCCACGATACCAACGAAATGTGGTACAGTGACGTGAGAATGATATTATTATACTATCACAAAATTAAGTATGCCTAACAAAAAGATATTATTTGAGGGTAGCTGGATACAGAAGTCCCTCTCGGCTCAGCAAAGGGAAGGCACACAATCAGTCGCGTATGATTTACAGTAGATTATTGCCACTTTTGACGACAAAAACTTATATTAAATGAAGATTTTAATAAATACTTAAATTCACTCATGAATGAATTGAGCCTGAAAAATTTCTGAAAATTGATTGTTAGCTTTGTAACTTCGTTATCACATCCTAATAAGAAGAAATCTGTGGGATGACCTAACACCATTGACAATGAAAAATAAATAATAAACACTCGCCTCGAATACCTCGAATGACCAAGTTGAACGTACAGTAACCTTAGCGCAGGAGAAAATCGAAGTTATTCATTGTGTGATTTGAAAGGGGAGTTAAAGTGCTAGTAAAGCTCTCGAAACCGGACGATACAACGAAATGTGAAACCTGCGGTGCTTTAACTCTCACCCAACAGACTCTGAGTCCATGTAGACCCATCTACTTGTGTTACTTTTTGCTCATTAGTATCACTTCTCTTAGACGATAGGAATTTTCGATTCTATCAGGATCAAACTCTAACAATATTTATTGTAAGATGTCTATGAGAATAATTATGTACATTATGGGTCAGAATGGACCCAGCAATCGTCGCGCAAACAATTGTCACACTGTCCACTGTTCAAGTAGTAACGACGTTTTCATCCAAATATAAAAGCAAAATTGATAGTAATTCAGAAGATGACATAATCTGGTGTATGTACCAGTAAATGAACACGTACCAGTGAATGAACATTTTTTATTAAAATGAGTAAAATAAGTTATTAACCCTGTAACTCCCAGTGTTGCACCGGTGCAACACTCATTTTGAATGTGCGTAAAATTCTATCGTCTGTTTATATTTAACTTTCGGCACGGAATGGAGAAAAATTGAAATAATCAATATTCAATTTTGATCAAGTTATCCTATAGAACCATTATATGTATATATAGACTAATATATATATTATCTCACAATTTTGAAATAACGGCTCTGGGCGTTAAAGGGTTAAACTAAGCAACTAATTAATTAGAGACTTCTTTTCATTTCTTGCTTCATATCCAAACAATTTTTGCAGCACGTGGAATCAATCGCGCTGCAAACATAATTTTATAATAGTGTTCATTCATTAGCCTTAACTGTTCATTTACTGGTGCGTTTACCCTACTATTTCCAACAAAGAGCAAACAAGAAACGCGCGAGTGTACAACGTCTCGAATGATGAAGTTGAACGTACAGAACCTTCAGCGAGGGAGAAGCCCGAAAATATTCATTGTGTCGCTTGAAAAGAGCCGATAGAGCTGGCGAAAGCCCTCGAAACTGGAGTCGGTGCTTTAACGGCGTTTAAGCGGCACCGTAACCGCACCGATCCAGCCGCATTATGCAAATTCCGCCATGGAGAGAGCGTAAAGGCGGGTCTCCACCGACGAACAGTTCGCGAACACTGTTCGCAAACAATGCTCGCAAGTTGATCGCAAACTTTTTATAACCATTGCTTGTGCAAAGATGCTTCCTCACTAGCGAACAGTTCGCGAACAGACGATTCCTAGGAAATTCAAGTCCCATGCTGTTCGTGAACAGTTCGCGAACACTGGTGGAGACGCACCTGAACAATCGCATCGGACCGCGATTCGAAAACTACCGTAAACTGGGGGAACATTGGCAGTACGGGGTAACATTGGCATCTACTTAACATCTATTAAAAAGGGAGAGGAAATTTTTTTTATGCATTTTTACACTTGTAGTACAATCACAAACGATTCAATGTTATAATAGGATACCTAAACTAAATTTAAAAATGTTAATTAAAAAAATATAAAATAGAGTGCATTGAACATAAAAAGAAACAAATTTAAGTGTTAATGTAAGTTCAGATGTGGTAAAACTTTAACTTTTTAATGCTATTCATATATGATGTGCCAATGCTACCCGGTTAAACGGGGTATCATTGGCACATATTTAACATGTATTAAAAAAGGTTAAGGACAAAAATTTTAAGCATTTTGACAGTTGTAGTGCATTCCCAAAAGATGCAATGTTATGATAGGATACTTAAAGCAAATGTAAAAATGTTAATTTTTATATTATATAACAAAATGTATCAAAAACCTGCCAATGTTCCCTCATTTTACGGTATGCTTTATAATCTCGAACCAGTACACTGGGTTAATACAAATCAGTGATTATATTACTTTATAGTTAAGGCTGTCGTCTTATTGGGCCTTGCATGTGTGCGTATGTTCACACAAGCTATGAAAAGCGTGTACGTATACGCGATGTAGTAAACAAATCTTTTCAACTTTCGTCCTGGAATCGGCAAGAAGGAAATTTTTGCTGGTATAGTTGCCTCCACTGGACATCCGTGCAGGCGGGTCTGGTGCGTTTACTTCGACACCCAATAAAATTAAAGCAGGGATGGAGGAATCTCGCGTATCTAACGGGGCAAACGATAGGGAAAAAATGTAAATAACGTTATGCGCGTCAGGGCAAGTTTGCTCGCCGAACAGAAGATGATAAAATGTGATGTACTAGGCAAACTAGTGGGACATTTCGTTAATGTAGCGCCAACCGTGGAAAAGCAAAGAAGGTAGGAAATGAAACGCGCGATGCAGGAAGTTACAGACGGTCGACAAAGGGGTCGTACGACCTCGCCGGGCTTTCAAATCGTGCTCGGTTTTATATTCTGTGAAACTCTTCATATCCGTTATATTCTCACGCTATTCCGGGCCATAATGATTCTCCACCCTTTAAAACTTCGAACGCGGGAACACGAATCGAATGGAAAGAAGAAAAAAACACCGTAGTTCCTGCTCCCCGAGGGAGCAAATTATTATTTAACGAACAATTTTATCGTTCGTTTATTTTGATAAGCTTGGCGAGGAATTAAAGCATTTACCTCAATTGCAGAATTTTTTTTTATTTTTATAACTTTCGGGTTATAAAATTTACATTGCGAGCCTGTTAGGACGACCGCACACTCATGCAGTTCTCTCACAAATCTCGCAACGGGTAGCAATGGAACAGTCCCGCGCTCGTCTGTTACCCGGGTCCCAGAAATTCAGGAGGTATTTGCACCCGATGGGGCAGGCCTGCCTTAGGGCCTTGGGGCCCCGGTTTTGCCCTGGTCTTCTCTAAATACAGTCCTGCAAGAGGTAGTAGAGGGGCACGTTTAGCGGCCAGTACCCAGCAGGGTGTCGGGTAAGACCCCGCTGAGGGACTTCACACTTAAGTCACTATAGCTCGGAGAGACATTATAGGCACATACACTAAGGGCCAAAATCGGCTTCCCTTCGGAAATTTGGCAACGTTGCATCTCACTAGGCATAACTCAGTAATTCTAGTGACATGCAACGTTGCCAAATTTCCGGAGGGAAGCCGATTTTGCCGCCTAGTGTACATTGTCGCACCGCGCGACGAAGAGACCGAATAAAACACACCGAGATAGAGTGGGATACTTAGAGCGATCTGACCGACGAACGCCAAAGCAATAACCAAAGCAATAAACACAGGGGGGAGAATATAAAGGTACAATATGCAATCAGTTGCATCGGCGAAACATACGGATTGGATTGGCGTTGTTTTCGCAAAAGATCTGATGAGAAATGCGGAAATCCTGGACATTTCTCTCCTCTTAATGGTATTCCAACCCCTTCGAGGGTTGAAAGCCATAAAATTCAGTGAGGCACTGCATGGGGTTATCCTCGCTACGGGGTACCAGACGGTATCTCTTTGACAGGCGTCGCTGGAGAATCACACCGTAGACCGCCTGTTGACAGCCGAGAGCAACGAAACCGACGAGCCAGATAAAATGCCCAGTACCTACAGAAAAGTAAAATGTTCGTGTTTTTGATAAATTTTCATGAAAGTATTACCAATGGATTTGTTAGCCATGTTAGATTCATCCTTATTTGCACTATCGGTTTACGTAGTTCAGACAAGGGTGAAATTATTTGGGAAGCAAAAGTCCCGGCATTCGTGGCACCTACTCGAGAACAGGTAGGTACTGTGCTCCGATGGAAAGATGAAACCCGAAATGTCAGGGGGGCGAGAGGGGTTCTACGCTCTCACCGCCTCACTCTAGAGTTTCTCACGTCTCTTCTTTCCATCGGGGCACAGTAGATACACGAGAAGGAGTAATGCAATTGCCCGATGACTTGAAGCAACATTTCAACGGGTAATTGCATGAAAATGTGGGACACTAATCAGAGATCAGGTATTCGAACCAAGTGATGGATATGTGTAGTGACAATGTTATAAGGCCAGTGATAAATGAGTACGCGGCCGCTACCGTTAAGTAACTAGTTTCTGATCAGTTTAGAGGGTTTCCCGCTTTAATATTTATTTTTAACCTAATAAAACATTAAACCATAGACTTTTTTTATACTAAAAGTTGAATTAATGTTTAAACTTCAAGGAAAAATTTTAAAAAGTTGAAAATAAGTATATAATTTAATTATTTATAAGGTATGAAATAATAAGGTGACTAGGAACTAGTTTTTGATCATCTAAAATTAACAATACTAACTGCTTTCACAGACAACACCTATATTTTTGAATTATCAGTTTTTATGTTAGTAATTATTTCAAGCAATTATTTATTGACATAAACTCAAAAGAACGATTTATTTCATGAACTGATAAAAAATTAGTGCCTGATCAAGAACTAGTTCCTTAACGGTATATACAATAATTTTTCAACATTTCGTTCGATAAGACAATCTTAATATATAAAACAGAAAGTTTATATATTTGTGTATTTGTCCGCGAGGAATTCATTGGTGTCTCTTTCATATTGATACGATGACAAATAAACTAATTCAGTTTTTGTAGAATCGGTGACACATCGCCGAGCAACTCTAGGCAGCAATCGGATGAACTCCCGCCCAATAAACTGATTCATCCATGGCTTTCCACATAAAAATTGTAAACACTTTGGCTTTGATTGCAGTGATTCTCGTCCTTTCTATAACGAAAGACATTTGAAATTAATCCATTCTCAAAATACAATATCAATTATCTTCTTCAATATTCTCGTCTTTAATATTCCATTTAACTTATATGTAGACTCACGTATATGAGTTTCATTGGGGGAACGGCGAATTTTGAGCGAGTGAAGTCACAGGTGGAGAGAGCATCGATTATCTGTCACAAAAACACCACTTCGGGATTCTTCCAGCGTGAGTAGTGGACTTCGTCAATGGTCGATAAACATCCCCGTCGGGAAATCTGCGAGAAGAAACCAGTCGGATGAGACGCACACCGAAAAATGTTCCCTGCATACGCAATCGTGCTTTCTCGATCAAAATTTTATCCTCCAGTCTCATCCACAACGTTCTCTGCAACGCTGTCTGGATTTCATCTGTTATTCTATGAAATAGGAAAGATTCGGTGGAGTAGGTATAAACTACAAAGTGATAGATATTCCATTCTTCCTAAAGCTTCTTCGTAGATAAATATCTCCTGTAAACAATGTCAGAAGAATAGCGTTAGGATTGGTAAGCAGGTAAAAATATTTATTTTTTTGGCTTACCTTAGAAGTTTCTTCAGGGATTGTGTGGAAAAATACAAAACGACGAAATTGAATCTTTAGCCGTTCTGAGGATTCTGTGATTTAAAGTAAATGAGGAAGAGAGTTCTTTATCGACGACTATTATTTAACTCACTTTTCTGGCATTGATTATTTTAGATTTATATAGCGTAGGATTTAAAAACAGCATTTTGGTGAATTTCGTCCATTACACAAAAAAAAAAAAATAACAACTATGTATTAATCTAACACAATCTGATGGTGTAATAAATACGTATTATTATTATTATTATGGTAGATAATATTAGCTTAAAGTACTTGGCGTTGCCTGGGTTAATTCTCTTCTTTCGGTGAAGGGGAGGGTCTTTTTAAATAGAATTCCTAGCCAACACCTAGGGACTAAGAGGAGGCTACCTGCCAAATTTCATGATCATAGGATCAATGGTTCCAGAGAAATTGTAATGAATGAGCGAATGAGTCAGTTAGTGGTACTTGGATCTTAATAGATAAAGCAGAATGTGTTTGAAGAACAGTAAACTCTGGGGTCACGAAATGTGCCTCAGCTCATTATGCCTAGGTAATCCAGATGAATCTGACTATTTCCATAAAAAATACATTTTTTTTTATATCAAATCAGAATTTTAATATCGGGCGAAGCCGAATAGTAAAGCTAGTTTTATACTTATATACCTATTTGAATCCTTTCTTCATACCACATTATATTCTAATAATCTAATATAATAGCGTTCGAATGCCAATATTTGCATAATGGATTCTATTGTACTTCAAATACGTCTTGCATCAGAACGTTTCAAACTTATGGAGCATACAAACCTCCACCTGAAACTATATGCACGAAATGTGTATAATTCAAGTCAAGTTACATTCTTAGGCCATACCTAAACCAGAGAACAGAATTCTACTCAGTTCTCGTGAACTTTATTATTTTCAGACGAACGTCCGCTCACGCCTTGCATACACACGATCGCATTACCTCATTCTCTGCACACACGTTACACTCTTTCCCTCCGTTTCTCCTTAGTTTCTTCCTAGCAGTACCCTAATTCGCTGAGCCCTGCTCCACCCTCTCCAAGTGTAATTTAATATTAATTACGTGCTATACTTACGCGTTCATTCTTTACTGAATACATAAAATGAAAATATAGAGATAGAAACTACAGCTTTTGTTTCCTACTCTCAAGATTTGCTGATTGTGTTTGGAGTATTATATAACTGAATTCGAGAATGTGTTTTCGTTGATATTTTTTTGTGTGTTTTTGATGATGTGAAAAATGATACGATGATAGGACAAAAATTTTCTTCTAAAGATATATTTATTAAAGATTTCAAGATGATGAATTTTTTTTTAAATCGAAAGCCCATGTTTCTTTCATGTGACGCAGTCTTTAGCATCGAGTCGACATTGACGTCCTCAAACAAAATCGTATTTAAATGACTTTGATTAGCGAAATTGTTTCTTAACTTTTTTACTTTTTTTACTTAATTGTTTCTTAGTTTTTTTCACAGTTTTGGAGCGTACACTCCAGGCATGCAATTATTATTTTCTGATAGCCGATGGCTATGAACCTTGCTATGAAATGGATATTTTCAAAAATACATAACCAATATCATGTTTCAGAGCCTGAAAGAAAGATATGGTAAACGCACCAATAAATGAACACTTAAGGCTAATGAATGAACACTATTATAAAATTATGTTTGCAGCGCGATTGATTCCACGTGCTGCAAAAATTGTTTAGAAGAATACAGAAGAGTATTCAAAATTAACAAATAAGTATACAAAAGATTTTGGAAAGAATCGCTATTTATGTTTTTGGAACGAATCTAAGGTTATATTCTCAACGAGATGATAAATCGTTAAAAAATTCAAGGTAAAATTTTTTCTACCGCATGCATGAATGATTCCAAACGTGAGTGCCAATTTAAGGTATTCCCAAACTCTGGTGACCCAGATTTCGTCGATCGTATACCAACAGCGAATGGGGTAGCTTCGTTCAACCGATACCTTGATTGTCGACTGGGAACTACTCAAAGTTCAGCTTGCAAATAAAACTACGGGAATCCCATTTACCCGAGCGGCTGTCTGGGTGTAGTTCGTCAAAGCAGGAAAAGTATCGAAACTGTGGAAATGAAAATTGTTTGTAACTCGATTTCTCGACGGAATAATAGACCATGGAGGCGGCTGTAATTACACGAATTCTCACTGGAATACCATCTGGATTACTCCTATCGCAACCTGGACTTGTTTTTAACTGAAATATATTTGAAGAACTACAAATTTGGACCATTTTTTCAGGTGTAGAATATTTTAAATCTTATCAAAATTCTTTAAATTTTAGTTAACATTACGAATTCTTAAAAAATTTGAATTCGGAATCAGTCGGAGTGCTTTCGCATCATTAAAAACTTTAAAAAGACTCTTAGCAATGTAAATAGTTAATTGAACAGTTTTATTAAAATTTAGTAAAATATTCAGAAATCTTTTACAGCAAAGGATTTTCAAAGGTTCTTGGGTAGTTTAATAGCTTCGTTATTTCTCAACAGAAAGAACTCGGCTGGGTGTTTTAATACTACCTTTGCAATTCAATTTTTAAATAGATTCTAATTAAGTTTAAATGAAATTTTATGAAAGAAGTAATAGCATTTTAATTCTTCTTTGGGTTATAATTGACTTCGACTTCCAGTAGCGCTGCAGCATTTGCTATTCTAATTGCTGCCAATAATAACGCATTTATGTTTGCACCAGCGACATCCGTTTCACGAAATCTCGATTCTAAATAATCGATTAAAACCAGACGCGTCCCTAATGGCACATGGATGTGTCCAAAATTTGTGTCGTGGCAGCTGTAGCGATGTGTGTCCGATTTCTTTGAATATTATTTCAATTCTACGATACTCGAAATTCTGCAAAAACTCAGAGATGACTTTATGACTTTGGGAGATTAAAAAATTTCGTGGGTCATAGTTTGAAAAATATTTTGAACTGTTTAATGCAGAATGTTAGGTTTTCTCAAGTCTACAAGTAGGTCCTAGGTAATATGTAGTATAAAAATAGTGTAGGAGCTTCAATATCTTAATTCTATTATATTATAATTGACTTAGATATGGCTGTCAATATTTATATGGTGAATTTATACCTATCATACTTAACGATAGTTCGCTTCAAGCTAATAATTCCTGTGATTTGTTCTAAACAAGTAATAGAATGTTGAATTCATCTTGAAAAATAATTAATTTCAGTTATTAGAAGTAAGTATGAAGTTATGCTTATAAAATTAATAATATGATTGCATTTGCAAATTCGACACTTGAAATAAATTATCCTTGTAATTTAATTTTTACCAAATATTTCTCAGCACTTCTAAAACAGAAAAGACAATAATTAGATGTCCTATTTCTAATAGACAGCTTTTCCCCTTGAATTTGCAAAAATAGCCTAATTTCAGGATTAACGAAATGGACTATAAGAAGAATTTGAATGAGAATCTGTCCCAACTAATACAACTTCAAATATTGTTTTTATTTGTTCCTTTCAGGATAATAAATTTGCATTTCTAAGGCAAGTATTCCCAAGGGTCCAAATTTTTACACTTCAGAATTCATAATATTCATACCTCACACCCTAAACAAAATGCATTTGTCAAGAGTCTATTTTTCACTTGTAAGTATAAGAAAACAATGTTCACAACGCACAGTTAAACTTTTTAGACATTAAAGGCTAACAAATTATTACTTACATCTATTTTCCTATGTTATTATGTCTTTGCCTTTTCATAATGTACCTCACGCCTCATAAGAAATGCCGCTCAAGAAAAGGAATAAATGATTCAGAAGCCTTTACACCATTCTTAGGTACCTTGAATCTATCACTGCACAGCGAGCTGCCCAGCTGCAAACGAGCGATTGTTTATGCAAACAAGCAATTATTTGCCGTGCAATATCTGATCCTAATGCAGAACGGTGTATACCGTGCTCGTATCGCTTGCCTAAAGATAAATATTGCAAGGTGATTTGCGTACAGAGCAGTGGAGTCTGTTGATATTCGATTGAAACCTCAATTATTCATTACTTGCACAACGTGCACGAATATAAATGCTACTTAGTCGGAGGGGATGAATAATTGACAGTTAGAACGTCAAGAAGAGCCATCGGGATATGCATAAGTTAATAATAAAGTACATTTTCGGTTATTAAAAATTTGTAATAATTCGATAAAAACCTACGGTCAGACTCATGATGATTAAATTATATTTTTAACTAGGGCATGTCGATTTTAATTTTTATATAACTTTGATATTAAAATGTTTAATATTGTAAGAATTTAGAGAATAAAACTTATTATTATTATGAAAATTCAATTTTTAGACATTTTTTATAAATATGAAACATCCTTTTTTATGAAGTTTGAATTCTTTTTTAAACTTCTTGCAGCATCTGCAGAATAATGTTAAAAATATAATTGTAGCTTGATATTTAATATTTTGAATTTCACGTGAATAATCAAAATATGGGAGTGAGCTTTCTTTAAGAATACAAATTATACTATTATGCTGAAAAAATGATGGAATCTTAATTTAGCATTTGAAAAAAATGTGTTAAGCGTGAAAACAAATGCCTATCAAAATAAAGAATAATTGAAAAACCAAAGTAAATAAAAACATTCACTAAGTTATGAAATTATAATCGGAAACTTAAAAACATTATTTTTTGGTAAATGAGGATGTGAGTCTCATAACGAGTACAAGTCAACCATATTAATTATCAAAAACGCTGTTCTTTCAAATTCGAAGAAGTATCTTTACTAGCTACAGAAAATCTGATTATGTGTCTTAAAATCTTACCTATTATATAAATTTCTCAAACCCCAGTAATTTTTCATGTTTCTCATCATATTCTCCATTTCTACCCTTCTGGTTCTGCACCTTATATTATTATGTATCCTCTGTGTACTTTACACGAAATTGAATGAATAAACGAAAAAAAATGATCGTAAATATTAAACTGCTTATTTTCATCCTCTATCTCCGACCGTTTATACCTACTATCTACAATTTTATTGCAGAAATTCGAACGGTTTACGAGAAACATTTCACTCAAACTCATATTCAGAACTCCTGAAGCGAATTGATGTTCATCATCGCTTACATATTAATTACAACATTAAGCAATATTTATACTATAACCACACTGTTGCTCCATCAGCAGCAAATCAAGTCTATATTGAATCTGCTTTCCATCCTCTGAGCTTCTGGAATTGGGCGAAGCGTGTAATTTACCGATATTACGATAATTCGACGAAATTTATGTGTGCAAATTCAGCGGCAATTTACGAACTACTGGCGTATTTAAATTTTAAAATTGCGCGTTTTGGAAACGCGACGACCAGGAGATTCAATTTATTTATACTAGCTGCGCATGTGTGCAGTGGCGGATTTAACAAGGTGGCTGATGAGAAGGTCTTCTTAGTGCCCCATCTCCAAAAAAATTATGATTCGATATAGGGTAAGTCCGGGAGAGTTCGACCACCGGGAGAGTCCGGCCAGTGTTGATATTTTATGACTGACGCAAGATAGGACATTGTGTGTCATTGATACAAAAGAAATGGATGCGCTTCTTGTTCATCTTACATTGACGATTGTCACAAATCCATATTTAAATTATAGGAAACACTTAAGACTTTATGCGAGTCTGAAAGTTTTTAGACCAAGTTAGTAAACTACCTCTTCATTTTCCTGAAAAAATAGGCCCTTCAGAACTTTTGCTACCTGGGCCATTTTTCTTAAATACGCCACTGCATGTGAGAACTGCTCGAAGCTGTAGGACACTCCAGAGAATGTTTGAAAGATGACCATTGACAAGCATTATTAATCCTTCTGTAATTAACGTTAGTAAACTAGTGAAATAAAATGTAGTTCGTTTTTAAAATGTATGGATTAAATTTTTTAGATAAAGGGGAAATCGTCTTGAATTCTTTCAACAATAACAGTGGTGCCATCTCTCGAATATCCAACAAAATAAATTTCATTTAAAAACCGATATTTTACCAAAAACCTTCGTATTCATCATTATTGATCATGAAATTTTCAAATTCATACATATCACCTTATCAATGGGGTATTTTTATCAGGAAAAAGTTTTCTTTCAATTAGAAACTTGTTATCGACTGTTTTTCTCAATATTGGTTGCCGACTAAAGTGGAAACGTGTTACTTGATGCTGGTAAAGTTAAATGTGAAAATTTCAGATGTCGAGCAGTCGAAACTTATCCATGGCATGTTATGTTATCGATAGTGTGGGAGGAACAGGATTCCTGCCATTTTCCACCAGTTGGACCCTCGTCAGTAATTTCCCATCGATGAAGATGATTAATTTATATTTGGGAGGTGAAATTTTGTTATCAGTATTGTTACGTTATAGACGACTTACATATTTATTTCTAACTAAAATTAGTGTTAAGGGGGTAGACTGCTGTGACGAAAAAAATACGTAATCTTTTGATGCAAATTGTAGAGAAACTAATCAGCCGATTAAAATGCGGTTTAACACTTGATTTTGGCATCTTGTAAAGCTTTAGAAACCATTATAAAAATTAAGAAAATATATGTAGATATACGTCATGAGGTGGCTCCGAACTGATGGTCTTTTTTAAACGGTGTACCTGCTAACTCCAATTGGCATTGTCTAGTCTAAAACCAAAAGGCAAAAGTTGTTTATTAAGTATAATAATAATTAATAATAATAATTAATTTATTTAAACGGAAAGCCCTTTGATCAATACAAATACTATAGTAGGTACACTGAGAAATGAAGCACAGATAAGAAACTAATAACATAATACGCAATAATAATAATAATATAATAAAACGCATAGAAATAAAACGCAAAACCCAAGTAAGAACGAAAATAGCAGCCAGTTACATAAAATGATTTATAACTCTAGTTCTGAATATATGAAATGGACAATCGAAAAAGTCGAAAAGATTAGACACGGAGTTATGCCTAAGCATTAACGGGCCTGATTTTTAATATTTTGAAAATTCGCGGAATAATAGTCGTAAATTAATAGCTTTACATTGTCGTAAATTAATAGCTTTACAAAACTAATGATATACAGAATTTGCACCAATAATCACACTGGCTATTTATATATAAAGAAAAAAATGTATTAAATAATATTAACGAATAAATATTTAATTCAAAATATTAAGATTCTCAAACCTATTTCATTTAAATAAAAAAGAAATGCACAAAAATTTACACAAATTTCGAGGAAAATCGTTCCAAAGTAAATTATAAAAATTTATACAGAACTGTACCTACCCACCCTTTTCATTCCCATTAAAAATTGTAATAAATACACACGTGTCTGTTTTGTAAGTGCTCAACCTGTATATCCAAATTTTCAAACTATTTATCTCAATTCTTCAATAAACTCTCGAATTAACATGCAAAAAAATTACATCTAAATAAACACACGAATACATCGATAATTAAGACGTTATTCAAGACAAAGTTTCTCCAAAATCTTCTTTTCTCGTTGATCATCGAAAACAATGTGTTATTCGCTGAGTGCTTTTTTATTACGTACTCGAAACGAAATCCCTTGTTTTTAACAAGGAAAAGCGTCGATCGATTGAGTGATCTGGCATTTTGCAAGCCTTCTACCTGCATGTCATTTGCTCGAGTGGCGCAAAATCGAGTGCCACGATATTTCGAGGAATTTGCCGGTCGAAATTCCTGGAAAATGGGATTGAAGGACAACAATAAAGTCTCTGGAATGTGCAAACGGTCTGTACATATAGCGAACTGACATGCTCACTCGTTTGGTACACCTTGTGTCGATAAGTTCGATGGAATGTTCGCGTCAAGTGTCGGTGATGTTCGAAATTGTGAAATCAAAATGAAAGCTGTGACCCTAAATGCTTACAATTCCCGTAAGAATCACGAATACCTAGGTGAGTGATTAACAGTTAATTAGAAAACATGTATTTTAAAACTCTGTTATATTTCTTACTAATTATTGTAAACTCTGCAATCCTGTTGATTCCTCTTCTTCTGTTGTATTAATATATGTCGAATACTGTAAATAATTTATCATTTAACATTTACTTGCATAACGCTGTCAGTTACTAAAAATATAAAATTTCAAGCACCAACAATAAACAAAAATGTCATTTCCTCTTTCACACCACATGTTACTTTTCACATCATTCATTATCGGTATTTTCACATACCTTCTCAATATTCCACCACAAAAATACACGTACGCTGAATTTTTTTACTTTTCTAAGTGCCCCACATTTGTATAAACTGCACAATGTTTTTTGTGACATTCTCCAATAAAACACAAGTAACTCCCTTTACTATTTCTGATGATAATCTGCTATTACTTACTACTAGTGTATGCCTCATAAGAATTTTTGTGCTATTTAAAATTTGTCGCGTTAGGGAAAAGCTTTTTGCAATCCTTGAAAAGGACATTTCGCGATTATTGCGAAAACACGGGGTTGCATGGATTTCGCTACATTGTCACAGGCAAAACGAGATTCGATAGAATAATATGGTTCGCGGTGAGTAAGACATCTATTTGTTCTTTCTTGCTTCCGCCCACAAAACTGTAAAGGAAATTCCAACCGTATTCGCAGATCTGCGCGTCGTCTGTTGCTTTCTGCGTAACGCTAATGCTACGTTTCTGGGTATATTTTTCAAACAACCCGACGGTAACGGTTATCGACACATCGAAGCCGATAAGGGGTTTACAATTCCCTGGCATCACCATATGCAATAACAACAAAGTTTACAAGGCCCACGCTGACGTAATTGCACAAATATTGTAAGTAATGATTTCGTGTCTGCAATGAAAAAACAAGCGTGTCCTATTTTTCTTTCTTCTGTCCCTTTAGATATTTTATGTTCATTTACGTAGTGATAAACTTGCAAAAGTATTGATGATAGATATCGCCGGTAAGAATTTGGAATTTATTTTCAAATTTTTCGTTCAGCCGCGAGTGCTGCTCTCAGACACTCGACACCCTAATTAGGAAATCAATTTTCGAAGCATAGACTTTTTGAGTCACCAGGGGTCAGAATACTCGTGTTTAAATACAATTTTCATATTTTACACATCGATATTCTGAAAATTTAGAATTGCCAAAAATCCATTTTCAAGGTTAATTCATAGAAATAACAATACCAGCGGCGGTGGCCGTGATGGAAACACCGGTTCTCGTTAGATCACCGAAGTTAAGCATCACGGGGCGGGTACTGGGGAAAGATGGGTGACCACCACCTTTCTCCCGGTACTCCGTTCGCTGCTGGGACCCGAAGGGAGAGAGAGAAGGGAAAATAGAGACTTATAGTTCGTTGGGCAATAGAAGCAAATAAAGCAAATATGCTTGAAACGCCATCTCTGTATAAACACAGGGAAAAAACAGAAACAGAAATAACAATTATATTCCGCTGTACCTATACACGTACCTACCTGCAAGAAACAATTTCTGTTGATAGATTAATGAATGGATTCGACATCAATATGACCAATAAGCTTTTCTCTTCATTGATGAAGTTGATACGGCCTGATAAAATTGAAATTGATAACGCGACGGCGTCATCGGCCCTCGACACCCTTGGCTACACGGTCGAGAAGCTTATGTTTGAGGTGACAAACATTTGTCTTTTTATTTGATAAATCACCAACAGTTTCCTGTTGCAGCTGATGCACCCATGCAGTTTGCTGCTGGTGAGGTGCGCCTGGCTTAGTCAGATCTACGACTGCAACAAAATTTTTAAAACAGTCAAATCCAACGAAGGCTTCTGCTGTGGCTTCAATTATCACTACGATTTCTCCAAAGATTACGAGTAATTCGGAAAATTTCATCTTCAGCATTTTGGTATCTGTCTTCGTGTATGTTGCATTTTTCATATCCTTTTCAGCAACGAAAATTCAGGGCTGATGAATCTGACCGCACAGGAGGAGAATTTCCAAGGGTCTAATCCCTTTGAGACTCTGCCAGGTGTTGGGAAAATTTTGGTAATAATTCATTAACAAATCTTGCATTTAAAAGGTTTCTTGATCATTCGTGTGTAACTGTATTCTCCACAAAATTACTTTCTTTTCAAAAAGGTACGAAAATGCGCGCCAGGTATACGCGCGCGAAGACGACGTCGTAAATTTATTAACCCATTAAAAAGAATCCCATTGAAAAACATTGTCGTAAATTAATAGCATTAAAAAACGAATGATATACAAAATTTGCTATAATTATAACAATGGCTATTTATACAAAGAAAAAATGTTATTTTATGATTAGCTTCAGTAGTACAGCAATATCAACATCATGTACAATCGGTTTTGCTATGTTGATTTTAGAAACTTGTCTAATAATATTTTGAAAACTATAATAAAATCCGAAAACCGAAAAAATTACCAGTAAATATAGATAATTATACCTAATTAATAGAAAGTATATATTTCAATTTTTAAAAGAAATTACTCGGAATTTCGTTGGGACTCAAAATTTAACAATATAATTGAGAATTCAGGTATTTACTTATTGTCACGTTATTATTAAAACAAATAATGGACGTCTAAGGACGATCCACGTGCAACATTTTGACTTCTCAGCGAAAAGCATTTTTTTTTAATTTCCTGCTAAATTGATTTAGCAAAAAATTTCTAGATAAAATTTTCACCATCCATATAAAAATTTATCAATCAATGTGCAGCAGTCTAATGTTTCAGCATGTACCAGGAACTGGTCGTGACATTGGTTTGTCAGTGGCATTGAACATCGACGCTGAAAACTATAAGAGCTCGGTGAGACAGTTCGTGGGTGCCACCGTGCTTGTACACGACCCGATAGATTATCCAGATGTCGGTGCACAATCCACCACTGTGATGCCAGGCCATGTGATGGTCATGACACTTGCTGGTACCAAAATAAAAAGCTCCGGGGACATTCGCAGCGTGCCCCTCCGCAAGAGGATGTGCCTGTTCGATGGCGAGGTACTAGACGCTTTCAAGTGGCGATTCTTGCGTACAATTTTTATTGACGATCCTTGCATTTCAAGTTTGTCGTTTTGAAGGATAACTTAGTAGTGATTTTTTTTATAATAGCTTTATTGCTAATGTTGCTTTAGTCTTAATTCGCGATTCTACGAGGGTTGATTGATAAGTAAGGTCTCCAATCCTATAAAATAAGTTTGGTATCAAAGTGAAGTAAATTTATTTCCATTCAAAATTACGAGTTTATTTTTTAGTGCTACACATTTTTTTTGTAATTTTGAAGAGAAATAAATTTAGTTCGTGTTGATGACTTAAATGTTTAAAAAATGACTTCAAAAAAATAAAAATGCACTAAAACGTGAAAAATAATTTACACTGTAAATCTGGCGCAAATGAGAATTGTAGATTATATAAGGGAAAAATGATCTTTTATTTTTTAGTGCATTTTTTTTTGAGGTCGGTTTTATTTTTTTAAAAATTTTTATTTTTAACTTTTTAGTTTTATATACATATAGGTAATATTAATTTGAAAGTAATAACTTCTGATTTTCTTCTTTCTTTCTTCTAATAAAATTGTAAAACGTGATTTGTTGTTTGCTACTTAAAAATTTAGCAAAAAAGAGAAATATTTTGTCGTATTTTTTAGAAATTAAGCCTCTTCCATTCTATCTTAGTGGCACAGTATTTAATGAACTGTTCAAAAAATGAAATGAGAAAACTACACTTAATTTATTTTTCCTATAATATTTTAAGTAGGCTCGAAACCTCTCCCTTTGAATTTGTACGTACTTCGAGCAATTCTTTACAGAGTCAATCGAACACTAGATATTTGTGATGAAGATAATAAAAACTGATTTCTTATTTTTAAATTCTAGGCACCTGGGGAACGGGTGTACAGTTATCAAACGTGCATCTCGGAGTGTATACAACAGAGGACTTACGGACCCTGCGAATGTTTGCCATTTTTTTATCCCAATGAGCGTGAGTAATTCAGCACCATATAATAATTTTTCTTCGAATGACCTCACTTCTCCTATAAATATACTTTCTAAATTTTTTTAATAGGACTGCAGACTTTTGTTAATAAAACTGAGTTTTCTAAATACACCTCCATTCCGAATATACTATACATAGGTACATATAGGCCAGAACCCTTTTCATTCGTAAATGTTTCAAGATTATTTCGGTTCTCATACCTAACTATTTCGAGAACCGAAACAGATATAACGGTTTTCAACCACTGTGTGAAAGCCCTATATTTTTCTTTATTTGTCTTTAGTTTGTTATTTTGTATGTTATTCCTGCACAATTTCAAGTTATATTAACATTGATAAATTACTTTGTTGGCAGATTCAGATGTGCGTACTTGTTACTTAACGGATGTAGATTGCATTCTGGCTCACAGGAGTAAGTTAACAACAAATAGTTTGCTTTCCATTATTCTGTCAAAAAAATATAAAAATATAACAATATTAATATTATTTTATTTCCTTGTCCAGAAATATTCTTTATCGCCACTTAAAATAGACATCACGTAGCTTAAGATTTTAATATAACATTGAATATCTTCTACAGTTCTGTAATTTTTAAACAGGAAACCTATCACAGATTCAAGTATCTCATATCAACGATTGCAATTGTCTTCCCCAATGCAATGACAAATCGTACGAAGTGACGGGCGAATCGGTACGAATAGATGACATCGAATACGATTCTGAAATAACGTTGGTAGCACTTTGTTTTATTAATTGAACGGCTTGTATTTATTGATGTTTGTTCTGTACAAGGCGTTTAAAAGACGTCTTACAGACGTACGGTTTTCTCACTAACGACGTTCAAAAATGTCTATAAACGTCTTTAAGACGTCTCGAAAGTTTGAAATAGACATCTATGCGATCGTTCAAAAGACGTCTACAGGGCGTTTATAAGACGTCTCACAGACGTCTTACAAGACGTCTACAAACTGTTCAAAAGTCGTTTTAAAGACGTACGGTTTCCTGACTCAGGACATTCAAAAATGTCTATAGACGTCTTTAAGACGTATTCCCAGATAGCACAACGTCTGGTAAAGTCTTAAAGACGTTCAAAAGGCGTCGTAAAGACGTCCTAAAGACGTCTTGTTACAAATCAAGACGTTCAGACCTAAAATAGACATAAACTAGACGTCTCTAAGACGAGGTGTGCTATCTGGGTTTCAGAATATAGCAGACGTCTATAAGACATTTTGAAAGTCTGAAACAGATGTCTTAAAGACGGCTCATAGACGCCGAGTGCTATCTGGGATAGATCATTGTCACAGCAAGCTTCTTGATTCTATGCTCCCTAAATTAGAAGGCAGGAGGTTCCATGTGTGTTCCTCTTCCAGACGTGGCTTGAGCACGAAGAATACCTCGTTCCTGTACGTGTATTTCCGCGACGGCACGTACCTCGAGTATCGCAAGCAGACCATCCTGGGGTGGGATAGTCTTCTAGGTAAGGTAAACTTTCTCGAAAGATGTCTACACGTTCAAGCTATTTCCTTGTCGCGGTGTAAGCGGCTAATAGCAGAGAATGGCTGGGAAAATAAATAAAATCGGGGGTGAAGCTCGTCGGGAAACTAAGAATGTGTACAGTAACTTCGACCAGAAAGTGGTGGCAATAGAAAAGTTTGCACGAATGGAAAGAGGAAACTGCGCTTGATATTCGGAAAGAGGGGAATTGAGCCCTGCAGACGACTTTTGTAACTCGAGCAATTCTTGATCCCTAAATGAAGAAAAAGGTTACGTTCAATTTGGAACGAAGAAAAATTCCACCTTTCTTGAAAATAATTGTCGAATAGTTATTTAACATTGGTAGAGGCTGTACATTATTATTCTAGGACTTGACATCCCATTTCATTTTATAGTTTTAAGTAAAATCACTCAAACATTTGACGAATGAAATAGGCTAGGTAGAATCAAAATTTTAAATTGTTGAAATATTGTGGCAATGTAACTGTTTCTGAGACTATTTTCCAAAGAAAAGTTTCTTTCTATTATACATATACCTGCATTATTTTTTTAACTTCATCATCTTGAAAGAAAGGGAATTTGATACTTTTATTCTTCCAAAAAGGTATTTAGATTGCTATCTCGAAAAATTTTACTTCATCTTAAACTTGTTACTTCTAAGTGTATGTAAATGTACTGTCCTTAAATACGTAATTATAATTTCTAAATCGAGGAAAAATTTCAGCATCTTTTGGGGGAATTTTCGGCCTCTGCCTTGGCGGTTCCGTGATAAGCATGGTCGAGTTTCTTTACTACGCAGTGACAGACGTGATAGTTCGCAAGAATAAGCAGAAGCTATCGAATAACTTATCACCAGCATCGAAATTATTTGTCTCTGTGCCCCTGAATAAAGGTGCAACAAAAAGGTACCCAATGACGAACATGGATAAGAGTGCATTCCTTCCTTGGAACGAGTAATTTTCTCGTCGAAATAAGGAAGTGCATTTCAATGGGTTGAGTACTCCTTTTCGGAAGCCCCAAATAAGATCCCCTAATATTCTATTGCGACGCATATTTCACGCATAAGTCATCAGTACATCCCAATTATATAACGCATATTTTGTATATGAGTCATGGGGCATAACGCGCGTACCCCTCATACCTCATATTCCGGCGAACCATATAAATACAAGAGCCCCAGAGGCCGGAGCCCTGTTCTACGAAAACGACTCGTTGTACACGTATACTATACTGATAATCTCAGTGAACAAAGTGAATATTCACATCAGTGCTAATCCTCCCAAAAGGATAATTATCTACGGCACCTACTGTAAGCGATTACAATTAATTATTGCTCGACTGCATATCATCTCTATCTATATTTTTCTAACTGCCTACGCGTTTATATTTCAAATTACACTCGTGTATCTTGCTATTGATTATCATTTATATAAATGTTTAGGTGCTAATGCTTAATGTTCAACGCATTATTATATTAACAAACCGCCATCGTATTAACCCTTTAACGCCCAGAGCCGTTATTTCAAAATTGTGAGATAATATATATATATTAGTCTATATATACATATAATGGTTCTATAGGATAACTAGATCAAAATTGAATATTGATTATTTCAATTTTTCTCCATTCCGTGCCGAAAGTTAAATATAAACAGACGATAGAATTTTACGCACATTCAAAATGAGTGTTGCACCGGTGCAACACTGGGAGTTACAGGGTTAACAGTGCATGGCATATTTTCGTGTTTTAAAATAAATAAACGTTTTTATTTTAAATCACGGTCCGCATTATTGTCTTGCTCCTTCGGTTACTGGAATAGAATAGAAATCATAACAGGCTACTGCAACAGTTGATGCCGGTTCGCGAACGCCGGGATTTCTTATAGTGTTTACAAGGCGTACTTCCGTATAGGTCTTGTACGACCATATGGCTAGACATATTTCGTGGCTTCTTAAAAGGATGGAGCGCGGGCTTTTGTGAAAGTGTACGATGGTTCGTTCGTTGCACTTCTGCAAAGCACGTGTGTTTCGAAAATGTGATGGCTTCTTTTTACCTAAAACCTCTTGTCCTGGTGGGGGTTAACTCATAATGGAACGAGAGAAGCTATTTGAGGGTAGAGGAAGTTGCTTGGAAAAAATCTTGACAGTCAGCTAACAATCACGTCTCAGAAATGTTCACAGCCCAAGAATACTACATACAGGATGTTCTGGGTGTACGTCCGGAACAACGGGGACGCAAGTGATGCTGCACGAGAATTTGCGTTGGAATATCCTCAGGTCCAAAGGCCAAGGGAGGATACACTCGACGGGGTCCATGGTGCCGCGAGGTAGTGAGGTGGGCAGACCCGCAGCAGCGCGAAATCTGAGCACCGTCTAGAGAATCATCGACGCCGTTGAAGCCGATCCAACCATCAGTGTGCGCGTCTTGAGCCGCCGCCTAAAGTAAGTCACAGTTGAAGATAACTGCAGCAATTATTAATTTAGAAAAAAAAATGTTATCTACTAGTGGATGTTTTTGCATTTTGTTCTTGATGTCAGCTGCACGACGGTGCACCGAATCCTCAGGGATAGCATATTGCACGCCGGGGATTACATCCAGCGTATTCAATATTCCAGGTGGTTGTTGGGAGAAGTGCGAAGGAATCCGTCGTTAACCAAATACATATTGTGGACGGATGAAGCACTTTTCAACAGGGAAGGATGCCTCAATTCCCACAGTGTGCATGTGTGGAGCGACAAAAATCCCATAGCGCTTCGTCCACGTGGAGCACAAGTCCGTTGGTGGATCAACCTATGGGCCGGCATTTGTGGCGAATTTATCGTTGGGCCGTACATTCTGTCAGACAGGCTGAATGGCTCAGCATATAAATATTTCTTAGAACATGTTCTGTCGGATCTTGTAGCAAGAGGCCCACGTTGCGTGCCCCCCCCCCGGTCACCGGATATGAATCCGCTGGATTTTTTCTTGTGGGGCTACCTGAAGGTAATTTGATTATTCTTGTTACTCTTTACTTATTCTTGTTGTAGGTATTCTTTTTTTTTACTTACGTTTTGTATTTGTTTTACAACAATCATTTCAGAATGAAGTGTATCGTCAGCCGGTGGATACTCCTGAAGAAGCGGTTGCGCTTATTCACGCAGCGGTGGCAAACATAACGCCGCAAACTTTACAGGGCGTCCAAACGCAGCTGATTCTCTGTGCCGAAGCATGTGCTTATTGAGAATGGCGGGCACGTGGATCCGCCGTTCACGTACGAAGAAGCGATTTGAAGCGCCCTTTTATCTGGTATTTCCAAATGTGATTACTTTGGTGGCAAGTTCCGTAATTTATATATTTCTGAAATTACTCTTTTTCTTTTAAAGTACTGTCTTCCCTTTTTTTATTTTTTCCTCCTTACAATAATGTCTGGCAGAATGCAATTGAATAAGTACCACATGCGTGTTAAAAGAACATTAGATAAGGCCCTTCGGGAAGACTCCACCGCATCGTCAGCACTAATTCCACAATTTCACTTGATTCTCTTGCAACTAATGATTTTGCTTCACCTAGCACTCCTGGTACTCCTCAATTAGATATCCATCCTTCGCCTGGCAGTAGCTCCCAACTTTCTTTTAATATTTTTGAAATGAATGTTAATTGTCAATCACACGTAGAAGAAAATCAAGCCACTAGTTCTAATTTCTCTTCTCTTCTAGCCCAGTGGATTTTACAACACAACGTTCCTCATAGTAAGTACAGTTAATCATTTGCTTTCAATTGTGAAGGAATCATTTCCAACTGATTTGCCATCCGACGCCACAACACTTTTAAAAACAGCAAGACATGTCATTAAAAAATGTGTTGAGCCAGGACACTATTATCATTTTGGATTAAAAAATAGTATTAAACAACTTTTGAATCTTTCGGTATATCTCACATTCGAAATAATACAATTTATATTAATATCAACGTTGACGGTCTACGAATTTCTAAGAGTTCCGGTAATCAGGTGTACCCCATTTTATGGATTTATAGATATAGCCATGATCGGCACATATCATGGGTATGAGAAACTCAAAGATGCCAATTCTTTTCTCCAAGATTTTGTCAATGACCTTATTAACAATAGAATCGCCAGTAATGGACAACTGTTTTTTATTAAAATCAAACCATTTCTTTGTGATGTCCGTGCCAAATCTTTTATTAAGTATACAAAAGGTCAAACTGGCTATTATTCCTGCAGTAAATGCCATATCAGAAGCGGTAGAGTAGCTAGTACAACTTGTTTTCCAGATTCAGATAATATTCCTTTAAGAACAGACATTGATCTTAGATTACAAATTGGAAGAAAGCACCATAATGGCACATCAATTATAGAAAATATTCCTGGCATCGACATGAGTACCTCCTTTCCTCTAGATAACATGCATTTAATTTGTCTCGGTGTAATTAAAAAAGTACTTCTGAAGCTATGGTGTGGTGCATCTGCAAAATTAATAGATTTGCAGAATAGTATTCCATTAGAATTTAATACAAAACCTCGAAGTCTGGATCAGTTAAAAAGATGGAAGGCAACAGAATTTCGTCAATTTTTATTCTATACAGGACCTGTAGTTTTATTCCGCACCATGACTGAGAACAGATATAGAAATTTTCTCCATTTACAGATAGCATCCGTTATTCTATCTAATTCAAGACACTCTGTCTGCATTAATCGCGCAGCTAACCTGTTGCAAAAGTTTGTTTCCAAATTTATAGAATTATATGGCCAACAATACGTGTCCCACAACATTCACAATCTTTTACATATTACACAAGATGTAAAAAATCATGGCCCGCTTGACGACTTCAGTTGCTTTCCATTCGAGAACTTTTTACAGGGCATTTCGAAGTGCGTTAGGAAGGGTCAGCAACCATTAGAGTAAATAGTCAAACGCCAATCAGAGAAAATGAATTCTTTACCAGAAAAATTGCACCCTCACGGAGAATACCCCTTTTAACAATATCAACATTTTAAAGGTCCATTAATCCACACTGTTGAAATCTACTTTAAAAATAAATAATCCTAATAACTGCTGCTGTCTTAACAACGGCAGCATTATTATTATATACAACTTAGTTTTATTCAATAATAACCGGAAAATAATTGGCAAACCATTGTTGACACTAACAGATTTTTATACCGATCCATTCAAATCATCCGATTTAGGAATATTCGTTGTGGATAATTTAGGTCCATTACAAATTTTTAATGTCACAGGCATATCTTACAAATGAGTCAAATTAGAAACAGAAGGCAAAATTATTATATTTCCGTTATTACATACGACTCTTCCGAAACACTAACAAAATGGTCTGTCAATTTTTATATTTTCCAACTTCTAGCCATACAAATCATCCAGGTTTCGAGGTTTTTCCTGTTTCACATACCTATTTATACTTCTTAACGTAAGAATACTACTGACCTGTACATTTGTTTTATCGACGAGTTATCAATCTAGAAAAATCATGGAGCGCAGTTGGAACGTCGTTCACTTTTACAACGATGGAAGGGCCGAGGTGGTGCCGTCGACATGGTTAGAGACAAGGAGATGTTCGTGGCCATCATATAATGAGAAGCGTATCGCCACTGCTATTCGGAAATGCGAGATACCTGCAGCTTCATGGACACAGTTTCTGGTCAAGGCGATTGCAAATGCCAGTTTTGGTACATTGAAATTTGCACAATAATTATTATTTATTATAGTAATTAATGGTTAATTGTATACCAATTACTAACTAATGTGTGTCTGCGGATGATTATGACACAGCTAGGGCCAAGGCAATAGAGGCCTCTATGAGGGAGGGGCCAGAGTCCACGCAGAAGAAGCTGGATAAACTTCCAGATGAGTTGACCGCGGTGGTACTTCAGTACCATGCTGTCGATGCCGAAATAGTTGTGCAGCTGTTCTACTTCATGTGCACCAGTGCTCTGAATACTTTGCTTTGGAGGAACGAGCTCTGCCACTGGACAAAGGGCATGCAGATAAGGTTCGTGAAAATTTCTTGCTGGCTTCGTTTCATTTAATTTCCCGGGCGTTTATACAATGGCATTTTCTCCAGGTACAATATGAGCCATTTGGAGCAATGGGAAAGGGATCGGCGATTAGAGCAAACAACGGAAGTGCTCGAGTCAATCATACAAGCGGCAGAGCTCTTGCAAGCCCGTAAAGCAGACGAGGATGTGACCTCTGTGTGCGAGATGTGCAACAAATTAACTGCTAATCAAATAGTAAAGATTGTAAATTTGTATACACCTGCTGATGACTTTGACACACCCGAGCCAGTTACGGTTATCAAAAAGATACACTGCAAATTGGAGCAACGTGGCGAAAACAAAGAACAAGTGAGTGGAGGTTGAGTACCGTTTACCTATACTTTTATAGTTTATAGCGATGGAAACGTGATTGAATTGGGATGTTCCTTTTCAGTTGCTGATGGATCTAATGTATTCGTATTCGATAAGATTTCCATTCAATCCGTCGAACATTCGGTTAGAAGATATAGGGTAAACGCACCAGTAAATGAACAGTTAAGGCTAATGAATGAACACTATTATAAAATTATGTTTGCAGCGCGAATGCTTCCACGTGCTGCAAAAATTGTTTGGAAATGAAGCAAGAAATGAAAAGAAGTCTCTAATTAATTAGTTGCTTACTTTAATAACTTATTTTACTCATTTTAATAAAAAATGTTCATTCACTGGTACGTGTTCATTTACTGGTACATCCACCCTACCGGAAATACTTCATTTACCCATGCTGACGAAGGTGTGATCATAGTACAGCAGAAATTTAGAGGCCCAGCTGCGCATGTAACTTTTAATTGAATAAAACCGTCTAACGAGTAATCAAATTCGTCAAGCTTATTTATTAAAGAAACAAGGTGAAACGGAGGAGAGGAGTTAGCAATTCCAATCATTATTGCTGAGTTAGATAACACATCGAGCAGGTCATCGATATCATGTTTCATTCGTTTTTTTTTTTAAACAATTTTATTCAGGCAAATTATTTCTTGATTGAGGAAAACACTTTCGAGAAAAAACTCCCCTATCTACTATCGACCTGACGTGATAATTTTCCGACGATTATAGCCTGGTGTATATAAAATTGTAGAATAGATTATTTCTAATTCAATGTAGGAAGGAGATATGTATTACAGATGATAGCTATGGTCGTAACGCAAATACACTCGCAGTTGTTGTATCCTTCGCAAATACATATATCAGTTTTCGATAACATCCACTTGGCACGGGCGATAATCACGCGCTGTTCTCGCATGAACTTTGTATAAAAGGAAATGTTGCAGAGGTACCTCCGTTAAACAACAATCTATCTGGTTACAGTAACAATTATATCGCATAAACACGACAATTACGAAAATGCAGGATAGCTTCGTATATTTTAAACATCTATTATCATCGTTTCCGGTGTATACAGGCCCTCGAGATTAATCGACGATCTGTAAATGCCAGTATTATATAAAATCGTTTAAAAACGTATCAATCCAAGTCACATTCAGATCGGATTATAAGGGGCGATACAATCCAATGATTATTAATTACAGATAGTCCTATTTCCCTTTCATATATTAACATCCATAAACATGTACAGACTTTGCGTAAGCTGCCACTTTAGGCGAGGGGGGACGTAGGATTGTAGAGGAAGAGGCAGAGGTTCAGTAGGGACACGTCGGTTAGCTTCGGATGTATTCGGCTCGTGTCGGCTCGTCATGAAAGGCTAGGTTCAGAACATAACCACTGTTTTGTGAATAGTCAAACGCGATATCTGCAAGTACGATTTTGTGTGAACAAAAAGCTTTATACTATAATATATATAAACTACATGGTATACGGGATTTTTAATGTATATCCTTTTCGACTATCTCACATAGATATACAAAGTGATTGTATATCCGAATAGCACCGAAGAGAAACGGAGTTACCCGATTTATCACTATTCGCCCCCTTACCGCGAATCTCATTCCCCCTTTGAGTTAATACTCCGCCTATTAATAAATATGTACATGTAGGGTACGGGGAAAAAAACAGGAATATCACAAAACAGCTTTATCAAGAAAGTTATGCCTGAATACTTTAGTCCACCAGTAAAGAAGCGAAAGTGGACATTTTGTGTTTTTAACTAATGGTATACCAAAACTTTAACGTTATTTTATGGGCGTATTTGAACTTTATAACTCTTTGTGCTTCGACAGTTCTGTAGTCCCGGTTGCCACCAACAAAGTCTGCTATAAATCGCAAAATCACGAAGAATGGAAATTCCCGGCTTTTCCTCTTACCCTTTACGTATATACATATGCTATGGGCGGTATTTTGAGTCGCTTCTTAAGACTAAGATCGTCTAAGTCAACTAGTAGAGGGTGTCGCATGCTTAAGATAATCTTAAGAATAAGTAGCGATTGTGAATACCGCCCTATGTTAACTAGGGCTGGGACTATTTATCGAATTGGTCGGTATTCGAATACTCGAATACTTCGGTTGCTCAATTATTTGGCGAATATAATTCGAATATCAAAGTATCCAAATACTATTCGAATATCCAAGTATCCAAATACTATTCGAATATCAAAGTATCCAAATACTATTCGAATATCCAAGTATCTAAATACTATTCGAATATTTAAGTATTCGAATACTGATGAATTCGAATAGTATGGTGTGAATTATAAATCAAGTTCTTTAGGTTAATTTGTTTACAAGCTTTTATTTAGTTTCAGTTGTGAGTTCGTTAGTTTGTCAGGGTGAAATCTTGTAAGTTAATTTTGACCCACTTCAACATATCCGATCGACTTGAAACTTTGCACACATACATAGTCCCGATGACAATAGAATATTTTCTTAAAAAAAAAAAAAAAATGAAATACTATATATTAATTTTTTTTTAAACAAACATTTATTAAAATATACTAAAAAGGAACCAATATTTTTGATACCGGCCCAAATGACTGCTTGAGAAGAATTCCCTAAAATAACTAAAAATAAACGCGTGAACATACCTATTACATACATTACTATTCGAATACTTAAATGTTCGCATAATAACATTCGAATACTAAAATATTCGAAGTTAATTCGTAGCATTCGAATACTTGTAAAATTTTCGAATGTTAAATTATTCGAATAGTCCCAACGCTAATGTTAACTTAACTACAGCTACTAAGAGTTCCCACGCGGCGTTACAGAGGGCGCAGTGAAACATTAAGCGAGCGCTCGATTCGTAACCAGATTCCAGCGAATCGATAGAAAAAGGACTACAAGTGCACTTGCCAAATATGTATATACGTTGGTACGAATTATTTCGAGGTACATATATATTTCTCGCTATCCAATACGACAACGAAAACGTTTCCCCTTTAAGTTCTTTACAATAATTCTGGCAGTGAGCGGCTCTTATAAAAAGTACCCTATACGTAACCCTATTTTTTAGAATCGTATAAATGTAACTGTACAATTTTAGACAATTTTTGAAGCTAATAGTCTCACTCGAGTTACAGTGAACTGTATAGTATAGAAGGCAACTATATAGTCGCCCGGCGCCATACTCTCAATCGTGAATCGTGCCAGACAACGGCCTTGAGCGTGTAGTTGGCTTTCTTCCCACTATGTCGCTCTAGTCACGTTCTTGTATCTCTTCTTTCCACATGCAAATTCGGCAGACTTGGGCAAAATGTAATTTAATTACAAATTAAGATTGAAATTTATTTGTGTAATTCAATTACAGATTACTTTCAGCAATCGTTAATTGAGTTGACCACAATTACGATTGTAATTGTCAGTAGCAATTAACGATTATAGAAAGTAATTTGTAATTGCAATTACTGGTAATGTATTACATAATCAATTACGTTTGTAATCGATTACGCCCAACTTTGATCGATGGTGATAAACAACTGCACAGGGAACAGTTCCACCACGAAGTAAACAATTCATGCTAAGAATGAAGAATCTTAAATAAATACCCGCCCGGTTGCTTTACAGTTTACATCGTATTCTCTCCCAGCTATTCTACCCGAACTATAAACTATTATAAAATACATCCCACTAGTCATTAACTAAATTATAGGATACCCTCCCAGTAAAAAAGAAACGATCAACGATTCGATACATATTATCAATCTTCTATACACGCAGAAGCTAGGTACCATTAACGATACTTGATTTTCTTCCTAACTGACTATCAGACGCGATCATCATCCACTTTCAGCCTAGTTGTACCTACACTCGAACATTCAATCAACTATGTATTTCGATGTGCACCCTAGTGCTCGCACGCGAATGTTTGAGATCGTTCAGCGAGACGAGAGGAATTTTTAGCCTCGCGATAAACTAAGTGGAATGAGGGACTATTGTTTACGCTTCGATTATAGGGTTTATCGTCGCGGGCGTTGTCGGCGCCTCGTGTGGGGTGTCGTTCATCATGAACGTGGTCGTGGGCTCTTCCCGTGAATTATGATCGCCCCTCTTGCCTCCTGGGGGAATGTACGTCCACCAGGCCAAGAAGAAGAAGAGGAGGGACGCTGCCTTCCCCATGAAAGCCAACGCCAGCATGTACCTGAAACAGACAAGGCACTGGTTAGTCTAATTGATTTTAATATTTCATGTGAATCGATTTTTAGGACACTTTCCAAACGCGGTAGATTCACTAACACTAACATAGCCTAGACTCATCTCAAAGAAGACTCAAATCACAGTTCCAAACACCCTAGGGCCTAGGCCTTTGAGGCCAAGCGCATTTCTTCCCTAAAATAGCCTAGACTCATCTCAAAGAAGACTCAAATCACAGTTCCAAACACCCTAGGGCCTAGGCCTTTGAGGCCAAGCGCATTTCTTCCCTAAAATAGCCTAGACTCATCTCAAAGAAGACTCAAATCACAGTTCCAAACACCCTAGGGCCTAGGCCTTTGAGGCCAAGCGTATTTCTTCCCTAAAATAGCCTAGACCCATCTCAAAGAAGACTCAAATCACAGTTCCAAACACCCCAGGGCCTAGGCCTTTGAGGCCAAGCGCATTTCTTCCCTAAAATAGCCTAGAGTCATCTCAAAGAAGACTCAAATCACAGTTCCAGACACCCTAGGACCTAGGCCTTTGAGGCCAAGCGCAATTCTTCCCAAGGCCACCTATCTTTTATTATAGAGTTCTACTTAAATTATTAATAATCATTCGCACCTGCTCATATACAAATTATCGTAAACGAGACAGGCCCCCCTGCCCTCGCACGTTTCGTTCCACAAAATGCAGGTGTCGTCTATGAGAGCACCAAACACCATAGGCGCTGGTATGGTGCCCAGGATCCTCACTTTGATCCACTGAATCCCCAAGGCGAACGATCTCTGGTCGTCTCGGACGACACGCAGCGTCGCGGAAAGTGCGGGCATCGTGCAAAGGAACGTTATGAACATGTTACAAAAAGCGAGGACGATGAAGGGCCACAGGTAAGAGCAAGCTGTGTTGCAGGTAGTGTTTATCGCCTCGTAGGTGACCACGTCGTTCCCGCTAGTTAGATTCATTGCTGGCGTACGTATGCAAGTGCACTCTGAATACACCTGCAAAATAAAAATCATATGTAATTAATTGAAAGGCACATTAAAGGGATGTTCCTGTCTAAAGCTCACAAACATAGGTGATCTTTAGGAATTAATTAAAGGAAAACTGCCATAAATAATTTAATGTGACTCTTTGCATTATATTAAGGATATCTTGAACTGTAAAAATATAATTTTTTTTCTAATTAATCATTGCAAATCGTACTGGGCAGTCGTTGAAGTTCAGGCGTAATATTAAGTGAAAGACCTATATATTTAAACAGAGAACATTATACGCATTCTAAAGGCAACACGAAAGAAATATTCAAAACGAGGGCAAAATTAGGTTAAAAATATCTCCTAATGCAATCGTGACGAACCTATGACCTGCGGGTCAGACACTGAGCCACGAAGGCTTTTCCAATGACCCACGCGTTGATTTTTAAAAATTTATATTTTATATCATTAAAGAGAGAACAGACTATCGAAAGTATTAAAAATTGAAAGTATAACAAACTTTATTGTTAACAAATTTTCGGTGTTTCCAAATTATTGGTACTCTTCTTACTACCATTCCCCCCCCCCCTTTTTTCAAACTAACGCCAGTGACTTAGTGAACCACAGGCTAGTATTAAAAAAAAATAATGAACAAAATTTGACCCACTTTTCAAAAAGGTTCGCCATTACTGCTCTAATGAGTAATCGATGTAGCTAACAGCCTTTTCCCTCAAAAGAAGTGTTAAAAATGCATAGCCTTTACTCCCATTTCAGTTTCTAACATTAAAATCCTAGCTTGAAATAACCACAGGCTCTCATGAAATTATCAGTGGCAGCCGACATTGCGATTATACGTATCGTTCCAAGAACCAGAGCACGGTTATAATGTCAGCGTGGAAGGAGATGAAAAAATGTACTGACTTCGACATCGTTTATCTGTGTCTGTTGATAACACCCCGCGTGGCAGGGCGAATAATACGTGATCCCGTCGACCCCGCATATTGGATTGAACTCGGATCTCGAGCAACCGCAGCCATTATTGCACGCGTCGTCCAGCGAGAACGACTTCCTGGAACTAACATCAAATTCATCAATGACACCAACCACCTGTCTGAACGCTCTAGAGTTCCGTTCCAGCGGTACAAACTCAGCCTGACAAACAAGCACGTACCTTGTCTGGTCAGAATAGGGAACCGTGACGCCAGCGAAGCTCAAGTTCGGGCAATTCAGGACGAAGCACAGAGTGAAAGCTATGCAAGAGGCAGTTGCCAGCAGGCAGAACTTCAGAATTCCCGAGCAAGGCAAATTAAATCGTTTTATGAGATAACCACCGAGAAACGTGCCACCACCGCCGGCCGGAACCGTAACCAGGCCTGAAAAAGAGATACAAAAAGAAAAAGCTGAAAAAAGTCTCATTATGTGTTGCGCAAAATGTTCGTAAATCGTAAATAATCCGCGGGACGAGTATAAAAGCGCGGGGAACGATTTACGGCATTACAGGGCCCTCGTGACGGTAACATATCGTTCCGTCCATATTTTTTCCCTCGAAAAACAGTTTCGGTATTTAGCCGGAAAAAAAGAAGGCACGGGGAAAAATTGTCATCGATTACACACGCCACAAGAGGCAGTCGTTTGATTGATTATAACGGAAAGTTTCGGTATTATTCACCCATTAGCAGCGCGGCCGAGCTAGCGCTGACGTTGAATTGATTTTCGATCAGCTTCGGGAGGAACGCGGCGAAGCCAGCGATCAGCAATCCCTCACTGGCACCTGCCAGGTTCAGCATGAAAAATCCTGGGTTGCCCAGCAGATCGGTCAGGGCACGTGGCAACTCGCGGATTTTCGAAAACGCCTCCCCCGTGTCGCTTGTGGCCGATTGCTTCGGCTTCTCGTGCGCCTCAGACACCCTCTCCTTCGCTAGCTCCTCCGAACCTGAAGGAACAAGACGTTGGTTGGCAAAAGCTGCAGGGAAAACGGGCGCTTGCTTTCGTAAGGTGTTTTAACATGGTGTCAAATACCAGGCAATGCTGCTGGGAACGCCAGTATCGGTATGGCGATTATGAAAGAGATGACAGCTGCTCCTAGAAAGCCTATCCACCAGGCTCCCACCCACACATTGCTGTCCGGTGTCAAACCGATTCTGAAATTCATTTTTGTTGGTGGTTATTCAAAGTCGCTTGGAAGATTGTCAAGTTTTTTAATTGTTCTTCATAGTTTCTATTTCGCTTAGTTTTAGCTTTACGGTTAGGCTTCTTGAAGCCGGGAATCCACCTGGAAGCTAAGTTATGCTGTGCTATTCTATGCTATGCTATGCTATGCTATTCTACGTTTTAAAAAAAACAGTATCAATACATCATTCTCTACCAAAAGCTACGTCTCTGTGCTATGCCTTGCTATGTTTCCGAAAAATCGTTCCCGGGCAAATCTTATGCTACGTCGAGTTAACCCGAAAAAAACAGCACAGGAACGAAGTTTTTGGTGGAAAAGGATGTAGTGAAACTGTTTTTTTTAAACAAAGCACAGCATGGTACAGCTTAGCTTAGCTTGGGGTGGAAATTATTCCATAAGCATATATTGAAGCTAATTTTCTAAACCGCAGCCTACAATTGCCAAACATAGCAGAGCATAGCTTAGCGTAACTTACACTGACTACACTGCATCCACGCAATTTACTCTAGAAGTCTCTCGAGAAATGAGGAATTGTAGTAACTTTACTTTTTCTTCAGAAATACTTAAGAAATAATTCTCAAAAAGAAACACTAGATACAAAGTAGGGTAGTAATACCATAAAAAGATAATAGTTAGTAGGAGATATCAAATAAAATTGGTTAAGTATAGAATAATAAGTATAGCATACGATTGAAGTGAGGATAGAAATAAGGAAGTTACAAAGCTATGGTAGAGACGGAGAAGATTGTAATCCGTGAGGAACAATAATGATGTTCATATATGAACATATATGTTCATATAATAATAGATTTTGCTGTACCTATCCTCTGGTAATATTTCATTGCTACATAGTTTTAATAATGCAAACCGATTTAATTAGATGAAAAGCGTCAGGAAAAACGGTCTCGAGGAAACTTTTCTTGCAGATAGCCGAGACGTAGATCGAGGACGTTACATTTGCAATCTGAAATCCTAGTCTCGAGCAGCGCGTAAGATTGATTGCAATTCACGGGAACGCTGGATACTTATTCCGATCTTTTATTAGATTTATGCAGGACGATGTGCTGCGATCGATATTTCGTTCTAAAAGCCCCAGTCCGCCCGGATTATTTTCGATACGGGTGTCCTCCTTTCGTGCAAATGAAATTATCGCTTAGCGATGGTGGACTTAAAAATACCAAGAGCGAAAATAATTAAACACCGACCGTATGAAATTTTCAAGTGGGGCAAAGCAATTAAATAAACCTGACGTTTTTTATAAATTCGGAGAACTAAATATTTACGAGATCCACTATGTTGCTTCTACTTCTTAATGTTTAACATGACATCACTCGATCCTACCTACTAGCATTTTTTCATTTTTTGAGATACCTATGTTGAAATATTTGAAGTTCCACACGTCTTTTACCTTTTAAGTAAAGTTCGAAAACTCTATGAGCTTCGTAAAGATTTATAAACAGTTTAATGTATTTAACCTGACTTCTTTTAAAATGGCAAAAATATCTTATCTAAAACAATTAATTAATTCGTACGTTAATAAAACATTCCCTACGAGGGAAAATTATATTAGGCTATTACAAAATAATGACAACATGTTTCAATTTGAATGAACGAAAATAAATATGGTAAAAAGTAAATGCTAAAATCTCAGTTTCCTCGGTTGTTTCAAAATGCTAGATAGGGCATTTTAACTAAAGAGGGTAGCATAACTGTCATACGAAAAATAAGGCTACACGCAGAATGTGGTCGAATGAACGTGACGGTCTTCTGGGAACAAATGTGTGAGCAATGTTGGATCCACAAAGTTTCCCTCGGTTTATTTAATCGCTGTTCGATGAAAAACGACGAAGAGAATGCACCGTGATATTAAAACTATCCAAGCGATTTTTCTTCATACTTTTTAAACGCTTTAACGCACGGCTAGATATTAAACGAAAGTTAGACAAAGTGGGGCGTATATTGCGCGTAAATAAAAGGAAAGAGAGAGGTGGATTTAAACGGGAAAAATGCAATTATCCCGAAACAGTGGCGGGCAGTTCATCCCTCTGCGCGGTGAGTAGGCCAGAACTGCTTTCCCGTGGCAACTTCCGCCGCTCTACCAAGCGATTCCCTCCCACCGCTTCCCTTCTCTTTTTTTAATTGCACTCGGTCAGAAATTCCCATCCAGCGAAGCTTGTGCAACTTTTCCGACTAATTTTCAGCCCTGGAGTACACCCGAAGGGGCCCTCTTTTTGCACGCGTCCCACGCCAATATGGCGGCCGGAAGTAGCCTCGAAGGGTAGCTCGATAATTTGGCAGGAGGAAAGTCCGGCAATATGGGGTTACAACGGCGCGGGAAGACGACGATGTCGACGGTCGTCGGAGTAGAGCAGTTCGCGGCGTAAAGCTATCGTGACTGGAAAACTCGGCGATGGAAGGCTCGGGAAAACGAGAAAAGTACTCGAAGGCGAGGATCTGAGGTCCCGGACAAGCTGGCTGCAACAGCATCTGCCGCCGCTGCGGGAACTTTTCATTCGCCTGCGAAATTAAACGCGCCGCATATGCAACCTACTCACGAGGGATGTTCGGCAATTTGGAAATTCAAAAAATTTTGAAACTTGGCAGAAATGTTATTTAAGTGAAACCAATAAAGTAAACATTTCTTGTTTTAACAGTGAAACCCCCCCCCCTCCCCCCACGAAAAAATATCTGCGAAACCGTACAAGATATCCAAAAAGGTTTCATTTAAAGTGTTTCGGTTTTTGATATTCTACAACGTGGAGATAAAGATTTTTTGAAAAATATTAATTTTTATCAAATTTATCTCCACCACCGTTTTTTGTAAATTCTGTTATCACCATATTGACGGATATCAAAGACTATAAGATTTTGGATTCAACTTTTTTTGGACCCGGGGGTACATTGTCAGCCAAGTTGAACTGGACTGTTCGTCTTTTGGTTTTCTTTGCTGGAAAATTGTTGAAATGAGATCAGTCTGCTCTGTAAGTTTACTGCGGAGTTTCTTGGAGAATGGTGAAATGGAGTTAAAGAGGGTGGGAGTGTTATAAGTGATTTGAATGTGGCAATTAAATGAGAGGTGTAGCTGACGTTTGGCACTGTAATCGTGGTTTAATTTCGTTGCAAATTTCACAAATTAGCGAAGGATCATGTTCTTCTTATACAGTCGGGGACAAAATTATGTGGACACTTTTAAAATCGTATTACTTGTTCAAAATTGGTCCGAACAACTTGAGTTTTTTTGAGAAGCTAGAAGGATTAGTTTGCTAAGTGACGTGTTTCGTAATTTTGAAAAAAGTTGCAATTCGTCGGAATAGCAAAATAAATAGGAAATTTCATTTTTTCAACTTTTTTGTCTGTCCTCGGAATGAAAATTCAAAAAACCCGTTTGTAGATTTCAGTAAGTTATATACGTGCCTAAAATTTCATCAAAATCGGTTAACGCTGCTCTGAGCTATAAACGCTTAAATATCGCAGAATAAGGTCGAAAATTGCGGAAATTCACAGAAATCAGCGATTTTCGACCTTATTCTGCGATCTTTTATCGTTTATAGCCCAGAGCAGCGTTAACCGATTTTGATGAAATTTTAGGCACGTACTGAAATCTACAAACGGGTTTTTTGAATTTTCATTCCGAGGACAGACAAAAAAGTTGAAAAAATGAAATTTCCTATTTATTTTGCTATTCCGACGAATTGCAACTTTTTTCAAAATTACGAAACACGTCACTTAGCAAACTAATCCTTCTAGCTTCTCAAAAAAACTCAAGTTGTTCGGACCAATTTTGAACAAGTAATACGATTTTAATAGTGTCCACATAATTTTGTCCCCGACTGTATAAATAAAGAATTCGTGCACGTATAAATAAAATAAGCTGTTCAATGAGCCATATAATAATTTGCATAAGAATGTGGATATGGAAGTTCGATATGAAATGTTAAATAAAATGAGATGTTGGAGAAGTTGTAATGAAAATCGCGGATCCAATTCTTGTAAATCCTCTGAACTAAATCTTAGTTCATAATACTTTCTGATGTTAATATCAAGTTTAGCAGTCACTCCGAGCGACAGTGCATAACTGTCCACGCGCAATCGATTCGAAAAGACGTGGAAGGCTGTTTTATCGATTGACAAAGTCTATATTCCTAGCAGAGGCTTTACGTAACCAGTCTTTTTTTTCATCGGTATTACGTATGCCCCAGGCGGTGGGCGTAGCTCATTTTTTTCGCGGTGAAAGCAGACTACGTAAGGGTGATTGATCACCCGGAAACGGCTGACTAACTGGGCGATCATCCCTTAGCGGACTTAACTGCATTTGCTAAGCTGACAAGGAGTCACCGTTTTGCCCTCCTCTTCGCCTGTTTTTTCGACATCATCTATGTCACCACTGATCTTTAAATGATACTCAGCTACGAACTCTCAAATTCGAATTCACTCGCTCATATTCGAAATCACAGAAGAGCAAATTAATTTTCCAAGGGAAACTTTTGAAATGGAAGCAATGCTTTTCTGGGTGCTCAGTGCACTGAAAGCGGAGGATGTTTACTTTTATTAAAATTTTTATTTAACTCCTCTGTCCGCTTGCTTGTTTTCTGTCCGTTTGTTTGGTTAAAATCTTGCAATTCAATTTTAACGCGCTTCCACGAATCCAATCGATTTGAAACTGCAGGCATATGTAGTTATGATGACAATACAAAATTGAGAAAAACTCACCCTTGAAGGTGTGAAATATTGCATCTTCTACAATTTTAATTTATTTCCTTAAATCCAATCGACTTGAAATTTGATAAAAATAATTGTAATTTGTCAAAAATTAATAGCAAATTGTTGAAAGAGAAAATGAAATGTCCGTATATACCCAAATACGGTGCTCATTATTTACAAAGGGATATTTCGGCGGAGAATTCCTAAGAAAAAGATTGGTTGCAAAACACAGACATTAAAAAGTACAAAATAAAAAATATATAAGAAATCTTTTTAAGCGTAAATAAAGTCAGTTCACTTAAAAAAAATTTCATGTTTTTTTTATACAGTGGTGGTCAAAACAAAATTTAAACTCTGCACATTGACAGAAATGTGATAGTGTCATTTGAAACAATTATATCTTAAAATTTACGTCCCATAAAATGGGGGCGGGGTTCTCAAATTTTTATATGTCTGTGTAATAAACTTAATACTACTTTTTACATATTATGATGTCATCCTCAAATTACTGGATATAAATTTTAATATATAATTCTTTCTAATGGAACTGTCTTACTTCTGCTAGCATTCACAGTCTTTGCTTTTCACGTCTACTGCACCCGTGTAAAAGAATTTCCAAACATTTTTAAATGATTCAAGTGTAGTGTTTGCGACAGTAAATCTTAACTTAGTTTAGGGTATTGTGTTCTACAGATATTTTCATGGGAAAGTTGCAAGAATTCTGAATACAGTGACACCCATGCGACGCCCCCGCAACTGTGACGCAGTTAAGCGTGAAATGTGAAGAAAGGTCCTTTCGACTTTTAATTTCAGTCTCCTTCGGACCACTTCTTGCTCCTCCGCCGCACCCTTCTTACCTTTTGTCTTTCGTGACGTAGGCTGTTACCATAATAATTTCTTGGCTTCGCGGGCTTTAAAGAAGACAGCCTGGGCCTGATTTATTAATCACAGGAAAAATGCGCGTTCGCGGAGAAGCCATTATTCCACAAAATTTTATGCTGCTGACGTTTTATCGAAATTGAAAGGGAGAGATGAAAATTGCTTCATGGCTGACTGCGCGGGTCATGGTAATAGGAAATGGGGATGAAAGTTGGTGTAGAATTACAATATCATGTTTGGGTCCACTTCAAAAGTGCGCGGGAAAATTAAATACTATGTGAGGGAATATCGGTGTAAAATCATGAAACACGTTGGTTAAATATAATATTTTTGAAACAAAGTTATAAATAGGTACTGGAAGATAAATTATAATGAGTTGGCCAAAAAGTAATGTCGGATCTCTGCAGTAGGTGAATTTTTTGTTTCAAAACCAACCACTGTTCCGAACCTGTGGAATATTCTATATAAAAGCTGACACTTCAACGCGTAGTTTCAAAAAGAAATCATTACGATTACTTAAATTTTCTTCAATAAATTTACCTTGTTTTGAAAATGAATTGGTATATAATGGGAAGTTATACCGCTGAGCAATTCTGCTCTTTAATTTCCGCAAAGTAAAAAATGTGGTACAAACAATAAAAAAGATTTCCCATTTAATATTTGATGGGAGGATCCGGATTGTGAATCAAAACAGTCAATGCGTTGTTTAATAAAGTTTCGGATAGGTATTAAAAAAAAATAACTAAAAAATCCAACATTACTTTTTGGCCAACATGATAATTATAAATAACTTATCTGACCTAAATACATTAAATTTATTATTACTATATTCTAACACGAAAACTATGAGCTTGCGAATAGTTTTTATGTATCTACAGAAATCCTACTTAAATTCCATCTACATGTAACACACTCTAAAAGAAACAAGAAAGTACTGTAATCACAAATATCTTGTGTACACTAAAAGACTTGTATAGGAATACACGAAAAACAACGTCGCGCCCCACTCACAAAACCATAATCACGAAAAAGATCACCCTCACATTTACATCAAAACAACACCCCCATTATACTCCTGCACCCCACGAAACCCAGAAAATCGTCTCTTTCATTCATCAACGCCGTGCACACAAACACACACAAAACAATCGAGTCGCACGTTCACAGTTGTAGTAAAAAAAAGAAAGCGTAAACTGTGAACGGTGACAGAAAGGAGATAGTTCCATTAAAAAGATTTATATCCTAAAATTTACATCCTACGTTCTCCATTATACAGGGTGATCCAATAAGACTCACCACCCTGAATATCTCCGAACTCATGAAAGTAAGAGACAAATAGCTACCAAGCAATTCCACCAGCAGAAAAATGACACTAAACAATTTTTTTACTCTCCAAATTTTCCTCTTACTTCCATGGTGCCGGAAATATTCAAGGAGGTAAATCTTATTGGTCCACCCTGTATACCAGTTACACCAATACAATAAGAAAGCCTTACTTAGAATTAAGCTTCATACGCATAAAAATCTGAGTTTGAAATTTTCTTTTGACCACCACTGTACCAAAGCAGCAACAAAAAGAACACGCGAGTAGTCGAATAAACAGCGGGGAGAATCGATAGCGCGCCGTTTTAAAGATTCGAAAGGATAGAACGAATGCCAGAGATACTTTACACAGCCGACAGCTCGATTTACCTGTGGATATTCAACGGTACGCATCTCCGCGAGCAGAGAAGGAAGGGATTAAAAAAAAAACGGGGGTGGGATGTAATCAGCGCGACCAACGATTAATTCGATTCTCACGTGCATCGCGGCGGAGTGACTCAACGAAGGGGCTGGGGGTTGCTCCGCGGGGAAGCGAGTAGACAAATGGAACTTGATTGTGCTCTAAGTGTCGGGGGGGGATGAAGTGACAGTTTTGAAGGGTAACATCGGCGTCATCGTCAAACATTGGTTCACCGCTTGACATTTTCCCCATGGGGGAGGGGGCGTCTGTATATGCTATATCCATGGGGGTTACATGCACTATTAATCGCGGCCCATTATACGCCCTGGTGGTCCTTCGGGATATTTTCAACGGGGCGGACGCTCTGCGTCGAAGACGCCCGGTCGAAGATTTTGTAAACCGCCTGGAGTTTGTTTCCCTGTGAATGGACTTGAAAATGTTACACTGGAGAAGTTGTACGTGCAAGCTGCATTTCGTATTGACGCCTGTCGAATTAAGAGGCAACATACAGGGTGAGTCAACGTACATTTAAACTCATTAAATACATCAATCCATTTAAAAAAGGATTGATGATCCTGGAATTTTTTAAAATATGACCTTGAGAAAAAAATCTTCTCCACCACAATAATTGTACCTCTGAAGCAAACATATTTTTTCTTAGACTTTTTCTCGTATCATTAAACACAAAGGAAAAATTTTAGGCTTAAATAGATGACTCATCCTGTAAACTCAGTATCTACTAGAAAAATCTGGGTGAACTTTGACAATTTCCTTTTCATTGAAAATATTTTTTACTATATTTTTTTTTTGTGTTTCTGTTCTAAATGAATATGTCTGAAATAATAATTTTAAATTATAGAAGCGTTTAGAGTGAAATGGGTTTAAGAGATTTTGAAATTTTAGGAACGCGGTGAAAAATACGTGGCCAGTATTGGTGAGTTCTACATCCATATTAGAACGTGTATTCTGTGAATACCCGAATTAAATATTAATACATGATAATGCAATAGTAATTCTATGGTCTTCATAAATCCAGAATTTATTCTATCTTTACCGATCTACATCCCCTACTTTTAATATTACTCTCACTATTATAGTTCTCTGAATATTTTTTTAATTTTCGAGTTGCCTTTCTTCCGCAAACATGAAAACCATCGGGGCTTACACCAACCCACATACCAAACTTTCATCAAATTCGCTAATCCCAATTAATCTCCGCCCCACACAAGAAAACTCAATTTCCTCGCCAGAAGGGAGATTGACCAAAAGAAAAATTAATAAGTATCACAGGGCGTCGGGCGATAAAAGGACGGTGAATATCGGAATCAGTCGCCTCATTATCGTTTAAACGGCAAGGAGCCTCTAATTAAGCATCGCAAACGCGTTAGAACGTCCAACGACTTTTTCGATCGTCCTACGTTAACGACGTGTTTCTTCCCCCCGCCTCTGTGGACAAAGTGTCCTTTCAAGGCCGTGAAATGGCAAAAATAGATCATAAAAATCCGATACTTTGTACACCGAGTGGCCCCTCTGCTGTTAACTCGATATCTCCCGGGCGTTATTCGTAAGGCGTTTAAAACAAGATCCCGACCAACCATGAAAATCCAGTTTCCACGTTCCCGCCGCCGTTTCGAGGGAATTTTTATCCTGAACATTTTTCACGGGGCCAGACCCCGCTTGCCCGATTAATTCAAGGATTCGGCGACATGGATTTACGCCTAAGACGCGGGAATAAAGTTCAAACTCGCTGGTACCTGGGCCGCGAGAGTCGCGAGCGTGCACGGGTGTGCTCGGAATGCTCGCGGCGAAGCAACTAGGTGGAGTATCTAGGGTGTGAGGGAATAATGGCCATGGATTTCCGGGGAATGCGTGTACACGTGTAGAGTAGTGCATAGTCAGCAGAAAGTTTAAGCTATGAAGGGTCATAGGAATAACATAGTTCAATTAAAAAGAATTATATCTTAAAATTTATGTTCTCGTCCATAAGTCGAGGGATATTTGCTTGTTTTAATACTTGACACTTGATTATTGAAATATTAATCCAAGTTTCTGAAGTGACTTTATTATTCTATTTTGTTAAATGTACTTATTTCACTTGTGATAGGCTTCAAAATATGAACAATTTAAAGGAAATAGAATATAATAATGAAGTGCAAATCATGCCATGGCAGCCACAGGTGCCCGACCGTAGCTTAATCGAGAAATTGTCGGATGAACTGGATTGAAAAGTAACGAAACGTACCCAAAATCGAAGGGGAAATTGTGGAAGGAAAGGTGAAAAAAATGAATCGAAAGAATGCAGCTACTACAGTTCCAAAATTGCGGGACTTCCCGGAACATGCAATATGCTGATGTAAAAAAACATCGAAAAGTCCTTTGCCGTTTCGGGATCCAAGGCTCCGTTCTCGAGATATTAACAGTTGAGTATGAGCGGTCCAAGTTTCGAGCCGCGCAGTTTAAAGCCGAAACAGCTGAGCGCGGAGCAGTCAGCGCTCGCACTCACGCGCGGGAGGCACGCGTGCTTACAGATCTACGCACACAATAGAGCCGATCGCACTGGTTCAAACCATGAAAATGAACCAACGCGATCCAACTGTGAGTGTGAACCATTGAGCTCTATACTAACTGGAGAGTGAACAGAGGCGGCCGATCAGACAAGGAACACAAATTAGTGGGTAGAGCTGTCCCTGTCCCGCGCGGCGTCTATACCGGTCTATACGGTCTATACCCCCACCACACGCAAATTTACTACAGGATAGTAGAGATATAGAGAGGGATAGTAGGAAGAAGAAGGATACATTCACCCACTATTTTCATTTCTCCCTGATCGCTGTCGCCTCTACTTCTTCCCACTGCTGTTCACACTCCACTTAGTATAGAGCTCAATGGTGTGAAGAGTGTATACTGTATATAGTTATAGCGGCCATATTCTGACGAGGTAGATACTTACATCGAATGGAAGAAAATATAAATATATATATATATATATATTTCCGGAAAATTTTTAACATACAGTGTGTTTAAGTGTTAACTTTATACCATAATATAGGTCACTAGCTTTACTACTCGGCTCCGCCGGAAATTTAGATTCTGATTTTATAAAAAAAATTTATTTATTTTTTGTGAAAATAGTCTCAATCGTCTGGATTAGCTAGGCATAATGAGCAGGGACACGTTTCGTGGCCCCAGAGTTTACCATTTGAAAGTTTTTAGGCGACAAACACAAACACATTCTGCTTTATATATTAAGATTTCATAGTGCAAAATCATTCTCCTACCAACTTTACTCAGTGTACGTTTTCGAGAAAAGTTATGAGGTAACCAATATTCTGCCACTACTGTGCAAATTAAGCACAGAAAAGCTACACTATTTGAAAACAACCATACTTTCTATCTAACATCATCATAACTCTCGCAAATTATAAACTTGTGTCTTAGGTCGTAATTAAGAACTTCACAACTAGTTTCTCGGGGAAATGAACTCTCCACCCTATCAATAATCAATTTAACATTAGAGGCCGCTGGAATTAATTATTAAGCGAGAGCACGACACTAAATGTATTCCATTTCCAGCAACATTCTGACCTCTCCTACCTCAGATTAATGTTCAGAGGTATCAGGGGTATCTAACCCGCACCTCTCCCCTCCTGCCACGTGACAGACTGTACTCGGTATTTGCATACCGCACGTATGTCGGTCATTCTCCGTTGCACACGCGCTCCTCGTTTTGCGTACCTGCTCCACGTATTCGCTGGCACGTGTGCGCATATTGTCGGGCAGATCGGTGCAAACAGCCGATAAATCCTGGCGAGAATTTAATAAAGTTGCCGGTGACGGGCCGCTAAACGGTTCCCCATCGACGGCGTCGCGGCCGGAAAAAAAAAGCGGGAAATGCGTTTAACGCGGTAACGAGAGGCGACAAATTCCGATGGCGCCCGGCCATTACGCGTCATTCCCCATCGGCGTTCTATGCCATTCTATGAACCCTTTGCAACACGACACGCTTAATGAACATGAACAAGGCGCCCCCCGTGCACAGTGACACTTGCCCCTCGAATTACGCGCGAATAGAACCCATCAAATTCGTTTTTAATTGCTCGCAACTGTTCACGGTGCTCTCTTTCGGAGCAGACTTTCGGGAGTTGTGACGCGACGGTGGCGTTCATCGATCTGGTTTGTGGCTTGCAGTAGACGGCGATTTGAAAATATCGCAAAATTTATGGGCGGATTATTTATCTTAGAAGGGAGAAAAAAAGGGTGGGATAAAATCTCGGTTGTGCTCCAAAGACTCTAAATGTAAGTGAAGTAGAATTATTTTATACTATATCGACATTCAATAAACATAGTGGAAATAAGTCGAGGCAGCTTTTCATTGGTTACTGAAATAGACATCTAATTTGTATGAAAATGCAGGTCGATGAAGGACACGTACGACATTGCATTCATTTCGTATTCCACCAAGGGAAATCGGCAGAAACAACTAAGTAGAACTATGTATAGGTACAGGGTGTCCAAGTATTGATGGTACAACCGAGCAGGGGGTGATTCTACATGGAAAAAAATCGAAAATATAGAATAAATTTTTTTTCAATTCAGACTTTATGTATTATTTTCATTTACAAACCCACTGTAAGTAGACAACTAGAAATAACACGTAATATTGATAAGGTATCAACGTATGATACTAATGGTATTTGTAAATGACACATTAAATACACGTGTTAAGTGGACACATATGTATATCGAAGAATATGCAAAGTTGATTTTCTCGAAAACAAAGCCTCAAATGAAAAATAATTATTCTATATTTTCCATGTAGAAGAGAAGACAAAAAGAGAAGACAAGGGAAGAGAGACAAAAAGACTCAATGACCTAAGTTGATCGATGCCAAACTAAATGCAATAAGTTTCACCAAAATCGGTTCAGTAGTTACGGAGAAATTCGCGGACAAACATAATACATAACATACATACATACAAACACCTCGAATTGAGAATCTCTTTCTTTTTGAGTCGGTTAAAAAACCAAAGCAATCGGAGGCGGACACCTGGGAACCTCTCCTTGTGAGACACCCTATATATGAGACTTATGGTGAAGGTGTTTCATCTGAGAGTAGGTATGTGAAAATTGGTTTCAGAAATTCAAAAATGGTAATTTTGTCGTTATAGTGACAAGCAACGTTCCGGCTTGCTAGGGTTTTTTATTAGCGTATCCTTGATCATTTTACTGTGATTATTTCTCTCAGCTGGATTCTGATCACATTGCATGCGTTTTGTATATGTTCGTGCATTTCTGAAGAGTTTTTATTCAAGTGGAGTACCTTTGAACTCTGAAAGACTTTATAAGTAGAAATCGAATGGATTGAAATTCCATCTTCCAAATAGATTCTGGTCAAGGTTTTCTCAAGCTTGAATAAAATATGCATTCTACCTATCCTTTACAATTGAAGACTCCTCATAGATAATACTGTAAGTGCCAAAATTTAAAATAGTTTTCTACGTGCCAATGGTAATACTATAGTATAGAATTTTATTGTTGGCACTTACAATGTTTTCTGTAAGGACTCTTCAATTATTTAGTGGCATTCCTGCTATATATTAAAGTGGCTATATCTAGTAACCAATAGTTTCGTTGGCTTGTTGGTAAAACTGACCAAGTCTACATTTTTAAAAAAATGAAATTTCGATCTTTAGCAAATGTGAAGTGCATTATCTTCGACGAAAGACCAAACTCTTTTTTTTTAAAGAAAGTGTACTTAGTCAATTTTACCAACAAGCCAATTAGGACTGACATGTGTGAAATCATCGAGGAAGAAAATTCCATCTATCAAGGTGCCGATAAAGTCGCATTCATAATACTTTTAAGAGCATGCTATTACTATTCAAAACATTAATCGGAACTCACTCTGATGGGTCCACGGTGATGAAATCCGTGTACAACTTCAATAATTCCCCACCGATCACGTAGCCCAGAGCAGGTCCTATTATAGCCATTGTGTAGAATATTCCTAGACACAGAGAACACATCTGATTACACCTGGAAATTTCAGGGAGCAACATACACACTGTTGTTCTCCAAAATTACGTAGTGTTTCTTATTAATCGTAGCTTGATTTGTAAAGACTTCAATGAGCAACCTTGAAGTGTGAATTCTGAAAAATCCTTCACAATTATCTTGCTTGACGTATTTATTATCTCTGATGTGTTTATTTATTTCGTCCTCGACTACAATCTTCTCATAACTTAGTGGTTACGAAAGACGACGACAAGCATCTTCTACCATTTCTTACCTACGTACACAGAAGACATCTTTTTCGAGACGTTCTCGTCGAGGTACGTAACACCGAGCGTATAGAAAGGGGCAGACCCCGCGCCGTGCAGAAGTTGAGCCATCAGAAAGATAGTTAAGTACAGTCCACTGTAAGGTTCGTAGTCTGCTTGGCCCACGGACCCGTTACAGGGCAGCTGAATGGTAAAAATACACAAGGGAATTGAGTGCAATTTAATTAGCAACCGGGTACACGCGAAAATTTTGTGAAACACACGACGTTATATGTTCGACTTTCTCCTCTAATACGCGAGAATATTGTAATTAAGCAGCGAACAAGAAGCGTAAAAAGTCCACTAATTATAGTAGCTTTAATCTAAGTTAGAACGTAAATCTTTGCACTTGGAGGAATTAATGAACCCGCAGAAGCTTTTTGCATTTTTTGTATGGTGCCAACTATGTGCTGTGAAAAATGTCTGTTCAATATTCATTTTTAAAAGTTACTTTTCCTCTTATGATTTCATATACTCTTACTTATCCAACAAACTGGAAAAAATTTACTTGACTGATTTGCAAAATTGAAAGTGGTAAATTCGATTTCATGATGTTTAGCGTGAAAGCCCAAAATAGTCACAATGATAATAATTACCTAGAGCAGAAACACCTCTATTCTAGTACCAATAAAACAAAACATTGCATTTATATAGTTGTTAAACCAGCCACAGCACAACTGACATTTTGCTTGGCGTGAAAAAGAAGGAACCACATGAGATGTAACGCACCAATTTTTATTCTACTTCGTAGGTAGATAGAGAACTGAAAAATACGACACGTGTTAATAGTTAATAGCACAACCTAATAGTTTACGAGATATTTAGGAATAAAAACAGCGGACCGTCTACCAGCCAATATGTTACTTTACGTGTAAGTTATAAACTTACAATTTCTGTGCAAGTTTTACGTAAGAAAGTGATTATGAAATTATTTATAATAGAGTATAATTTTATGTATAAATTAAAGCGAAGAATAAAAGGAAAAAATGTGGAAACACCATCAGGTCATTTCTTTATCTGACAGAAACGTCTGGTAATTATTGTCCGCTGTGTTTATTGCTAAATATCTCGTAAACTATTATTAGGAGTTTGAGCAAACGGCGGAACACGTATAAAATATTTTTCAGCCCTCTATCTACCTATGAAGTTGCATAAAAATTGATCCGTAAAACCTCATGTGGTTCCCTTGTTAAAGAAATTCAGGATTGCTCCAAATAAGTAAAATCTGTTGGTGGTTGTTAAGCAAAGTGAACAAACGATGAAACTTTAATTCCATCGATAGAAAGTTGCTTACCGAACGAGACGACGTATTCGTCACCCTCTGGCATATATTCTCCGATTGCTGGCCGCCTCTATAGGGTCCAGCGATGTAATGTGGGGATGCAAATAGCAGACTTCCTATGCCTAAGACTAGAACTCCTACACCTATGTACCTACGAAAGATAATCCGTATTCCCTGGGTTAAACGTACCCCAGAAATATTCATGGAAACAATTCGAAACTACACATGTTCACCCTATCGGTGTACTATCGATTACCAATCGAATGGTATCGGATACACTCGAGGAACACGAGCGAGACCCACAAGTGTCGAGGCAGCAGAACGAGGTGGAAAATAACATCGAGGTTATCGGTAGTTGACGGTTAGAATTCGTTAGAATATTTATGGAGCTGATATCGGTAGGTACTATTGTAGAAATAGGTTTTGTAATTCCTGTATATTCGGGAGCCACAGAAAAAAAGACGATCTCAGGTAATGGGACTCGAACCCACGATCTTGCGAATCCTCTGTGTACTGGTCAGCCACCTGATCAACTTATTCCGGGCTCCTTTTTATGAGGGTATTGACACCTTGGGAGCCGTGCTATTTTGAAAAATGCCCCTTTATGTACGTGAAGAAATTTTGTAAAAACCAACTCCGAGTTTGATCTCTTTTTAAGGGAAGCATTGACTCGCGGACAGTAGTTTCGATGTTTCTGAGAAAATATTGTCGTGAAAACACGCCAAAGCCATGAGCAGGACGCAAATGCCTCGGCGTAGAAACAGGCCGACGCCACTCACAGTGTTGATATTCATAGGCAAGATTTTTATAGAGGTATGAGTTTGCACCTTGGTTTCGATGCTTTAGACCGCCCCCCTAGGTAGCTCACTGGAACAAGCAGAAGGAAACTGGCTATATCGTATCCACCTGCTATCAGACCCGTCTGCGATGACCTCAAACCGAATCTCCTTTCTATCGTGGTGATGACCACGTTCACGAAACCGTTCACCACCATTCCTGGAAAAAGCACGACACAATGGTTTGGAGTTTGAGTGCAGTTTGAGTTTCGCCAAACAGCACTACGTCATTCTAAATAACAAGGGAACTTCTGTGACCCGGAAATTCCGATTTTTTGGAAACTTTGCAGATTTGTAGGGGATACGGATAGAAGTATTAGAAAAATTTTCTTCTGCTTTTTTTTTGGTTCTGCAGTGTGGAAACACCCTATGAGTGGTTTACTCCTACCTTTAAGAAGGTTAATGTGTGATTTACTATTTTCCTGCACTTACCTATATCTGGCAAATTATAGTAGATATAAAATCATTGTTGCAGTGAAAATTTAATGGTTTTTATGTTGTATAAAGTTCTGCAATCAATTTGGTTAAAATTTGAAGTTTAAGCAAAAAATGTTCCCCATTGCAAATTTTAAATAATTTCATTGCATAGTTTTTGTACAGCAAATAAAAGATTAAATTTTCATTGTAATAATTTTTTTTATATCTAATGTAATTTTCAAGATATACAGGAAAATAGGAAAACACACGTTAACATTTAAGGGATGTTTTCACGATGAAGAGGCGAAAAGAATAATTGTCTGATACTCTTATCAAGGTGTCTTACAAATCTACGAAGTTGAAAAAATCGAAATTTTCCAGTTATCGAAGTTCCCTTGTGAGTCTTGAATATATCATAGCTTGATGAGTTATGAGTGAGAAAAGTTAGTGATATCGCAATTGCGACGTAGAACAATGAAGACACTGTTTAACGTTGCTAAAGCTTCGTTCCCGTTAGTGAAGTTTACTGGCTTCGAGCGACTTAAAGCAGTAAACTTGACTAATCTGAACCTGTCATTTACTTGAATTCAAGCGACTTGAAGCCAGTAAACTTGACTAATGTGAACGAGACATAAGACTGGAGATTACTTGAATAAATTGACTACTTCGATGATTCAGTTTGAAATTGACGAAGGAAACGTTTAATAGCGATCTTAACTTTTCTGAAGAAATGTAACTTAGAAAACAAATGATTTTTTTCTCATAAAGAGGCCTTTTTAGACCGCTTGGATCATTCTGCACGTAGATAGTCAGAGAATCCGGGGGAAGTTGGTACGTTTCTCAATTTTCAATTTCTGTCATTTGCGTTTGAATTAATTCCTTATAAAATACATTTATAGAGCAATAAATAATAAAACCATATGTGAAAATGACTTTAAAAACTCATCTATACATGAATTAATCAATATTTCTTGAGTTGGCGATGTTAGGTACACTTTTTTCAGGGCCCGATTTTTGCATGTCTTACGTTTTCGAGTCCTAATTAAAAATTTGCAGGTTTCAACGATTCTAACTTAAGCTACATGAAAAATGAATAATTTCTCTTTACTTTGAAACGAACTGCATGCAAAAATACCTATTATTATTCAATGGACGGCGATTTAACTTTTACCTGGCGATATTAGGTACAATCACCCTATAGATTAGAAATTAACAAAGATGTAGTTGCAAAACTAAACAGATTTTTGAACAAATAGAGATGAAACATTTTTATTTGAATTTAATTGACAGACTGAACGATAAAAAATCAATCACTTTCCAAGTCTGAGTAACAATTAATGCTTGTATAATTAGGAATACCCTCGACGCATTTCATGTGAGCTCATTTCATACAAAATATGTATTGAATCCATTCATCACCGTGCTCAGATTTTGAGAACGTTTGGGGACAAAGTAAACACAGAATATCCTCGTTTTCCGATTCTAATTCATTTTCATAATTTGCAGATTTTTTATTAGTTCCTTCCATTATATTTTCCTTACTGATAGATCTACTAATATAGGTACAGCACTACTACATACCGCTGATTCATGCTATTCTTGCGCCACCGTGCAGGAAGCATCTATCGAATTTATATTTCAAAGCCCGCCCGAGTCATCCAGCATCTGTTATTTTTAATCCTGCACGCGTACTCCAACCGGAAACTACCGAGCACCGAATAAATCCACTCGAAGGTGTACAAGCGACGGTATCCCGACTTCCATCGAGCCAAAAACGAGCGAAACGTCCAGCAAAACCGTTCGATCGATGGCCCTTCACATTCAAAATAAATCCCGCGCTCCCGTGACGCGAGTATCGCCTAATAATCCGGGACATTCGGAAAAGCTGCCGCCCATCAGCCGTGCGCGCGCCCATGCAGGTCCGCGTGCCGCGTGTAAATGAATCAGAAGGGTAAACTAATTCAATCACGTCCCCCCTCGGTATCCGCTCACCCTCCAAGAAATCCTCCCATCGTACGTAAATCTATTAAACACTCCTTTACTCCCTAATCGCTCCTGCCTCTATCAGCAGCGGTTGCCGCGGCAACAAACAGTCGCCAACAATGCATCGAGAGTTACGCGCAGAACTGTGAACCGACTGCGGGAACGGCGAACATGGATTCGGCAGCGAGGTTCAATTCACTTTGATCTCAATTCTCTTGACTCGCGCCCCCTTCATCCTCCCCGAAAAAAAAGGTACCAAAAATCCAACTTTCGCAGGGCCACGAACACGACCCCCGCCACCGACACGCTGCCACCCTCCCACGCTAGTTAACCGATACCCATCGAATTAGCGCGTTCGCAGCCGCTCGCGTGCGGCAAGGAGCCCATTCGAGTGTCGCTGTATCCGGTGGCTGTCCGCCCGGAAAATTAACCACCTTCGTTTCCCATTGTGCCGCTAATGGGAGAATTTTAATTAAACCCCGAGCCTCTCCGGTTGTCCCCGACAATTCATTCCTCCAGCTGGCCCGGCTGCTTGCGTGCCCCCTCCACACTGGGTTCCTCAGCGGCAGTAAAGCGCGCGCGTGCACAGGCATCCACGCCGGGAGAACTTACTCTCGACTTACATGGGAGCTTTGAGTTATATGTAGGTATGATTGCCGGCACCATTGTCCAGCAATTTGCTCGATCCCAATGGCCGCGGAGAAGGCACGAACCTTCAGAGGACGATTTCTTTTGTCGTGCCCCCCAGTCCTCTCCCCCTTCTTCGTGTTCCGCTGTCGGTAGAAGGGGGAAGAACAAACTTGTTTAAACTAAGTACTGCTAGTGTGCTCGCTCTTTTCTTCGCTATTATTCTCTCTGTGCACTGCCACTAGCCTCCCCCTCCGCGACCTTCATTCCTCCGCGTTCACCGCCCCTACGTCGATCGGTTTCCTTTCGACGTACACGCGCTACCCTCCCCAGCGTGCGTCAACCTCCCGCCATCGGCCCGGAAAACTCGATTTCCGGTTATCGTCAGTCACCGTCCTCTGCCACCACCACCAACCCCCCGGCCCCGCACTGTCGGTCTCCCTTCTGAAAGCTTCGAAATTGCGTTCGAATGCACGGCTATTAGTAACGCCAAGCGGGCGATATCGAGTCAATCAGCGCGCTGAGATTATGCCGAAAAATCGACGTCGGATGCGTCCCCGCGCGGGATACCGCGCCGGATCTCTCTGTTGGGTTTCTGTTATTGGCGCGAATGACCGACGTGTTTAGATTCGGGGTTTTGCGAAAGGTGGATCGGCGGTGGGCGGGATAGATTTTACGTGTTTGGAGCGCGTGAATTAAATGTGGAAGTGTAGAATGGTTTGGCAAGTTTTTGGACGAGCGAAGTAAGAACGTGGCAGTTGGTATTGGTTTGTTGATGAGGCTTAATGTTACCGCGGTACTCGACGGTGGATGTATGTGCGATAATGAATGGTCTAATGAATAACGTAATGGATATTGAAAAATGCGTGGGTTGGTGTATAGTAGTTCTGAGAGCAGTTAAAGTTAGCCTTGAATTTTAAATAGGTTAGACCGATTGCAATAGTAAATGTCTGCTATTGATTGGACTGTTTAAGTTCGAGATAATTATCGTGCTTGTGACATGAATCATCCTTTAAAATATATTTATTGGGTGTAATAGAATATGTAAAGTCAATTATATTTTCCTAAATCATAGATATGTAGATAGCTAAGAAAAAGAAGCTGGGAAAGAGACTTTTCTGAAATAACATTAATTGTCAGGCAGAAAGATCTTGCTTCAATTGTGGATTAAATTACTCAAGGGAACTTTCATATTTAATTTATTTTTGTTAAGAGTAGCCTATACTTATTAAGTATTTAGCACGTTTTGGAAGCTATATACCAGTGTGCAAAAAGATTTCGTGTTCCCTCAATTTGTATGATCGAATCTGGCACAAAAATGAATATATGGATCGACATACCGTGTTATGAGTGACGGAATTAAATGTAGATTGCATACCTTGTATTGCACCTGTCCAGCATAGCCAGAAAAGTGCCCATTTCGCGGTTCGAAATCTCTGGAGGTACAAGGGCCTGAACCAGAACCAGCCGCACTTTAGACTATCCGGCGTTCCATCCGACTCCTTTGGTACTTCCGTCTTTATTTCCGGCTTCCTGGGGCCATCTCCGAACTGTTCCGGAAAACTAGACAGCGTCTCGTGCATGTCTGGCACCCCCGACTGTAATTCACATTATCGAGGTGATACTTCGAGGATCGAATTAGCATAAACAATATGGGAGCTTAAAATAATAACGTCGGATAGTAGGTAACTGTTATTACACCTACAATAAGTTATAATTACATCATTGTAGCAAGTTGTGACTATAACAACTTGTGACTATAACAACTTGTGACAATAGCAAGTTGAGACTACATATAGCAAGATGTGTCTATAGCAGGTTATGACTGTATCCAGCTATGACTATAACAAGTGGTGACTATAGCAAGTGGTGACTATAACATTTGTGACCATAGAAAATTGTGACCATAGTAGTTTGTGACTATGGCAAGGTTGTGACCATAGCAAGTTGTGACTATATCAAGCTATGATTACAACAAATGGCGATTATAACAATTTGAGGAAATAAGGAAGTTGTGACTATGGCAAGCTGTGATTAAAATAAATTGGGAGTACAACAAGTTGCGACTATAATAAGCTGAGACTATAATAAGTTATAACTATAAGCTGTATCGAAAACGCTAAGAACATAATTTTTAAAGAGTCTCGTGTAATATTTTCCCGGTTTACTTTGATATTGAATATCAATTAACTGAAAGTATCTATTTAGTATCATAGTTACATACTTAGTTTACTATTTTACTACTTATTTACAACTAAGTACTTTGTAGTGTAAAAATATAAAAGAAAAATCTAGTTAGTTTGAAATTAACTAGGTATCTCATGTCATCGAATTGGAAGCAATACATCTTTCTTTTATTACGGATACTCCCAAGTGACAAACACATTCGTTCTTGATACAACTGTTATTGGAACCAATGCATTCTACCGGCAAAAATAAACTTTTAAATTATTGTTGATATCAATATTAATGTTAGCTTCCCACCTTTCACATTTCTTATGAAATCAAATGTCACAATCAAAACGGGCAGTTGGTACTGTCACGATGAAAGAATTACATGTTAGCAGAACGTGGAACGTTTCATATCAATATTTTTAACACTTCCTGCTTCATTCATTTTTATAATTTCCCGTTAGAACACCCATACTCTTCAGAGCATCGCTCTTCTCATCAGGTTTCAACGTTACGGACCCAATTTGTAGAATTTATACTTCGGCGAATAATTATAATGACAAATTAGATATTTCTCCACGGAACATCAATGTGTTCAGGTCTGAAGTACTTAGAGTTCTCTATGGTAGGATATGATAATTTTTTTTAAGTTTACTTTTTCAGTTATCTATTCAATTCTTGATTTTGCTATATTGTTGTTACCTAAGTCCTAACAGGTAATTTTTATTTTGTTCTTGGTGTTTTCGTAGTTTATAATCTCGCGTGCCGTAATGTATTTAATTTTTTTGATATTGTAAAAGGAACTAAATAAATAAAATACCTAAATTTTACAGAAATATCATTCGCATAAAATTAAAATCTAGCTTCTACATTCTGTGCTACAAGTAAAATACATTTGCTTTAACCTCACATTCCACACATTAAAACTTTCATATCCCATTTAAATATATCACAAAAAAATTGTCAAAGAACATGCTATCATTTCGCATCTACTAGATTATAGTTTTCCAAAACAACCTTCCCTCTTAAAACCATATCTCCCATAAACTTTACACAAAGCACCCTCACTTTTTTCCCTCACTTCATTATTCCAAACTCCATAATTCCAAAGAATTTATCCCCAATCTTCTAAAAAATGATATCGTATCCACTGCTACGATAAGCGCCTAGAAACATGCACATAGTACCGCAATGCATTCCTAAACATCGCTACCAGAGAATAGTTTCTTCCCGACCTCTCAGAGGCGTATCGATCAGGCGACATCGATAACACGTCCGCTTCCCGAAATAAACCCAGAATCCACCACTACGATAGCACTTACGCTGAATGCAAATTTATCCCTCATCTTGCCTCTTTCCTCCACCGAAACGGAAAAGGCGGTTGAAAGCGTTAACGAGAAGATGCCTCGAGTTTTCACGCGTACACTATCGGTCCCTCATCGATCGCTGCATCCTCCGCCGCGAGACTTCTTCCTTCAGCCACGTACAGCCGATCAGCCTGAGCCAGCCGCTCGTCGCTCACAAGGGCACTGCGAAAATTGCCATGCGTCTCCAGGGAAGATTTCCACGACAATTGCGGAGTCGTCGTGCGTGTCCCGTTCCAAGAGACTCGTTTTCATCGCGGGGGAAAGCGGCGTCGTATCGTAAACGAAACTTCCGCCACGCGGTTACGCTCCGCCGTTCGCCCTAACTTCCAGCTCGTTGAGACAGAGGATGGGCCTCTTCAAAATTACTCCTCTCGACTGAATAACGAATATTATCGTCAGTGCGAAGGATTCAGCTGGCTGTCTCCTCCCTTTAATTGCTACACCTGGCCCCCAACGGCGGCGCGATTTCCAATCGATTCATCGAACTCCACTTCGCGAGACGTGTCCCACTCCTCGGGACGGTTAAACATTTACAGGGGTTGTGAACCACGAACTCTTCGATCTTCGTTACCCTGGCGTAATTCTTTCGTTGGATTTCTACTTCGTTAGAGGAGTCCTTGGCGGGTCTTCCACTCCAGGGCGCATCTCCAACCGATTGCACGTTGCTTTTTATACCATCTCCCCTTCTAGGGTTTTAGTACCTTTCTTGATCGGTTAAGTTCGATTTAATTCACCTCTGACTTGCTGAAACGACCGTTCGAATGTACTTCGTTTAAAGTACACTGACTCCTTTCCTAGCGATGGGAGGAATTGTTTTTATCGCCCAGCGTAGCGGAGTATCATTTATCAAACGTCCCGATCGCAGCTTCCATCTGTTTCCCGATACGCCCTCGTCTTACGTGTGCCCGGCGTTTTTCACGTAGCGCGGGATTCTCATTGACAGCCAACTAGATCGAGAGATTCCACCTGCTCTATCGACGCGCGTCGCATAAATCCTTCGAGCAGGACGTCGCTTTCGGAACGTACTGCCTCCAGTGAAATATTCGTTCAAACAAGTAGACAGGCTTCTAATGTCGCGGGAATTTCTAATTCTCACGTATCCACGACTGTTCCACCATCGATCACTCGTATTTGAATGCAGATATCACTGTCACTAGAAGAAAACCAGGATTCAACCCTCTATAACCGAAACTTTTGGAAATAAATTAGCAAGTACCTTTCAATTTCGTTTCACAAACATTTTACTGAGAACTAAAGATTTCTAGGTACTATTTCGTAAGCCATCACCCGCAAAATAAAATTTCTTTGCATAATAAACACTTCATTTCACGCATACACCTTCCAAAGGAACTCGAAGTATTTAATTCAAGCCTCCTGAACAAGTTTCTTTACAGTGCACGTTGATCGCTTAAGCACTCGCGAGGATGAATTAAAAAAATCGAAGTCACAGCAGGTTCACGACGCTGCGCGTCGGTTGACGATCGATCAGGATCGAGCACACACCCGCGCCGACTGAGGCCGCGTGTCACACGCGACTGAGGATCGCGAGCTCGTGCTCTCAGAGTTTTCCCCGTGAGTTAAAACGCCGTATATGCTACTACTACCGCTACTCTGCCACGACAGACACCCTCTGTCCTGCTCCCACCTTCGCCGCTGCTCGATTCCCTCCCCACCATTCGCCACTCTTTCTCTGCTGGTTCTGCAACAGCCACCACTTCGTCCCGTTTTCTCCCACCTCCTCGCCCCTTCCTCCTAACCAGCTCGCCGTCTCCCTCCGTCTCTGTACCGCGCTGCTACTTCGCTCTCTCTCACCACCTCTACCACCCTGGCAACCCCTTGCCAGCGACACACCGTGAACCTAGCTGCTAGCTGTTGCTTCGGCCAGGATGCATCGAAAAAAAGCGGTTGGGCGTCCTAGCATCCGATAAGACTCATTAATTCGCGTTAATTGCGTAGATACAGCTACAGATTTCACGCTTCCCTGTGGGCGAGATCGCTGCAGTGTTCGGGGTTAAATTCTTGGAAAGCAGGGTGTGGTATCAGATAAGCTTCTACGGTTAACATTTTCGGTGATTCGAGTTCTGTTTCTGTACAAATATTTATTTAATATTTTTTGTCGAAATTCGAAAACCGATTTAACCGTTTTGGCGGGCAATAGTAGAATTCGAAAACCGGTTTCTTCAAAAGTCAGTTTTTGCATAAGTGCTGGTGATTTTGCAGCAGAAAATCATGGTTTGTTTATTTATAAAAATTGAACTATAATGTTTGACAAAATCCTACGACCAAAAACTAAATAATTCAATTAAATGCCTCTGTTCCAAGTTTGAAGTGAATCGTGGTTCACTAGTTCTCGAGAAATATTGATTACCGTTTTTGAAAATACCATTTTGAGAAAAATGATATACCTAACATACTGAATCTTCTTAGTTTTCGAATTAAATTTACGTAAATTGTACGTATTTTAAGATGCATATACAAAATTTTAAATTAAAAAAGAAATTGTCTAAATTCACCATAGTTTTTCTAGGCCTAGGTGTATGAGCCCCTTAAACCTTAAATCGCTTGTGCTGTGCAACTCTTCCTCCTGGTAAGATATAAAATATAAAGTGTCTTGACTACTCCACGTCCTCAGATAAGCTGCACAAGCATTCGATAATTTTCATTAACTTCGAGTTCCAGGACCACCTGATTTCGACGCCAGCATCGTTAAATTGCCCGATCATTTGCGAAACAAAGAGTCGAACATCCGTCGTGACCAGTGTCGCGTAAATTGCCTTTCTCGTCGAGCAGTGAGAGGGGTTTGTCTTTTGACCACGGCGAAACGACCCATCGCAAACCGAACTAAAAGGGAGACGAAACAACTCCCATCGCAAACAACGGAAGAGCCGATACAGACTCTCGAAGCTATTTTCCAGCTTCGTCGTGTAACGAGTTTCTTAATGCCTCGCTATTGAGAAACGCATTTGTCTTCCGGCGTTCCATTAACGAGAGTCGCTACCTGCTCCCGTGTACCGTCACCATTCACGCGTGTCGTTCGATAATAAAATAAAAAACAAGGGACATTTTCTGTCGATTGTAATTATAAACGGGTAGATACTCGATTGCATTACTGGGTTTCATAGTTGAGTTCTTCTTTTACATATATATTTAGTAGCTAGCTAACTAAGGTCGGGGCCAGATATATTGGCCGGTGAATTCGTTTTCGCAGCTAACGCACACCTATTCTGATGTATGTATTTCTACGCTAAGAACTCGGTTTGGCCTACACGTCAAGAGCTTGGCGCTATCCCCTCCACTTCTGGCGCACTCTTTTTCTGGCAAGGTGAGAGCGAGTCAGAAAACGTTGAGAATAGATGAATACTCCTCACAAAACTCACCGGCCAATATATCTGGCCCTGACCTTAACTACAGAGTGAGTGAATAAAAATTAAAAACTGCCACCTGAAATAACCCTAGTTATTGATTGATTTTAGCAAAAAATACTCACACGAACTATATTGTATTCAGTGGGGTTCCTTAAACGGGCGCATTTTAATTTCTTTATATCTTATATTTTCTGAAATATCTAGGTGAATTTGAGTTTTTTAAATGGCACCGTATATTTATTTTTACTGTCTTGTAGTCTATGTAGTCTGAGATGGCAGTTTTTATTGCCTCACCCTCGGTCAGTATTAAACTTCATGGAATGGGGGATAAAAAGTGAAAGATAGAAAATATGGTGATCTGGAATTTGTTTCTATCGTCGATAATCCTTTGGACGTTGATAATTTGAATGCACGTCGTGCTCCACGTGCTGGACTCCTCTACTCCCACCTTTTAATTATAGCCGCTGAACGCCTATAAGCGTTCTCCACAGTCTGTGTGTACTGAACGTGTGCATATATGAGTTTAAAGCTCTCAAATTTAAGCGAGGGGTATTTCTGTGAAGTGAATGTATCTGAAGCGTCGGCGACGAGCCTCGAAGGCGAAGTTGGCGAGAAACAAGGTGCGGAAAAGGCAACGACATGAGGAATATTTTGTACGGACTTCCGTGTGCTCGCGTTTCTCGTATCTAGAGTCGATGTAGGTCAGGTATGGTATCAAACGCCTTAGGACGTGTTTCGAATTTATGACAGTAATAACCTAAGTATGCAGCTCGAAAAGTTCCGAATAAATCATCCTGATAATATTCGCCGTCTGTAGAACCCGTGGAGGGACATGAACGAGGTAACGATTCGAGGAAATCGATGGGGAATTCTAGTTTAGTAAAGTACGATGCTATTTAGGTAAACGACTGGGAAAAATGGTCAGAGCTACTTGCTAGAAGTTTGAAAGAATTGAAGAATATTTAATATGAATAACTATCATGCACAAGTGGAAGACAAACACACATTTTTTAATTCTGGCACCTACCGTGCTTTCCGCAAGGACTCTTTAATTATATATTTAACAGAAAAACTCAATCTTCTATGCAAAATTATTATTTCTAAATGTTTCGAATTTATCTTCACACCTTTCTTATTTTCAATTCCCATACAACTAACAGAAATTAATAAATAATCAATAGATAACGAAAACAATATAACACATCTTTATTAATACATAACAATATTATATAAAAATAAAATTAATTTGCGTTGTGTATTCAGTATCGTATTTTTCCAGTCGCATTAGTGCTGCAATTTTAAATGAATTCATCGACATTCACTCAACAAGACCCATAATATAATTCTCCTTGTCGATAACTCCATTCAAACCAGCAAGTCTAGTTGTACCACTAAAAATATGCAATACTTAGAGTTTATAGGCTCCCAAAAAATGGCACGATTACACGAGCATGGGTTCGAGTAGAAACACCTCGCGGCGCGATCCCTGCGGTATAATTACGGGTTAAGGGGGGCATTTATCGGCGAAAAGGCACAGCTGCATTTGGAATTCCTTCAAGTGCAACGTGCTTGTACAGCAACGATAACGGGCCGCCGCCAGCGTAATTAAAGTCTTCCTATCTTTAGGGCCACTTCCTCTGGCAGGCACACCGAGTCGTTTATACCGCAACGTTTTCTCAAATATCCACTTCCCGAGTTGACGCCTACGCCCCTCTGATCGCGTTTTCAGAGAAAGATCCTGTCTGGAGACGCGACAGACGCGACCAGGGGTCAAGAAATACACATTTAAACAGCTGTATCTCATACATTATGAATGTCCCTCCCCTACCTTTCATTACGAAGCCCCCTTTCACTGAAACTATCCTGCAATTCGAAGTAACGTCTTCGACTGATATTGAAATTAATTAAGGGTAGTCAGATGTGACGATCTCCGAAGAAACCGAATTTTCATTCCTCACATATTGAAGGGGTTACATATGTTCTCGGCGCCTAATAATTGGTCAGTTTTGGAATTTTTTTCTTGGAGAGGTGCGAAATAAATCTAAAATTTTATAATTGTATCTTGTTCTTGGCACCTTTGTTCATATAAAAAAATTTATTTGCCACACTTTTGTCATATATCGCCGTTCGTTTTCCGCGGTTGCAGTAACCTCTGCACCAAACAGGAGGCCTCCTTATCAGGTTAGGTTATGATATTAGTTATATATATATTTATATTAATATAAATTATTTATATATATATATATATATTTAATTATATAAACGTATATATATATATATAAATTATTTATATAATAATAGATTATCTGATCATCTAACTATAAATAAATAATTTATATATAGATAGATAGGCGATCTATCTTTTTAATACATTTTAATAAAAGCTTGTTTCTAAAAAAAAAATTTACCGTAGATTATGTACCGAAAGAATAAACTTTCTGCATCATTCAGTACCTACATAGAACAACCCCGTGAAATTCACAGCATTTTTTCTAATAACTCTACACTTGGTCGTTGTAAAATAACTTTATATTACCACTCACTATCAATGTCAAAGGTCAATCCCGTAAATCCCAGATTTCTTCGCACCGCGCATCTAATTTCCCCAGTCGCCCCCGTCCAGCCAGACTATCGAGAAGGGAAACACCCCGTGAGGCATAAAAATTGCCGGGGAAACTAAATACAAGCCACTTCGTTAAACGTATTCCGCCACAGCGTTCACGGGAGGTAGGGGGGATTGGAGCCAGCCAGCCCGAGGCGTTCCTGGCGACGACGAGCAAATTAAATATCGCGTTCATTAAACGGACATTCAGCGACGATTCCCCGTTTGACGAGTCCGGCGTGCGCTTCGGGGATAGAATTGACAACACGAAGACGGAAGAAGTACAGAAAAAAAACGCAATATACGGGGCGCACCGACGTATACACGTTGTACAATGGGGCGGCGTGTGTCCACGTAGCCCCGAGTCCAGATTCGTTTGCCCAGCGCAAACGTGGATCATGCGCTTGAAAAGCGGAGAGGGATAAATACCCTTTCGGGCAGACCAATGTGGCGCACGTTTCGACGGCCACGCGACCGCCTCGACATAAATTTCGTGGATTTAATAAAGATCCATGGCTTCCGCTTTCGGGGACCGTCAGCCGCTATGGTTCTTCAGCGGCCAATGGGGATTAATTTTTGTGCACGTTCGTGCGTGCACGGCGAACCCACGGGCGTCGATTTTTGTCCTTTTCACGGGGACCATTTTTCTTTATTTTATTTAATTTAAGAAATACCATATTCATAAATAATCGGAGTAGTACAGAATTATAGTTTGTAATTTCACAAAAAGTTAAATTTGTAAAAAACACTGTATGTCGCAAAATTAATAAAAAAAATTTTATCGAAAAATGTTCTACGTACCAATCGTAACACAGTTCTAATATAGAATTTGGTTTTTGGTACTTACTACAGTGTTTTCTACAAGGACACTTCAATTATAGACGATTTTACGACTAGGATTTACACAAAACCCGATTTTTGAAGAAAAAAAACCGGTTTTCGAATTCCACTATTAATAACAAACCGGTTTTCGAATTTTCACAAAAAAATATAATTGAAATAGAAAGTAAATATATGTATGTACTTATTTTAAAATTTTTCAGCTTTTTTAATATTTATAGAATTACAAAAATATAACAAAATAAAATATACTCTATCTATACAAAACCAAATGAAAACAAAACTAAAAATCGAACAAAATATAAGTTATAAAATATAAATGTTCATTTCATTTAGTACTTATGAACTCATGAAGATTAGTTTTACAGAAACTGTTACCTACTACAATATCCTTGTGTCCGAGACGATTTCAAGTCAAAATGTTAACGTTTTTAATTAAATAATTAATTCATTTTTACATATTAATTCTAATATATAAAGCCGTTTTTCTTTAGTTTAGAAACCGGATTTTGAATTTCACAAATGTATAAAAAAAAAACGGTTTTTAAACCCAGTTTTAAAAAACCGACAATTCCTATTTACGGCAGTAAATGAATTTGGTTTCTCGCGATTCAAAAAGGTTGAATCACTGACATAGAAGCGAGGTATTCTTTTTAAAAGAACTGGGAACGTAATTAAATCCTATTAACTGCCAATAATCTCGAAATATTTACAAAACCGTTCACGATACTCTGCAGGAAATTTAAATCAATATAATACTGGCGGCCATATCAGTTCTATCCATATAATAGCCTATCCCGTATGCAAACTAAATGAAAAAATTTGTGTTGAATCTCTTCAAGCGGCAGATGATCCCATTTTGCTGTTAGCTGAAAATAATGCGACTGATATTGCTGCTCGTTTTGTAGGGAGAGTGAGAAATGACGGTGCTTTGGAATTTACAGATGGTCACATTTTAAAGTAAGTGGAGGTGGAATAGATAGCGGTTGGTTAAAGTTGTACTGTTGTACTTCAAAGTCCTTTTTCATTCATCAAATTTAGTACCTGATAGGTGACGTTTAAAATTATGAAGGGCTGCACAAATAATTTCTGTTCAAATTTCCTAATAATTCGGTAACATAGACTGCACTTAGAAATTTTGAAAATTCAATAGTGCAAAGATATATTCACTAATTCCTTATCTACATTCAGAAACTCGTTGTCAATTTCGTCTATACTGGATGATTAATTTGTAACTGATATTGTTATTGTAATATCTGTTCATTTTTTTCATCCCTTCTTTTATTTTCTTTGGTATTTGTTATTTTAATTTCACATTATTTGTCTGTTTTCTATATTATATTTTTTCAAGTTATTGCAATGTGTTAAAGGGTTGTAAACTCGTTAATAAAAAAATAATTTTTATTATCCTCGATCAGTGTATTCGCTACAAGCATAAACTGAAATCCCGTGTAACGTATCATAGTTTTATTGCACGGCTCGTGAGAAATTCTGCCACCGAAATCTATGATTTCCTATGAGACCCTGTCGACGCCTATGGGGATGATTAAGTAACGGCGCGTGTCACGGTCCTGCATCCGTGGGTGGCCCATCCTGAATGTTTAGAGGAAGATTTCAATAATTTCCTATTGAATTTATTAACACCTATGAAACTGTCCCCTGGGCTCGGAGTGCCGCGTGCCCAGCACGCAGGAGCAAGAAAAATATTGTTTCAATTATTTCTCATCCCAACTTTCAACCATCAACTAACCCCCTGTCGCGTGGCATGCAGTATTCACACGCATGAAACGTAATATTTGAACAATATAATCCTGGAGAGATGAATTCTTTCCTGTGACGTTACAAATAAAAACTAACCAAAGAAACGTGTGTCGTTTTCATTTTCAAATAAAACAGGAACCATAAAGTGGTAGCTCAATGAAAATGGAACTGAAACGCAATTGAGAAGTCTTCCGTAAAATGAGGTCAGCTTGCTGTATCTTCGGCAACGGTCGATGAATGTTTCATTGATGCAGACTACCACACAGACATTTACTGCTGTTTAGTGGGTATTTTTAAGGTGTATTATTGGTTTCTGGATTTAAGGAGTTGGAAGCTGATTTCAGAAGCATTGCTTCTTAATAATTTCTTCACGAGAAACGGTTTGATTAGAGACTAGATACTACGAATCCCTTCTTGCCCCGTTTATTTCTGTAGATCAGAAAAGAAAGTGAAAGCTGCTCAAAGTTGTAGGAAAACATAATTCTGAGCTTATCTGAGCTTTTCATTAAAATTAAGATATGTGTTTTTCCACGTGTGTCCAGATGAACTCTAAATGTTCACAAAATATAAGTAGCAATTCATTATATGCCAAACTATTAGCCAGTGGAGAGGGAACATCGTTTTTATTTATTAAAACGCTGGAACATCGCATTCGCGATTACACCGCGTTCGTGTTTATCCTACGCTCCCTTACAGTAGAAGTAAAAGAAGAAAATAATAATAATAATAATAATAATAAGTCGTCTTTATTCTTTTATAATAAGTGTTACAACGAGTTTGACTTTGAGACGCAAAGTACTTATAAGAATTTATGGGTTCAATACTAAATTTCAACGCATTTTACTATCTATCCAACATACACGATTAGAATATTTTTAATTGCAATAAATATACTCTCCTTTTTCTTGCCCACATATCTTCTGACACGAGGAATTTATTTCCGAAACCCACCACTTAACAATCACCCTAAGTCAAACCTATGCCACACTCAACTTCTTTTAGTTCCACTTATTTTCTTCAGAGTGCAACCACGAAGAGCCATAACCACCAACACAGCATCTGAACAATTCCTTAGATACTTCTCCACAATAATTTGTAAACATTGTTATACAAAAAGAGTTTCCCGTGTAACAAAGTGAAATAAACCAAAATATCCGTCGTTCTCTGATTTCTCAAATAAAAATCGTCCCATTCCAGCTTCAATTTATTACATGCACATAATACCTTCTAAATCGCGATTTTTCTTCCCTTTTCACTCTGTTCCGTTTAAAACGGACAAGTCTAAAGGATAATGGCGACGCGCAGCGGCGCACAGTGGGACAAAGTGACGAAGTTTGTGTCAAAATCAAAGGACTTTTGATAGAAATGAGATAGAGCGATGATTTTTTTTTTATATTAAAGCTGAAAGATTGCAGAATAAGGGAAAATTAAAGAAATTATGGTACGAACGTTTGTTAACTTTGAAAATCTGTGATAAACTTGAAATATTACAACAAAATTGTGATTTATCCAATACCATGTACGGTTAGATTTTTTTCTTGACATGTTGTACATCATTTCCTGTAGATTTTGTCACGCTGATTTCAAATCCGTTCGCAAAATTTGACTACTACCTCAGGATTTTGGAAAAAATCGATTTCAAGTTTAATACGGATTTTCGAAGTTAAAAAACGTTCGTACCATAATTTCTTTAATTTTCCCTTATTCTGCAATCTTTCAACTTTAATTAAAAAAAAAATCATCGCTCTATCACATTTCTATCAAAAGTTCTTTGATTTTGACACAAACTTCGTCACTTTGTCCCACTGTGCGGCGTGTAAAAAATATTTCTCCCCGCGGTTTCGCGACGATCGTCGAGTCACAGGCTCTCGCAGAGGAACCAGCCGCGATACTCTTCCGCCCCGTTGTAATGGAATACACTTTCGCACTTCCCTCGGCCTGGTTGCTCTCTTCTGGGCCTCCTCTAGCCACCGCTCCGCGCTACCGCTCACACATGCCCCGCTCCGAATGAAAACACGTCTCAAAAGACCTTTGTACGCGCTTCCGTCACGTTCGATATTCGCGCGTTTCTTTTACGCCGTCACGTTTCCCCGTCCAGCGGGGATTTCCCCAAAAAGAAACAGCAGCCCCGCTCTTTTTTTTTCCGTAGGACATCGACCGAGTGACGTTTGTCGTCTAAATTTCTTTTCCTCGCACACCTCCGCGCCTTTTTTCCTTTGTGGCCGTTCGGCCTTTACGGCGCTGAGGGAATCGGAGCCCTGCGACAATGGAATCACAGGGCAGCTCACGTATTCCCCCGATTAAAACTCCTGAAAGTGGAATTTTAATAGCGACCGGCATCCATCCAATAATTGCGGCCGCATAAACACAAGTGGAACGCTGCAAACAGTTCGCCGCAGCCCCCTCGAAGCAGGAGTTACCATTCCAAACGCGAGAAGTTCGATGGAAAATCGCCGAGCGCCATTGGAGGCAGCTCAACACAAAACAATTGGTCGAACAGCAATGAAACCCAATCGAACGTACCCAGGCGACTCATTTGCGCGACTGCTAATTAACGTTTTTAACCGACTTCGAAAAGGAGGAGGTTATAGATTCGACCCGTATGTATTTGTTTTTATATTCTTTTATGATTGCCCCGCATAACTCCTCAAAATGTTGTGTCAATATAGGGTGAGTCCGGGAGAGTTCCACCACCGGGAGAGTTCGGCCAGTGTTGATATTTTAAGACTGACGCAAGATACATTGACACAAAAGAAATGAAGGCGCTTGTTGTTTATCTCACATTGACCATTGTCACAAATCCGTATTTGAATTATAAGATACAGTTAAGACTTAAAAAAAAAAATAATAAAAATGCACGAGAAAGTAAAAAATAATTGCTTCCCTTATTTACTCTACGACTCTCATCTTTTAAAGTCGACGCCTCATCATTTGCACTTTGTAAATCTGGTGCCGATTTAAAAAAAAGTAATAAAAATACACGAGAAAGTAAAAAATAATTGTTTCCTTTATTTACTCTACGACTCTCATCTTTTACAGTCGACGCCTCATCATTTGCACTTTGTAAATCTGGTGCCGATTTAAAAAAAAGTAATAAAAATACACGAGAAAGTAAAAAATAATTGTTTCCTTTATTTACTCTACGACTCTCATCTTTTACAGTCGACGCCTCATCATTTGCATTTTGTAAATCTGGCGTCGACTGAAAAAATATGAGAATCGTAGATTAAATAAGGGAAATAATTATTTTTTACTGTTTAGTGTATTTTTATTATTTTGAAGTCGGTTATAATCTTTTATTTTTTAATTTTTATTTTTCGAGCTCCGTAATTCGAATAATGACCACTCGTAATGCGTTCAAGGTGGCGCTCTGTACACGGTGATCTAAAATTACTTGACATTTTAGTCATTTCAACGTGCAATTTCGATCGCGAAAGGTGTCCCAGATTTTCATCTAACACCCCGAGCAACCACGAACGCTACACCTTCGCGGATGACTCCCTCATCAGCTTTCCCCGCTTGTATGCGCCCGGTGGACGCTGTTGGCGCCTTATATCCGGGGTTGCAGTGCTAACGACTCCATTCAGCGGAAGTAACTCGGTTTGCGGCCGGGCGTAAAGTGAATGCGTCAAACAGCTTGTTAATCTGCATTAAATGGCGGCCAGGCTGGGTGAACGGTGGGTTTCTCGCGAAAGCCCGCGCTGCCAATTATTCAGCCGACCGTTTCCCTTGAATCGCTCATTCGCGACTCTGTCTTCCCCCGCGGCCCCTCCGCCCGCCGTCCAAACTGTCGTTTTCATCGACGAGCACAGCTAACGAATACCACAACGAACCTCTCCCCTTTCTCACCCCCGGCGTTCTCTCTTCTTCTCGCTCGCGACAATGGGGCGCGCGCTCTCGCTACTTGTCGTTGCCCCTTTCAAAGGAAAAAAGGTCTGAAAAAAAGAGTGCGTGCCGCTACAGGGGACCCGATTGATTGGGATTTCGCGGTCGATCGTGATTAATGAGCGCCCATTGCGATGCTCCTCGTGTTTTTCCACGTTGCTTTTTTTTTTTGCTTCCCTTTTTCCCATGGGGATTTTATTTTTCACCTTTCCCACTGCGTGCAGGGGCTCTCTTTCTGTTTCTGTGTCTCTATGGGCCGCGTTCTTCCTTTACGCGGTACGAATTGCACAGTGTGCCACGGTTAACTCGAACCGAGGCCCGCGATCGACGCACTTGTTCACGGGATTCAAAGAGTCCTGGCGCGCAGCGGGACGCGATTTCGGGCTCGATAGCGAACGGGGTGGAGGTCGCTTCATTGGGGAAGTTTTGTTCCATTCTAGGGGTCGGGTGGAAGAGAGGCAGCGAGCAGCGTCGATAGCTTTGCCGTCGGTTCGATGACTTGTTGATCGTGCTCGTTGGGACGGTCAGATTCGAATGATGCTGCAGTGCCGGGAGTGAAAGAATCTGGCTTCGATCGCTAACTGTCGCAATGATTAAAGCCTCTTCTTTTGTCGGTGTGAACAAACATTCAGTTTATTGATAATATTATTACGTCATTCCATACTTAAGTGATAAGGTTTTCCTTCCAGGGTCCGTAATTGCAAGTCTTTCCAACACTTGTTGAATTTAAATTGTGGGATAAGTGTTAAATTGTTACCATTCGAATTTGTTTCAGCGGGTACTTTAGTGTAACTGCTCGTTTTTCAACTCTGTCTTCGGAAAATTATTTAACAATAACTATAAGTTTATAGTGTCTGGCGTTTTGCCTGCATATTAAGATATGTTTGAAGTAATACCTACTCAGAATTTTTATGACCGTTTTTTTTATATATATGTAGATCCATACACCTCAGATAAGATTTCACTGCTACAGTTGTATATTATTTCCTTGATTAAAGTCGTATACCATAACATCCTGAATATGTTCCTTTGTCACGTCCATTTTATATTTTTGTAATAACTGCAATATTTAATCTACACTCGTGAGCCTTTGATACAACATTGCCTGAAGTTTCATATTTACGGTAGTATATTGTATTTATCAAACAGATAAGTGACGATAGCGACGTGTTCGATTGTTGAAAACTTAGCTCTCAGAAAACCTGCATTACTTATGGGATCACCTATTTAATATTATAACCGAGAAAATTTGTACGTGAACAGTCGTCCAAAAATCGAATTTCGATTTTTATTGGACCAAGGAGCTAAAAACACGGTGATTTTTAAGAATTATTGTCTCAACAAATATAAAGCGAATCTTTCCAAAACTTTAAGTGTGTTTTACTGAATATTCAGACAAGAAAACTTTTTTTTTATGAATAATTCATTTAACATTGTTTTATTGGTACCTCTATCTTCTGAAGGTTTGTCTTACTTGACATGAATTTATATCGTCGATGAATTAAACAAAAAAAAAACAAGAAAAAGTCTAAAATTGACAAAGTTACGGGACTTTCAAGAAAATTTACGATTTTGACAGAAAAACTTCGACGTTCTTATGCAAAAAATTGTTTAATTTAATTTCTGCATAAATGTTTTTCATTCAGGGACGATGGTTGGTCAGTATGTAACTAAAAAAAGTGGGGCACAGTCAATCGGTTAATTCAATTTTTCTCTATCGTGTACATAGGTTTAGAAAACGTGGTTTCGAGAAAAACGCGTTTAAATTTTTTCACCGCACCTACCTATATCTACGCGACACGCATGTGTTACGTCGGTTGCATCTATGAAGCTATTTCGTTTTTTTGCCTGTAACTTTGGGAATATATTCTCCATGAGTATTACTATCGATTAAAAAAAAATATCAATTTTTCAGCGCCCTAAACCATGATCTCCCCTTAAGTGGGCCATGTTACCCGCATTTAACTTACTCCCTCAGTACAATAATGACGTTAATAATAATAACAACTATATGCAGACTTCGAGCCGAATCGGTGATACTAAGATCCTCGCGCACGCTCCTCGTCGGTGGTAATCACATTTTCGCATCCGAAGGATCCCTTTTTAATCGTTCCCACGGATTTTTGGCTGCGGCCCATTAATTTCGACAATGCTCGCCCCACTCGCCCAAACTGCCGAACCCCTCGGCCAGCTTCCTCTCTAACCATTATTTTTCTCTTCGACATCTTCGTGATGGCGCACCGCTACTCCTCGTAATTGCAGCACAATCGTAGCCCGTGGGCATTAACCGCGCACGACCGCCATCACCGGGACGAGCACGATTCCACAAAACCGTCTCACTCGCGGCTGATAGTACCGAAGGCAAACGATAACAATGGCCGTGGGATGGGTGAAATTGCGGGGATCGGCGACGTGAGTCTGAAAAAAAAAGGAGGGAGCAAAAAGAATATGTAGATCGCTCGAAATCCACCGTCCCATATTCCACGTCCGCGCGGAAGATTGGAGGAAAAATTGCGTTCGCGGAATTTCGGGCTTCCGTCATCGTGCCGTGGATTCCAACGCCTGCGGTGGATGATCTCATTTCTCGCGGGATTACCGTTCGCCGTGTTATCGTTGGCGGCCTAATCATCGATTTTTCGTCACGGGAGGAACAAAACCGAGAAAATCGGCTGTAGGTTTGTCGACCGCGGGATACGTGGATTTTTAAAAAATAGTCGTATGTTTGTGCTGCTTTTGATTTCTGATTCTGACGGCCATGCGTATATGAGTGTAGGGCTGGGACTTTTTGTCGAATTTTTTGGTATTTGAATACTCGAATACTTCAGTTGCTCAGTTATTTGGCGAATATAATTCGAATATCCAAGTATCCAAATACTATTCGAATACATTAGTAGTAAAATATTGAAGTATTCGAATACTATTCGAATACATCAGTAGTAGAATATGGAAGTATTCGAATACACCAGTAGTAGAATATTGAAGTATTCAAATACATCAGTAGTAGAATATTCAAGTATTCGAATACATCAGTAGTAGAATATTGAAGTATTCGAATACATCAGTAGTAGAATATTGAAGTATTCGAATATATCAGTAGTAGAATATTGAAGTATTCGAATATATCAGTAGTAGAATATTGAAGTATTCGAATACTTAAATATTCGAATAGTATTTAGATAAGTACTTGAATATTTGAATACTGATGTATTCGATTATTATTCGAATACTTAAATATTCGAATAATAACATTCGAATACTCAAATATTCGAATAATAACATTCGAATACTCAAATATTCGAATAATAACATTCGAATACTCAAATATTCGAATAATAACATTCGAATACTCAAATATTCGAAGTTTATTCGTAGCATTCGAATACTCAAATATTCGAAGTTTATTCGTAGCATTCGAATACTCAAATATTCGAAGTTTATTCGTAGCATTCGAATACTCAAATATTCGAAGTTTATTCGTAGCATTCGAATACTTATAAAATATTCGAATTTTAAATTATTCGAATAGCCCTATATGGGAGGGGGTAATAGAATATGTGGAAGACTTTCTGAGAATTGGGTGCGGGACTGAGGGTTGGGGAAGCCGCACACTTTGGGTCATCTTGTGTTGGTATCACTGGTTGGTATCACTATTGTAAGAAACCCCCAATTTATGGGACACGAAGATATAATTCTTTCCAATGGAACCTTGATTCCCTTATTATTCCGAATTTAAGGGGGTATTCTCATGTGGCAAGGCGTTTCTGTCGCGTTATTTCGTTTTTTTTAACAAAGAAACCATAAATTTTATTATTATTTGGTTTGTTGCTACATATTTATCGATATTTGAACTATCTTTACAAATTTCGTCAGTAGAGAAAAATAAAAATCAAACGCAGGTGATTGGTTTAAACTTTAAAGTAATCGTTAAAAAAGATGAGGTCACGGTGTCAATGATTGGGCTCATTTTGGTGATATAATATAAATAATGTAACAAGATTCTTTATTTGTAACTATGTCTTTGGCCACAGCCGGTACCAGAATGATAAAAAATATTGAAAATTACGCAAATCGCGATGGTTTGAAAATTAAGGTTCCAGACAGCGATTACCGCGTTTGCGGCGGAACTTCAACGTTGATCCCGATTGGCCCCAGAAGTCATCCTAGGGGTGAATTGACGCAACGCGTCTGCAAACCGCACCCCGAAATTGCGATTCGATCGAATCTATGTGTCTCCACCACACGCGGTACGACCAAGGAAATGAGCTATTATCAAACTCGCCCATCCCCTTCGCCAAAACGACGATAATCACGATAACAACAAGATAAACCATCCAACGGCACCGTCGAAATAAATCCTCCGTTTTCCCGCATCGTTTCGCTCGTTCGTTCTTTCACGGAGCGTAGTAGCTACAAGAATGCATCGAAGACGCCGCGAACTTCTTTTCACGGGGATCCTGTGCCCCTTTTTAAATGAAAACGCGGATTGAGTAGCCTGTAGCGTATAAAGGAGGGCGAGCTTGAAACGAGTTTACGCCGCGGCGCGCATTGTGCGAGCTGTTCAGGCAGGCCAGCCTCAAATGCACGTCGCCAAAGAATTCGTTCCGACTTTTATCCGAGGCCACTGTTACCCGCTGAACGTTTTTTACAGGCAAACATCACGATGGTTCTTCTTATCGGACGAATTCTCCTGCGTGCTTTTCTCGCCGTGGCTCGATAAGCGAGGCAGCTTAGCGTCATTGTGCGCTCCAGGGACGAGAATTTCGTTGACTTGTTGGTCAAAATGATCAATTTCAGCATTCCGTCTCGAGATCCTGAAGGGTTAATTGAAGCATTTAGGTTCTAAGTTTTTCACAACAATAGGTTAATAAAAATCCATATGGGGAAATAGTTATGGATTTTGCAATATCTTTCAATCGTTACAACATTAAGAAATATACGGTTAAGAAATATAAATTTGGTCAGTTTTACCAAGTGAACGATTCCTTCCTCGAAGTGTCGGGGTGGTAATAGATTGCGGTGTGAGAAGAATTTATTAATTTTTGGTCAGATGGATGGAGAGAGGGGGGAGGGAGTGGTAATATTTGCGGAACGAATTCTGAGGATATGGGAGGGTGTGTTGAGAATGTAGGGGAATTTGTTAACTAAGGGTAGACTTACTAATTAATAACTAGAATATTGGCAGGTCTGTTCATTATTGGATTTCCAATGTATAGCTGAAAGCTATCGGTTATTCTAGATATATAGAATATGGTAGAATTTTTCATTTACAGTTGAACCTCTAGTAGGGGAGAGTAGAGGAATTACGAAGACTTAAGGGGGTATTCTGGTCTAACGAGGTATTTTCGTTGCGTTATTTCGGAATTTTTGTACAAAAAACCCAAAATTTTATTATTATTCAGTTTATTGCTACATGCTTATTGATATTTAAACTATCTTTACAAATTTTTGTCAATAGAGAGAAACTATACGGAAACTAAACGGTATGCCTCGTTAAACGAATGAATAAAAAAACTTCCTAATGAAGAAAGTAAATACTAAATACTGCCCGCGAGTGTAAACATTTGAAAGTTGAACGAGAGAGGTTTCAGACGATTCCCCTAAGAATGATGCAGGGAAGTTGGCAAGTTTAAAACACCGCTTAGGCAACCCGCCATGGAACTTTTCGCGGATTTCTTTTTTTTTTCGACGGCCCCGAGGTTCATTTTAATCTCGCGGCTGATAAGCCAGGAGTTTCGCCAACGAGGCGACGCGGCATCCTTTCATGCGCTACCCCGTGGGAATAAACAACTGCATTATCTAAGAGCGTTTTACTTGCCCCGTGGTGTTTGGCTTCACGAGAATTTGCATTCGACTCTCGTTGAAATTTGCCTAGGTACATGTGAGCTAGAATTGCTGTAAGGAGCCTACTGTCGTTACGCTTTCTTCTGGAACCGACACCTCCGATTACCAACTGACTGAGATCCTGAATTCTATTTAAGCCGCAATCAATTGGACGTTATGAGCACTGAGATTACAGCCTGCGTTTGAATGGAATTCCCACGCAGCAATCTTTTACACCAAAATGAAAGCAACCGATGTCGTGGTGATCGAGGTGAAAGCAACAAGAAGCCTTCCAACGCTTTCACTGATTATAAAGGCTGTTTCACGCGGGGCACTTTTGTGGTATTTGTGGCTCGTGACTGGCACTTTATATATCTTACATCTTTCTTTATCTTTCTTTTAAAGTATTGTTATTTGTATTGTTGGAACATATACGAAGTTCTAGGAGCGTACCACAGGAATATCTATCACGTGTGAAAAGAGCTTCTAAAAATGAAGTATTACAGAAAGAAAGTTATTAATATATAAATAATTTATATATATATTGAAATAAACTAATTAATAATTCGATGAACCCATAATAGTACATTGCGTGACAAAGGAGAATAAAATAGTACAAGAATGCTGGAGGGAAATAGATGTGAAGGAAGCAGAGAAGAAGTCGAAATGGGAGGAAATGAGAGACTCATATTACAGGCAAAAAATTACGGATATCCAAGAAATGGAAATAGAAAGAAGGAGAGGAAGAGAGTTTGCTGAGGAACTAGCATGAAAAAACAGGGCAGAGTAGGTTCAATGGTAATACGACAGAATACTAGGAGGCAGATGCAACGCATATTACACAGAAATCAGAGATCAAGGCATGATTGCAAGGTTCAGATGTGGGGACGAAGAGAGGGGAAGCAAGTACTGGAAGGAAGAAAAAGAGACAGTATGCAGACTATGTAATGGGGCTAGAGAGACGCTGTGTCACATGTTACAAGACTGTAAGGAGCTGAAAAGAGAAAATTCAACGATCAGAGGGATACTAAAGGGAGAAAAAGAAGGAGCGGAGTGGATGCGTATGGTTCTGGAAAAAGGAGAAGAAAAGAAGAACAAGATGAAGGAAGAAGTCAAAACGAAAGCACAATCTTGCGTTAACAGTCCCAGAAACACTTACACATATAACACATGTAACCCCATTTTGAGGCTGAAAGGCAAAAAATAAATCTATTTACTACTACTATATATCAGATATATATAATAAATTTATATATATATATGGTTACCATTATTTATAAATAAATCCTTCAAACTTGTTAATATATATAGAATTTATGGGTTCGTCGAATTATTAATTAGTTTGCTTCAATATATACCATAAAATAAAAAATTATATAAATACAATTACTATATATTTAGATAAATATATATGCCATTAATAAAAAGTCCAAGAACTTGTGAAGAATCACAGCGGCGATGATTTTTTTCGGATATGATTAGGGTTTTCTTTGTCTTACTCAAATAATGGTTATTAAAGCTGTTTCGTTATGAAGGAAGATAGTTTTTTAATTAGCTGAGATTAGTGTTTAGGTGTTTGTCGCGTTGGCCTGATTGTTTTGCTGGAAATAATTAAAGATTGCATCTAACGGAAGGAGTAATTGGCTGGGCAAGGACTATCTTTCCCCAAGCTCCAACTGGTCCAAACGATTGAATTACTTCTACGACATTGTCCCGTTTATTTGAAATTCAATTATCTCTATGTTGACTCCTCGAAGAAGTTTCCTCCTCTGCTATTGACGATGCATTCATTGGGATTCGAACGAACGGATTCAAATTGCTAGGCTATGTTTAATAAAACAGGCTGCAATTTTGTGCACATTTTATTTGTTGGAAGGAGTTGTTGAATTTTTTTTCTTAACTAGGATTTTTTAATGAGTTGCATTTTTTAGAATTGTAAAAATATATGTAGTTTTCAAAAAAGGACAAAATGTTTTAAAAATATTCGTTGCAAAATTTAAAAATAAACATTTTAACTTATAAATCACTTGTATTAGTTTCCTTTATTCATCAGTATTATTGCATTTATCAAATATTAACGTCGAAACGATGATAAGACAACCGTTCCTTCTAGAATATTAATAAGAATCTCTACCCAGAATATTATTAATCTCAGAACTCTTTAATATTAGAATCTTCCATATAATCCAATTTAACCTCCACTAAATTAGTTAAAAGTAAAATTTCCTTTTGCAACTTACTCCATTTTGGGGTGCCTCGTAAGCTGGGTTGTCAATGCCAGCCATGGTTCTTCTGAAAAATAGTAAATCATATGTAATTATAGAAAACAGAGATCACAAAATAAATACAAATGAAATCCAGGTATTGAATGAAAATGTTAAATTCTGTAAATCAATGTTCTTTACTGAACTGTCAACTTTTAAATCATTTCTTTTCTGTTTTACGTTAACTTTGTAGATTAACACTTTAACTGTGTTGTAAAAGTTCAGGTTCAACAGTTATTTTGTATTCGATGAATAAATGTTCTGAAAGATCATGTATTTTTTAAAAGATATTTTAAACTAAAATATAACTTAGAATTATTTTCTTAATTAGCATTGTGTGAGAAATTGAAACTAGGGTAAATAAAGAAGAGAAAACAAGTATATTATTATTTTATTTTACCAATAATAAGAGGAATATTGAACAAAATCTATGTACCCCATAACGGGAAATTTGCTTGCCACAACTTTAACTTTTTCAGAGCAGAAACCATGTTCCTCTTTAACTGGAACTTGTTTCTACCTCGAAGAAAATAAAGTTCCCTACTTATGCATAAATGTATGGAATATAAGTTTCACTGTTAAGTGTTCAAGTTTTAACTGTTTTCTTGGAAAAGAAATGATAATAGTAATAAAATTACTGGTATTCCATACCTAATTGAAAATTTCAACAGTTTCATTCGATCTTTGGTAAAATCACATCCCGTTTCTAATATGACGTCGTGTTTGCGCCGCCAAGTGAAATTCAGCGCATTCTCGAACCATAAGACAATCATTGAGTAGTGGGAACGAGCCGTAATGGAGATGGTATCAATCGAAGTAACAAGGTAATAGATGTCCCCGTTAAATTATTATGCACACTGTGTGGAACATCTTCGAGCATAATGTCTTTGGATGAACTTTGAAAGGTTCGTATTCTTCGCTGGAGGAGCGTAGTAATACTAGACAATCGCGGCTTTGAATTGAATGGAGACAGGAACTTGATAAGATTCGATTAATAAAAATAGCGACGCCCATAAATATCTTGGTGCATCAATGAAACATCGATTTTGTGAGCGCTATTCAACCAGTGAAACTTCTTACAAGCTGCCTTGAAAGTTACTTATTTAATAATGGAAAGAAAATGTGGAATAGTTATCAGGTTGGAAACGGCGAAGGAATTAATCAAATACTACAGAAATGGAAAGTGCAACTTCAACGAGAAATTAAGCGGTTATACTCAGTCATTGGACTGAAAGAAAAATGATTTTTGGCAATTTTTTTCTCAAAAACTGTAAGACCCTTTTCAAAAAATATTTTGGTATTTGTAATAGTATATTTTATAGAGCACCTCATAATTTGTTTATTTAAAAATATTTATCAATAACGACGCTGTGGCCGATCTGCAGCAAACCCATTGGGAACAATTGCTTAAATTATCGGGCTGATGAATTTTCACTTCTTTTACCTCCGATACCTTAGAAACCAATTGTCACCTCAACTTGAAGATTTCTTGTGATTGATGTCTCATCATAAATAAAGCATCGTTTGGCTTAAAATTCTGTTCTAAAATAATGGGAGCAAAAAAGGGCGAGAAAACCCCTCATCTTTGAGTCACTCTTTAGTCCCCCGAGACACATTAACTTTGCTGAATAACATTTCACTCTGTATAATTCCTCATTTACAAATGTATCGTGCACTTTACAATTCCTCTTTGTACAAACAGGACACAAAGAATCGATTATCCAAACCAATACCCTCGACCAATAAATTAAAACAATCGAGCTGCCCTGATGCTATTTTTTATCAAAATACCCGATAACGTGGCCACTGATACATAAATGAAATCTCTCGGTATCTCACGCTGTTGACTCGCGATCAATCGAACGGAACGGGAAAGACAACTAATAAACGTCTGACGGTTAGCTTCGCGAGGGATACCGATGGAAACGATATTGAAATCGGAGGAAATTAAAAAGCCTCTCTACCTCCGCCGATGGAAAATTCGATGCACGCAATCAGGTGAAAACGGTGGGAAGATTGCTAATGGGGAAATCGTGTTGAACTTAAAGATGTCCCTCTGGTCGAGGGCTCTTACGTTCGGTCTGCGGCGCGTTCCCGTCCGCAGGAAAACCGATCGAACGTTCCGTTTTTTTCCCTATTTTTCCACTGGGTCACGCTCGCCGCGGCCGAGGGTTGTAACTAGGAAATCGTGATCATGCTTCCACGTGGCAATTAATTTCATTGCGACGGGATCAGGATTACGCGTGGAAAGCAGATGCAAATTCGCAATAAAAGAATGCTGGGGGACAAGTACACTTTATGGAGGCTCGCGTAACTTGGTAAACTTTGGGGACTTGTTCTAGACGCCTCGAAGATTGAGCTTGTCTGAGAGGAGATGCTTGTTTACTGAGTTATAAAGACGTTTTGCCTGTGATGGGATTTTCAGTAAATGGCTGGCATGGTTGTAGAACACACTATTTTGAAGGGTAAAGGCTTAATCATAGCTAATTTTCAATTATTATATATTAGGTATATGATATAATATTTTACAACTACAATATGAGATTGTATGATTTGGAATGTGCTTTTTTTATGCTTGTGTTCAACGGTTCTGCGAGGGTTTAGGGGTGGACCATGGAAATTTGATAAGCTCACATTTTCATTTTTCAGAAACTATTCACTGAGTTTTGTTGCATTCATCAGTGAACTCTTGTTTGCGTAAATTTTTATTATAACGATCTCGTGTGCGAATAAACTTTTTTTCGGATTAAATTTTTCCATTCGAATGAACTTTGATGCAAATAAAATTCCATTCGAATAAAATTTTATTTGGATAAAATTCCATTCGAATAAAATTTTATTTGGATAAAATTCCATTCGAATAAAATTTTATTTGGATAAAATTCCATTCGAATAAAATTTTATTTGGATAAAATTCTATTCGAATGAACTTTGATTCAAACAAACTTTTATTGAAGTCAAAACAGTAGTTTTGTTCGAATGAACTTGCATTTTAATTAATTTTTATTCGCATTAATTTCCATTCGAAATAACTTTCGTCCATTTAAATGTTACCCCTCGTTCATTATCCATGCGAAACTATTTTCAACAACACGCAAAATTATCTACCACTGCAGTCCACCGTTTCACCCAGCTTTTATTATTCAAGAAAGGCAGAGCGGCAGAGGATTCGTGCTTTATCGCGAACGAGTAGCACCATTCGATTCGGGCTGCAGGAGCAGCAGCATATACGTCCCGCTGACAGGACATTTTATTTATTGCCACCCACTGCACCAGACTCCTTGCATTCTGATATTTTTTATGATTGCGCACGTGTAACACGCAACGTAGAAAATATTGCTGGCGACCGAAACTGACGTTACGGAAATGTAATGCTAGATAGCTACGTTTCGAACGATTTTAAAAGAGATGGAACTGCAAAGTGTGGAATTGGAATTACAGTCGAACGACAGTTATCTGGGTATCGTGATTGTCCAGTTTCTTAATTATTTCGAATTAAAGATATTCAGACTGTTGATTAAACAAAATGTTAACTATCTTGACTCCGTAAGGGAGAGTAGGCTAAACACGAACGCGAGGTAATCTTGAATGCGATGTTAAAGCGTTTTAATAAATAAAAACGATGTTCCCACATCACTGGCTAATAGTTTATCCTATCCAATCCCGGGTAGAAAGTAATAAATACAGAACGCTCATGCTATTCAAGATGAACAGAATTTATTATTTTCATCGTGTTTCAAGTAATATTTTGTCCATTTCAATTGTATGTAATTACTGTTGAATTAATGATACAATTGTTTTTTTTTAAGTTTCAATAAAGCACTTTTTTACTAACATTTTGTGACCAAGGCGTTGCTTGAATTATGATTCTAAGCTCTGAAATAAATTCTTTTTTATTTTTTGTTGTCGTGGGGCATCGACGAACAACTCGGATGGGGTAATCTCGAACCTTCGAGATTAGCAACGTTAACCGATTTTGATGAAATTTTCAGCATGTCTAAAACTTACTTAAATCTACCACAGGGATTTTTGAATTTTCATTACAGGCTCAGAAAAAAAGTTTAAAAAACGATATTTTCTATTTTTTTCTATATGAATATAATGAAACGTCGACACCTCAATCGTGCAACTGATACAAATATCTACATGTTTCAGCGTATAAATACATGTTGTTGTTTCTAATATCGCGCTTCCAAGGTTTACTCTATTTTTCACAGGAAAACACTTTTAAATGTCTTAGAAACAACAACTGTAACTTAAGAATGTTGTCAGAAAATTCCACGAAATCGCATTTTTAACTGGACTGACGTCTCATGTTTCCATCTCAACGTGTACCTGTGTTGTTGGATACTTGACACAAATCTCAAGGGCCCCACAAACGTTGAGACATGTATCGATACAGATCTCAACATGTATGGGGTCCTTCAGACACATGTATCGATACCGTTCTCAACGTGGCTTAGGCCGGTATTCATAGTTACTACTTATTTTTAAGCAAATGCTTAAGCATGCGGCATCCTCTACTAATCTAGTAGCTAGTAAAGGATGGCGATTCCTTAAGCAATTGCTTAAGAATAAGTAGCGACAATGAATACCGGCCTTAGAGCATATATCTACTATGGAGGTCTCATTGAAAGCTTGAAACTATCGCCAACATCACGGGAGAGAGAAAGACATGTCCGAGCGAGAGAAGTATAGGCTCCCAATCGACCGTAATGTGCATGTGCCGATATCGTGCGAGAGAGAAAGACGTGTGAACTGGTGCGAGAGAGAAAAGTATAGATATCGGCACATGCGCATTACGGTCGATTGGGAACCTATACTTCTCTCTCTCGCACCAATTCGCACATGCTTTGTCTCTCGCGTGATGTTGTCGACAGTATGAGAATGTATCGCAAATGAAACTCGGTCGAGGTGGCGCTCTGATCGCAGTGCTCTGAGCATGCGCGTGATGACGCCGTGACGTCAAACCAATCAACGCCAACATGAGCTTGGCTTTGCGCTGGCGTTGATTGGTCCAACGTCACGGCGTCATCACGCGCATGCTCAGAACACTACGATCAGTGCGCCACCTCGACCGAGTTTCATTTGCGATACATTCTCATTGAAGCACTCACTCTTAGGCAATGAGACCTCCATAGTATTGGGAAACCAAGAATTTCGATACGCCAACTAGTGGCAGAAAATTAAACTACTGTGAGTAGGCCGAAATCCGTCGAAGTCCATACGATTATCAGTGTTTATATAGACATTTTGTGAAAAACGAGTGTTTTTAAATTTTTTTGAACACTAAATTTTTACTTCTTCGATTAATAAATACTTATTCGGAATGTTTGGTGGGATCCGAGCCTACTTGCAATAGTTTTCCAACTTACCACCGCAGCGCTGAAATCGAAGCCACGCCTCCACTTGGTTTCCCAATATGCTCAAAGCAACGTGGACAGGGCCCTTCAGATGAGCATTTGTTCAAACCCATTCCAGACATTCCCCACCCCAAAATTACACCATTCAAACTCAAATAGAAAACAAACAACACCAGGTAGCGTTTTCACTTACCCACAGCTCACTGCACCCTTATCATCAACAGCTCCAATAACCCTATCGATCATCGGCGCATCACAACCCGCCTAGTGTACACCACAGCAGTGTTGCACTAAATTCGATCCACACACGTGGGCATGCCAAAGCCGCGCGTAAGCGTAGCGAGACACCAGCGGAACCTGCTCCTTGGCGATATTTCGAGGGCGCTCGTTAAGGTGGCAATTAAATGTGACTGGAATTCCCGCGGCGATGCTTAATTATATCACACGTCTGCCACGGGTAGATTGCCCCGTTAATTAATTCGCGTCCAACGCGTTTCTTCTTCTTTTTCCCCAAGCCACACTACTAATTAAACGGGACGACAGAGCAGCGACAAAGGCGCGAAGACGCTCGTAATTGGCGGTCCGGCCGTCAGTTTCACCTGTGCACGTTGGTCTGCCCTCGACGTGAGCCAGGCATCCGCTCCTTGTCCCACTGGCCGGCGCAGAATTAACTTTCAATGATCACTCTCGCGGCCCACTGTTTTCCCGCCAATTCTGCCTGATATCCCCTTCACTGGCAGTGTGCAATCGAACTGGCTCAAACACGTTAGCCTTCTCCGCTCTTTTATTCTTCTCAATCGCTGTGTTCCCCAGTTCTAGCTACCTGGACGCCACGATTCCTTCCTTTAATTACTCTTTGCCGCGAAACAGTGTCCCCTAGTGGTCTCGATTAGCCTAGGGATCTCTTGGTATGTCCGTTCGACTTTCGAAAGTCTTTTCTGAACGAAGAAGGTGGGTGTTATAACTCAGGTGAAACGTGCAAGGCTACCGGAACCGGTTCGTTCAGAGGCTTGTGAACGTTGAATTTGGGATTTGTTTCTGGTTTAGTTTGGAGGTTAAAGGCGTTGACTTTCTTGTTATCGTTCGGTGTTGGTGCTCCGGGATGTAATTAGCATTATTCGCGTTTAATCTGAAGTATGACGCGACTCGATGACGCTGTGAGGAGTAACGAGGTGGACGTTGGCTGGGATAGGTGAAGTGCCGGCTTTTTGTTAAGCTGGGTGCCTGTGATCACTGATCAACGTTTATCGTTGGTATTTCAGATCGTCCATCATGGTTTTTGTGTGCTTCTTTTGGAATAGTGATTTGCTGAGGTTACCACTAGGCAGTGGAAGTTTGTCTATTTGTCAATTTACTTGTGAAATAGAAGCTTCTATTTCGATACTGGAGGGTTTTAGAAATGTACGTATATTACTTAGGTAACAAGTATTTGATGCGTATTTATTACAGGATCGAAGATTTATTCCTCGTTAAACTCTCATCAGTCAATAACTTATGTAAGACAGTACTAAATATCAACAGTGACTTGTCGTTGATACCTTATCTCAATCATTGTAACGCACACTTTCGAACATATCTACAGAGACACAAACAACAACACTCACCATTACTGTGTATCAAAGGAATTTATTTTAGGTCAGTTGAAAATTTTCGTCTCCATCACCCTCATCTCAGCTTTCGGAGTTTATTAATCATATATTAAACACCATCCTCTTTATTATTTGCTTCTTTCAACATTCTCCACTGTCATTAAGAAGAATTATCCACCCTCGAGGAACACAGTATTCCACTTCTTCATACAAAATTGTTTTTTCTTTACACTTTTCTTAATGGACGACGTATTTCTCCACAATTTTCTTTTACTTTTATAAATATTATACGTCTTCGCTTTTAAATGTAACGCAACACACAAGATAGTCCTATCTTCTATTTGCCTTTACGAATTCTTCCGAGTCCCAACGTGCCAGCGGATTTCGAATTAGCCACCAGCCGCGCCGACAGTGCCTCACGAACTGACTAAGGTCAGCTACTGACTGTCTCGCGAGAAACGGAGCGGGGCTCTTGGTACAAGTAAACAATCCTTCCCTAATGACACTTTCAAGGTGCCACCACACGGGAGATTAACTTCTGAGAAGTTGGCTGTTGGAAAAATTGAGTGTCGCAAAAATTGAGATCGATGTGTTTAGATTTTAGGGTGTAAATTTGTACGAGGGATTTTCTGCGGATTTAATGAATTTTTATAGAATTTTGCTTGATTCGTGTGACAATCTTCTACAAGGTGACGCAATGTATAGTTACTCAGAATTACCCATTATAATTTATGATTACTATATTTTACCAAAGAAATGCTCAAAGAAATTTTACTAGAAGAAAGCAATAAGTTAAGCACGAGTGTCACAGGAAGTTAGTTGAATCTATTCATCATAGATTAAATTAAGGGGAGGTTTTTGTCTAAAAGTCATTTGTTTTTTTTATTTCATTTTTCGAATGTTCAAACTTTTAGGAATCCGTGTTTTAAAGGATTTGTTGAAATTCGTAAAATTCACGAAGTTATAGGCATTTGAGTAGCGGGTTACATGGGTAACAACCGGCCACTTAGCACTCACGAAAAACTTTAAACGCGTTTTTCTCCAATCAGTGTTGTCAAAACGGTGGAACCTGTATCTCCAGAAGTTATTATCCGATTTGATTGAAACTTTTTTATTTTGGAAAATATACTTCTAGCTAGAGGCGGGGAGGGGGCAAAAAAATATAAAAAATTAAAAATTTATAATTTTCAAAAGCGTTGAAAGGATGAAAAATATAGGGAAAAGTGATTTCAAACTTCAAGTGTCGTTATTTTCTAAAAAATGTCATTTTCTAAATTTTTGATGCCCTCCCCCTAGCCAGAAATATATTCTTTAAAATAAAAAAGTTTCAGTCGAATCGGATAATAACTTTTGGAGATGCAGGTTCCACCGATTTGGATGCATTTTTTGACGTCTCGACTTTAACGACTCCTCAGTCCCGTCTGTAATGATTAATTCTGAAAAAAAAATATATTTCTATAATTTAAGACATTCTTAACACAATGCACAAAGTCCCATTAAATTATATATAGTAGTTTTCCTTTAATTTAGTCCTAAAAATCCCCTATTTTGGGGGGCTCTAGACCGGAACCTCCTTTTAAAGCAGGAATATTAGAAGAATATTAACTGATTATAATTGTTTGTATAAATTAAATATTGAAATTGGGCGAATATTTTTTTACACAATCTTTGTTACTTCCGCGGATTCTGATTACTAAGAATCAGGATTTCAAGAAATCTTTGAAGTATAAAGCTGGAAATTGAATTAAATAACAATTAAAGGAATACTTTACTTTTAATGAATACCAAGATTAAGTAATTATAAATCATTCAGATTTAAATATGTAATCTCCTTACTATTTAAGCATTGCCAATATTGGAAACACAAGTATTTAGAAACCTGATTTTGCCTATCGAAATTCTTAATTCGGAATTCTAAATATTACCTGGAATGAATAACATAGAAATATGGACATATAGAAACAGTAAATGCCGTCCAAGTTTAAAAATAATGCACAACACACTTCTTATAAATAGACTTCTTTATCTGTGTGTATATTTTTATAGAAGCTAAACAAGTGGAATTGAAACAAAACCTACCATCGTCAGAAATAAACATTTCAAATATATATATTTCACATTTCTCAGAATTACACAATTTTTAATAACTTAGTTACAATGATAACTGATTACTGATAGCTTTAATAGCAAATCACACACATATCTTTAAACCGTTTTTAAAAACCACAGATCACAATTATTATACAAACACAGAATTAAACTCAGTACCATTTTCAACACTTTTATATTCTTTTGCTTTATTTATCAGTATAATGTAAATAACATGTAAATATCCACGGTTTATTTGTATAAATTCGTATGCAGAGTGAGATCACAATGTGCTATTTTAAAAGCAACGTTTTTTAAAAGTTGGAACGCACGTCAAATTTAGAATCACACATTCTTGGCACATCCCCAATCACCCTCGAGATTTAAATTCAACCGTACGTTCTTGTACACTTTTTCAGGCACACGTGGAATAATATAACCTATACCTATAGTAGATAATAATTATAACTTTTGTTAAGCAGAATTCATACAACAGAATAAAGTCGTATGTCTTTATTTACATAATACAGTGACTGGCAGACTGTTTAATAAACCTTGAACATTTATTCGTCCAAATTAATTGATTTTTAAAAACATTTTTCAAGGGAAAAGTTAAGTGATTTTGCATGAAGAATGAAGTACGAAGGAATAATCAAGGTTTTCAATATTTAAATAAATTCAAAAATTAGAGTTTTTCTAGTACTACAATCAAGGTGTGCAAATTTTGTGGTGAGGGTAATGTAGCGACGACTTGAATTTGTTCAGACTATAGCTACGATTTAGTTAATTTTCACTAACATTTAACGTTGGATACTTGTCTACACAGTAGGAAAAAATTTTAATTCTCGAATTCCAGAAAGATACAGGCAGACCAGTAAATTCTATCATTAATTCTTATGAAGCAAATCTGCAAGTCACTGTAGAAATCATTAAAATATTATAATTACCTACACATTGCATAGTATTATGTCTGCGCATTACATGCCACTCTAGAATTTATTATGCAAATTTTATTCTAGCTCGTGTTTTTTCGTTTATTTCGCCTGATGACGATTCACAAAATGCAGCATGGCGTCGGTCATGTGACAATATTAAATAACATTAATTGTCAGACGAAGGCTTTCAATTTTTTACATGTCACGCTACCAAGCAGGAATCACGAAAGATTAAATTGTCTTACTGCTGTTTAATTACTCTGGTATTATCACACGTAACACAATCGTTAACCAAAAATAGTTAATGTCTTTTAATTGTCGTGTGATGTAACAATGATATGATGCTAGATTTTCAAGAGGAGAATCTTAATTCAACGTTCCAACAATTATTCGAACATGTTTTGTTGTAAAACCTACACTAGCAAGAGAAGATAGGTTACCCGAGCATTCTCATTTTTTTGCAACTGTGTCGATTTGTAGGAAACCTCAATAGAAGTATCAGCCAATTTTTCGTTTGTGCCCATTTTCGGTCCTTCGGGGTGAAAACACCCCCTAAAGTTTAATGAGTGTTTTCCTATTTTCCAGTATATCTTGAAAACTACAGTACAGATAGTATATTTTGATGTTGTAGAAAGCTATGTAATTGAATTGTTTAAATATTGTGGTGGGAAACATTTTCCTGTTCAAATTAGAAATTTTAAACAACATGTATACACAGTTTTATAGTTCATAAAAAACCGTTAACTTTTCATTGTAATATTTTTTTATATCTACTATAGTTTTTAAGATATACTAGGAACTAGGAAAACACTAATGTGTTTTCCGAAAATGGGCAGAAACGAAAAATTGCCTGATACTTCTTTTGAGGTCTTCTATAAACCTGTACAGTTTCACAAAAATGGGAATGTTCGGGCAACCGAACTTCCCTTGTAGGCGACATTTCAGAAAACATTGATTAATCTTAATATATAAAGCAGAAGTATTTATTACAACTCTTGGATCACGAATTGTGCCCCAGCTCAGGATGCCTAGCTAATCCAGATAAATGTGACTATTTTCACAAAAAAAATTTATAAGAATCTAAATTTCAGGCGGAGCCGAGTAGAGAAAATTGTGAACATAAAACTAGGATTGGAACTCCTGATTGCACTTGTGATATTATGCTTCATATATTGCACTATGCGTAATATTATGTTAAATATACATATATTGCGAATACTATATTTGTAATAACATCACATCCTAAAAAGTATATTCATTTTAAAACTGTGCTCCATATGTATTCATTCAATCTATTATTTGAAAATGTTATATATTTTAGTGGAATTTTAATTTTATTCTTGAGTTGTAAACAGTGTTTGCTAACTTTTTAATACGTTTATAGCACAGTTTATACATTTAACGAGGCTGTATCTTTATTGTGATATTGATAAGCCACAGACGCGCGGGATTTTTTTATTACTGTTAGCAGAAATTTTGTAGTAGGATTCACTAATGAAAACTTCGTGGCTTAGAAATTGACTGAAATAAACAGATGTCTCTGCTGAATAACGATAAGCTTGGTTTAATGCGAGTGTTAAAGTGACTAAATTTCCCTGAAACTGTATTTTATACCGCGTTCCATTATTCATTCGGGGGTCTTTATACATTATTCAAACCAGATTCCCAAGAAAATTAATTACGATCATTTTTCAATGTAAATTAAACTTGACAATCTCGATATTAAAAATACAGGAAAGGGATAATAGTTTACTTTCGAGAAAATATACATTATTTCCGTTTAGTTAACAATCATAGAGGTATCATTCAAAATGTAAATTATAATGCCAACTAAACTCGAAATTTAAATTTTAAATACTTTTGCTTCAACCTGGCAATGGTTTCCTAAAAAGTTATTTCGAAGCAAATACTTTTGACTGACTATTTGACGATTTGCCTAAAAGAAATATTTACATGAATAGATAAATAAAGAAATAAATTATTTTAATGGCACATCCTTCCATTTTTACAATATTATATACTTAAAATTTACACGCTTACTCCTCTACTGGAAAGTAGATTTAAACAATCCATAACAAAGTCTGCAATGGAAGTGCTAACTATATAAAATAATCGGCTTTTCAATTGCTAACTAGCAAATATGTACATACACTACCGCGCGATAGCTCAAACCGGACCGGTACTAAAGTGGAATCCACGCCCAGCCGAGTCGGTATCTTGTGCGTGGCAACCTCAAATACGACCGATAAATAAAGTGTTAAGCTGAACGTATAAAAAGTGAGAAACTTAGATCGCGTAAAAGTATACAACGTAAAATATGAAAAGGGAAAGGAGGAGGAGCTAAGGGAACACCTGAAACCAATCGAGTCACCTCCAGATCATGCAAGTATTATCTTTGCTCGCAGTGATAATCGTATCGCCGTTGTACGATAATGCACAGCTGAAAACGTCGTCTGTGTGGCCCTCGAGCGTTTGTATGCAGCAACCATCCTCCAAGGACCATAATCTCGAGGTTTTGTCCAAGGAGGAAGTCAGCAAGTGTTGGCCATTCGGACTGAAACATACTAAATTGAATATTGCGGTTAATTCGGGGCTAAGAGCACGAAACGTTTAAAAAATATTTCCATGAACGAGACAATGATTTCATTCCCACAAAAAAATGTATTTTTTCGTTTTTAAGGGATCTTCACAAGTCTGATAATATCAGATCACAATATGCTACAAAGACTGCATTTTGTATAATCTGACGTTTGTTAATATTACAAGTGTTGAAAAATTCTGGATTTTGTAGTAATAATTAACGAATGCACTGCGGCTGAAAAGTTTGATAGAGGCAAGCGAGTTTATTTAGCCTTACTGTTTTATTTAATGAAGGCTGCAGATGTGCATCTAATTATTTGAAATTATCGAGTGGACTGAATTCATTCTATCGACTGGCAGAATGTAATTTTGTTTTAGGCAAACATGTTTCACTTTCAGAAAATAGTTTATTGAAACACGGAGACACGTTGAACAGGATTTCTTCGATTCAATTTTCCGTTGAACTTCGATCAGTAAGACTTTCTTTCATAAAAGTTTTCGTTGCTTTATTAAGCAATTAAGTTTAATAAGTTTCTGTTTCTTTTAATGCACACTTCATTACTCAATTCCCTATTCAATAATTTACCATTTTGATACACATTTAATTAGTCAATTCACTATTTTACTACACATTTATATACTCAACTTCCCAGTTACTAATTTACTACTTTAATTTAATTAGCTACTCAGCTTACTAATTATTCCTAATTTACTCGTGCAATTCAGTATTTTAAGTTAAAATTGGTAACACACATTTAATTACTCGATAAATCACTAGCAATCTTAAACATAGGATTACACAAAGGATTCGATCACCTTTCGACACTTCTTCGCGATGACCCTCCATCGTGGCGAGTTGCTGGAAAGCGCTGCTCACATCCCAGACACGCGAGGTGGTATCACTGCTCGCGGTCGCCAATTTTTTCCCACTGTTGTTGAAGGTCAGGTCCAGAACCTCGTCGTCGTGCCCTCGCAGAGTGGCTAAACACGAATACATTCTCGTATCCCAGACTTTTGCCGTCTTATCCATGGATGACGTAGCGATCAACGTGCAGTCGAAATTGTACACGCAGTTCGAGAGTTCCGATCGATGGCCGATCAGTACGCTTGTTCGCCTAAAAAGTAGAAAAAGTGAAACGACAGAAATGTATATACATGTCGATTGGACAATTATCAGTGATCTTATAATGAATATGAAAGCTCTTATCACAAAGAATTGAATTTTCCAAATCGACGTTAAAATAAAAAATCGGGAAAGGAAGCTGAAATTTTCAAAGATTTCATATATCTATTATTTCTCTACGAGCAGAGAATATTACAGTTTATTTTTTTTAACATCTTTATAAGGTTCTAGCGAAAATTCGGAATTCATTCCTCTCCTCACACCTCGTGTTGATCGGCCACTGTGATCATTCGGAATTATAGCCCAAAAAATTGTTCGTCACGTGTCGAATAAACTTAACCCGGATTATTAGAATCTCGAATAATGAATAAGGTAAATGTAACTTTTATTCGATCCGTTATTTTACCCTTCGTCGCATAACTTCTTCGATTTTGGAAAGAAATACATTTTTGGACTCATACAAGTGGTTATAATAAGAGAAAAATAATACAAAAATTGTTTTTTTATTTTTCTTTGTAAACGTTTAGAAACTTGTTTAAAACAAAAAAATTAAAAATAAAATATAGGTATGTTGCATATTTGCAATAGTATGTAACGAAGGATTAAATAATTTTTTATTTAGGTAATACCCAACTTTGGACTGTTACGTTTGTCCCGGGTCTCCCCTTCCTACTCTTCAAGTACTTAACTGTAATATGAATTTTTTATTGAGAAATTGATAATAGACAGTTACATCAAAATGAAGTGTACCTAAAAGTCCTAGTGTCCCAGATACTGACAGTGCCATCGAAGGAACCTGTGATTATCTGATTCCCATCGTCGTTAAAGTGTAGAGCGATTACTTCTGCTGTATGACCCTTCAATGTCCCCACTTCGTCACCTATCAGATTAATTTCCAGTGAAATGATACATCCGAAAAAGACTCCGACCTTTTACACGTGCAATGTAAAATTGTAACGACTATAAGAAATTTCATTTTTGGCAATTTTGGCAATTTTATAACTGGCATTCTACTGTATATCACGATTTGATACTCGGCGTTCTGTTGCACCACTGTTCGTAAAACTATTCAACGTTTTATTATAGTCCCCCACCTGTTAGCAAATGGAAAATCTTTGACGTCATGTCCATAGACCCAGTCGCGATTTTACTCTGCGTGGGCGAGAACTTCGCAACAACGACTTCAGCGTCGTGACCCCAAATCGTGGCTAAGCAGTGGCCTGTCCGTGAGCACCAAACTTTCGCAGTTTTGTCGAACGAACCGGTTACAATTTTGTCTCTAAGGCAAACATAACGTGTTAAAGAAGAAAGTACAGTGGAGAAGTTAGCTTCGATATTAATATTAGTTTAAATGTATAATCGACTATTTAACTACAAAGGAGAACGCTATCGGCAATAAAAATAAATATATGAAAAATTCAATTTAAAATTCTAAAAGTATATCCGCTTTCAAATTTTTCAAAACACAAGATTTCCTCAAATTCATGGTTTTCACTGGATTCGAAAAATTAACTTAGAACGATTGATTTTTAAAAATAACACCCACTTGATGAATACAATACATAGGTAGATTATTTAAAACCAAATTAAGTAGTCAAGTATCGAATATAGGCGGTCTTTGCAGAAGGAAGGGTATTTTCGTAAATCTATATTGCTTAGTATAATTAATATATACATATTGAAGGGTGAAAAAATTTTTTTAGACCAATTCCTTGCAAAAATTTCCGCTGCGTTTCTCTGGTGTTGCCAGTGATTTACCCATACGATTAATCTGAATTTAAAAAGTCAAAAATGTTTAGAAACTAGAAGCCTACGTCTATTACAGCACGTAGGGAAAAGTCAATATCGCAAAAGCTAACAAAATGGACAGCTAGTAAAGAAAACTCATATTTCATGGAAAAATTGAACTGTTTTGTTGATAAAAAAGTAGAAGGGGGTTTTAATTTAAAAACCCTACGTGCTATAATAAACGTAGGCTTCTAGTTTCTAAATATTTTTGTCCAAATCACTGTCAACGCTAGAGGAACGCAACACACATTTTAACGAGGAGTATACCGGAAACGGATTCATGAATTTGCCTGGAAAAAAATTTTCCCCTTTAATATAAACATATTGACTATAGATACTAAACAATACATAAATTTACTTGCACTGTTTGTTTAAAAAAAAAATCCCCAAAACATACTTTTAAATTTCAGACTGTTAAATAGAGTGTTTTCCCTCCTTAAAGGGGTTGAGCGTGTATGTGGAAGCAAGCATAGCAAATTGGCAGATCGGCAAAGAGTGTATGAGAAAGGCTGTGTCTTCGTTTCCGGCCGACGATGGCAATAAATGAATGGTAAGAGGAATGGTTAAACGAGACGTACGAAGTTGGGTTGTTGAAGGACACGGTGTAGACCACATTCTTATGGCCTTCGAGAGTAAGAAGCTCCGCTCCACTGTCAATGTCCCAAACTTTACACGTTCTGTCATAGCTGCCTGTCAGGCATCTGTCGAAAAACAGCCCACTTTACGGAACCAATACAAGGATAACACCGGTGAAAAATAGAGGGTCACAATATTTAAAAAAAAATGTATGTTTTATAGGAATTGTGACGTCTAAATGAAAAAATAAGCTCAGGTTTTTACACAACGTGCTTTGACGTTTTTATCTTGTAATATGCGATTAAATGAAATTAGTAGTGAAAAATGAAATTTTTATTGTGCTTTTCGAATTCAGCACCCAAAAATATATTAAAAATAGCTACAACATTGAAAAAAGTTTTATCATCCCGTGCGTAATCATCGTCTTTTACTTTTACTAGGTAACTATTTTGCTAAATTATTCATTTTAGCTAATGTATAATTAAATGGTCCTTAAAGTTGTATAAAACTTGAAACGCTGAAATCGAAACATTTCGGGGTATGGAAATCTCAAATCTTTTTTTGAGTTTGAAGTTTAAGCAGAAAATTTCGTTTCAATATTCAATGCAATTAACTTGATATGACTTCTTGAGACTTTATTATTATAAGAATTCGCTGAAGCTCAGTACCTAGCTTTTGCAAGTTGCAGGGTAATCCTGGAATAGATGGTCGAAAAGGAAAACCAACACCGAAAGATATAATAGGTACACAGTGTGGATACTAGAAGCAGGTACATTTACCATCATAACCCTAGGAAACATTTTCCCAGAATCTGTTGTAAACGAAAAATCTTTATAAATCCCAAAGGAAACCTTCCAGCTGAATGTACACACGATGGTATTCCCTTATCCTTAACCCCATGCACTACTATTTTTCTACGGGTCAACATACGCGAGAGCTGGCATAAATGTGACGGTAAGGCAAATTTCAGAATAAGTAGAACATTTAAAATACAAGGGACCTTCCAGGAGCCATCTATTTCAGAATTACTAAGCTCCAAGGCTCAGAGACCTTCCCCCACTATGATCTCGCTACAATGCGTATGACCCTAGTTGATGCTGCCATCTATGAGCGCGTTCCGTACCTGCAAAATAAGGCACGTAAAGGGAGACGAAGGCCCATAAGGGGTCCCACTTGTGAGCATTACTGCTATAAACGCAGAACGTGATAGGGGCAAGGACGAAGGTCGTAGTTAAATCTAGAACAGTGCTCGAGCAATTTTAATCGGGAGTACCTTTTACCTAGTTTATCGAACGCGATATTCGTAAGGGGCAGGAGATGGGTCTGCAGAGTCTTGTATTTGTAGTACGGTTTCGCGTTTGTGTCGCAAACTTTGCCTTGCAGCTTCTGCAGGGTCTCCACTAACTGCTCCATTACGCTCTCGGTTATTACCGGCTCGGACGCTTTTATGCTCTCCGCTAATGCTCTTATGTCCGTTCTGCAAAACGACACGTATACACATTCTACTTTGCTCCAAGTGATTCCGACGAACAATCCCCGAGAACTTTCCGCTCTTTATCTTTCGAATTGAAGTAATTTGTAAACCGAGAAGCCTGGTATTATGCTGTGTTCTTATTAAGCTTTAATTACTCAGTGGTCAGGTCCAGGAGATCGATCATCTTCGTCCTGATGTCTCCGCCCTGCGTGTACTCCAAAGCGATACCTGAAATCAGAAATCAGTTCAATGGGATCAAGGACACTCGTCTAATTTCCGCCGAAAATAATTCAGGGCGGCATGGATTTGTACCTGGCGGAAAGTACCGAAGCAGAAACTTGAGTAGCTTCATGTGGAGCTTCCAATTAGGGACGATAGCAATGTTCGCAATTGTTACGGGCTCGTGAATTTAACACATCGTGTGTTATGGACAGATATACGGTGATCCTGGGAACGCCTATAGGCGTTCAGCGAGCACGGTTAACAGATACGAACAGTGGATTCCAGCACATAGGATATGCTTAAGCAGAATTTCACTACTAACGAGGTTAATTCTGACCGTCTGGATCGCCCGGATCGCGGGGGTCGGTTTTACGCGAAGATGACAGTTCACCGACTCGCACTCGGTGGTGCGATGAGCCAAACTGTGTACGTGAAGGTATTCGCGATAACAGGGGAATAGCGATGCCACGCGTTACCAAGGAACGTTTGATCGATTCTTATCATGCCTGTACTGACAAGGACACGTTGCCCAACCCGAAAATTTTGATTTTAATGAAATTTCATGTGAATAACGAAACAGTGAGTAACGAAAATATTCGGACAGTTTTTAAAATCGCATAACATTTTTAGAATTGGTCCGAAGGACATGAGCTTTTTGTTAGAAGCTAGAAGGATTAGTTTTCTAAGTGACGTGTTTCATCGTTTTGAAAAAAAAATGCAATTAGTCGGAATAGCAAAATAAATATAGTAAAGGTCGTTTTTTAAACTTTTTTTAACGTTGCTCTGAGCTATAAACGCTCGAAAATCGCGAAATTCACGAAATCAGCGATTTTCGACCTTATTCTGCGATCTTAGTTGAAAAAGCGACCTTTATTTTTATTTTGCTATTCTGACTAATCGCATTCTTTTCAAAACGGCGAAACATGTCACTTAGCAAACTAATCCTTCTAGGTTTTCGAGAAAAAAAACTCACGTCCTTTGAACCAATTTTAAGAAAGTTATGGGATTTTAAAAAGTGTCCGAATATTTTTGTTACTCACTGTACGTAGAGCATAGTGGAGTATGCAAATTCATTTATGTGGAAATTCATTCGGAAGGGAAAAAATTAGCCTTTCTTAAGATATAGCGTTTTTTTCGTATTTTTAAATATAGTGACTTTAATTTTCTTTTAGCAATGTAATAGAGCGTTCATAGCTTAGCAATTCTTATATTTAAAGTTCTGTTCCATCTCGCACCGGTACAAAGTTATATTAAATAAACCAAATAACACGATGCCTTTAAGAACTCATTGCAAAGAGGCAGAGGGAGGGGGGTGCAAAAGGTTGCCCATGAAAGGGAAGAACCTAATCTTGATATGTAGAAACATTAGTTCAAGCATTTGAAGCAGTGCACAGTATGAAGCAATGATCAATAAGTGATTCCTATAAATTCTGTAACAATTGAAACACCTCCTCATAGCTTACTAGCGTTACTACTCAGCTTCATCCCAAAATAAGATTTTGATTTTATAAAAAAAAAATTTATTTACTTCTTTTTTGTGAAATTGATTCATCTGGATTAGCTAGGCAAAATGAACAGGGTCATATTTCCTGACTCCAGAGTTTGCCGTTCGAAAGTTTTTAGGCGACAAATACACAAACACTTAGTGTATAACAATTTTATTGATTGAAATCGATTAAGATTGAATAAGGAATCATACCACAGACCAGGTATAGGATAGACATATCACGCAATGTAATTTTGTGTCACAAGAGGGCTCGCGAGTCCCCTTACCATTTTCGTGTCGCACCCAACGTTATCGATTCAGTCTAAAATAAGATTACAATGCTACGAGTGTGTAGGAATTAAAATTAAATCTTATCGGAAACAAAGAGGATAAGATAGAGTGGAAGCATCCCATAATTTGGGGAATCCTATGACCCCCTTACCAGTTTAGTGTCGCATGCAACGTTACCGGTGAAGTCGCGAAACAGATTGTAACGCTCCGCATGGTAGGAATTAGAATTCAATAAGTGTAAAACTTGGTTATTCGAAACCCGCGATATTCAAATGATTCTGTTAGAGTAACAATTCAAAGATCACATTATAAACGTATTCCGTGCAACAATTAAAGTTGCATATTTTAATCTTACATTCTACTATAGTATCGTAAGTTAGAGAAATTCTTATATCCGACTAGAATATTTGACAATCGCAGCTATCGGCTCGGTTCTCACCGATTACCAGGTCTCACCACGAGGAGGTTGCTGCGCTTGGAGACCCGTAGAGAGATAGATGGAATCAAAGTTCCATCGATCTCTCTGTACATGAAAACCTTAGCCTATTAAACCAAAGAGATGGATGGACAGAAAGTTCCATCCATCGAAACTGCAACAAAGCTAATGATTCAATGACTACTTGACACTTTTACAAGGGGCCTTAAATACTTCATGCTATAATAATTTAGCCTAGGGTTCCTTAGGTATCTTCTGTCACTCTCACATTTCACAATCACTTTTCTCAATCACTTTTCACTAGTTTCTCTTAAATAGATTATTTTATAGACTTCGTAACCCAAATGATTGCCGGAAAATCTCGCGACAGTATATTAACCCTTTGAACTTTGCTTGCAATATTAGAGGGAAAAGGCTACTGTATTCTTTCAAAAGATTTTAATTTAAAGTCCAAAGGGTTCATATGTGTGTACACGCTGCGAGGTATGTAGAGGTGGCTCTAATTCGAAAAAAGAGTCTGGTAGCTAATTCCCCTTCCCCCTATACCCATAGGCACACTGAGCGAAATTGACAGGTCCCCGCAGCTATTTTGGCCTTATTATCTTATTTTATGACACAGTCCCGGTGTTTTAACATTATTAAGCGAATATATCAAGCTGTTTGTCTAAAAGATACAAGATTCATTCTGATTTAATAGTTATCAAAATGATACTTTTTTTACGAGATCAGACAGTCAGAGTTTTCGTGACGTCACGTTTTCCTCCTCCACTTGACACCAATAAATGTCACTTGGCTGTCAGTTAATCATAACCTGCCAAGTTTTGGGTTAAATTCGAGTTTTCAGATATGAAGCAAACATACAACAAGCAAGCAGAGGATCAAAGCTAAAAAAAATCGTTTAAAAAGTATGATTTCTTTTCATTTTTGACGTTGCAAAAAAAGAATACAACAATATGCACCGCTTTGAGGATGAAGACCGTTATAAAATACGACACTTACAAAATTTGTAATTAATTATGAAAAAAAGTGATGAAATCCCCCCCCCCCCCTAACAATACTCATGTATGAAAGAAGCTAATTCCATTTAATTCACGATTCGTTTAAATTAGTCTCTACCAAGTTTTTATTATTTCCATCATAAAACGATTTTCATACGACATTTTTAACAGAAGATGTCCCTCTTATAAAAGTTTTTGTGTCAACTACAGGCCTCGCCCGCAAATTCATTAAAACCGAAGCTGAAAATCTGAGCACTAAATTAATTTGTGGCCAATATAGGAATGTCAAGTATAAAAAGTGACACAGGAATCAATGTTCGAACGGAGAACGAGAATACAATTGGAATCAGCAAAGTTGATTTCACAATCTTTGCGTGAGAACGTTTTTAATGTTTTTTGTGAATTAAAGGTACAATTGGAATTAGCAAAGATGATTTCACAATCTTTGCGTGAGAACGTTTTTAATGTTTTTTGTGAATTAAAGGTACAATTGGAATTAGCAAAGATGATTTCACAATCTTTGCGTGTGAACTTTTTTCGTGAATTAAAGGAACATAGCTTCTTTCATACATGAGTCATATTTATGGGGGGGGGGGGGCGGGTATCAATTATATCACATTCCTTGCTCTCGGAATGGACTCGGTGGGACATGCATTTTGTAGGATGCATATCCTACCAAAATTACTACCCAAAGATTACTACCCAAATATACAAGATACTTGTGTCTATTATCGCATGCAAATACAGAATATGACTCACCGGTCGGCGAATATGGTCCATCCTGTCATCCTGTCATCCTGTCATCCTGCCATCCTCGCTAGTTTCCAAGCTAGCGTGAACCTAGGCCCTCTCTAGGGCCTATGCTGCAGGCCCTCTCTAAAGCTGCGTCCAGACGTTGCGAGGCAGCAGCGCGAGGCACGCCTCGCAGAGCGGAAGGTCTACAGACCTTAGCTCGACTTGGTCACTTTGCAAAGCAACCTCGTGCTGCTGCCGTGGCGAGGACAACACCCCGCAGTGCCTCGCCGAATTTTATGGCTTTCGACCCTCGAAGGGTTTGGAATATCATTAAGAAGTGAGAAATGTTCAGGATTTCAAATGTTTGAATGTTTTCTTCATCGTATCGAAAAGAAAGTGACGCCGATGGATTCCTTGGAGTTTTCTAATGAAAATCATACCAAATATCATGCAAATCGGACTGCTTTGACACAAACAACTTGTATTCCCTATGTAAAAGTTGTCCGATTTACACGCCATTTGGCATGGTTTTCATCGGAAAACCCCAAGGAATCCATCGGCGTCACTTTCCATTCGATACGATGAAGAATAAAGAATTATTTTATTTCCTAAACAGATACAGGGTAATTCTCCAGCTACGCCGACCACCCCGTGGCGAGGGTAACACCCCGCAGTGCCCATCGAATTTTATGGCTTTTTCCGGAAAAAGGTACGGATCCTGGGTCCAACGTAGCGAATTAGGGTCGAACCCCGGCAGTCGAGGGTGTCACATCCCTTACAGCGTATTAAAAAATTATTTTCTTCGTCGTATCAAAAGGAAAGTGCCGCCGATGGATTCCTTATGTTTTTCCGATGAAAATCATACCAAATATCATGCAGATCGGACTACTTTGACACAACCTATTTGTATTCTCTATGTAAAAGTTGTCCGATTTACAAGATATTTGGTATGATTTTCAGCAGAAAAACATAAGGAATCCATCGGCGGCACTTTCCTTTTGATACGACGAAGAAAATAATTTTTTAATACGCTGTAATGGATGTGACACCCTCGACTGCCGGGGTTCGACCCTAATTCGCTACGCTCGACCCAGGATTCGTACCTTTTTCCGGAAAAAGCCATAAAAATTGGGTGAGGCACTGTGAAGGACTGTCCTCGCAACGGGGTACCAGGCCGCATCTCCTTGACGCGGGCGCAGCTCCAGAATAATAAATCTGTATCTGTTTAAGAAATAAAATAATTCTTTATTCTTTATCGCAGGGTTGACTAACTGGCGACTCACGAGTTGCCGGGGGCTCCTCCGCCTTGCGGCCACGCTGAACGCAGTCGAATTCGTCCGTGCCTACACAGACATAAATACATTCGATTGCTACGGCCGGCCACGGCCATACGTTTACATACAGTAATTCGTCGTTAGTGTCACGTTTTTACCATGCGTTATAATCACGCTCACTATCCCCACCATTTCATGGCATCCTTCAGTCGAGATTGAGAGAATCCGATATATGCGAGACAGAACAAAAGAGACGACGCGAAGTTGTCGTCGGCACGAAATAGTATCCGCATCGCGTTAGTATCACGCTGCCAGCCCCGATCGTCGCATTACTGTATATTGTAATAACATTGTTAGGTTTAGGTTTAGGTTTAGGTTTCGGTTTAGGTTTAGTTTAGGTTTAGGTTTAGGTTTAGGTTTAGGTTTAGGTTTAGGTTAATATTAAAAATTAAACCTAAACCTAAACCTAAACCTAAACCTAAACCTAAACCTAAACCTAAACCGAAACCTAAACCTAAACCTAAACCTAAACCTAAACCTAATCATGTTATATACAGTAATTCGTCGTTAGTGTCACGTTTTTACCATGCGTTATAATCACGCTCACTATCCCCACCATTTCATGGCATCCTTCAGTCGAGATTGAGAGAATCCGATATATGCGAGACAGAACAAAAGAGACGACGCGAAGTTGTCGTCGGCACGAAATAGTATCCGCATCGCGTTAGTATCACGCTGCCAGCCCCGATCGTCGCATTACTGTATATTGTAATAACATTGTTAGGTTTAGGTTTAGGTTTAGGTTTCGGTTTAGGTTTAGTTTAGGTTTAGGTTTAGGTTTAGGTTTAGGTTTAGGTTTAGGTTAATATTAAAAATTAAACCTAAACCTAAACCTAAACCTAAACCTAAACCTAAACCTAAACCTAAACCGAAACCTAAACCTAAACCTAAACCTAAACCTAAACCTAATCATGTTATATACAGTAATTCGTCGTTAGTGTCACGTTTTTACCATGCGTTATAATCACGCTCACTATCCCCACCATTTCATGGCATCCTTCAGTCGAGATTGAGAGAATCCGATATATGCGAGACAGAACAAAAGAGACGACGCGAAGTTGTCGTCGGCACGAAATAGTATCCGCATCGCGTTAGTATCACGCTGCCAGCCCCGATCGTCGCATTACTGTATATTGTAATAACATTGTTAGGTTTAGGTTTAGGTTTAGGTTTCGGTTTAGGTTTAGTTTAGGTTTAGGTTTAGGTTTAGGTTTAGGTTTAGGTTTAGGTTTAGGTTAATATTAAAAATTAAACCTAAACCTAAACCTAAACCTAAACCTAAACCTAAACCTAAACCTAAACCTAATCATGTTATATACAGTAATTCGTCGTTAGTGTCACGTTTTTACCATGCGTTATAATCACGCTCACTATCCCCACCATTTCATGGCATCCTTCAGTCGAGATTGAGAGAATCCGATATATGCGAGACAGAACAAAAGAGACGACGCGAAGTTGTCGTCGGCACGAAATAGTATCCGCATCGCGTTAGTATCACGCTGCCAGCCCCGATCGTCGCATTACTGTATATTGTAATAACATTGTTAGGTTTAGGTTTAGGTTTAGGTTTCGGTTTAGGTTTAGTTTAGGTTTAGGTTTAGGTTTAGGTTTAGGTTTAGGTTTAGGTTAATATTAAAAATTAAACCTAAACCTAAACCTAAACCTAAACCTAAACCTAAACCTAAACCTAAACCGAAACCTAAACCTAAACCTAAACCTAAACCTAAACCTAATCATGTTATATACAGTAATTCGTCGTTAGTGTCACGTTTTTACCATGCGTTATAATCACGCTCACTATCCCCACCATTTCATGGCATCCTTCAGTCGAGATTGAGAGAATCCGATATATGCGAGACAGAACAAAAGAGACGACGCGAAGTTGTCGTCGGCACGAAATAGTATCCGCATCGCGTTAGTATCACGCTGCCAGCCCCGATCGTCGCATTACTGTATATTGTAATAACATTGTTAGGTTTAGGTTTAGGTTTAGGTTTCGGTTTAGGTTTAGTTTAGGTTTAGGTTTAGGTTTAGGTTTAGGTTTAGGTTTAGGTTTAGGTTAATATTAAAAATTAAACCTAAACCTAAACCTAAACCTAAACCTAAACCTAAACCGAAACCTAAACCTAAACCTAAACCTAAACCTAAACCTAATCATGTTATATACAGTAATTCGTCGTTAGTGTCACGTTTTTACCATGCGTTATAATCACGCTCACTATCCCCACCATTTCATGGCATCCTTCAGTCGAGAGTGAGAGAATCCGATATATGCGAGACAGAACAAAAGAGACGACGCGAAGTTGTCGTCGGCACGAAATAGTATCCGCATCGCGTTAGTATCACGCTGCCAGCGCCGATCGTCGCATTACTGTATATTGTAATAACATTGTTAGGTTTAGGTTTAGGTTTAGGTTTAGGTTTAGGTTTAGGTTTCGGTTTAGGTTTAGTTTAGGTTTAGGTTTAGGTTTAGGTTTAGGTTTAGGTTTAGGTTTAGGTTCTCGGTGTCCCCCTATCCCCGTGAAGGGGAGCGGGGGACTGGATCGGCCTTGGCCGATCTGGGTTGAGCACCGACCGAGCGCGTCTCCAGGTGGCGGATAGGAGGATGGCCGGGGTGTGGAGCTGCCCTTCGCCTGCCCGGGATGGTTCACTTCGCGGTGGCCAGGCCGGGACGGGGGAGGGGTGGCGATGCGCCTCGGTTAGCAGGAGCTATAAGCTGACCCTGGGGCCTAAAAACCTCAAGTGGAAGGCGAAGGCCCTGCCGCGGACCAGCTCCTTTGGGGGGGATGGCGGCCCCCCATTGTAATAGCCCGGCCACAGCGGGGTGCGGAGTGTATGGTGGGGGTGTGTTTGCGGGTATGTGTGTCTGTGTGTGTGAGTGGATGTTGGGGTGTGTGCTGTGGCCGTTAGGGGGGAAAGAGGAACCTTGAAAGGTGTAAGGTGTGGGCAGTAGCCCTGGGTCAGGTCTGGGCGGCGTTAGAAGGTCCGCACCAGGGTCGTCTGCCTTGAGAGTGGTGGGGGTCGATGGAAGAGCGGCGATGTCTTCCTTCGGGCGCCACGTATGGAACTCGTTCTGTGAATGGCGGCCGCTGGGGGATGCTGCCCTCCTGGCGAAGGGTCGACCACAGACGGATGGTGGAGCCTGCAAAGAAGAAAGAGAGACAACCACAAAGGACCATGTCGAAGACCGGGCGAACTACGTACCTGACGCAGTGGTGCTTGTGGATTGGGCCTGCCTCATCCTTGGAGGTACCTGGGAAAGAAGAGAGAAGGCTATGAGATCTGCGTGTTCTGGCGCGTACAGCCCCGGGTGGTTCCCTTCCGGAGCACCGCTATTGCGGTGAAACGGATGGGGCCCTCCTGCGGGGTGCAACAAGAACGGGAGAAAGGGGAAAGAGGCGTAAGGAAGCGGAGAAAGGGGGGAAACCATGGACCAGAAGAACGGGTCCATTTGGGGTAGCTCTGGATACTCGCCCCAGAGTATGGAGGACCTTGCGGCGTTTCAAGGTCCGTCCTGGATGGCAACCAGGAGTGTTTTGGCCGCGGGGGCCGCAACAACTGGGCCCGTGTTGGGAGAAAATCCGCTGGGCGGTAGGGCCGTCGCCCTTAAGACACTCTCCTCCTATGACCATGTCAGAAATTGGCCGAGCCTCGGATGTAACCTCGGCGATTCCTGAAGTAATAGCGGGACCCACGTGCGATGTTGGTAGCACGGCGGGAGTGAATGCGACCAACGACACCGTGCTGAAGCAGCGGGCCGGTGCCACCGGGGAAGCCTTCCCGGAAGAAGCGACAGCTGTTGACCAAGGCAAGCGACCAAAGGAATACGAGAACGATAATGAACGGATCGATTGGAGGGGCGGGTGTGAGGCATGGCTTCAGAGAGCCAAACCGGCGAGGGACCCTGGGTCGTGCCTCATCCCGGAGACCCCCTCACCTAAGGAGAGAACGACGAGGAGGGGGGGACAAATCCCCTCCGAGCTCGAGAACCTCCCCCGGTATGGGACCCCCGGAGACCCACCCACGGGCGTCTTCAAGGGGAAGGGTCTAATGAGGACCCCCCCATCCGGGACCCCGTCCTGCAGTGGGGCCCAGGAGTCGGCCCCCGAGAAGCAGGGGGAGGATGGGATGAAGAAGAAGAAGGAGGATGAGCAGACCAAACCGGCGGAAGTGGCAGCCAAGCTGCCGACACAGAAAGAGCCGGAACTGGTGGGGCCCATCGGTAGATGCCGGGTGGAGGAGCCCGGCAAACAGAGGTCCAGCTCGGCCTCAAGAGTCGACGAAGCTGGGAGAGCGACGGGAGCTAATCCGTGGGAGCGGGTCGGAGTGGCAGCCAAAGCTGCAGACCTCGTGGTCCCACCCGCGAATGGAGCGAAGGTCGCGGTGAAAACGACCCAGATCGGGGGCGGCATACCGGAGGGGGTCTCCGGCTACCGCCTAGCCGAAGTGGCCACCCTGCTGAGGGGCGTTGTAGGGGATTGTGTCAAGGCCACCAGAGAATTCAGCGAGAGGAAGGCATCTTCGAAGGTGGCCTCGGTCAAGTGGGTTCTTGAATTCCTGGGGAAGGTCACTAAGAGATGCGAGAAGGCGGCAACTGTGGTCGCAGAGGTGGCGACAGCCGGGGAGATCTCCAGGTGGAAGGAGGTCCCCAAGAAGCTGACGAGGGAGCGGGGAGTCCAATGCTCCCCCCAGATCGGTATGGAAGGGGGTGGGGGCCCATCCAGTTCCACGCCCCTCAGCACGGTTGCCCAGAGGCCCCCCGAGGCTGGCCCCAGTGGGGCGATGCAGCAGCATCGGCAGCAGGAAAAAAAGAAGGCCAAGAGGCTTAGGACCTCCCCGTCACCCCAACAGGAAGCCAGTAAGAAGAGGGCTCTGTTGGAGGTCGGCGAGGGAGGGAACAACCTGGTCGAACTGGTGGAACTGGATCACCCGGCGATTCCGTTGGCGCAGGATCCCCTGGTGGAGAAGGCCAGGGTGGGAGCAGCTCCTCCGGAGGGGAACATACCCCTTGCTCCCCTCGATGATGGGGGGAAACAGCCGGGGAGTGCGAACGAGGGTCCCATGGTCCTCATAAAGACGAAGGGACAGATTAGGAGGGAACGCAGGGAAGCGAGGAGGAAAGACCTCCTAGCCCAAAAGCTCGCCGCTGGCCCACCAGCGGGGCGGCAGTGGGTACTCGGGGAGGGGCTGTCCCCCCAACAGTGGCCGATGCTGCAGCCGACCCTGACGGGCATGCAGTCCCAGCTGTGGCCGCAGTGGCCTCCTCCTCCCCAGGGACCCGACCAGGTCCAACGACTGCAGTGGCCCCCCCTGCAGGGACAGCAACAGCCGTTGCAACGGCTGCAACCGCAGCAGCAACAACAGCAACAGCAGCTGCAACAGCAGCAACAACAGCAAGTGCAGCAGCTGCAACAGCTACAGCAACAGCAACTGCAGCAGCAACAGCAACAGCGGCTTCAACTGGGGCAGTTCCACAATCAGCCGCGGCATGCTCAGGGGGGATGGGTGGGGACCCCCGGTAAACCCAAGGGGGGAAACTCTAGGGGCGGACAGGAGGGAATGAAGATCCCCCTCCCGAAGCCACCACCCCGTACGAGAAAGAGGCCAGAGGCGGTCCTCGTAAGGGTCCCCCCTTCGGGGACGTACCTGGACACGTACAAACTCCTTCTGTCAAAGGGGAGGGAGACCCTGACGGGTGTGAAGGGAGTGAAGAAATCCCATCAGGGCCACATCCTCCTCGAAATGGAGAAGGGCACCAAAGCGGAGACCCTGGCCCAGAATATTAGGGGAAAGATCGGGGCGGGGTTGGTCTGCACCCCGCTGCAGAATAAGGTGTCCATGGAAATCAGGGACCTGGACCCGACGGTCGAGGGCCCTGAAATATTACAGGACTTGGGGGGGGCCCTCAAGGTGGCCCCGGAACTGCTCAGGCTGAGGTCACTGAGACTTGGCCCGAGGGGCACGCAGACAGCGGTGGTGGAGGCAGCCCTGAACGACCTGAGCAACCTCCGCGAGGGCGGGGTTCGTTTCAGGTCCGGCCTTACGTGGGCAAGGGCCAGGGTCCTCCCGCGTATCACAAGGTGTTTCAGGTGCCATATGTCTGGGCACATGGCCAGGGACTGTCCCACCGTGGGGGAGGGGGAGGAGCTGTGTAGGAGGTGCGGGGCGACCGATCACCTGATCGCCCGGTGCTCCAACCCCCCCAGGTGTGGCGTGTGCCTAAAAGAGGGGCGTACGGGACCAGGAACTGCACACGTCACAGCATCCCTGGCCTGCCCGTCCAATAGACCCCCCAATGGAGCTACACCCAGGACGGAGCCGAAGGGACGCGGGGGTACTAGCGCGGTGAATGGCCCTTAAGGTGGCCCAGATAAACCTGAACAGGTGTCGCCTAGCCCAGGACATCATGGAACACGTGATGTCCCAGCTCTCGGCAGATGTGGTGATCATCTCCGAGCCGTATCGACAGCTGAACTATTGGTTCAACGATGCGGCCGGAGATGTCTCCATTTGGGTAACAGGCTTCGGCGGCCACTTCCCATCGATGGCCCGCCCCGTGGTGGCAAACGGGGTGGTCGCGGTCAGTTGGGAAGGTAAAGTGCTGTTGAGCTGTTACCGCACACCCAAAGCCACACTGGCGGAGTTTGGGGACTACCTGGATACCATCGAGGGTATCATCACGGAAATGAGGTCCTCGGGCATGGGCGTACTCCTGGCGGGCGATTTTAACGCGAGATCCCCGGCCTGGGGAGGGGGCCGATTGGACAGAAAGGGGACGGCGACCCTGGATCTGCTGGGGAGACAGGGCCTGGTCCCAATAAAGGTCCCAGAAAGGTACAAATTTACTTTTGAAAGGAACGGTAGGAGATCGTTTATCGATATCCTGTCCGCGGACCGTGTAACAGCCAAAGGTGTGAAGAGCGAGGTCCTTAGCCAGGACTCGTACTCGGACCATAGGTATGTCCTTCATACCATCAGAAGGACAAGGTCAGCGATCAGGACGGTCACCTGGCAGGCATACTCCACCAAGGACATGGACCCTGCCGAGGTGGCCAGGCACTTTGGGCTGTTACACGGTCGGCAGGAAGGGGACGGTCGAGGGGAACCAGGCCCAAGGGGGGAACCGAGGGCGGAGCGTTTCCAGAGGACCCTTGAGGAGGCCACCAGGGACATGCTCGCAAAAAAGTCCCTCCCCCGTGGGACCAGAAAACCAAACGGGTGGTGGTGTAAGGAGGTTGCAGAGGCGCGGGCTGCCTCCTTTAAAGCAAGGAGAAGGGCGCAGAGGCGGAGAAAAAGGGGCGGCCCGGAGGCGGAGGAGGCACGGAGGGCCTACTCCGTGGCGCGGAGAGGGGTTCAGGTGGCGATCTGGAGGGCGAAGGAGGCCCAATGGCAGGGCCTATGTGCCCAGGTCGACCTGGACCCCTGGGGGAAGCCGTACAAAGCCGTCATGTCAAAACTCGGTGGGCGTCCACCGAGGATGAACATGACCCCGGCCCAAGTCGGGAGGGTATTGGACCATCTCTTTGTTACGGCACCCCCCCCTCCCCTCCCCCCCTCCGTTGTCGCCCCCGCCCAGCCGTCTATAATCCCGGCCCTAGTGGCACGTGGCCGAGCAGCCGGTGGGAGGAGCCTAAGGGGGGGATATGATGACAGCGGGGATCTAATGGCACCTGAGGAGATCCCAGAGGTGGACATCGATATGGTGCAAGAGGCCATATCCCGCCTGAAGCCGAAGAAGGCCCCAGGCCTGGACGCGGTACCATCGGAGGTGGTGGCCGCGGTATCGAGGGCGTTCCACCTGGACCTGAGGGAGGCGATCGAGGACACATTGAGGAGAGGGACTATCCCTCCGGCCTGGAAGAGGGCGAGGGTGGTGTTGATACCCAAGCCCGGCAAACAACCCACCGAGCCCAATGCCTATCGCCCGATCAGCGTGCTCCCAGCACTTAGCAAAGTGTGGGAGTACGCTGTGAAGGAGCTGATGGAGAGGCACATTGGCCGGGACCCCTTCTCCCCGACCCAGTTCGGTTTTAGGAGGGGGGTAGGAACTGTGGAGGCTGCTCGAGAGGTCATGGCGTTCGCGGAGGGCTGTGTGGCCACCACCAAGCGGAGACTATGCGTGATGGTGTTGATCGATGTGCGGAACGCGTTCAACGCCATCCGCTGGGACACCATCATGCGGGAACTCGTCAGGAGGCGTGTGCACCCAGCGGTCAGGAGGGTCCTCAGGGACTATTTCTCTGACCGCTGTGTTACAGTGCACACGCAGCATGACGAGGTCACGACCGGAGTCTACGCGGGGGTCCCTCAGGGCTCGGTCCTGGGCCCTTTCCTTTGGAACCTCGTCTATGACGGGGTCCTGAAGACCGTGGGTCCCGGGCGTTTCGTCAAGGCCATCGCTTACGCCGACGACCTGGCAGTTATGTTTTCAGCTAGGGACGTAACCCAGGTCGAGGCTATGATGGCCGAAACGCTCGGGAGGGTTAGGGCCTGGTTCGAGGCCTCTGGCCTGGAGATGGCCTCGGATAAAACCGAGGTCATCGTCCTGGCGGGCCTTCGCGAGGACAAAGGGAGGGAATTCCCGGTGATGGGATCGATGGTGGCGGCCACAGAGTCCGCCAAGTATCTCGGGGTCACCCTGGACTGCCGTCGGAGGTTCAGGACGCACCTGGACGGGGCGGTCATACGGGCCGACAAAGTGGTGGGTGCCCTGTCAGCGCTCCTCCCAAACGTTAGGGGTCCCTCGGTTGCCTCGAGGCGACTCTACTATAACGTTTGGGAGTCGGTGCTGACGTATGCCGCCCCGGTGTGGTCGTCAGCCCTGCGGGTGGGCGTGAACCTCACCTCCCTCCGCAGGGCGCAGAGGTCAGCCCTGATAAGGACGACTACGTCGTATAGGACGGTGTCCCGTCAGGCGCTCTGCGTCCTCGCTGGAAGGATGCCCCTTGAATTGAAGGTGGCGATGTGGAGGGAGGTTTATGACCTAAGGGCGGCGGACAGGGCGAACCCGAAACTAAGGGACGACCTTAATGCGATGAGGGTGAGAGCAGCCGACCACAGGAGAAGGGCCCTGGTGACGGCCCTCGCGAAGTGGCAGGAGACCTGGGAGGAGATGGGCCCGGAGTATTGGACCAGGCGGCTGGTGCCCGTGGCGAGTACCTTTGCGGTGGGAGCTGGGTTCGCACGTCAGCTGGACTACTGGCTGACCCAGCTCCTCACCGGACACGGGTCTTTCGGGACCTTCAGGAAGAGGATAGGGAAGGCAATAAGTGGGGTATGTGAGGAATGCGGGGCGGCGAACGACGATGCCGAGCACGTCCTCGTGGTGTGCCCGGCATTCGAGGAAGAACGGCGGGCTTTGGCCGTGGCCCTGGGGGCCCCGATAGACCCCAATACAGTGGTCCGCCTCGCTATGGGGGCGGATGATAAGTGGGCGCACCTCCGTGCCTTCGCGTCCACAGTCATGGGCGCGAAGGCCCGGAGGGAAGCGTCAAAAGAAAAAGCCCTGAGGGATGCCCGGGCAGCAGCCGCCAGACTGGAGGCCCAAAGGAGGGCGCAGGAGAGAAGGAGAAGGGCCCAAAAAAGGAAGAGGAATGGGGCGGCCCAAGGAGGCAGACCCCCCCCCAGCAAAAGGGTTAGGAGGACGGTCCCCTCCCCTCCATAAGGTGGGTCTATGGGATAAGTGGGTGTTTATCGCGTATTTATTCCGACGTTGTACTGTGGTGGCGCGTATTTATTCCGTCTATGTTATAAATGTTGTGTGTTTGTCGTTGTGACACGTACCTATTTATTTTGTGGTGTCAACCGCGTATTTATTTCGTCAATAGTAAATAAGTATCGTGGTTGTGCACATGTGAATGTATGTACATAGTATTTATTTTATTTATAAGTAATTTGTACATAAGAGGCGGGGCCTACACCGTAGGGACACTGTGGTGTAAGTAATGCACCGAGGTTCCCACCACAGTGAGTAGGCAAGATAAGGCGGCCATGAGAGAGGGGGTTTTTAGTGGGTATCCCACCATTAGGGTGGGGAGTCCCACATAACCCCGGTATCCGTACCGGGGTATGCATAAAGCATTTTCCCCCTCTATAAAAAAAAAAAAAAAAAAAAAAAAAAAGGTTTAGGTTTAGGTTTAGGTTTAATTTTTAATATTAACCTAAACCTAAACCTAAACCTAAACCTAAACTAAACCTAAACCGAAACCTAAACCTAAACCTAAACCTAACAATGTTATTACAATATACAGTAATGCGACGATCGGGGCTGGCAGCGTGATACTAACGCGATGCGGATACTATTTCGTGCCGACGACAACTTCGCGTCGTCTCTTTTGTTCTGTCTCGCATATATCGGATTCTCTCACTCTCGACTGAAGGATGCCATGAAATGGTGGGGATAGTGAGCGTGATTATAACGCATGGTAAAAACGTGACACTAACGACGAATTACTGTATATAACATGATTAGGTTTAGGTTTAGGTTTAGGTTTAGGTTTAGGTTTCGGTTTAGGTTTAGGTTTAGGTTTAGGTTTAGGTTTAATTTTTAATATTAACCTAAACCTAAACCTAAACCTAAACCTAAACCTAAACCTAAACCGAAACCTAAACCTAAACCTAAACCTAAACCTAAACCTAAACCTAATCATGTTATATACAGTAATTCGTCGTTAGTGTCACGTTTTTACCATGCGTTATAATCACGCTCACTATCCCCACCATTTCATGGCATCCTTCAGTCGAGAGTGAGAGAATCCGATATATGCGAGACAGAACAAAAGAGACGACGCGAAGTTGTCGTCGGCACGAAATAGTATCCGCATCGCGTTAGTATCACGCTGCCAGCGCCGATCGTCGCATTACTGTATATTGTAATAACATTGTTAGGTTTAGGTTTAGGTTTAGGTTTAGGTTTAGGTTTAGGTTTCGGTTTAGGTTTAGTTTAGGTTTAGGTTTAGGTTTAGGTTTAGGTTTAGGTTTAGGTTTAGGTTTAGGTTTAATTTTTAATATTAACCTAAACCTAAACCTAAACCTAAACCTAAACTAAACCTAAACCGAAACCTAAACCTAAACCTAAACCTAACAATGTTATTACAATATACAGTAATGCGACGATCGGGGCTGGCAGCGTGATACTAACGCGATGCGGATACTATTTCGTGCCGACGACAACTTCGCGTCGTCTCTTTTGTTCTGTCTCGCATATATCGGATTCTCTCACTCTCGACTGAAGGATGCCATGAAATGGTGGGGATAGTGAGCGTGATTATAACGCATGGTAAAAACGTGACACTAACGACGAATTACTGTATATAACATGATTAGGTTTAGGTTTAGGTTTAGGTTTAGGTTTAGGTTTCGGTTTAGGTTTAGGTTTAGGTTTAGGTTTAGGTTTAATTTTTAATATTAACCTAAACCTAAACCTAAACCTAAACCTAAACCTAAACCTAAACCTAAACCTAACAATGTTATTACAATATACAGTAATGCGACGATCGGGGCTGGCAGCGTGATACTAACGCGATGCGGATACTATTTCGTGCCGACGACAACTTCGCGTCGTCTCTTTTGTTCTGTCTCGCATATATCGGATTCTCTCAATCTCGACTGAAGGATGCCATGAAATGGTGGGGATAGTGAGCGTGATTATAACGCATGGTAAAAACGTGACACTAACGACGAATTACTGTATGTAAACGTATGGCCGTGGCCGGCCGTAACAATCGAATGTATTTATGTCTGTGTAGGCACGGACGAATTCGACTGCGTTCAGCGTGGCCGCAAGGCGGAGGAGCCCCCGGCAACTCGTGAGTCGCCAGTTAGTCAACCCTGCTTTATCGCATCGATATGGAAGTTGGGTTTTTCTGATGAAAATCATACCAAATCTCGTGTAAATCGGATAACTTTTATGTAGGGGATACAAATAGGTTGTGTCAAAGTAGTCTGATTTGCATGATATTTGGTATGATTTTCATTAGAAAACCCCAAGGAATCCATCGGCGGCACTTTCCTTTTGATACGACGAAGAAAATAATTTTTTAATACGCTGTAAGGGATGTGACACCCTCGACTGCCGAGGTTCGACCCTAATTCGCTACGTTGGACCCAGGATCCGTACCTTTTTCCGGAAAAAGCCATAAAATTCGATGGGCACTGCGGGGTGTTACCCTCGCCACGGGGTGGTCGGCGTAGCTGGAGAATTACCCTGTATCTGTTTAGGAAATAAAATAATTCTTTATTCTTCATCGTATCGAATGGAAAGTGACGCCGATGGATTCCTTGGGGTTTTCCGATGAAAACCATGCCAAATGTCGTGTAAATCGGACAACTTTTACATAGGGAATACAAGTTGCTTGTGTCAAAGTAGTCTGATTTGCATGATATTTGGTATGATTTTAATCGACGGAACGCCAGGAATCCATTGGCGCCACTTCCCCTTCGTTACGATGAAGAAAACATTCAAACATTTGAAATCCTGAACATTTCTCACTTCTTAATGATATTCCAAACCCTTCGAGGGTCGAAAGCCATAAAATTCGGCGAGGCACTGCGGGGTGTTGTCCTCGCCACGGCAGCAGCACGAGGTTGCTTTGCAAAGTGACCAAGTCCAGCTAAGGTCTGTAGACCTTCCGCTCTGCGAGGCGTGCCTCGCGCTGCTGCCTCGCAACGTCTGGACGCAGCTTAAGGCCCATGCTTTGGGCCCTCTCTAGTGCCTATGGTAGGCTCTCTCTAGGGCCCAACTTTGGGCCCTCTGTAGAGCCCACGCGCTAGGCCCTCTCTAGGGCCCATGTCTTGGGCCTTCTCCAGGGCCCACGAGCTAGGCCCTCTCTAGGGCCTAGAATCTCAATGGCAAGTCTAAGCTGAAAATTGAAGCTAAGCGAAAATTTGACTCTACTTCCGCGTTAAAAAAGCAATTAGAGCACCGGTGCTCTGGACGAGGTTTGTATGCGCAAAAAATTGGATCTACTTTCGCGAAGAAAATTCAACTGGAGCTGCGGTGCTCTGGACAAATCTTAGATACGCAAAAATTTGACTCCAAATTCGCGGTAATACTACTCTAAATAAGAGCCGCGGGGCTCAGCAAAATATGTAGATGGACACGAAAAAAGCGGGGACTCTACAGTCGCATTACGCGCGACCACGAAGGATCTTGCTAGACTGCAAGATTGCTAGGAAGTCTGGTTCCACTTGGAACCTTTTCAAATTTTCCGCGGTGACTCTACCCGATTCGATCGATTCGATTATTTTACGAATTATTAATCGGAATTGTAAAAATCGCGAGCAACTTTTGTATTGATTTAATTTTCTGGCCCTCTCCAGGGCCCATGAGCTAGGCCGTCTGTAGGGCCTCGAATCTCATTGGCAAGTCTAAGCTGAATATTGAAGCTAAGCGAAAATTTGACTCTATTTCCGCGAATAAAAAGCAATTAGAGCACCGGTGCTCTGGACGAGGTTTGTATGCGCAAAAAAATTGGATCTACCTTCGCGAAGAAAATTCAACTGGAGCTGCGGTGCTCTGGACAAATCTTAGATATGCAAAAATTTGACTCCAAATTCGCGGTAATACTACTCTAAGTAAGAACCGCGGGGCTCATCAAAATATGTAGATCGACGCGAAAAAAGCGGGGACTCTACAATCGCTAGCCTGCAAGATTGCTGGGAAGTCTGGTTTCACTTGGAACCTTTTCAAATTTTTCGCGGTGACTCTACCCCAGGCATGGAACTAAAGTGAACGCAGCGGCCGTTTTTCGGACGCAACGCCTCCTTTCTCCCGCCGCGCGTCTTGGCCCCCGCGGCGGCCCAGGTTCGTGGAGCGCCTCAGGCCCGTACCACGTGAACCGCGCGTGGCGCGTTGACAAAACAAAAATGCATCGACAATCGTGCTCTCTGGGTCGATGTGGAAACCTATTGATACAATGTCGCCCCAATGCGCCACGCGCGATTCATATGGTACGGGTCTGAGGCGCTCGAAGCTCCAAGGCCCGCCGCGGGGACAAAGACGCGCGGCGGGAGAAAGGAGGCGTTGCCTCCGAAAATCGGCCGCTGCGTTCACTTTAGTTCCATGCCTGCTCTACCCGACTCGATCGATTCGATTATTTTACGAATTATTAATCGGAATTGTAAAAATCGCGAGCAACTGATGTATTGATTTAATTTTCTGATTTTAAAACAGACACATGCATGTCACTATCTACGAGTACCTTGTATGGTCAGCTCATTGAATTCTGCTCTTTCCAACACATATGCTGAGCGGTTAGGGGCCCATTTCATATAATTAGCATTCGTTTTAAGAACATTTCTGCAATATTTCGTAAATATGGTTTAGAAAAGAGCCACGTCATGAGGCTACTGCTAAGATGTACTAGACCATATTCGCGAAATATTGCATAAGTGTTCCCGAAACGAATACCAACCATGTGAAATGGGCCCCTGCATGTCGCGCATTTGTGTTGAAACGGCCAGAATCTAAGGAGCTCGCTACGCTACGTTTTCTACAGAAACCATTATGTTCCATTGCGTGCACCTACATTCAAAGAGTTATAAAGTGACTCACCGTTCGCTGTCATCAAGAGTACTGCATCTCTGCAAACTCGTAACCCCTGACCGGCAACCATGAGACCAGCAGCCCACTGACCAGCACCCGTCAGCTCAGCACCCCTTTAGCCAACTGATCAGCAGCTCCAATTGGACTCGTGCATGACTCTACTTTCGCGGTGAAAAGGCTATTAGAGCACCGGAGCTCTCGACTAATTTTACTTGCGTAAAAACACTGACTCTACGATCGCATTACGAGCGATCACAAATACTATTATTGAAACAGACAATTTGTATTTAAACAAGTTCCAAAAAATTTCCTTTAAATTCCAGGCAGCCGCATGGAGCGCCATGCAATTCGGACATTCGGAAAAATTTCGAGCAGCCACATTGGGCGCTTAATGATTCTAAATATTGATAGAAAAAAAGAGCGGCCCCTTTGGGCGCCTAATACTTTTCAATTGTAATGAGAAAAGAAGGGGCAGCCTCTATGGACGCTTAACGATTCTCAAGACTGATAGAAACAAGCAGTGGTACCTTTGGGCGTTTAATACTTTTCAATTTTAATGAAAAAAAAAAATAAAACGGCAGCCACTATGGGCGCTTAACGATGCCTAGTAACAAGACGGAAGAAAAGCAGCCTCTTTGGGCGCATATTAATTCCGAATTGTAAGGTGAAAAAAAGCAGCCTCGTCAGGCGCTAATGGCATGCAATGCCAGAAAAATGTTCCAATTCTACTGTACAATGTTAGTAAATCTTAACCCAGATCTAATTCCAACCTGAGGCCGCCAACGAAATTCGGAGTAAATCTCCTTAAAGTAGTTTTACCGCGAATTTGGAGTCAAATTTTTTAGTATCTACGGTGCACGGTGAAGCTAATTGTAAGAGAAAGCAAAAGCAAAAACAAAAGGTGTCACTCTCGACAAGCAAGCGCACCTCTACCCTTAAATTTAGCCTATCGCACTCTTTACAATGGGCCCTAGTGGCATAATCTATTGCAAATATGCACTTGCGTAACGTTCGAGGGATATGCGAAGGCTAAGAATCTCCCGATTGAGATTGCAAAGGAGACTAAGCAACAGAAAGGACCGAAAGTTGCAACGCGAACATTGCGCGAAATCGAAATCAGTGATCGAAGGCAAATTGTATTTCTAGAAGAGTGCATTTGGCACACTTATATTTAAAAAGAACGATACGGAACAGAAGTTTCTCGCTCGAAGTACACAAGTGCATTTTTTAATAGATGTCCAGATCGAACCAAGCTCACCGAATGTAAGTTTGGCTCGATCTGGACCCTTAAACTAGATCGTAGGCTTTAGCTTGATTCCGTTTTGCAAGTCGCAATGCTCGGGAAACGTTACCAAGGAGCCGAGCACACCAGCGTGGAGGTACCTACGAAAGTGACCCATTTCTACGAAATATTTCTGGTCCATATTCGACCAATGCTTTGCGCATTTTTGAAAATTTGGAGAACGTCTTACGACTAAAGTTCTTAAATTAAGACTTATTGCTAGGCTGGTTTAAATATTGTAAGGTAGGGTTTATACAAAAACCGACTTTTGAAAAAACCGGGTTTCGAATTCCAATATTCCCCAAAAACCGGTTAAACCGGGTTTCGAATTCCAATATTCCCCAAAAACCGGTTAAACCGGGTTTCGAATTCCAATATTCCCCAAAAACCGGTTAAACCGGTTTTCGAATTCTTGCAACAAAAAATTTAATTAAATTAGTAACTTTACTTATTTTAAACATTTTCAGTTTTCTTAATATTATTGAAATATAAAAATATAACAAAATAAAATATACTCTATAGAAAACCAAATAAAAATAAAATTAAAATAACTAAAATCCGTACGAATTCGTACAATTTTTCAGTTCATCTAATATTTATGGATCTAAAAAAACTATAACACAATAAAACAGACTGCATACAAAACCAAATGAAAAAAGCTAAAATAACTAAAATCCGTACAAAATATAAATCTTTTAAAATGTGGTACCAAATTATAAATCTTCATTCCATTTCGTATTTTTTTCTGAAAATATGAACTCATGATGTATAGTATCACAATAAACAGTTACCTACTACAATTTGCTTATGTCCGAGTCGATTTCAAGTAAAAATGTTAACATTTTTAATTAAATAATAAATCATTTCTTCATATTAATTCTAGTATATAAAACCGGTTTTTTAAATTTAAAACCCGTTTTTCGAATTTTACAAATTTATAAATAAAGACCGGTTTTTAAAACCAGTTTTTAAAAACCGACAAACCTTATTGTAAGGGGAAAGAAAAGTAGAAATAGCGAGCACAGAAACCAAGTAGTACCAATATCATCTGTCATTCTCAGCTATTATTATTTGTACGAGAAAGTACTTTAAATTGTATAGTTGAAAATCGTTAAGAAATTAATGCTTTTCATTCTCGTTTTATTAAGAGAATCTAATGACTCGAATGTAATTAAACTTGAGAAGTGTAACTCGTATTCAAAGCATCAAGCTTCCTATATAAAATTCAAGAAATATAATTTGGAATATTTAAAACGCTATGTTAGAACTTTGACTTCGAATTTGAAATTTATTTATTGCTTTTGTCTGTATTAAACATTTGGAAGCACGCGCGTTAATGCTACTGTTCACGAGAGCTAAGTATGTATACGTGGTCACTGTGCTCGCTACAGCAATCATTTGTTCAATGGCATGCAGAAAAATTTAAAAAATTAAAATGTACCTCTCAGCCATCGTAAAACACAGTCTCACTGCTATCCATGCAATCAGGAAGCTTCTTCAGCAGGTTCACAGACCAAGGGCAGTAGTACCGAATAGAATGTATCACACACACAAATATGTCACTTTAATTTCACGATCAAAAAGCAATTTGAGCACCGGTGCTGAGTCTTAACTAGTTCAAAATGCGTAAAAATACTGTCTCCACACTCGCGTTGACAATACTAAAACGCACAGCCATCTCATGTTTTTAAATACAAAACACTGCAAGTTTTTAAATGTACCGAAGTAGTGGGTCAAGAAGTCTGCTATATAGATACTGGGTGAATTGCAGTAGAATCATGTTAAGCAACCTCGCACATGGTCCAGTAATCGATGAAATTAATCTAGGAATCGATATATCACGAAATAATATGCTCACGCGTTCACTGAGTTCCGATCACCGTCGCGTGTAAAGTTGAACTGGCAGGTGTTATCGTTCGGCGACGGTGCGCGACTTTGGCAGAGGTCGGTGTCGTTCTCTCTCGCTCCAACGACTCCCAGTTAAGGGGTCATATATATATATATATATATATACGTTCCTCGGCGCAGAAACCTGGTCAATGTTTGGTAGTAATTTAGGGATAAAGTATAAGCCCGATTGGTTTAATTCTTTCTGTGTTTTATAGGTATACGTTTATAGATTATAAAACATGTATGAGAATTGGAAAATTTTTAAAAATGTGGCGTTCGTGGGCAGTGGCGTAGAACATGTTTTCTGGCGCCGCCCAAAACGGTGGGCATAATTCAGCCCGTACGAGTGATCCGAAACAAAAATCACCGATTTTTTAACAATTTTTGAGATCATAGTTATCGGGTTGACGCCGCCATTTCTCGAAAAAAAATTGCGAAAATAGTAACACTGAAGAAAAGTGATTTTCGCTATAAAAGTCGTACGTTTTTACTTGTTATTAAAAAATGGTTTAATTTAATTGAAAAATCTCAACGTCACCCGATAACGAATCTTATGTAGAATATGTGTATAAACAATGAAGTTAATCGGATGAACGGTGAGGCAGTTATCATGCCCATCGTCTTGGAAAATGATGTTTTGAGAAAAACCCACATTTTTAAAAATTTTCCAATTCTCATGTCTGAGGTATTTAACCATAGGTATATAGACATATACCTATAAAACACAAAAAGAATTAAACCAATCGGATTAATGGTTTATCCCTGAATCATTCGCAAACATTGGCCACGATTTAGCTGTAAAAAACGTATATGACCCCTTGACTTGAAATTCGTCAAGCCCGGAAATAATTTTATGTATTAACGCTTGTACTTTTCGCAGCTGCAGCTATGCAATTGCACTTTCCGTATGTCTTCCAATACTAAGGATCCATGATAGTTCCCGAGAAAAGTGTTTTGCTCGAGAAGTCTTCTAGGTACTGGGTATATTTCAGTGGAATCCTGTTAAAGGACCTCCAACATGGTCCAGTAATCGATGAAATTGATGCACGAATTGAGAAATCACGAAATAATATGCACTATGCATGCACACATTTCACTGAACACTGAACTAGGGCTGTTCGAGTACTCGAATATTCGAGTGCCTTGAAGTTCGGACCGAGCCGAGACTCGGTTTCCGAGCCGAGCCGAGTACCCGTAAAAACCGAGTAGCTCGATAAATCCGAGTAGCTCGAATATTTTCGAGTAGCTCGAATATATTCGAGCGGCCCGAAAGAACCGAGAAACTCGAATTTTTCGAGCAGATCGTAATTTTCGAGCATCTTGAAGTTTGAATCTTGAACGTTTCGGGCAATACGAATGTTTCGAATATTTTAGGTTACGTTTATCTACTGGAATGTAAATAATGGTTCTCGATAAGTAAAGTAAATAATTAAATTATAAGCTGTAAATAGAAATATTTTATAACTTTTGAAAAGTACTAAATTCAAATATTTCTTTTTTTCTTTTCATTTTTTCGTGTCTTTATGAGTGTATTCATACAGTTCTGTATATATTATCTTTCTTTTCTCCTTATTTTTTTTCTTAGAGTAGATAAACGTAACCTAAAATATTCGAAACATTCGTATTGCCCGAAACGTTCAAGCTTCAAGCTTCAAGCTTCAAGATGCTCGAAAAATTCGAGTTTCTCGGTTCTTTCGGGCCGCTCGAAAATATTCGAGCTACTCGAAAATATTCGAGCTACTCGAAAAAATTCGAGCTACTCGGATTTATCGAGCTACTCGGTTTTTACGGGTACTCGGCTCGGCTCGGCTCGAAGAACCGAGCCTGGCTCGGCTCGCTTTTTCCGAGTACTCGAACAGCTCTACACTGAACCGATGAATCGATGATCGTCAATGGTCTAGTTAACTGTCCACAGATATTATGCTCTATTAATTTTTATACTCCGTCTAGGCAGTTCAGGGATGCCAGACTGTTTTATACCGCTTCTTATAAATCGAATATTGGCTATTCTGATCCAATTAATCGTATCTGTGAAGTAGCTAATAAGTATACTAGCTCTTTCGATCTCTTCACCATATCTCATTCTGCACTCAAACGTCATCTGAATATTCTATACAATGTACTGTGATATCTTTCGTCTTTTCTCTATTTCTAGCTCTGCACCTTGCTAATGCGATTTGACTCGATTACCGGAGCTTCTCACTCTACTTATTTTATGTTACCCAGCGTCACCTGCTTAAATTTCTGTCTAAATTTCTGTTGTGCTTGCATCCTTTAATCTCCTGTACACTAAAGGGATCTCTTTCCCGTTTACAAACAATAAACAATTAAACAATTAAACAATTTCTCAGGGCTAGGTAAAATTTTATTTCGCAATGCGGGTTTGAAAAGTAACTCGATTTGTAGTTGCATCGGGCAACTTTCTGCGAGGCTTTCAGGTTAGGTTATGATATATCTTTCATATGTATAATAGAGATAATTAAATTTCAATAGACGGTGTTGTCATTCTCTTCCCTCATGTTTCTTCTTTAATTTACATTTTTGTGACCATGGTGACATATACTTTCAATGTGTATAAAAAAATCTGCGCGAGTTCAAATTCAACCGAATAGTGTCCCTTGTCAGAGTTGATGATAGAAGCATGATCGGGATTAGCTTTACTTAAGGTTACGCGAGACCTTGGTTAGGAACACTGGTTACGTGCTAACCGTCGTGTTTACTGTATTTAGGGCATACCGCTGCCGTGCGGTTGTTGTTAAGCTAGATCCCGTAGACCATGGTGTCGTCGCCGATTGGCTTCCTAAATCACGCCAGAATTTAGCCTGCCAATGGGACACATCACACGTCATGTTGGAATGCGGAAGGCGATCGCGCTGTTCAAAGGAAGATTCACGGTCGCCAGAGCTCAAGTGTGTGCTAATGAGTAACAACTCGTTAGTCAGTCTCTCGGGGAGAAAGGAATAAAGGTTTAGTTTTTTTTCCTCAGCCAAGGATAAATACAAGTGATTTACTTAAAACCCTTTTGATTGCACGTAAGCGCGTCCGCGAACCGGCCAACAAATAAATATCACGTGTCGTGGCGAGAATCGAAGGCGGTCGCGACATAATGGTCCTTCGAGCCGGATGTATGGAGATGGTGCGCGCTTAGTAAAGTAATCAATTGGAAGATTCTCCGGAGAAATTAAAACAACGGGATTCCAATTAATTCGTATAAGGTCACATGGAGTTCCCGTGATAGTGGCGTGTTTCTAGTGCGACGTGAAAACGCGCGAGTGCTGTTTCTCCGCAACAAAGTGTGGTGAAAAACCCGAGTCCGTTAACAGGACTCACAAGGAGAGTATTTTAGGTGTCCGCCACCGATCATTTTGATTTTTGGATATGTTATAGAGGACCGAAAAATAAGGAATACGTGTTTTTTTATTTTTCCCCGTTTTCGTATTTGGGGGTGAAAACTGCGTTCAAAGTTAGGGTTGAAAAATCATTTTTGTGGACTTTTTGAAAATCTGGTGAGTCAATCATATTTCGCATTCAAAGACACAAAATTCGTCAATTGACACTATTCCCCTATGTCTAATAGTTCTCGAGATATTCCACAAAAATGATTTTTCAAGCCTAACTTTGAACGCAGTTTTCACCCCCCAAATATGAAAACGGGGAAAAATAAAAAAACACGTATTTCTTATTTTTCGGTCCTCTATAACATATCCAATAATCAAAATGATCGGAGGCGGACACCTAAAATACTCTCCTTGTCAGACACTGGGACTCTTGAAAGTCGTCTTGAGTTCAGTGCGGGCGTTCTGTACCAGCGGAAACGTGAAGTTCAGTGGCCGTCCGAACTCGGGCATTGTGCAAGCTGCCCTCACGGGCTTGTGAACGTTAACGTTGAGTTCGGTGGCTGTCCGGCTTACACGTGTGCGACCTGGCGTTGACAGTTCGAATCCCTACAAGGGACTAGAAAGACGTAAGAGACTTGTGTCTACGGAGACAAACATGGCACAGGTCTTGCAAAACCTCCTCATCGGACAAACGAACCAAATCGACTAGCTGAAGCGGGTGTTGATAAAGTTTAAAAAGCTCCAGGAAGCTAAAAAAGGTCAAAATCACCCTCTTGAAGACAGAGCGGAGGCTCCCCAACCTAGAGAAGCTGTGAGAGAAATGAGAAACCCTCCATGTCCGAAACCTGCAGGCTACCACGTCGGAGAAGAAGTTTATCCATCGACTACTTTGTGGAGGAGGAGTTCCTGAAAGCCGAGGAAGCCTACCTGGAAGCTGCTGACCACATCAGAGACGCGATTGCTACACTACGTGGCACTGAGTTAGTTCCTGCATGGAAAGGTAACGATATCTCATTGCGCGATCCCACCGTCGGAACGGTCATAAAGTTGCCTCGCATCGGGCTCCCAAAGTTTTCCGATAAGTTCGCCGAATGGGAGAATTTTCGCGGAATGTACGTATCTCCCGTCGCGCAAAACGATTTGTTAACGAACATACATAAACTTCATTATTTAAAGAATTGCCTAGAAGGCGAGGCCACAAAAATAATAAATAATCTGTAGAAGGGAATTAGTGCCTTTCTTTTATCTTAGTTCCACTATCACTACTATTTGATAGTGTTAACAGGATGGGCCACGTGAAGGCGTAAAAGAAGGACTTTGCCATCCCGGAATACACTCAATGTTTTTGAAACCGACAAACTGAAATGCTCATTACCAGTAACCATCATTCAAAATTGCAGAGCGGTTGCCAACACCACAAAGTGATGTGTAACATGCAAAATGCAAAATAAAAAGCGCATAAATTGAAACCTTGAATGTATTCTTGATTTATGAAATTAATTCTAATGGTTCAGCTGGCACTTCCGATACTGTCCTCTAAAAACAAATTCCTGGCGGAGGGAGGCACAATTTTACATAGTTGCCATCTGTTTCGCGAAACTTCTATAATATTTTCTGAATTTGGTCTCGGATAAAGCCACGTTGTAGGCTCTAACCAAAGCATTTACGAAATATTGTCGAATTATTCAAGAAAGAGATGCCAACCATGTGAAGTAAAGCCGTTCTAGGCTGTGCATTTGTGTTACAGAGGACACCATGGAATGTGCCGACTATGTCAATCATAATATACACAGAGAAATACATGCAAAACTACTTTACAATTATTTACAGAGGTCTTATAATTACAATCATGCATTGCAAGTAGACTATTTCGCTGAATACAAAAAATACCTGAGAAAAGCCCCTTTATAGGCTTTGAACATGTTGTAATCTCGAAGCGCAATTTCTACTAACAGAATTGCGTAGTTTCTGAGCGAGCCATTCCCTATCCTTATGGATTTTAACCGTCATTGCAAAATAAACCATATCTTGACGGTGTGCAGCACATTCACTATCGGCAAACCAATTCGGATATTTTGTATGTACAGCGTGAGTTATAATCCGAAACAGTTTATCTAAAATGATTGTTTCGCTGCGCAATGCTGGATAGAAATGGTCAAATACAGCATTGATAATTTTAAAAACATGTGAAAACTCTACTATTGGTGTTACCAGATGTCCGAATTCTGTCTCCTCCCTTAAAATATACGTCCGGAATGCTATTAAAATCAGTTCATTGTGCTGAAATTCGCGACCTGCATCAATGAAAATGGTGCGACATCTGGGAGAACGCGATTTTTCCGTGCTTTTATTGGCAATGTAACCAGCGAAATATTCCAGTGCACATGTTTCTAAGGAGCACGTTGACGTCGACAATGATTCTATCAAATTTTCAAGCACTTGCATATCCAAATTATCGATGTCATCGCACTCCTTATTTGTATCGCGACTGCATATAACATTATTGCCTAACGCGGATGGAACTTGCGGTGAGAGCATAGTTATCCCCCTGTAAGAGCGTTTCATCGTCGTCGGTTAAGTAATTACTATTTACAGAATTCTTCTACAAATTCAGTACAATGTTTTTCCTTAACGCAAGACGCACCGCTTTTATAGAAGGATTTTGGTTGTAACTGCCACCATGCATTCTGAGGACGGAAAAAAGATTCTCTACTACATCGGTGTTCAAACACGATGTCATTAGAAATAACGCGCCATCCTCGTGCAAATCAGCCCACAGCTGCAACGTGACATTTACAGATTGCCGTAATCCTAACTGTAGCGAATAATTTCACTAACTTAAGAAATTAACAAACACTTTATTATATTCTGAGTAAATTACAGAATAAGCTTTGTAAAGACAGTCGAAACGGTTGACTGCCTTCCTTGACGGTTGCGTTCAGAGTGCCCTCCGAGCGCTCTTTTCCGGTGATCCCCAATTTCACCCTGGCACGTCCTTTTCCTCGGCACAGGGCAATAAACAGCCCACTCAAGTGGCCTGAAACTATCCTGCAGTCCAGGATAGATTTTGTGCCTACATAACAAACAAAGCAATATCTTTAAACCATTTTACAACCTATTACTAAAAACTTGTAAAGCAAGCTTACATTTCATTTTGTCAAAAGAATTTGGACGTACGTGTTTTTCGGATAGTTTGTGAGCTGCTCGCGTACCTTTACTAGACTCTACATCCTATAGTTGTACATCAGACCTAAGAAACTCGCGAACCGTTAGTTGAAAAATTATACTTTAATAAATTATTTCTGATGCTTTTGTATAAATGTAAATAATTAAACAAAAAGTAAATTTTCTGGCCATTTTTGGAAAAATAAGGACGTTCAATGGTTACCCTTCTTCCTGTCATGCTTTTATTGCCTGTTCCTTGATCGGAAACAACAGCTCTAACTTGCAAGCCCGTGTCATGTAATGCATCTAAAACCGTGTCCAACAAAAAACCCAAATTCGCATTAGTTACGCCATTCTGTGCAACAAAGAATGCTACTGGTTGTTTGCAATTACTGGACAAGCCTCTGCCCATAAAAACGAGAACCCGAGTACCCACTGCCAGCTTTCTGCCTAAAGGGCCTGAATCTTCAAAGCCCTCCATAATTTGTTTGCCTGGGTGGAAATCAAAACACTTCTTGATGTGCATTTCATTGAAAGACAAAACGCAATTCCGGTCCAAATCATGCATAGGTGCTGCTTTAATTTTTAACGCGGTAAATAAATTTTGCCAAATGCCAGGCCAAATACCGATTTTAGAAAACCAGCGAATAATGGTGTTTGGGCTCGGCAGATGAAACTTCAGAGTGGCGCGCATTTTACTCTACAGAGAAGGCGAAGTGTAATGCAATGTTTGACATAATCTCTGTTGCTTCAACGTATAATTTTCCGATTTACGAGTGTGAAATAGCTGCATGAAAATAAATGTTAAAAGAAACCCGCTAACTCTTTCCGCGATAGCTTTCTTGAGGCAGACATCGCTGATGTCATCTGACGAAAGTTTCTCCTTTAAGCGATTTAATACTCTACAGACTACACTTCGCCCTGAATTGCAAGCGAAGAACACTAAATTTGTTCTTCCCTTGGTCAGCGGACTACCCCTTTTCTTCCTGTGTCTCCCCGCGAGACGTACTGCCACTTCTTCAGAGTAATTTCGTTTCCTACCCCGTTGCCAGGGAAACATTCTTCACTGTAACATAGTAATATCATCTTTCTGTCATCGTGTGGACCAGAAGATTCATTTTCGTCACGGTCAGCGTTGAGAATAACATTAGAATTTATTTATATTGTAGCGGGGCACGGGTTATGGCCTGCCGAACGTAGAGAGTTTAGCTAGGGGAAAAGAAAACTGCCACATCTGGTTCCCAAAAATTAAACACGCTGATCGACCGGAGTGTTTCGCCCTGGTCGCGGTTTATGACTGAAATGTCTCGCGAAACGGTGTCCAAGTACAACGGTACGTTCCAATCCGTAATCCGTAACTCACAAGGAGAGTATTTTAGGTGTCCGCCTCCGATCATTTTGATTTTTGGATATGTTATAGAGGACCGAAAAATAAGAAATACGTGTTTTTTTATTTTTCCCCGTTTTCATATTTGGGGGTGAAAACTGCGTTCAAAGTTAGGGTTGAAAAATCATTTTTGTGGAATATCTCGAGAACTATTAGAGATAAGGGAATAGTGTCAATTGACGAATTTTGTGTCTTTGAATGCGAAATATGACTGACTCACCAGATTTTCAAAAAGTCCACAAAAATAATTTTTCAACCCTAACTTTGAACGCAGTTTTCACCCCCCAAATATGAAAACGGGGAAAAATAAAAAAACACGTATTTCTTATTTTTCGGTCCTCTATAACATATCCAAAAATCAAAATGATCGGAGGCGGACACCTAAAATACTCTCCTTGTCAGAGCGAAAGGTGTCGAAAGCCAAGAAGGCAGCATGTTCTATTGCTTTCTAATGCCGGGTTTACACCAAGGCGAACACGAACAAGAACATTGTTCGCGAACATTTTCCTCTGTTCTTGTCGTGTTCGCACCGTCGCAAACAGAACGAAACATTCACATACGATTCATACGCTGAGTTTTGTTCATGTTTGCGGCGGAGTGAACACGACTTAGGGGTGCGTTCCGTTATTCACTGCAAGTACTTCTTATATGACGTCACGTGAGTGTGCTGCTAGCAGCGTTCCGTTTTAATTTCGTGCATTTCGAAGCTGCTGCGAAATTGTAAAACGGAACGCAGCTGCAGTTGGTTGCATTCAGCATCTCATAGCGTCTGTCATCTGGTGTCCAATATTGTTCTAATAACCTACAAAATGAGTGGAAGAAATAACAAAAATACAATAGTTGCGTTATTATTTACAGATATAATTAAAGAAAATATAGAGGACTCAAGTAGTTCCAGTGACGATATAGATAGAAATAGAAATATGGAGAAGATTAAATCGAACTGGAGTACCAAGAATACGGTGCAGAAATTATGTAGAAAATATTGTTTCTGCATATTCGGATTTCCATGTCCACATCAATTGCAGGATTCATTTTGAAATCGTTGTGTGGTCACGTGATCACTGCGACTGCTGTACCTGGCCGGCTGCAGCAGTTACAACAGGAAGTGACGTCGAAGTTCGTGACGTCATACATCTGTAGCAGTGCTTTCGCAGTGAACTGCTATCCATATCGGAACGCTATTGTCAGTACTGCCAATACTTGCAGTGAATAACGGAACGCACCCTAGAACAGACGAAAACGTTCGCGAACACTGTTTTTGTTCGTGTTCGCCTTGGTGTAAACCCGGCATAAGTAGAAATCGAACAGATGTCGAAGAACTGTCCCTCGAAATTACTAAATTGCCAATCGTAAACATTAAATGCATTTCTCTTCATCCTCAGCTAGCCTCTCTTTTGTCCCGTGAGACGTATAAGTAGTATTTTATTTCGCATTTCCTTCTACGTTCGGATGGTCAGGATGAGTCCCAGCTAGGAAATAGTGGGTGTTATAAATTTTTTTCGTTGATCACAAAAAATTTCCCCTTTGCATCTTTTAACCATCTACATGGATATTTCCAAGCAATGAGGAAGAAGTTCCTTCCCTTCGAAAGGGCCAATAGCATCTTCTGATAAATTTTCCTCAGACTTAGCAAACAGTCTGTGGGTTAGACGTCATTAGACGTTGACAGTGTCCATTAATTCTTTGGCGCGAAGAGATAAAATTTGAGAATGTATCTCACTGTGAAGGACAAAGTGGAATTGGTGTTTTTACGCGGTAACAAGTATTTGTCATATCGTCAGATCAGTGCCGAGCTCCACCAACGATATCCCGATAGACCGAAACTAAGTGCGACAACCGTAAGTATTTATCTTCATTTAGTGAAACACATACAGTTAAATACTGAATCTTTAACCCTTTTGCTACGGCGCCCCGGTCCGCGATAGAATCTCCTCCCGAAATGATCCTTCAACCACTGCACAGTACTTAATTTTATCCATGCACGCAGGACATATGGTCTGAACAATGAAAGGGTTAAATATCCAGTTTTGCCGTTTTTTTATCAATTAAATGCGCTTACATGAAATCGATATGTTTTCAGGTAAAAAATATTTTTCAACTGTTCGAGGCGACGGGAAGTGTGCACCCGCTGAAGAGGAGCAGGCAAGCTATTTACATTGCAGAAGAAGAAATTGATGTTGTGGCGGCATTTCATGCTCACCCCACAACATCAATTCGTCAGGTGGCGGCAAACTCCGACTTGTCAAAATCGACAGTTCAGAGAATTGTAAAGAAGAATGGTCTGAAGCCGTATAAGCCTAGCACACAGCACAAGCTATTTATTAGAGATTACGGACCACGGATTCAGTTTTCGATGTCGATACTTCAGCAACTCGGAGAGGATCCAGAATTCATAAGAAATATCGTGGTAACGGACGAATGTATATTTTATACAAATGGTTTGACATGCGATCAAAATTCACGAATGTGGGCAACGGAAAACCCATATTGGATACGTGAAGATAATAGCCAGTATCGCCAGTCAGTTTTAGTATGGTACGGTATTTTCAATTGAAAAATATATGGACCCTATATTTTCGATGGAAATGTAACGGGAGTAGTACATTTATAGAAATGTTGAAGAATTATCTGGGAGATATTTTGCACGATATGTCACTGGCTGAAAGACGGAGCCTGTGGTTTCAACAAGATGGGGCTCCGGCGCATTACGCCAGTATCGTAACTAGATGGCAGAATGAAACATTTCCCAATCGCTGGATCGGTCGCAATGAAGCTGTGGCATGGCCACCACGATCCTCTTACCTCTCGGCCTACGATTTTTTCCTCTGGGGATATATAAAACAAAAAGTGTTTCAAACCCCAGTGGAAAATACATATATTGTATCTACATATATGTATCTATGTATATGTATCTATGTATATGTATCTATGTATATGTATCTATATGTATCTATGGATCTATGTATGCATGAAAGTATGTATGCATGTATGTATAACTAACGATGTAGCAAGTGTAGTTAAATATAAAAACTTGTTTAAAAAAAATGGTTTTACTATAAATTAGTCAAATAAAAGCTTGTTAAAAGGGGTTCTTATGACATTTATTGTATCGGCTGTCTCCCGTGGAATGTCTCTGTCGGACAAAAATTCAAAGCAATCGAACGCGAACCATCGCGAACGATAGATTTCTCCTCGGCCTGTATAAGGAAAAAACAATTGTTTACTTCGAAGTCAATAAAAAGTCATTTTCGACAAAAAATACGTCCAGTATTAAGTGTATTAATTGAAGGCCTGGTTGCAAAAACCGAGTAAGTCCAACTTGCGAAAGTTGTCTCATTCTTACACCCATCAATTGACAAAGTATAAAAACATTTAAAAGTTGAGCAAGTAACATTTCACCCGACACTGAGCTTACGTAGCTTTTGCACCAAGGTCGTCACTTGGGTATAATTATGCCATCAGCAACCACCTTTAAAATGACCAAAACATAGTTAAACGCATTACGGATCCCATAATTTTGTGATTCTTAATTTGGGGAAAAACCAAACCGCACGACAACTTTTACATTAGGTATACATTTATTAAAATTGCCAAGCCATAGTTGCAATTTAGGCATAAAAAACCAAAGCTACACAAAATTTAAAATAATATCAATTATACTGCTCCCTATCAAATAATCCATTACATAACATTGTGAAAGAATAATAAGAAAGAAAATATACACAACAGAAATAAACTACTGTTCTTTAACATTTTCAGTCTTTACATTAAATACGTTCAGTTTCAGATCATTGAGGGTTGGTAGCTTTCTGCATAACTGAGCCGGATTGTTGTTACAAATAAAAGCAATTTCAAACCTGAACCGGTGATGAGGCTATGCTTCGCCCTCGATTTTTCTCGGCGATAAGATCCCATCAGAGTCTTCATTTTCTTTGCAGTTACTCACCGGTAGATGCATCCCACTACTGATGTGCTTCCACGTATCTCCTCAACTGTTTGTTGTAATAGCCCGGCAGTGTAGTGTCCCACAACACGCTGCGTCTCCCATAATGCCTAATTAAATCTCGGCACTGGTGTTTCTCCATTTGCGATTTGAATACTTAATTACTGACGTGACACGTTGTTGCCGGACGAACATTCGCTTGGCTATGGCCCAGAGTACCCCGTTTACCCTAAAGGAAGACTTGAGACCGGAAACAATACCGACGCTACCGCCACAATTTCAGGCCCAAATTGACCGGTCTCGTTGGTCCCTTTTGGAAGCACCGGAAATCGTGCGGAAGTAAATAGGATTTCGACTCGGCAGGTCGCGCTTCTTCAGCAGCGGGGGTGTAATTTAGAGGGGAGACATTCCTGGCGGACATTTGCCTATGTAGCGAAAGAGGTCCATGAAAATAGCCACCCCAAATTCGAATTTGTGGAAAAACTCGACGGCATCCGTTTGTCCACAGTTTGCCCACGGTTGCCCAACAAAAATTTCCGTTTGCCCACCCTTCAAAAAAAGTTTTGAACAAATTAAAAAGTTTGTCTCCAGCACCCTCCATGAACATTTATGAATTTTATAAAAGTAGGATACAATTGTCTACCGTGCGGCGGTAACATGTATAGGAAAAAGTTGTTCAGGATCGTGTCTCCAACAACATATCTAAAAATCATTGAAATCGGTGAGGAACCACCTGTTCTGCATAATTACAGTATTTTTATACGAATTGTTCTTTCTTTTACTGGAGACACAATCTATACACATTTGCCGTGTTCCACATTCTTGCGCACTATGTGTGACCGGCACCATACTTTTTTTTTTTTTTTTTATTGAGAAAAAGTGCCCCGGCCCTCTGTAGGTCCATTAGCACGTACATACAAACATTCCTGCCAACCTAGTGCAGGTAGAACATAAGTAACTATATCACATGTTTAGTATAACTCTAAAGTATACCTTTATGGTATTTACATCACCGTATCTTGGAATCAGTCTTTGGTTGTCTTATATAATATGTTGCTTCGGTGGTTATAAATTAATATCACATTTGTTACAAAAGTCGTTAATTATAATGAGAGCCCTTATATTTGGGCTTGATAGAAACACGTTGATATCATACGGAGGCTTCAGATTTAGTTTCCTTAACTGTAGTAACATATTGGGTCTATTCATCTCATAATTACGGCAGTCCCATAGGATATGTTGAATATCCTGCGAGACCGGCACCATACTTATTTATGTAATGACTGTGGCGGTCTACAGCGGCTGTGCCGTTGAAACAAATCCCACGTTCGAGAGAAACGTGCGACACGCGAGTCGGTTGACTGGTGACTGAGGTAAACAGTAGACACAAGGCAAGAGCATCTACAAGGTGAAACGAATTTGGCTAAGATATGCCAAGCTGGAAACCGTTAACGATTATGAAATGAAATATAGAATTTCAGTAAAAGCCGACTGATGTTTTCAATTATTAAACAAATGAACATCATTGCTACGGAATTGTCACGATCTTCTTTTTAGCGTCGCGAGGTTTCCTTGATAACAAGTCACATTACTCGAAAAGACGATTGGAAAGGAGCGCAGACGCGTGAGGCTACACCGAGGCTTCACACAAAGTATGTGGTGAATTATCCAGAGATGGATTTATAAGAGGAAAATTAGAAGGTATGTCGGAATTACCTACATTTGACAATAAAGGTCCATATTTTGCTAAAAAAGGGTAAGTGAAACTGAAATGTGCCATTACATGGAAGGGTAGAACTTCTGGTGCAGATACCTCCACGTAGTGAGTTCTGGGTTAATTCGGTATTAACCCTTTGTGGTCACACGGAGTGTATTGTACCCCAAGAGCAATTTTTTATTTGAAATGCCGCACATTTACATCTTCCAAAGGGAATTTATCGCAAAAAAAAAAATTTTTTTTAAAAATCTGTATTTTACCACAACGATGGAAAATCGCTCATTTTCAACTACAAATTTTAGCATATCAAAATTTACATTTCTAGAAAAAGACTATTAGACCATGACTGCAGTATAAGTATTACGAATGTAGAATTATCACTGAAAAGTTAAAAGGTTCAAAAATACGAAAATGGTAACTCAAAAAATGACGCTGGGGTACAGTAAACCCCGCGTGACCAACTTGTGATTATAAGAAGGTGTGACCACAAAGGGTTAAGCATATATTATTTTTCATGTTAAAATATTAAATTAGGCGAAATTCTGCACGATTAAAATAAAAAATACTTTCATTTACTTACTTATTTATATTGTTGACCCATGGGGGTGAGTAAAATATTAAGATAACTCTGAGCGTAGGGATGCCGGTCAGGTTACGTCCGGTAAAGATGTGCACCACAACACAGCACTTTTGAATAAAATGAGTTTCGTTCTCCATTTAAAACACTCGTTGAGTGAACGCAAGTGTGAGAACACGAGTCTTTAGCGTTCCTTTAACAGTTTTGTGTAATATGTCCGGCGGGATGAGAAACACGTGAACCCGCCGCCACGTGTTCAAGCACCCACGGCGATCCACAATCAATCAATCCGCGCACACGAGGATTATAATGAAACAATGATAATGAGCTTGACACTGAGAGTTTGAGATAGTTACAGAATACGATAATGCACTAAATAATGAAATAAATGAGGGATGAAATTCACAAGTTACTTGAGAAAACGGGATCGCACGCGACACGTTTCTCTCGGCACGTTACAGGAACAAAAGTGAAGAAAAGATGGATGATCGTTTCCGTTACGCGTCGTCTCGAATGTTCCCGAGTATCGATCGACGTGGTGAGTTTTGATTGGCTTATCGATTCTGTCTAATTGGCGGGTTGATCGTGGATCTGCGGCGCCGATTGGTGGTCTCAGTGCTGAGACCGTGAGGTGCTGCGCCCAGAGTGAGTGTGGTGGCTTTGGGAATTGATACATTCCCAAACAGGGTGGCTGAATAATTTCCAAATGACTTCAGATTTTTAGAGGATACTGAGAAACATACAAAAGACACTAGGTCAAAAAACATTTTTGAAAATAAAAAGTGAGATACGACCCCCATGTTTTGCGTGTGTCTTTAACTCCTCATGACACAATTTTTCCACGCTATGTTCTAACGAAAATAAAAAAAAATCGTTTTTCAGCCCACCCTACTCTGCACGATACGGAGCCGATTTAAAAGATGCACTTCATGGAGACTGTAAGTATTAAAATTGTATACTGTTAAACCGGGTGATTCTTCCGGTGGAGTCCTCAAATCGAGTCAGGTACCTAATTCAGACTGTTTTTAAGGAAGTTAGTTTAACTTTATGCAAATAAACTTTTCATGTGGGCCATTTACATTCGGATGACATAACGACGTGCGTTACGAAAAGCAGCACGTCTTATTTCGTTTGAACACGTTTGCGCGGTTTGCCACCAAAAGAATATGATACAGATATAAATTAAAATTTTCATATGTGTTTTCTTTGGAGATTAGATGGAGTTATTACTAATTAAATGACAGTTTAAAAAGTTGCACTTCAACAATTTAAACTGATCACGCGCCGAAACGTTTCTGTCGTATAATCTAAAATGTGCTATTCTTCGAGGCGAAGCAGTGAAATATGCTAGTTTTCGCGGCGGAAGACCAAACGTGCTAATATTCGTCGGAAACGATGAAATGTTCTTTTTTACGTGGCAAACTGAAACGTGCTGTTTTTCTTAAAAAAAAAAACCTCCTTTTCGTAACGTACATACGTCGTTATGTTGTCGTCCCGATGAAAATGGCCCACATAAAAAATTTATTTGCAGAATGTAAAGCTAACTTCGTTAATAGTCGAGGCATTCTTGATCTAGTCAAATAAAATTGTTTAACTTCAAATTGTTTGTTATATATTTTTTTCCATTTTTAGATTCAAGCAGCTTTACCAATGGGTGACACGGTGTGTCAAATGATCCTTTCTATTGTTTTTACTGGTTTCCTATGCAAATGGAATTGTATAAAACATTAAACGTCCAGGAAAATAGATACAGACGCGATTCGAAAATTAGTGGAAACAAAAAAAAACTAAATGGTGAGATGAAACATATAGATAATCTTGTACCAAATTATTATAAAAGGTGAAAATGGTATACAACCAGTATTTCAAATGCTTTCAGAAAAGGACGATACAAATTTAATTACGTACTGGTTGAGGGAGATGATAAGACACGGGGCACCAGTGCGTCCAGAAGTTGATTGCGGTTATTCACTGGCGCTTTTGAATGCAACCAGCTTAGCATTCGATGAACGTTGTTTAAAAACTTACATTTCGGATTGTTATAATTGGATTAGTGGCGAAATTTTGCAACATCCACTTCACTCTTTTATCAGAATTGAAATTGCTCATTTGATAAAAATTATTTGTTGCAAAGATGTATTGCACAGAAAGCATCCTACAATTAAAAACTTCTTTGTCCGATGCGCGGGACTAATGTCATCGGGCGATAATGTGGAAGATTTTAAGACACTGCTTCAGTCAATATTTATTGTCGCTTACAGTGAGTACGATGGCTAAGATGCCGATGGAAATAAAGTAATATGTGAGCAGACGCGATCATATTTATTCGAAAGAATAAAGTCATTCACATTTACGAGCGACGAGAATGATAAAGAATACGTGGATTTTTAAACTTTAAATGAAAATGAATGTATAGTTGTATTTATTATTTGTATCAGGGATGCGGCTGAATAAATTACAAAAAACAGTGTAGAGGTACAACGCACTTTATTGTAAAAAACTTGTCCCTTATGTAGTTAAATTAGCTAGATATTTTCCTCTCTGGACACAGGTGATGAGGGGGCATTTCCCTCTGTCATCGAATGTAGCGACATCCCCTAGATGTGAGGCATATTTTAAAGAACTGAAGCATTCAGATTTTGGGCGAAAATTGTAAACCAATGCGCGTCGATAAATTTATCATTCAGCATATAAGATCTATCGAATATCTCTCGAAATTGGAACGTGCTGCAATTAAACGAACGAACGAAAAAATTGCACTGCTGCAAACTGAAGAAAGACATGATAAACCAAGAAAAATTAATTCACCCGATTTTGGCGAAAATTTGCAGAACGCTAGATGCTTGTGACGATTTAAAGAAACATGGAAATTGAAAGGATTAAATATTGAAGCGAAATCAAGTAAATTAAAAGTCAATTCAATTAAAGGTAAATCCAAACACAGATGTAGAAAAAATTAATACATTAAATATAACACAGATGCCCTTAATAAAAAAAATAATACTCTTAGAAGGAAATATTTAACTCCATGCCCAGACATTCACTTCACATATGACAGGCCATTAAGGTAAAAAAGTATATGTTTTTTTTGTTGTTAGATCGTTAGGTCCTTAGATGTAACAGTTTACTCAATTCTCAATTAATTTTAAGTAGTGTATATAATTTAAGTTGTGTAAGTGTCAGTGCGTGTGTAGTGTATAGTGTATACAACAAGTGCAATTTTCCCATTGGATTAAAAACGACGGCAGGGATAATTACATTTTGGCTTGTTCACCACTCATCAAAAGATAAGTTGCATTCTTATTATGCACAATTTGCTTTCGCAACAATTTCTTTACCAAAAAACTAATATTGATTCTATTACAGGTACTAAACAATGGCAACCTACAATCATAGTGAAGGTAGCGTTTGACGAACGAAACATGTGTTAGTTTCTTTTTGGCTGAAGGTGTGCGTGTAACGCGTATACGTATTATGTTGACGAAAATTTTGACTGGAGAAACAGAAGAAAAATCTTACCGTTTCCGACTGATCCATGAGAAGATATTACGATATCTCTGTCCTGAATGGACCGATTTTATTGAAATTGGTCTTATTCGAAAGCTTATATGCGGTTTACATGAGAAAAGTGCCTTTAAATTTAGAAAATATTGCAAGCGTGATGAGATATTAATGAAGTACGTTTCAGGTAACTGACTTTGAAGTTATACTTCTATTATGCATGATATTGTTGATGTTACCTGAAAATTTCCATAGGTAGAACGTTGTTACTTGAGTTTTCAAAGTTGCATGCTAATAACTTATGCTTTTCCATTAGAAGCATGGATATTCGATGCAATTATTTCTATGCAAAATGAAACTATTTCCAAAATTTCAGCCAATTCGGAGCATGGAGTTTTTCGGAAGTCGTCTGTTCGTTACTAGTCAATGGTCAAGTAGGGTTCAGTTGCTTTGGTGGTCGGCATGATTACTTTCTTCCAATAGGATTACTCTCTGTCGATAAGTGAACGTTAGACGATACATTACCGTCTCACGGTATTTACCAGCAAATATTAGAGTTCGAATATATTTTCAATTGAACACCTACATGGTACTCCACAATATCTTCAGTTTCAAATATGAAGTACAGACAAGCCGATGTTCTTTTTCGAATTTGGACATTGGGTATTTTTTGGTTATACGATGTCACAAGATGCCTGCAGTTTCTCAACGTATATGGGTTGCTGGTATTTTATTAGCGATGTACCGACTAGTGGCCGACCAGTCGGTTAAGCAGACTATCCGGTCACTTTTGTAGTCGGCAACTAGTCGGCAACTAGTCGGCAACTAGTCGGTAACTAGTCGGTAACTAGTCGGCAACTAGTCGGCAACTAGTCTCCTTTTTCGGGACCGATTAATCGGCTAAACGGATAGTCGGCCAAAACCCTAGTCGGTACAACTCTATATTTTATGTTTAACTTCTTTTACAGAATATGAAATTTCGAATACATTTAATATTGAAATTAGTGGAATAAGTACACGATGTGGGGGAATGAAAGTTTAATGCGCTTCATCTCTTAACAAATATGCTCTTTACTCAGAATTTGTATGCTTGACAATAAGAATGTGCATACTCGCTAGGAGATATTTTCTTGCACCTCCCACGCCCCATCTAACTTACTAAAACAACATTAACTCGTCAACGATATTATCAAGCACAAAGATTCGTGTATCTGCCTTTCACTGGAAACGTTTGTGCATTGCCCTTTCTGAAGCGACTAATAAACCACGGGTTCCACGAATCTTCAGATTGAGCGCGTAGCCTTTGACGAATGCCAGATATCGCAGCAAGTATTGCTTAATATCCTCCAGTCTTTGTCTCTTACCCTTATTGGAAAGCGAAGTAGTTATCCCGGAATATTCCAAGAACCTCCCTTCTCCGTTCTGGAATGCTTCAGAAGCATTACCGAAAAGCAACTCTTTGAAGTTACAATCATCTCGAGTGTACCATACATCCACGTCTGCCCATAATGTACCGAATGGTAGACTGATGTAAACTCAAGTAGACTGAAGTAAACTCAAGTAAACTGACCCTCGTCCATTTACAAATCAAACAATTCAAACACTACTTCCTCGAATGATCATCATCCATTCGAGTCCTCCCAAAGAGTCTCAATCTCAATGAAATGATCAACCAGGCACACCTTTCAAACTTCGGATCTAAGCTGGACAGAGCCTGATGATTCCTCGGAGTTCCTATATCACGTTTGTCACCACTCGGCGGCTTTCGCCAGCAATTTAGTATAATTGTCGGAATGGGCGGGTCGCGGCTAGTCGCGTGCAGCGTAGAATCTCCTCACGCTCGCGGGGCACGCTCGTCCCGCGAGCGTGCGTGCGGAAGCTCCGAGGCTGATTCGAGTTAGCCACACGCCGAGCAAATCAATCACGTCGCACGCACTCGGCGCACATGCCGTTAATGTGCACGCGGGGGCCACCAGCCACCAGAGAAGGGCCCAAGGATTAGGGTGCGTTTCCGTTTCGTGGATAATTACCCGCCGTGTCGGTCCCCTTCCCTCCCAGGCCACTGATCCGCGCGGGGAGGGAAGATCGTGGTCTAAATAGGGAATCGCTTCGTCTCGGTAATCGAGAGTGACGAGCGGACGTCCGTGAAGCGAACGGATTCATTATCGAGACTTCCGACGCGGCTCGCCGTCTTCGATTCCCAACTCGCCCTATAATTAGCTCTCCCCGCGGGACGAGTCATGTTTGATTGTCACTAGAAGTGATTGCAAGTGTATTCCAAGGGACTTTGTGTCATGTCGACGGATGATGGGACACGGAGGTTATTTTCGTGGTCCTCGGGAACCGTGAGGATCGTCGAGGTACATTTTAAGCTCACGTCAGGACACGTAGCTATTACGTGTTCTGATCTTTTGAGAGGTTGGTTCATAGGGTATCTAAAAATGGTAATTCCTCGTGCACCAGGTGGCTGGTAAATCGCCCAAGGAAATACGCGTCGGAATAGGAGAGGAAGGCTTGACCACTGCGAGCACCGTGAGCGCACTTGCGCGAGTAATTATCGAGCGACGCGCATATACACGGCGCCTCGTCGTCTCTGGAGGATTAATTAACTCGTTCTGCCTCCTGGACACCGGCTCATTACGTGCATCGACGGACTACGTCTATGCATGCACGCGCGCTCTCCTCACCTGTCCCTCAGGAGGGTGCAGTTTAAAAAAAAAAGAAGATAAAAATATGGCGCACTTTGGACTGCTAGCATAACTAAGGTCGGGGCCAGATATACTGGCCGGTGAATTCGTTTTCACAGCTAACGCACACCTATTCTGATGTATGTATTAATACGCTAAGAGCTCGGTTTGGCCTACACGTCAAGAGCTTGGCGCTATCCCCACCACTTCTGGCGCACTCTTTTTCTGGCAAGGGGAGAGCGAGTCAGAAAACATTGAGAATAGAAGAATACTCCTCACGAAACTCACCGGCCAATATATCTGGCCCCGACCTTACATTCCCGTCAACCGTACAAGCTAAGAGGATCACTCTCTTCGCGGCTGGAAATTTTTCGCCGTCCACCAGGTCGCGCGTGAACGCTACCCAGGCGCGTAAATTTCAATTTTAAATACCCCGCTCGCCTCGCGTGTCCATGGAATATTCTCCACCGCCATGGCGAGCACGGTGTATAGGGGAAAAAGAGGTGGAAAAAGAGGAAGAAAGGCAAAGCCGCGATTACGGTTTCCGGCTTGATTAAAAGGCTATCCCGCGCAGGCGATATCGATTTCGGCCGATGCTTTTAAAGCGGCTACACGAGCCACGAATTAATGTAAAAGCGCGCACACAGTACGTCGCTGGATTTTTCATGAAAATTAGCCGTGACGTCGTTCCGCCACCCGCGGGAGAGAATTCAATTTCTACGGGATCCCGCGGTATTATTTAGCGGGACGTGGCCGACGTTCGATACTCTCCCTTGATTCATTTTTAATTCGATTCGCCCGTTAAGCCAGCCATGACGCGACTGCGCGGAGCGGGGGTAGTACTTGAAATTACGGCGCCATGATTTACGCTGATGCCATTATTTCTGCAGAGTGAAAGGATGCGGATAATGGCGCAGTGTCGCGGGAAGCGTTAAGCGTTCATCTCTCCGTGCCTCAAGTATTTCTCAAATGTGTCTCAAGTGCAATAACAGATATAAGGAAACAGTCACACATGGCAAACCTTCTGAGGAGCCCGATTCTTTCTAAAAAATGAAGAGGTAGTTTACTAAAAACGAGTTAAGGGTAATAATACAGAGAAGGAAATATAGTGTTTGGATAAAATCATAATTTGTTTATTTTAAACGGGGTCCAGCACAAGTGTCTCGTTTATAAAAGGGAATCACGGGAATCGCTAAGATCCACACTCGCAGCGTCGGGGTGGAAAGACGGGAAGAGGTTGGAGCACACACGCGTGGATATTCCGGAGCGGAATTCTCCCCCGAAGGGTTGGCCGCGGACGGATAGTCGGAACGGGGGCGGACTGCATAAATTCGGGGACTGCAATTGGCGGCCGAATACTTTTACAATTCAAATTATGGAAATCCCGCGGGTGTACGTTCCTGCAGGCGCGTGTACGCCCGACCATGAGCGGATTTATTTCTCAGACCCTCCCCCGGCTGATTTCGAACGGCGGTGCGCGGTGTTCACCTCGCTCGCTGTCCGTTTTTTCGCCCTCGCTACTTTCCTCCTTCCGTTCGTTCATCCAAAGACAAAAAAAAAAGAGAATAATGCCCCCTCGGACGGGGGGCCGTGACGCGTCAGTGGCGAGGCACGATAAAGGGATATCGCGATCGACGATTCTAATTCTATAATTCCGCGCTTAAGCCGGGTCCCGGTGGGTGCCCCTACACGCCGCGACCCTGTACAGCGGTAGTTTTATCTAAATCTGTGTCACGCGCCTCGCTTCATCCCCTTTAACGCTGGAGGCAGCTCGAGCGGAGAGGGAAAGTGTGGCAGTCAGTCCGGGGTTCAGGTTTTTTAACTTTCAGACAGCAACGGGTGTGCCTCGGCTTAACACAGAAACTATTTCGTGATCGCAGCCTTTATGGAAAAAGTTCGCTGACAGATGCACTCGCATTCATAGAAACTTGTGGAATATATCGAGGCTTCAGAGGCTTTCGAGGCATTAAAGATTGCGGGTGATTCGAGACGTTGGCGAAAGAGGCCACCTAGGGACGCAATCTCCGCTGTACCCCCATTTTCTTTTCGATTCTCGCGAGGTATCCCTGGAGGCCGCGGAGTGGAAGTTTCGACGTTGAGAAATGCAAACTGCGTCTCCCACGGTGCGCGCAGTTTCTTCGTTTCTCGCCTGGAATATTTGTCCCGTCTTCCTCCAACAGATGAATTATCGTCACTGAAAGAAGCCTCGACCCTTGGGTTCATCTGCGATTTGTCGAACGTGTCCCAGGTCCCATCTCTTTCCCATCTCGTGCAAAAAAACCGCGCGTCGATTTCGAGAGATATCCGGGAAGGGTGTATCTTTCATGTCGCAGCCGTGTATTACTCATCCGGGGAGTCCTTACGATACACGCTAGATAAACCCTGCTCCCCTTGTCGCTGAGGATGAAGACACTTATAATCGTCGGTGTATTAGGCAGAAAGGGGGTGGGTCATTCGATTAACGGGAGCGTGCGCCGGGTAAGGGAAGGCAATTGCATTAGGCAAGAGTTTATCGACTGAAATTAGAAGACCAAACGAGAAAAGTTGCTCGATTACCGAAGAAGACGTAAAAGGTGGTGGCTCGCTAGCAGTCGTTAACAAACCTTCGTACTTCTTCCTCCTTTTCCTCTTAATAGAGGGTAATGCGATTTCCTTCGGCGAAAACGTGAAACAGAATAGTCCGATGGAATCGATAGTACCCCTGGACTGATTGCACAGTTCTCCAATGGTGAGCGTGACTGAATTCTAATCAGTCTTCCCAATTCTTCAAGAATCTTTAATCAGCATCAACGCGATTCATCGTTCAGGGTAATCGATAGGATTTTTCTAATCGCTCATAGTCCTGATTCAACGTTGAGGAAAGGTAGAGAAACTCATGGTGTTGGGCCACAGGATGTGCATCTTCCGTCGCAGCAAAAAGCAACGGGCAGATAAGCTCGACAACTTAGCCGCTAAGCCCTTCTTCCTCGGGATTATCAGCCGAACGGCCGTGTTCTCTTCCCTTCGCTTCCCTCGCGCTACCCTCGTTCTATTTCCTGCGGACAATACCTACACCCCGGCGCTGGCCCGGTCCTCGTCCCTCCATTCCTCGTTTCCCCTGTCCTCTTTCTGCGGGCGATGGGTTGTCTGGCATCCCCGAAGTCTGCAGTGACAGACAGCTCCAAGGGGATGACGCTCGGCGGCCAGGATGAATCCCAGTAACGTACGGCTCCTCGGTCGATCCCTCTGCGAAAAATCCGATCCGGCGCCGTGTAAAACGATTCGCCCAATTGAAACGTTCGCTATCCAGCGCGCGGAGGATCACTAATCCTCGCGGAGCGTTTGATTTTTCAGGTAGAACGGGCCGGCAGTCGGGGAATTAACTCCCCGCTCTCTCGCTCGCGCCAATTCAGATGGTTATTACTCTGCTCAATGTGATTAGAGGATCGGGAAATCTGTAATGGAGCAATCGATACTTTCCGCGCTGCTTCTGTTGGAAATTCAACTTTGTGATTCTAGGAATCCTACATTTCTCTCTCTACGAATATTCTTTCCTAGCTTGTAAATCAGGCGACGACGGGTGCATCGTTAATGATCTTTTGATGACTTTGCGATGGCGCATTCCGTTTTTTACGACACTGCTCGAGCAACCGAGGGTTGGTCCGCGTCACCCTAATTCCGGGGAGACAGGACCGTGGAGGGACGTCAGGTTGTGACACCAGAGGGTCCACGGGGCAGAGGCAGGCACCGTGACATTCGCCGTAGAATCTTGATTAAATAAACATGAAGAAAGCCGTTCGTCACGCGTCGGAGGGAGATGCTGCGACCCAGTGACACGAAAGAATCACTACGGTCCTTTATTCTTCATGGGGGGGACAGTGCATCGGCGTGGGTAAAGTAATTAGATACAAGATTTGATAAACGATGGTTGCCAATTAAAACCTCATCTCTTCTTTACATTAGAAGGTGTCCTAATCCTCATCCACTCATAGCTTAAAGTGCTTTGCAGATTAAATATTCTGCTTAGAACCTACCATTTTTTAAAACCCGAGGGAGGATGTTTCCAAAGTTGGCCCATTAGGACCGATATCCCTCCGCTCAAGCGTAATTCCCGATTCCAATATTCCATCCCGGTAATTAACGAAGTTAGAAAGCAGAGCTTGGTCGACCACCGAGTCATCGCCGCGGAGAGTTGCATTCGCTAGAGTCGAAAGTTATTTGGAACATCGATGCATGGACCGCAGGGCCGGTGAGTCTGGGTACCGATCTGGAAGTTCGCTTCATTGATCCCGCGACAAGGGAGAAAGCAGTATAGAGACGCGTACCGCGACCGGCGAGAGCTCGGGGAGCGCCGTATCGTCTTATCGGGATGATTTAGAGGTGGATACGGTGTATATCGCGCGGAAGAAATGCATCACGGAGCGTACAAGTACGCCGGGCGTGATTTACGGGGATCGTCGCGAGGCATTTCTAACCGGGGGTTTCCTTAAAACCCGCGCGGAATTCAGAACCTTATTCCCCGGTTTCCGTGAGCGCGCCTGTGGTTGCCTATTCCGTGGCAATTCGACGCTGGGAATCAATTTAGGTACTGAACCCGTCGGGACGCGTGTGCGGATACAATGGTTAGCTCCGGGATCGGTTCAATTTAACCGAGCGACAGAACGCGGCTCGCCTGGCTACGCATCGAGAGTTCTTCAAGTATTTCGCAATTGGAATAGTTTCGAGGACGTACGAAACGACTGCATAAGACAGGAGGAGACGTCGTCTGCGAGAGGCTCCCTTGTTCTCCCTGCTTGTCCTCCGTTCGCGTGTCTTCCGGACTTGTCGATGCGGAACAATGCGCGGGTGTATTCTTTTGGAGTTAGCAGGTTGGAAGTGCTCTTGATGTTTCGCTCGAGATTGCTTTGTTTTTGAACCATCTCAGTTTTATTTCTCTCGGTATAGGGAGAATGCAACTCGGGTTCATTTCAATTCCAATTTTATTCAGATTCTAGGTAATACAGAATAATTCTAGTGCATGCTAATGCCAATTGGGTCTAGTTATGCAGAAAGCTACCAATCCCCAATGATGTGAAACTGAGAAAGAAATATCCCGAACCCGGAAATTCAAAAAATTCTGAAAATTTATAGATATTTAGGGGATTTCCTCCTGATTACAACGCAATTTTTGTTTGCCGCCCAAATTCACTCCAAAGAGGTGAAATTAACCCTTAAATATTCGGCTATTTTCCGATTTTGTGTTATAATTCGCAAACTGTAACAGATAGAAAAAATTTAGAGGCAAAAATTACTTCTTTTCACTTGGTATAAAAAATATTTTACAGTTCACGAGTTAGAACACAAAATCGGAAAATAACCGGATCTTTCGGGTCAATTCCACCACCTTAGAGTGAATTTGGGCAGCGAACAAAAATTTCGTTGTCATCAATCCCCTACATATTCACGAAGTTTCAGAATTTTTTGAAATTCGGGGTTCCGGATGTTCCCTTATGAGTTTGATTTAATTTGAAGATTTTAATTGTTCAAAAAAAGTGGCTTTATTTCTATTGGGTATATTTTTTCCATCTTATTCACAATTTTTTTCAATGGGTTATTTAATAGTGAGCTGTATAATTAGTATTATTTTAAATTTTCTAAAAACTATGGCTTGGTCGTTTTAATAATTGTATAATGTAAGAGTTGTTCCACTGTTTGGTAATCATTTGCAAAATTGAGATCACAAAATTATGGAATCCCTATTGCGTTTAACTAATTCTATGTCATTTTGAGAGTTTGGTAGCTTTCTGCATAACTTGGCCCAATTGTTTCCAGAGCTATTTTCATTTTCATTTCATCTACGCGCAATTCCCATTACTCCTAAATTCCACCAGTTCAAAACACCTGTATTAGGCATCTTATTACAGCCAAAGTAATTATTCCTCCGTAGACTTCATGGCCACCGGATATCCTCGTAATGACTTACAGTATCATTTTCTATTCCCCAGGAACGAACCCTCGATTAATTCAACGCAAATGCCCAACGATACAAGGCCCAACGTTAACACCCCGAACGCGTGTTCCGTCGTTGCTCGACGACCGCGCCCTGGTTCGGGGGTGTTGGACGAGGAGGCAGAAGCCGATGAAACGGAGAAAGAGGAGAGGCAGCAGGGTGTCTTTAAGAGTGAGATGAATACGCGGAAGAGAGAGGAAGAAGGAGCAGAGGAGCGGCATAAATCACAATTATAATCAACGAGCTCGAAAGTTACACCAGGTTCGTCCCCTTTGGCCCCCTCCGCGAGTCGCGGCTGCCGGCGTCGCATGAAAATTTATCGCCCAACTTCGGTTTCCTTCAAGGTCGGGGACTCCCGACTATGCCTTTGCATACGTCGCTTCTTCCAGGCTTTTTCGCCGCGAGTTTCCACAACGGAAAGCCGACTCGTTACGCTGCTTGCGCTCCCCGCTCGGAGCCGGAAGAACGTCGCTGGCCGAGAGCCTTGAAATAAAAACCAGCGACCTGTATTTCGCCAACCCACCACCGAATCCTCCCGCCGTTTTTCCGTCCACCTAGTCCACCCCACTGATAACACCGTCGCGCGAACTCATCCTCGAGGATCCAGCCTTCCCACGAAAAACGAGGGTAGGTTCTAGGTACATACGTATCGGAGAACGGCCCTGATAAAGTAATCGCAGAAGCAAGGGGGGAAACGTCGATTTGCAGGCATTGTGGGCAGCCCTGGCTGCCGGCAGAAGTTTGCGGGAAATCCATTATCAGTTTCCGCGGCGGTGTAACAATGCCGATGGAAAAAGTTATTAATAGCCCCGCTGGCTGACAGGTCGTATCGGCCCTCCACGGCCGAACAAAAGTTGCCGCTGCAGGAAGAGACGGGCGAGCGTCGTTAAGAAAGAATTTCCTGTCGCGGCTGGATCCAGCGCGGATCCTCCCGAGGTACGTCACAAAGGCGGGCGACACCGGCGACGGAAGCTGGGGGACGAGGAGTCCCGCGAAATGACGAATGAGTCACGGGACTCGGTGGGGGTTGTTCTTCGTGGATGATAGAGAAGATCGGGTAATCGAAGGAACGTGACGGAAGGCCTAGGCGCGGTAGCGGCGGGAGCCACTCGACGGTATCGAATTGCTAGTGGAATCGAATCAATCGGCAGCGTCGTAATTCAAAGCGCATCCACGAAGACTCGGCCAACGAGCCCCGCGTACAAAGTGGCTGCCGCGGATGGGAGGGAATCTAGTTTCTTCGTTACGGAGGTCGTGCTTTTAAAGGGAGAGGCTTTCGGACCAGGAGGAAGGGTGGTCGGATGTACTGATTCACCCTGCGCCGCTGCCGGCTACCGGAGAGATAGCGCCACGAGTGACGGGATTTTAGTACCGTGCGAAACCCTTTTCTCGGTGGTTGTACCACGATTTATTGGATACCTTGCGTACTCACTGGAAAATCTGCAGCACTTGGAGTTTTCCCACTGGGATCTGGAAGATGAGAAACTCTCGATGGTGAAAATGGTCGTTTAAGGGCTGCAACTTTCGCCGATCAAGTTTATTACCGCGGGAGTTATCGACACTCGTTGTCTGCTACAGTTGCAGCCCCGGTGGCATTTAAAGGCGCACGCTTGTGACCTCCCCTAGTCAGACTGTTCTTTTCCTTCCTCCCCGTCTCTGTCTGTGGCTCGGTCTCATCCCCCACCCGCAGGGGTGGAATAATGTTAATTTTTCAGGGGCTCTCCCGAGGACCTAGACCGCCCCCGGCGGCGCAACTAAGGGTATTTCAATTGTCCGCCATTACCCGCGGAATAATTCATCTCCGCTTCCTGGCATCGACGTGACGAGAAATTACGCGTCGCGGGCGCATACCGCTACCTTGGGGGTGCATGGAATATCAACAGTGGGGCGAGTCGGAGGGAAGTGGCGCGGCGAAAGGGAGCGAGGCGACGCAAACTTCCGGGGGCATCTGTTGAAAAACGATTATCATTCGTCTTGCGCGCGGTTTCCCCGGCTGGGGTGGGTGGTTGGTCATCTGTTATGGAAAGGAGGCTGCGATAATCGATTACATTCGCCGGGAATTACTTCAGGTACGGTTCCTACGCTCGCTATGAGAAATCGTCAAAGTGACGGGAGACTCGGTTAGGAGCCGGGAGAAGGAGAGAGAGAGAAAGGGTACGACGGCGAATTAATTCCGTGGAACTTGTTACATCGTTAAGCAGCGTAACAAGTAGTCTGGCCTGAAATTGAATTTACCGACGACAATTGTACGTAGCCCGGGCTAATTGCCGCCGATTAATTCGTGATTTGTCATCTCTCTAATTGCCTCTCGGTGCTCGCACTCTTCCTCCAATCACGTTGCCTTGGGCGGAGAAAATTCTTATCGATACTCTAAGGGTACTGTTCAAATTCCGTTTGATAATAATCGTTCTGTGGCTAATAATTGTGGGCTATTAGCAGTGGATGTCCTATCAAATTCTCTTAAGGATGCATCGGACCTATCTTCAAAATGGAACCAAGTTGATGAACATATTTTGTGAAATTGGTCTTTTTAATGTTCCTGATGTGCTCCAAAAAATTTAAACGAATTCGTTAAACAGTTGCTAAGTTAATAACGATTATAATTTTTTCACGCACTCTTATGGAAAATGATGATTTTGACAGATAAAACAGTTGAAAAAATGGTGAAGAAATAATACCAAAGTTTTCAATTTTTTTGTACATGTTGTAGGGTAGATGTCCCTATTACTGCCACTACAACAATAATATTATTAATAATAAGAACAGTCCCAATTTAATAATAATATTATTGTTGTACAATGTACATTATTCTTTATACGTTACATTTTTATTAAGCAAAATAAATAAAGTGGCAGTAATAGGGACACTGACGGTAATAGGGACATCTACCCTAGATGGATAGATGAAAATATCCTTCGAGTTTCAATTATTTTCACTATAACGTTATAAAGAAATAAATCATAACTTGAGAAAATTGTGAATTCAGGGCATTTTCACTGACAAAAGTTTAGCAAATAATGCTAGAAAAAAGCATTTGTAAAGTGAAAAATACCATTCTAGGAGTAAAAATAAGACTCCAACTGTGGTTCGAGTTCCTTAATTTACTATGAGTAAGACGTAGATATTCAAATATTCCTAATTTCATATACTTTTGTCTAATACTGTACGTCCGATACATCCTTAAGGATTAATGCCTCTGTAGCGCCCGGGAAAAGAGCCAGAATTTGAGAATTTTTAATGCGAGTATAGTGAATGGAATATAAAATCTGTTCGAAGGCCCTTTTTGTATATCTACACTGTGTAGTACAATTACAATATTTTTTTTTAAATTTTTTAGTACAAAACAGCAGCGATCCTCTAAGTATGCTCTTCAAGCTACGATTGAAATCGTTCTCTGCCTAATAATTATGAACCATTATCAGTGGATGTCCTCAAAATTCTCTTAAACTCCATAGAAAGCGCCATCGTGTTTATATAATGACCACCACGAGGAGTGTACGCGTGCAACACGCTTGACATAGCGATGATTCGAGATCGATAACGACCCCCTCGCCATGCAGAAGTCACGGTGAAGCGGATGCCACCCTTCCGTAGCGTGGGCGACGGGCGAAGAGCAAGAGTCGAATCGCATTATCGTCGGACGGTAGCATCGTTGCGCCGGCTCTCTTCAAAGAGTCAACTTGCTCCCCCAGCCCTGAAGAGGGGAACGAGGGTGGAACGGAGAGAGAGAGGGAGAGAGAAAGAGAGAAGGGTGCAGGAAGAGAGTTAGACGCATAGATACGAAGCGATACGCGAAGCCCAGGCACGCCGAGCCTCCGTTTTACTGGATCTTCCTGTCGGCTAATCAAAGATTTATATCTGCGAGAAGCTGCGAGCCAGGACGAGCACGGTTCGTTCGAGAGGCACGATCGACGATACGGGGGATAGCCGATTCGCTACCGAGTTCCGTCCGGCTGACGGTCCACGATCGCCAGATATCGCGGTCGCCTATGCAAACCGAATAGTAGGATGAATTAATGCCAACGGGGGCCAGCGATACGATATGCTGCTTTTATGTTAATAGGTGCGCGTCCAGCGACGTGCATTCGCGGAGCACTGATGGATGTTTCGCGGTTGCGCGCAAGATAAGTCGTCCCGGGATCGGCGTAACGATTTCGATGGCGCAACGATAAGAGCTAGCCGAGAGCAAAGGAGGCACGAAGAGGAACAGAGAGGAAGGGACGTTGGCAGGCTGTCGTAAATAGAAATCGGTTCGCGTTTATTTTGTCGCGGGCGACGGGGGAGGAAATATACAACGCTGTCCAGCCGATAGGCAGCAATTTCGAATAATTTGGACAGGTCTTATCTCTTGGAGAAGTTATGGGACCTGGTGGAACTACGTGCTTCGACAGCGACACGGCGATCATCACCGCCGGCTCGGGGACTTTACCGGTTCACATATCCTTTCTAATCACTGAATTTTCAAAAGCGCGACTTTTTACAGCCGGGATGCAGCATCCTTGCGGAGGATCGTTGCTTTCGGAATTCACACTTATCTCGCTAACCCGGCGACGGGCTCGTCCGGACGGGCATTAGCATACTTAATGGGCCTTTGTTTGGCGAAGTTGAACTACGAATGTTGCGAGCGACACGGTTCGTTAACGCGACCGAATCAAATTACATGAATTTACTGTCCCAACGCCTCCGTGGTATTTCATCGTGGATCTATAGGCACGTGCACAGGTCCTGGGGCTGGCTGGTCCGGCTGAATCAATTCCGGCAGGACCTTTGCTCTCTTCCTCGCGGGGGCCGCCGTTCGTTAAAGCTCAACGATGCATTTAGTTGGAATATTAATCCAAGGCAAACTCGCAAACTCGCAAACTTCCACTTACGATTTACCTACAATTCGCGACTGGGTAATATTGCTACCCAACCAACATTTCGTCTTCGTTACCCTGTGCCCCGTCGCATTTCACAGCATCGTTATTAAATCTCCAACGATCTAACTGCCTGAGGTCTCTAAGGCTCTATTTGAGCCTCAGGGATAGACTCTTCGTCGACTTTCAAGTGTCTTCTACTGTAAAGTTGATTTTGAAGGGGTAGGTTACCCTCAATAATTTTCGAAAATTGTTTTTTTAGGTTGTTTGCAATATTCCGTATTTTAAGCGCGACCGGGCCCCGAAATTCCAAAAATTGAAAGAATTACAGTAAAAAATGTTTCGTTAGTAACGTGACTAGCGGAGGGAATTTCCGAAATATTAATTTAAAACGGCACGAAAAAACAGGATTTCAACTTTAAATAGCCACCATTTGTTTCTAAATTAATATTTCGGAAATCCCCTCCGCTAACCAGAGGATACATCAATATACTAACGAAATCTTTTTGTTTTTTTATTTTAGATAATCTGGTTCCGAATGGCAATCCTCACCGCAAACTCAAATTTTTAAAAGGGCTTCTTGGATGTCGGTGGTCACATTATTATTGGATACTTCACGTTTGTTGTGTAACCCACAAGCTTTTGGATGATGGAGAACCAATGTATCTTAGAGAACTTTTAATCACGTATAGTCTATTATCACTAGACAGGACAATATATTAGCAACGCACCTCCATCAGTCAGCGAAATTCCAAGGTAAATTTACATACGTGGCCATTCATTTTTATAACTCATTGCCAGTGAATATTAGATTAATTAGATCTAAGAGAAATTTCAGACTGGCCGCTCCGCTGTATATAAAAAATATGAATATGTAAGATTCTCGTAAGATACTCTATTGTAAGATACTCGTAAGTTTAATTAATTATAAGTTTAATTACTAGTTAGACTAGTGGGGTAGGATTTTAAAACAGCATTCTGCTGAATTCCGCCCATTACGCCACAAAAAAAAAAATAAATCTGTACTACTTAATTTGTTGCTGTAATAAAGACGTATTATTATTATTATTATTATAAAGTTAAATATTTTTCTACGAGAAAATTACCAAATGTTCTCTAAATATTGCTCTTTTAATTGCAAAAATTTCTGTAAAAATATATGCTTCCGCTTTTTCAAAAAAATTCTCAAACCTTCGCTTCTTTTCGGCCGCCTGACTAAGTATAACCCCTTCCTTAATCCACCAACTGAGGGACAGAATAATTCTCCAACTCTCAACAGACCGTACCCCGTGCGAATCTAGCAAGTGGTCGACTTGAGAAAAGCTGCAACGGGCATCTGGTAAAAAACCGTGGCCTCCACGGCGATCGCGATAAGCAGAGGGGGAGTAAGCATCGATGTAACGCGGCAGTAATTTGCTGCATAATTCCACCGCTTCCGGCTAGGATTAAATCACCAATTAGTACTAATGTTGCAGAGGCCCGTGTACGCAAAGCGAGCGGGCTAACAGAAGCGCCTGCCGGCCAAGTGACCGATGAGTCATTGTCATTAGGCGGACGGTGGCTGGAAGCTGGTCGCGAACGGCCTCTTCGTTGACATTAACGGATCGTCTACGCGTAAACGAAGCGTTCCGAGTTGCGCGCCCGCGATTCGTCATTGTAATAATTTGCCTGCTCCTTGGCGGATCGTCGATCAGGCTCCCCTCGGCAGAGACGAGGAGCAGATCCGGGAAGTTCGGTTCCAGCCGCAGCGAAACGGGAAGCTTAAAAGCCCCGTGGCTCCTCTGCCCTCTGGTCGTTTTATAGCTTCATTAGAAGCAACGGATGTCGTTTAATAATTCATCAAGGCCGTTCGTTTCGTGCCGGCGCAGCCGATGGCTGGCCTTTGACGAGCTCGATCTTCTGGGTCGTCGATCGAGTAGCATGATCGATGCACGAGACCTCTTCTTGTTAGACCCGAGGGCTGGATACTGTTAGCGAACGGTGGTTGACGAGCAAGTACATACGCCTGGAAGGCTGGCCCGCTTTGTATTCTTTCATATTCCTCGAGTGTCTTGTAATTGAAGGCTCAACGTTTCAGTAATCCAGTAGTCCAGCCGGGATTGTTAATAAAGCAGTTGCCCCGGCGTTCTTTGTGACCGTTACTCGCGACTCCTTTGATAAGAGAAGTTTGATTGGCGCTCCGTTTCCCATTCCGCGGTATAAACTCCCGCAACGGTACACAGTCTGGGCGATTCGGCGCGGCGAGGCCTCAGGATCAAGTAGAAATTAAGTCGACGGTGTTCTAGCGCCCGGGTAAGAACACGTTCCGCGAGTATACGGGAGTGGGACTTGTTAATCTTCCGTTTCAATGGCAGAGAATTGCAGCGTGTGCAGCGGCATCAGGAAGGATTAAGAGGCAAAGCAGCCTGGCAGGATTCAATGGCGCGCTGATTTTAATTTAACGCTGATGCTTCCCAGCCGTGGCCACGTTGAATCAAGGGAAACTGCTCTCGGCGGGACACAGAACCAACCCCTCCACCGTCCGCTTTGTTCTCCCTTATAAATAATTGTTACACCGCCATTGTTGGCCCCGCGCCGGGGCAAGACGAATTTCGCGATTGTTATGGCCCGTGTTATTATGACGCCGTACACGGGTGACCATATACGAACGGTGATGCGATAAACCACGAATGTCTAACCCCGAGAGGGGGGAAGCTGTGGGAGGCGGGAGGGACGTCGTCTATTTTTTCGAGAGGCGTTTCATCTGGAAACATGTGCGAGGAGGGAAGCCTGGGGAAGCAACATCCTCTGGGATAATTACAAGCGGAGTCTCCGCCAAAGGGAACGGTCACGGATCGTTGTTTCCACGTTTCTACCATCGTGGCTCGCGAGCTGACTCGTAAAGCAGAGAAAGAAATATCGTCGGGCCATTTATCGAATCATTACTGTCCATAGAAATCCAATGACTCGAGGAACTCGGGAAAGGGAGGGGCCCCGTTGTGTGTCTCTCGCGACACGGGAACACACGTGGCAGCGCCGTCTCTCTTTCTGACGGAGGGAACCGTGCTCCGTCGCGCGTTTGGCTTTAGATGCCAACGAAATAATTATTAGCTTACGTGTCCCGATAAATATCCGTCGGCCGAGAGGCTGGAAACCGCTCTGGCGGCAAGAACGCGGCCGCGTTATGCAACTGGCTACCGGGCGAAGAATTTCGGCGGAGGGGAGGGGTTGCGCAGCGACTGCTCGCAAGGTAGGTATCTGTGCTGTGTAATTAATGAATCGATGGAGCTGGAGGTAGTGGTATATTGGGTGATAGAATGTGGCTTGGTTGATAGAGGAATAAAGGCTTTCTGCCTTGATAAAAGGTGGAGCAGTTGGATGTGAGGGGATTAATGTAACCACGACTGAGAAAGAAAAGAGAACTAGATTTTATTTTTTAGATAAATTTTTATAATCGTCTAATGAATTTTATTGAATTTGCATTAAACATATTTGTATTCGTTCAACTCGGCTTCCCCCAAGATTAAATCCTGAGTGCGCTACTGCAGCTGAGTGTCAGCTGTTTATATTTCAAAGGGAAAAACTTGGAGCGTTGAGAGAGAAGTAAGTAACCATGAATGGGAATGTATCGCAAACGAAACTCGGTCGAGGTGGCGCTCTGATCGGAGTGCCCAAGATGGCGTCTGAGCACGCGCGTGATGACGCCGTGACGTCAAACCAATCAACGCCAAGATGAGTTTGGCTTTGCGCTTGCGTCGATTCGAGTGTTTATTAAGCCAAAGTCATCTTGGCGTTGTTTGGTTTGACGTCACGGCGACATGACGCGCATGCTCAGACGCCATCTTGGGCACTCCGATCAGAGCGCCACCTCGACCGAATTTCGTATGCGATACATTCCTATTTGTATCTAAGCTTTATTTGTCGATTCATGATAAGGTAAAATAAAGTACAATAGAATACAGCTATCACATTATTTCATGCTTCTTCATTCAGATTTACCACCGGGAAATAATTCTTCGACGCGCAATTGAGAATCAAGCTGCACGTGAACCATTGAACAATTTTCCCGCGGCTGAAGGGGTGGTTTTGTCTCGACAATCCTAGAGAAAGCGAACGTAAAACAATATTTTAATAAAAGTCCCTCGCGTAGATGCTGGCAGTTTCATCGGGGTTTGTGGCGTCAGCATGAATTCTCTTTAAAATGAAAACGATCCGCGAGCCGTCGAAGCGCGAGTACCGAATGGTTCTCGGAATTCGAAGCGCGAGGCGAAGGAAAAAGAGCAACCGCGTCGGTGGTATGTTCCGGTACGCGTAGCATAAGTACAAATCCAATTTCTACGACTCGTCGACGTGCTCGATGGCTCGTGAGATGAAGATACGTGGAGACGTCGAAGCTCGAGTACCCACGCACGTCTACAAGGTGTCCTGGAATAACTGCTTCACGAGTTCTCCTCCTTGCACGGGGCAAAAAGCTGCTTCCCTACAGGATCTCGGGACTGATCCTCTGTACATTCACGTAGACAAAGAAATAGAACACATCTTAACGAGATTTATGAACACCTAATTCGATCTTCTTCGCAGCCTCCACGATGATGGACTTATACCACTACCTTCCCCTATTTACATCGAAATTCATCAGTGCAAGTGGAAGCATGTGCAAAAAATCTTAAAATCTCCATGGAACCATGCAGTTTAATGATTCTTGACATCTCGTTCTTCATCGTGGAACTACATTTAACAGAAATATATCACTCCAACCCTGGCCGACAAGGTGGATTTATTTGGCTCCTCGCTGACAGTATTTAAACGGTCGGTCACCGCACTCCTCGGTTCGCATTTGGCGTAACAGTAACCTTCTCTTCGCTTGTCATGTTTGTGTATTCTGGTCTGTACTAAATGGTAACAGTATTTTCTTGCGTACCTTTATATTCTACGTGTACCATATTGGACTTGTCCCGTGTAATAAATAATAATAATAATAATAATCGGAGCAAGCATCAATGCTTCCCTGAAACCGCAAGCATCCCAGAGCAAACTATTCCGACCACCCTGTAGCCGAGCGAGAACGCACACGCTCGGAGGAGCCACCCCGTGAGGATCGCGGATCTGGAACCACCGCGAAGCGGACCTCGATTGCCCGGAGCGGGTGGATCGCACGACAAAGAGCCGTCTCCTCGTGGGCGATCTTTTTCATCGAGGTCGGTCGTCACTCGGGATTTTGGTCTAGCGAGGGAGCGCGTTTACTGCACTCCGGTCCAGGGCATAAAGTATCAATTCTGATTTCCGTACGACGTGTTTACGGCATCCACGGGTTAACTTTATGCCTTTCTTACGAACTTTACGAGGCATCTTAGCCGCGCGAGCGAGCCTCGGCGTTGCTCCATATCGGTCCACGAATGGGCGAAAAACCGCGCGGGGACCAGAGAAGGGCGAGAGGGGAGGTAGGGGAATGTTTCGTCCTGTTCTCGTTATGTGGTGTCGTTGGGACGAGAGCTCGCTCGCGCGCGCGCGCGAAATCCTGACGTGATTCAGATTACGCGGTGCTGTTATGGGTCGTTGCGAGACAATGGATTCGCTGGATCGAATGGAATCTGACTGCGCGGAAGATAGATAGTATTGTCGCCCGATGCCAGAGACTTTCTACGGTTTCGCGTTTATCGCGGGATTTATTCCTCTGGCGCTATTGAATTTCACGGACCCGGCTGTGGACGTTTCGGGGTGGAAAGCGCGAACAATGCCTCTGCGTTGCGCGTGTCACTGGCTGCTTCCTTTTTTCCCCCCGTCACAGGGCGAATCGATCAAGGTTAGTTGGGTTGGCGGAGTTTTTGGGTCGAGAGGGGAAGGGGGCTTGTTGCGTACTTTGGCGAATTAACTGGCGGGTAAGAGAGGCATTGGTGCGGGTTAGTAAAACTTGAACGTGTCTTACACTGTTTTAGAGATCCAGTGGGGCACCCAGACAGGGGCCAAGGGGCCCTGGCACCTCGAAAGAAGGGGCTTTGTAAACAGAACAGAAAACTGGATTTTATTCTTCAAATACATTTTTATAACCGGGTAATGAATTTTACTGAATTTGCATTAAGGGGGAACCTGTTTTAGGACACTAGGAATAAGGTGATACTTAGGATTTTTTCTAAGAAACTGTTAAGCGGATCTTTTCCAAACTTTCAGAGTATTTTTGTTCACAGTCAAAGAATCAAGACTAATTTTTTCGTTACAAAGTGTTCGGTAGAAATGGAGATATATGTATGAACACGTTCGTAGGCCCCAAATTTTCCCTGATATAAAAAAACCAAGGATTTCCGTATTGCTAGTATAATTACATTGTCGATGAACCTAATAAGCGATAAAAAAAAATTTAAATTGGCAAATCGGTGGGACTTCAAAGAAAAAGTTACGATTCTGCCCCAAGATATTCGGAACTATTTATGGAAAAGGAGTTGTTCAATTCAATTTATTTATCAAAGCTTTAGGTCCATCGACAATGTAATTATATTAGAAATAAGAAAATCCTTGATTTTTTTATTCCAAGGAAGAATTTAGGCCACCATTATAATCGCAAATTTGCAACTCCGGCGTGCGAATCCCTACAAACATGTTCCTAGGTATATCTCCATTTAAATTTTTCTTCTTTGAATGTGAACTAAAATAAAAGTTTGGAAAAGATCCCCTTAACAGTTCCTTAAAAAAAATCCCAAGCATCACCTTATTCCTAGCGTCCTAAATAGGACTCCTCCCCTTAACATTATTTTGCGCCACCAATAGAGGCAATATATATCAAAGTCTTCGAAGACCCTGTGTATCTAGAGTTCCATAGTTTCATTCACGCTTGTTTGGAGGGGTTGCGGCCACAGGGTGTACCGAGCAGCCACTAGAAAATGTACCCCAGCCCCCTGCTTCGTCCCCGCGTAAGCTCATCGACACTCGAGCGGACCACGACAAAATCAAACCTCTCACACCTGTCCGCATGGTATTCCCCAGCGTCGACCTCGGAGCCCTCATCTTCCTGCGGTGTGATTAAGATCGTAATGCACTGGTTGCTGGCTGCCGTTTGAAGCGACGCTACGAATATCCCCCAGGAGAGAGGACCGGCCTACGAAGTGGCAAGGGTGTCGGACAGAGACGGCGCGCGTATGTATGCGCATCCACCCTATACCGAGCATAATTGAGTTAGTCGCGTGACACGTCGTTGGTGCTATCCCTCCTGGCTCTACTAGGTGGGTTCGAGGTGCCGTTATCTGTACAGCGACACACACACGGCATCGCCGCCCTGGCCGTGGGGGTGGTTGTTCAGTCGAAACGACGGCGGTGGAAGTTGTCTGCGTAACTCGGTGGACCGAGGTCGGACGCGGCCGATAAAACGCAAACATTTAATTAAAAGATAATCAAGCGGATTGCCCGGCGGCCGCTAATGTTGCAGAACGGGAGATAGGACGAAACAATCGGTTCTTTATGCATATGAGCGGCGGCTGGCCGGCCGTTGGACGCGCTCGCGCGCCTATGTGATTTAATTTTACACGAATATAAATTCGTATCGCGCCGCCTGATACGCCACGCCACACCTACGCGCCCAGCCGCCACGCGGGTGCATCGACAGCCTCGTCCTGACGGCGGTGATGGTGGCGTACGGGGGTGGGGCTCGGTGGCGGATATCGGTTCGATTTCGTGGTCCTTTGCCCGCATCGCGTGACGCGGGTGTTCTGGATGCACGGGGAGGCTTTAGCGCGCGTCGACGAGCAAAACCGCGCTGGGGAAAAAATGGACCGACAAGCGTATCTTCGATGACACGAGACACGGGGCGGCTAGTCGTAGGGAGAGAGGAGCGAGTTGGTGAGCGAGGGACGGAAAGAGGAGGACACGAAGGTTGCAGGATATTAAGCTCGCGGTCACGTACGCCATTACCGAAGCTAATGCAAAGCTGCCAGTCGTTTTATGCCATCTGTAACCGGATCTCTCCCTTCGACGACGTGGCGCTACACTCCCTCAGCCGACCCTCTTCGACAACCGGCTCGCCGATCGATTCGGCGTCGCTTCGATTAAAGACTTTGAACGACTCTTTTCTCTGTCTCTCCCTTCACCACCGACTACCGGCACGCTATCCCTCCCTTCGGAAGAAAAGTGTCCCGAGATTTCTTTCTACCCCCGTCGCGCTCCTCCGCCTCGACGGGCCACCCCCGATCGCGCGCCGGTCCCTGCGAGTCAGTATTCAGGAGGCGCCGCCGCGTTCTCACATTCGGCGTGATAAAGCCCGTGGTTTATGGATAAAATTCCTTTCCTCTGGATCGCGACCCTGGCGGGACTCGGCTGGCACGTGCGAGGGACGACTGGACTTATTAACTCTGCGACCCCATGGTTAGCGTATTCAGAGGAACCTTGCAGAGTATTCTTCTCGCGATCCTTTGCAGTCCATTTTCTGGTAGACATCAGGGAAAGCGAACCACGGGTAGACTGAATGGAAAATCTGTACCTAAGTAGATGTCTGTCTTTATCTGAACAAGACACTCGTAAGAAACATAATCCTACAACAGGAAAGTCAAGTGTACCAAGATAACAGATTCGAGTGCAATCAATTTCCCCGAACTCGAGCTGGATATTGCCCAAGATCCAGCATCCCTTCCCCCCAAGCGACTCTTACACACAGAACTCGTTCTCGAGTTACGTGACTTCTCCACACTTCGCTTGTTAGCGCGCCGACGTGCGTCAGCGAAGGTAGCAACCTGCGCGCCGTCACGCCTGGTCAATGCGTTCGAGGGTCCGCGGAAACTGTAACGACGCGAAGTGACAAAAGCTTATGGCGGAGCTTTGGACGAGCCGGGCACATGGGACAGCCCCTCTGACACGGGCGAAATGGTCGAGCACCTCGCACAATGGCGAGCAGGCGGCTTCGATTCCGTAGGCATGATTGTGCCGTGATCAAAGAGTGACGTTCGTCCACCCTCGTTGAAAGGGCCCTGGTGGCCATTGAAATCGCGTTCACACTTGCCCGTGCGCGCACGTTGGCGGCACAAAGTACGATTGGAGAAGAAGAGCATCCACCGTTCGGGCCACGGTAGCGAACGGTTCCCAACGATCTCGGGTTACACGCATGCGGGCAGACGGATGGAGACGAGCGAGAAAGGCGCGCGAATGCGCCCCGTGGTCGCTCGATTGACGATAACGAATGCTAATGGACGGGACGAGTTAATTCGCCTTTATTAATTGATTGGGCCGTTGCTGGCCCGCGGGACCTCGGGAAAGAATAGGTCGAACGGGATGAGGAGATAGGAAAATGAGGGAGGATGTGTATTATAAAGCGGGGGAGGCTACTTTTCGCGGAGTTTACTGCGGACAGGTCAATAAACCCTTTTCATCTATCGGCAGCCGGGTGAGAGACGTGGACGATGGGAGGGTACTCTTAAAACGTCGAAATTAAATTCCACCGTCGGGAGGGGCGCTCGCCGGGTTTTAAGGTCCACCCTTATAGCCGCCGCCGTGTTCCGCGTTACTTATTTCCCACAATTCTCAGCCCACCCTTATTTTCTTTCTATCCCCCTCGAGCACACCCCCTTTCTTTCTTTCTTTCTTTACCTCTTAAACGAGGGGCGGTTCCGCTACGACTCCGTTTTTCCCTCCCTTTGCCGGCGAGCAAGAATATATGTGCGACTGGATGGCCCATGGTTTCGCTTACCCGTATCACCACCCCCAGAGGTTCTCCATTAAGTGGTCGAAAGACTACACACACGGTAGTGCAACGATGCCTCTGCTCGTTTCCAGGTGTTTTCCTTATCGTTGCGCTCGGTTAGAACCCTCTGGCTCCTGTAGTATATTGTAGGAATCAACGGAGCTTTGTTCAGGTGCAAGATGGAGTAAAGAAGCCAGCGTTAGGTGAACGCCCGTGAACTTTAGTATCGCCGCGACAGGTTGGAATAATTGCAGGGAGTACGCCCAGGTCCCAGGATAAGCCATCGATTCAGCCGGTCTCGCGCAAAGACACCCCTTGGCCGGCTCTACAAAGGTAAATAGGCATTGGAAATTCAATTATCGGGGCTTGCCTTCTTGCCGCCAGTCGGCCTTCATTATTTTTAATGAGCGAGTGGAAACGCGAGGCGAATCCTTCTACAGCTGCTGGACGGAATATGATCTTGGAGTATCCGCCGCCCTCTTTTGTACTTTGATATTTCTTATCTCGGATTATCGACTCGGAGGGCTCGCGAGAGGATCCAGCAGACGGCGTGCAGCAACTGAGGCGACTCCGTAGGATACTGTAATCCGTTTAAACTCCGCGAACCCGGTCTCGGTTTAAGTGGGGCTTTCACTCGGACAATTTATCGCCGCTGCTCCCCGAAGATGAAAAATTCCCCGGCGCTTCCCGCGACTGGATCGCGGGCAATGGCACGAAAAGGGAGACGCGGGATATAGACGTACAACTCTCGAGCACAAAGGATCGTTTCGTTCGCTGCAATGGCCGCGGCAGCTCCAACAATCGGCCGACAGTTAGGAAAACCATTAATTACCGCCGGAGAAAACGGTGTCCCGCTGTTGCTCGACGGAATATTCCCCGGCTGGCACGCGATACCAGCGGGAAAAATCCGCTCGAGCACGGAACGATCGATGGCGGGTTTCGTCACGGTGATTTTTCTCGGGCCACGGCTCGTCGGATACCGAGCAGTCAATTTTAATCGCGGTCCCTTCTCATTGTCGGCGGGGAAGGAGGAGGGGCGGTGATCTCGATGCGCCACATTTTACCGCCGATAATGGTGATCCGTTCGTGTAATTTTCCCGTGGCTGTGCGCGCGGTGGAGGGGATGGCAATGAGTGGAACGAATTTATCGTGTCGTTGGCGAAAAAAGGCCCGCGAAGGAGTATCCGCAGAGACAATGGAGCGCTAGCCGAGCGCAATGAAGTGGCACTGACAATAAAGAGTGGTAGCCTCTAATAAACAGTCGCTGAAAGAGAATCATTATTTATCGCTCCCCATTGATAACGGCCCGCCCCGCTCGCCTCCGCCTCGCTATTAATTATCAACGATCGACGGTTTTACGATATTTCGCCGTCGTTCGTCAGAGCGTTCTTCTGCGCCGGCATGAGAACCGGATGCACCGGTTCGTTCAACCGCGGACCGCAAGATCGATCGGAACGGGGGGGTTTTTCAGAATAAACCCCCGGCTTAATCAGCCTTCGCAGACTGTGCGTGTTCGTCGGGAAGAAAAATCCCCTTCGTCACCGTAATTATTCCACATTATCCTCGTCCATAAACATTTCCACGGCGATCGGGCGGAGGCGTTGTAAATCGAGGGACTTGCCGTTTCTGCGGTGACTCGGGAGGCTGTACGTCTTCCGCGAGCATTCTGCCGTCTATTTGCAACTTTATTGCCTCGTAAATGGCCGGTACAAATTAGTTGCAGAACCTGACTCGCGAGGAAACCTAATGAGGTTTTCGCTTGGTCCGCGGGGGCCTTCGTTGCCTGCCTCTTGGAACACAGGCACCATCGAGCAACCAGGTTCCAGCCACAGAAAAATATAGAACTTGGAAGAGGCATTCATCTAACTTTATCCGCTGGAACATCAGCTATCAATCGCGAAGGGGCTCCAAGCTCGGGGAACTCCCGAAACTTGGGCCTCAGCGTGGAGGCATTGAAGCTTCACCCAGCAGATTTTAACAGATCAGTATTGTGGGATCAGGAACCCCCATAACATAAGAGGAGGACACGGAATGGCGAAAGACGGGGAGTCGGCGGTAGCCGAGGTGGCTAAGGCGGCTGGCCAGCGCGCAACGAGCTTGAGGATCGCGGGTTCGAGTCCCGTTGAGGCGACTTCCCTTTTTCCGTGATCCTACAGTATTAATCCCACCGTAAGCGTCGATTAGTCCGCGATCTTTGAACTCCCACACAATGTGCCCGAGGTCTCGACCAGGGTGGTTTCCGTTCCGCTGGGATATACATGCTTCCTCTCATGGAGGGCAAACAGGATGCGCGGATGCGTTGGAGCGTGGCGAGACCGATAGCGATGTGCTCCATCGTGAGGCGGTTTTTCAAGGGGCTGGGCGTTTCACGGTCGCGCGACGCCAGACTTTGAGGCTGCCGTGGGTCTGCCCTATCGGCCCATTACCACCGTGGCACGTTCAACGCCCTCGTAAATCACCCCAGTTGGCTGTTGCCGTTTGTTGCCGCGATTTTCTTGCGCGACCGGCCGAGATCCGCCATGGCGGAGAAAAGCTCGGATACCCCATCGAATAGCAACGGTGAACGCCACCGCCGTCGGCTTGTTTATTCATAAGCACTCGTGTTCCGCGTTCCATCCCTCCGGCCGCGAGTTACGTGGATCCAACGCGGTTGGGGGAGCCCTCTTTACTTACTTATGAGTTCCAAGAGCTGGCTCTCTTCCTCGGAAACGGTCGCGAAATATGGAGAAGGATATTTCCTTACGAGGGACGTTCCTCCGGGCGAATCCCGGTCGCTGAGTTACGAATACTTCCGCCTGAGCCGAAATTGCAGATGAAATTGAACGGTGAATGTTTGATGGGAACGAACCAGATCGTTGTTTGGTGATTATTGGGTTAGAGGAGGACTCGAAGCGGTTGGGCAGGCTAAAACCACCCTAAAGCTGTCCATCCTTCAACGTAGGTAGCACGTCTACCCTGTACGATTTGTCTTCTTTCCCTGGAAGAAAGTAATTCCGCCCCGGGTGAGGGATTCCACAGAAGTTGCGCCTAGAAAGGGTTTCGTTCGACGGGAAGGGTAATCTATGTAAACTCGCCAGCGTCGAGATGACTATCTTTATATACCGGAGGCGTTGGTTGCTGGCGTGGCTGGCAGTGTTCTCCCTTCTTGTTCTTCGAAACCATACATCAGAACAGTGCCTGGCTCTCTTTCCCCGCGCGCAGGTATATTATCCCTACGTGTCCGTTAGCGCTAAAAATACCGAAAGCCCGAAAAGCGAGCGTTAAGATAGCGCTGGGCGTGACCGTGAGTCTGAGGGTCTGCAGGCGAACCACCGCGCTTAAAGAAGGGTTACGGGGCAAAGTAATGGCCCGTGGACGGGGGGGACGTAGGGGGCCGGAGAACAGACAGAAGGAAGAGGGTGGTGTGTCGGTTGGAAGGCTTTTTTTTCTTCGCTGCACGCAGCGACGATAGACTACCCGCAATGGCCTAGGCCTAAGGAATGGAAAATCAATATCGGCCACTTTCGCGACCCTTGCGAATCTCTGCGTGCCGATCCTCGACACCCTGTGCGTCCCTTCGCGCCCGGGGATAACGAGGAATTTATACCCAGCTGCTCTGTCCTCAGCGCCCCGGAAACTCATCCAATATTTCGTTTCAATCTCTCGAAATTATCACACCACGAGCAGATAAGAAGGATAATTCGGACGTTTCAATTCACTCTTGGACGTCAGCCGTAATACTTTCGGCTCCGCCGTTTCCTATCCGTTCGGCAGTCTGAGAGATCAATCACTCTCGCGCAGTCTCATAAAAAGCCTCTCGGACCGATGGCCGGCCACTCGACGAGTCCTCCGCGGCTATTAAAAAATATGAAGGCGGAGGAAGTAGGGGCTGGCGGCCTGGGCATCACGCCAGAACAGTTTCCGTAATTCGATCGAGAAGCTTCCTCAACCGGAGGAGCGCAAAAGGCTCGCGAAGATCGTCGCTGGCGGTTCGATACTCGATGGAAAACTTCTGGTCGACTCGATTCCCAATCGTTTCCGCGCGAATCAACTATTAATACCCATCGGCCGTCCTCCGCCGATTCCGTTCAATTTCGCCGGCTGCTCCGTGGCAAGGAGCAACTTTCCCGATAATGAGTTCTTTAGAAAATATTCTATCGACTCGGGCCGCTGCCGCCGCGCGAAATCGCTCAGAGACGTCTGGAAAAATATTTTCTAGCCGAGGCCTCCGCCCCAAGGAAGCTTTACCCCCCCTGTATTATTCCCGCTGCCCTTTCTTTTTCACGAAATGTGCCCTGCCACCCCCCCGCGCGACTCTTTAAATCGCGACGACGAAGGCTACCCTGCTTTTTCGAGCAACCCCTACCAGAAGACGCGACGAAGTGGCGTCTACCAGCAGCTCCCTCGACAATGGGGAACACTATCGACGGCATCTACACCCGTCGAGCGAGGAAGGGACTTTTTACGAGGTGTCGTAGTCGCTTCGTGGCTTCCCTAAAACTGCCAGCAAAGAATTGGCGAGGTACGTTTAACGCGACTCCCTTCCTGTCTCACGGATGAACTTTTATTTCCTGACACGGTAAGCGATGTCCCGGAGAATCGCTGTTTCGAGAGCAGTTCCGAGTACTCGGCGTCTAACCGCGCTACTTGCATCCCCGGAAACCGGGCTGCTTCCCTTTTCCCGTCGGCGGAATTAGACCTTACAACCGCGCAGCCAACTTTCCACGCCCCGTTGGACGGCGAAGTTCGCGCGTGGCGAGGGTTTCGCGATGAAAAAGCAAAGTTTCCGTCGTAAGTAACGCGGTTCATTGGCGAAAAGAAGCTCGGCTGCTGGAAAGTCGAAAAATAATTCGAGGAATCGCGGTTGAACAATAGGGATCGCACGGAGGCAGCGAACTCTTGCCTCTGCTCGCGAATCGAATCTATTTCGCGTGAAAATAAAGCATCGAAGAAGGGGGAAAAGTTCCAACCCCTCGCGTTGCCTTTTCGAATAATGAATTAAAATGTATGAGAGGGTGGCGCGGTTTTCCCTGGAAATAAACAATCCCTGGAGTGCTGGCTCGTGTTTCGATTACATTTATCACGCGGAGATGATGCCTGTTCCATAAACGACGTCGCCGGACTTGTTTGCTTACAGAAAATTCCTTTTATTTTCCGACGGCTTGGAGATTAAAGTACAATCTCTTGCGGAGACGCTCGGCAATAGGTCAATTAGCGACGAGGGATGAACGAACGCCTCGCTACAGGGTAAAATCAATCCCGTCGCGCGAATTTACAACAAACTGGCATCGGGCAGCTTGCGCAAGAACCGCGGCGTTCTATTAATAAAGACCGGCTCGCCGCTTCCACGCGCTTTATATTATTTCAGCGGACGTCCCCGCGATTCCGCTGACATTCATGGCCCCTAACGGGGACGGTAATATCCGTGGGTAACACCTTCGTTAACGGCAGTAACTGTCATCGACGTCCATTACCGCGATCTCGGGTCCCCCGTTAAGAGAAGATTTTTCACGCGCCGTTCGGCGTTCTTCTGGCCAGAAATTTATGTCGGCTGCGTTGCCTGCTAGCTACCCCCTCGCTCAGCCATCGACAGACTCCTGGGGGGTTGTCCTGGAGTGTATTTCTGGGTCAGGATGCTGCGGCTCCGTTGAAATATATATCGTGGACACGCGGCTGGAGGGCGAAGGGCGGAGAATAGCGGAGCAAAAGGAGGCGAAGGAAGAAAAAGAGACGGTCCGAGGGGTTCAGGGACGGAGGGATGAGGGAATAAATAGCATTATACGCATATCCCTCCGCAATACGCGCGCTCTCGCCTTTCTTCTCCTCCGCGGAGGCCATCATTTCCAGGAGCCTGGCTCCCTTGTAAACGGTAGGCTGGCTTCCGCGTGATGCATGCGGGCTATTCGCAGTGAAAAAAAAGGGACCCGCGCGTTTGTGTCCCACATTTTTGACGGGTCGCTGGCTACTGCACGTCCACGGGCTTTTTTACCGCTCCTCGGGACCGCGCGCATTGGGGGATGATTCTGACTCGCGTTCAATGGGCCAGATTTCGATGCTTGATTAAGATAGACGTTCGACCCTGACGAGGTTACAATCCGGTCCCGCGCTTTATTCGTCGTTAAGCTAGTCCCTTAATTATTGGAGATTAAGATTCGTTGAATCGTGAGAGGGATGCTGGAGACATCTGATAATTTAAATTGACAGCGATTAAATGTTTCGATCATTGTCGCTCGGCGAAAGACGCTTTCCCGGCTGGCGTGGAAATTTTGCGAAGCTACGGGGCCGCCGATACCCGACAGTGACAATCATTAAAGGCCGGATTAACCTTGCATTATGGCCGAAGTGCGCTCATCCCTTTGACAGCGCATCAGATTCAGCGGGCGACAGGTGAAGCAAAACGGGCCGCATAATCGCGTTAAATTTAAATATTCACCGGCGCGCGGGCGCGTTAACCATGATGCCGGTGGTCGACGCCAATCACGCGCTGAATGTCGTTGCGTGAAGTTACGGCGGCACGACAATGTCGCGCAATTATAAACTGATGTCGGAGTGGTCTGGTGGCTAGCGGGGACCGCAGGCATTTCAGTTACCTCGCGGCTATCATAACTCCGACCACTTCGATACCCGGCGCAAATTAAAACGGGAAAGTGTGCTTTCCAAGGGAATTCATTGATCCCTCTGTCATCCACGAGACTCGCGTAAGTTTTTAATTACCTGCGTCCATTAGTGCCGCACGAAACGAAGACATACCCTCGTGTATCGATCATGTACCACGAAGAACGATGCCCGGAGTTAAAGAGTTAATACGGAAGTCGCGGGACACTGATGATTCCAGACTGTCCTTCCTCGACATCTCCGTTGAACGCAGTCTAATAGCCTACGTTAAAAGCTAAACGGTCGGGCATTAAATATTCACGTCGCTGCCGGTCGCTCTCTCGCGAGCACAGGTCAGCCGTGAAGCGTAGGTTATTACCTGTCACTCGCTATAAAATCATTTTAGAATTTCAATAACCGGGGGGCAGCCCCGGCGTCTCTGCCACTCCGATAGAGACCCCTTGTGTCGGTCGGGGCTAATGGCAATCCCGCCCTGGACTTCAAACGCAACGTTACAGGCCACGTTGGCGCGCGCGCGCAAGTATGCAAGCGCGATAGACGCGTAATTATATTGGCGGCCGATGGGCATCGCCTTTGACCGACTCGATTGCACGGTAAGCAGACCGCGAGAAGGAAATTACGGGGACCTTGGCGATCGCCGCAACCCCTCCGGTCTTCTTCCTTTTGCGACCAAGTCATGAAACTTGTGTCCCTTTTGCTGAAGGGTCTTCTCGAAGATCTTCTGGTTTTTACTCTGGGGATGGTGATCGAGGGATTGTGTAGTTTTCAAGTTTACTGTGTGACACGGAAGGTTACCGGATCCGAAAATGAAAAAGGAGGCCAATCTAAGTAGTCTGAAAACGTTTGAAAAGGAGGACATTGTAAAATAAAAGCAAATTTGAGATTGTAAGCCTAGTTTTATTATGGGTATAAGAAAACGTAAGAAATCTTGTAGCTACTGCATATTTAGGCCCTACTTAAAGTATTTATATCTACTAATAGCAAAATATATAGATATTAAGGACTCCTTGAAAACACATTTCACTTCTGTTGACCCTCTTTTAGGGATTGATTAGGGCAAAATCCTGAAATTGGTTTTTAGGCATTTACGTGGGTAACCTTTCTAAGTAAAAATCAAATTGATGTCTAAGAAATATTGAAGAGTCCGAGAAAACGTATTTCACCCATTTCTACACCCGTCGGGTTGGAATTTCAAAAATTCCCTTCTTATCAAGCACCTACGTCGCAAAAGAAATATACCCTCCGAATTTCATGTGTCTAGGGTCAGCGGTTTGGGCTGGACGGTGATAAATCAGTGACACACAACGATTACCTATATAAATATAGATCTATTTAGTGATAAAATTTTGCCGGTTGGATAAAACAAAAAAGGAAATTTTTAGGTGATAGGAGCACCCTCCATTTCAGTAAAAAAAAATGATATGTCCTCCTTTTAGATACCAAATAGTAACCCTAACTACATAGATGTGATCAATTGAAAAGCACCTCTTCAAGTTTGAATCTCCATCTAACAATCATCAAAATCTCCCGTTGCTAATAAAAAGGGCTGTTCTCCCATCCAGTCGCTTATTTTCATGAAATTTCCCAAGACCCAGGGAAACTCAGCTGCCAGCGCGATCGCGAGCAAGAGATCGGCCTCAATTCAATTTCCAGGACACGCGAGCGGTTGAAGGAAGCCCGTGCACCACGAGGACACTCTCTCGTATTAGCTTCCGTCCCTTTTGCCTCGGCGTGGCCTGAGCGGGTAGAAACAATTTTCTGAAATTTATGCACCCCGTTGTTCCGTGTCTCTGTGCGCCGCGCGATGCAGTCGACCTCGTGATATTTTCACCCTGCCAGAGGACGGAGTAGAAGAAGAGAGAGTGACAAAGAGAACGGAGGGAAAGAAGGGAAGGAAACAAGAGGCAGAAAAATAACGAAGCGGGCAGGGGATGGTCGTGACGGAGGACAGGGTGGTCGGTAGACGTCTTCCGTTCTCCTGACGTTGTCGGGGCTTGCGGCGGTTATTCGCGCGCGGGAAAACGCGCCTCCGATATCGCGGCCAGAGATTGACAGAGGGGGGACAAAGCATGTTAATGTCGATGAACACGAACGGCCGTCGATTCGGCTGGACCCGTCCCTTTCCGTGCTCCCTCCGAAACGATCGCCCTCCCCGTTCCACGTTTCGCTATCTCGTGACGCGTCGCCCTTGCGTGGAAGATGGGGCGTAAAACTGACACGTCGCAATTAGAATTTTCGATTCAGCTTGGAAGTCGGACATTTGCATGGCACAGGCTACCCTTGGTCTCACTTTTTTGGGGGCCTCTCTGTCAACCTTCTCTACGCTTCCCTACCTGTTAGTCAGTAGGTACTCGAACGGTGCTCGTCAATTGGACCTAAGGTCGGGGCCATTTATATTGGCCGGTGAATTCGTTTTCGCAGCTAACGCACACCTATTCTGATGTATGTATCTCTACGCTAAGAGCTCGGTTTGGCCTACACGTTAAGAGCTTGGCGCCATCCCCACCACTTCTGGCGCACTCTTTTTCTGGCAAGGCGAGAGCGAGTCAGAAAACGTTGAGAATAGAAGAATACTCCTCACGAAACTCACCGGCCAATATATCTGGCCCCGACCTTAGTTATGCAGAAAGCTACCGACCCTCAAAATGACAAAAAATTAGTGAAACGCAGTATGGATCCCATAATTCTGTGATCTTTATTTTGCAAAAACTCTTTATTTTGACCAACTCTTACATTATACCTATAATTATTAAAACTACCAAGCCATAGTTCCATTTTAGGCTTAAAAAAAAGCTACAGAAAATTTGAAATTTTCCCCAGTCGCGGGGGAGGGAGTTCGTAGATTTATAAAATCTTCTGCCATCGTGAATGTAAGATTCTATCCAAAGGACTACGGAAACTCGGAAACTTGGGTCCGGATCCGCCGATGCGAACGCGGGGGCGATCGAAGACCGCAGACTCTCGCGCAAAAAAAGGGGTGAGGGGCCATTACGATCCAGAAAAATAGCAGCGCGAGCCATAGTAGCGAACACATGTAACGATTAATCAGGTTCAGGGTGGCGGGCCTGAAGAGGTTGTTGCCGTCACGGCCAGATGACGGCCTGCGGCGACATCGTACTGTATTTTATACGGTGTCGTGTTATGGGTTTGCGGTGGCCGCGGTGGTTCGCGTGCGCTCGTGCACCCCGGTCTGCTCGGAGAGGAATCGTTAAGGCTCGCCGTACGAAATTGACGATTCCACGCGAAAGGGTCGCGTGTTTCGCGCCGCATTCTCCTTTCGGGCTCGACTATCGCCCCGCGGCTACGAATTACTGTCCATCGTCCGTCGATCATCCGCGAGGATCGTTTAATACGCTTCGCACGCGTGTCGAGCGGCCAGCTGTTTGCCATATGCCCGACGAACGCGTGGATTCCGTTTTTGTCAGGGTTATCGAGACGCGCGGGGTTGAACTTGCTTGGGATTCTGACGCCACTGTCCGTGAGCCATTGATAAATCAGGACTCGCCCATGCTGGTCAAATTTAACGCGTTTTTGGTTAATGGCACCGATGAAAGAAGCCTAGGGGATGTTTAAGGGATGCGAGAAATATGGCTTCGATAGATTAACCTATTAGGTACTTCATACCTAGGGTTTATACAAAAACCGACGTTTGAAAAAACCGGTTTTCGAATTACGATATTTCCAAAAAACCGGTTAAACCGGTTTTCGAATTCCAATATTTCCAAAAAACCGGTTAAACCGGTTTTCGAATTCTAATATTTCCAAAAAACCGGTTAAACCGGTTTTCGAATTCCAATATTTCCAAAAAACCGGTTAAACCGGTTTTCGAATTCTAATATTTCCAAAAAACCGGTTTTCGAATTCTCACAACAAAAAATGTAATTAAAATAGTAACTCTACTTATTTTAAACATTTTCAGTTTTCTTAATATTATTGAATTATAAAAATATAACAAAATAAAATATACTCTATACAAAACCAAATAAAAATAAAATTAAAATAACTAAAATCCGTACGAATCCGTACAATTTTTGAGTTCATCTAATATTTATGGATCTAAAAAAACTACAACACAATAAAACAGACTTCCTACAAAACCAAATGAAAAAAGCTAAAATAACTAAAATCCGTACAAAATATAAATCTTTTAAAATGTGGTACCAAATCTTTATTCCATTTCGTATTTTTTTCTGAAAATGAACTCATGATGATTACTACCTACAATAAGCAGTTACCTACTACAATTTGCTAGTGACTGAGGCGATTTCAAGTAAAAACGTTAACGTTTTTAATTAAATAATTAAATCATTTCTTCATATTAATTCTAGTATATAAAACCGGGTTTTTAAATTTAAAATCCGGTTTTCGAATTTTACAAATTTATACATATATAAAAACCGGTTTTTAAAAACCGACAAACCCTAGTACTTCAACGCTCCTCCACTTCTCATTCGCGAATTAAAATCCTACTCGTCCTTCAAGTCTCACAGTCGTTTATTTATCCTGCAACGCTATTCCTATGTAGCTCAATCCACTTATCCTTTCCCACCTTTAATAGGTAAGTTAAGTTCTGACTTGTTTATTGTTACTTTTGTATAATTCTTTTGTTCTCCCTATTTTAGTTTAGTTTTATAGTTCGCAGTTAGGCTTGCCATCAGCGCCACCACTGTAGCTTCGCCTTTACTCTTCTTGTCTACCCTTGTAAATAATGTGTTCTCTTTTCGATCACAGTATAATAATAATAATAATAATTAACCCTTAAAAGATTCACGTGAGTCATTTGTGTTCTTATCTACCCTTGTAAATAATGTGTTCTCTTTTCCATCACAGTATAATAATAATAATAATTAACCCTTAAAAGATTCACGTGAGTCATTTGTGTTTTACGAATTTATTCTTCTTCTACTTGCTGCAAGTGCAATTGTCCCTCTCGACCTATAATCTTCAGGACACGTCCCTCTATTCTAAAATCTCGATGGTGTATCTTCGGAGAAAACGAAGGATGCGGAGTCCTGTATCAAATATCCCGGGTCCGGCAACCCTTGCTGAATTAGAATCTCAGACGGTTCCCCCAGCTTTCCAGCGGGCGTAATTCGAGAAACAATCGTCCAGATTCTCAGGTGTAAGGCCGGGTACCTGTCCGGCGCGTACGCGAGGAGAAAGGACACGACTCGGGAAAGAAAAGCATCTCCGAGCGCTCGGAAAGGATACGATATCGTGTTACACGATATAACAACGGTACAATGGAGCTTTGTCCAGGGGGCTGTGCCGGGCCTTTTATTAGAGTCCTATTGGCTCCGTGTGACCCCTCTGACCTATTTTCTCCTTTCTATTCATTACTTCCTCCTGGAAACTCGAGCTTCCTTGCTGGCCGGCTTGGTGCACGCAGCCAGCCACGCATGCACGCGAAACAAACGCGAAAACGACGTTGATTTAATCCGATTGCGGCAACCGGCTGCCGTAAAATCCGACGACTCTAGATCCGAGATGGGGGATTTATCGATTCGGTCCTCAGCGCTGGCGATATTTCTGAGAGGGAAAGAGAAAGGAACAAAGCTGAACTGGAAACTTTCCTCGTACAAATCCCTCCTCCTCTGTCGCCCTCTTCTGCTGCATTAGCGCGTACGTACGCGGTAAATAATGCGCGGGTGAACGGTAAATCGTCTGTTAACGTATTATCGGTGGAAGCGATCCCGGGTAATGTTCCAGTCGGTGCTTGAATAGTCGAAGACGGAATGCATCGATTCGGCTCGTTACACGATCCCGCTCCGACCAGCGCTTCTCGTGTGCGTGTGCATGATTTGTGGCGCGATTCGAGCCGGGGAAATTCTATATCGTTTCTGAGTTTCAGCCAAAGTGCTGCTAACTTTCTGTAACGAAGGAGCTGCGTATCTCTTCGAGCAGACTTAGAGGGAGGGACTTGATCTGTGGACTAGGGAAACTTGGCTAATTGTATGAAAGTGCACGTAGCTCTGCTTAGAATTATTCCGTGGGTGCTACTTTATTTCTCGATCGCAAGTGTATCGATGCATATCGTTTCTAATATAATTCGTAGCTTTGAAGGAGTCCTTGTAAATTTCCCAGAATTTTTTAATTAGAGTTTTTTTTTTAATAGATCGGTTTCATTTCAGGCGCAGCCCGTTTTCAGGCTCGCAGACGATTCTACCGCTCACCTTTCGTTAATTGGAATTTTACGACCGCCTTTGTGCCTTCCATGGCGATTGTCAGCTCCTGATAAAGGCATCATCGGGACGTTGAACCAGATTTCCTCTCCCCCGTGGTCCTATCGATACCGGTAGCAACGAGGCGGAGCGCGCTCTCTCCCGATCCCTCGGACCTCCCCTTTTGTTCGCAAGCGAGCACGATTACGAGTTCTGTGAATTCTTGACGGAAGGTGGATGCCAGACGATCCGATAATGAGACCACTCAAAATTCATGTCTGCCTCGTTGAAAAGACACCGGGCGATCGTGGCCTCCTCGTGCGACGCGCATCCCTCGAATCTATTGTATTTGCAAATAGTGGATGACGCCTGCGTCCTTGCAGCTTTCTGACGGCGGAGGAACGAGCATTGGCGCTACCAAAAATAATTCTGAATGTATAAATCTTCAGTCATTCAGTGTAGGCTAGGATTCTTAGGAATGCCATTTGTACTTAGGGAAGAGGTGCTATAAAAGGGACACTTTTGTTCAGCGTCCATTTCTGACCATGTCATTATAGGTATTTAAAAAACAAGTACATCACAGGAAAGCACGTTTATTCCCCTTCAATAAAAGTATAATAAAAACTCATCAGTTGTAATAGAAAATAACACAATCTTCGATTTTCAAATAAGTAGCAAATGTCCCTTTTACGATTAGGTGGTTTTAAATGGGACAGTATAAGTCATAAAGGGGACACGTTAATAAAAATAAAGTTATTAATATAAAATAAATAAAATCATCAATATTTTTTACTATCTTTATAGTGTGTGACTTATCGTTAATGCTTTAGCAGCTTTTTTACTTATAAAGGAATATTTCGAGTAGCTCGATTCTTTCGGGTAGCTCGATTTTTTTCGGGTACCTCGATTCTTTCGGGTAGCTCGATTCTTTCGGGTAGCTCGATTCTTTCGGGTAGCTCGATTCTTTCGGGTAGCTTGATTTTTTTCGAGTAGCTCGATTCTTTCGGATAGCTCGATTTTTTCCAACAGTTCGAACGTATTTCGGGCAACCCGACAGTGCCGGGCAGTCTGCTTGCTTAAAGTACATGGGACGTTTTAAAAGGAGGAGATTATATCTTTCTTTGGTTGAGTTTTCTTTAGAAATTTCGTCAAAAACTACGTAGAACCAGCCGTTTAGGAGATACGCAGCCTCAAAGTGTCAAAAAGTGAACTCTGAATTCCATCTTCTAAACGGTACCGTCGTTGTCCCCGTCGTCTGACGGAATGTTCAGATCGCTTCGTTTTTTAGCTACTCGAAAGCATAGAGCTGTCCGAAAAAATCGAGCTACCCGAAAAAATCGAGCTATCCGAAAGAATCGAGCTACCCGAAACATTCGGGTTACTCGGATCCGTTCGTGTCCCGGCTCGGCTCGAACAGCTCTAATGTGCAATGCGTTTGGAATTTTGGCAATTCAATTTGTCCCATTTAAGACCTGTCCCTTTTATATATAGCACCTCTCCCCTACTTGATATTAGCTCGAGAATTTTATTAACCATCGACTGTGACGCCACAAAAGTACAGGGTGTTAGATATTGACGTTCCAATCGAAGTATCTGTTTCCTGCTTCGATATATCCCACGGTGCTTCCACAAGTGTACGAACCAGAGTTTCCATGTAGCGCGTTATCTCCGAATCAAAGGAACCAGAAACAAGGCGGATCGTATAAAGCGAGCCCCTCGAATCGAAGTACAGACGGCGAAGTTTCCGCGGGTAACCGCGATTCGGTCTCGATTGATTCCAGACTTCCATTCAATCCTGCCCAGGCGAGCATTCTTTTTCCTTACTATTCATTATTCACTGGTTTCAATCTTCGATTCCACCCCTCCGCCGGCAGCCGCTTTTCCAAGCATGTCGGCTTAATGACTTGCAAACAAACCCCCCCGCGCCAAACGCGGACCGATAATTAGAGAGAATGCTCGGGGGTTTGCCTACTTCCGCTCGCCCCACTCGGATCGACGGGGGAATAAAATCAGAAAACAACGCGGGGGTGGCGGTAATAATTTCGCTGAGCGTTGGTAGCGACGGACGACGGCTTGAAGAGTAATAAATTCCGCTGCTGACGGGCCGACGATTGCCTTCGTTAGCTCTCGTCGCATTCGTCCTCTTCATCCCGGTTTAAACGGTCGATCGACGAGCAATCGTCCACCGGCACGATGTAAATCAAACGGCCAGCGATTCCTAGTCGATCTCCCGTGCATTTCCGCGGAGTCGACGATCGCAAAAGGCCGTTTTCCCTTTGTGACCTGTCCTCCGGGGAAATGAGCCCCGCTCCCCCTTCAATTGTATCGTCTCGAGTTTCCTTCCCAAGTATCCACGGGCGAAGGAGGAATAAAGTTATCCTACGAGTGGGCGGGGTTTGCCTGCATCGGTTTGAATTTTAATCGACGGAAACGAGCTCGCGCGGCCGATGCGCTGTGCAGTTCAAAGAGTAACAAGCTCGGAGTATCGAAAAATCCTGGCTCTTTATGGTGGAAATTGAAGTTCCCAGTTGCCGTCGAGCTGTGGCAGACGCTGCGGAGGTATCTTAAAAACAAAGTAGAGACTCTAAGGGGAATCAAAACGCCACTGTGCCTGTCGCGGATCGAATATCGAGTTGGGAACAGTCGTATCGCGTCCTGGGGGTGGCGTCGTTATTGTCTGCTCCGACGTCTGAATCGGAAATTCAGAACGACAGCGATCCTCGAGGCGAGCAAACGCCGGGAAAGTAAGATCGAAGTCACGGCGTATGTATTTTCGCCGTGGAAAATCCACATTCCAGCCCGTGCTTGCTTCTCTGTTTCTCTCATCAGCTCCACCAATGTGTACCTACCCCGTCATCGAATTACACACTTTTGAACCCAGTCGCGCGTGCTCAATCTGTTCCTCGCTTTTTCGAGCAACCTAGAACTACGACGCGCGGAAGTGTGACACTTTGAAACGGCTGTTAGGAGTCAGGTCGCTAGAGACAAGAAGGCCTCGTTCAACCCTCCTTAGCCAACGCGGCTAAACGCCCCTGAAAAAGCAGCGGATATAATCGCGCGTGAAATCGACTCGCCAACAGCTTGACGCGGGGCGCCACGGATCCGTTATGCCCTTAATCGCGGCCCGATCTTTCATCCTCGAAGGAGGCAGAAGTTTCCTCTGGCTGAATAGCCTGCGTAGAAGATGACGGGCCTGGGTTCCTGGGCAGACGGCGCGGGGCTTAATCGAAATCGATGGCTCGTGCGATTCGGTAGCCCCGTGGGGAGGACCTGTGCAAATAAACCGTGGAACGTTTACAATGTAGGAAGAGGGTTGGAAGGAGAAAGGACGGCGGCAGGCCGAGCACGGCGGGCAGGACGTCAGCGTCGGCAGCCGCTTGTCACTCGCTTTAACCGTGCGTCAGTCGATATCATCGCGCGGAGTGGAAATCTCTGCTATTGACAAGCGCATGAATATCGTTAATAATAAATAATGCCCGTCCCTCTCCCTGCCTGCCGCGTATCACCGTTGTCGATTCGATCGAGCAGTCGACGGAGACGGATTAAAAAGCCCACTGCTCGCGTCAACGACGCCTGAAAGGGTTCTTTCGCGCCACTCCAGGCGATTCCGTACGCATCGTTACCTATTCGAGCACGTTTATCGCGCCGAGTGATTCTTCGATGCTCGTGAACGCTTTGCCCGGGCGAGTTCACTCGCGAAAACGCGGACGGGGGTGTTGCGTGAAGTTTGATTCGGGGTCTGGTTTCCCAGTTACTGGAGGTTCGAAGAAGGGATAGGAGAGTCGGTGATTTGGTTTTGACGAGGATTCGTATTACAAAGAATTAAAGTCGGTAGCCGGAGGAATTGCTCTACCCTTGTTAGCCTGATGATAGAGATTTCACGAGAGCGGTCCTGAAGCTAACGTTCGAGAGTATCGAAGTTCCCGTGCACCTCGAGTTCACTCGACGATAAAACGGAGCAGGTCTCGCGAGTTGGAAGCGAGAGAGACAGGCGACCGTTTATCGTTCCGATCGAACGATATAATTGCACGGTTAGTCGATACGAAAATTAAGGTTTACGACGGTAGCCGGTAATCAGGCGGCAATTAATACCGCTTTCACGAAACCCATTAGTCCTCCTCCTTTTTCCCCCTTCATCGGCTAACGTTATGTTTTCATTTTAACGGAAGAAAAGGGGGCACGCATGAAAGGCCATCGCTCGCGATGCAGAGGGGGTGAGTCCTTCTGGCCGGGCCGATGAATATGTAAATGGATCTTTTCTTCTCTGGCGAAGTTCGACGAAATGCGCTACACGAACAACCACTGCTTTGCATTTTGCAAAAATCCTTTGCATTTTTAAGGTTACCACGGCTGTTTACTCTACTTTTCCCTTCAACTTCCTAGCAGCCGCCTCCTTTCCATCGGTCTTTCGATCTTTCAACGGGAAACGCGGCGTCCCGTGGTGAATTACGGCGCGGGAGTGCCTCTTGGTTGCGCCGTTACGTTTACATCCGACGCGGAAGACGTTTACCCTGGACTCTGTACGTTCGAAGGGCTGTTAAGCTCCGATGAATATGTAAATTCTATTGTCTTGCTCGCTCGGTTCCCCGCGTTTCTTCGAGTTCCGTGCCGCGCGTCCATTATCTTGATCGGCGTGCTCGAATTGGAACGCGCCCGGGGAAAACTTGGAAGTCGTCGTTCCGCTTGGGAATAAAATTTCAATATCCAGCGGAAGCGCGGCTAGGAGATAACGATATCCCTTCGTATCGGGGATCTATAGATTTATCGTTGCATCTCGAGCGATTCCACTGCAAGTCTGTCTTCGTAGCTGCGAGGAACTTCGCTCTTAATTCCACTCCAGCGAGAAGCTTCCATCTCGGAGGCATTTTTCACGCGCGGTTACCTCTTTTCCCACTTTCTCCCTTCCGCCATCTGCGCTCCTCCCGTTCAATCGAATATTCCATATTGGGAAACCAAGCATTTCGATACGACAACTAGTGACAGAAAATTAAACTACTGTGAGTAGGTCGGAATCCGTGGAAGTCCATACGATTATTAAGGTCGGGGCCAGATATATTGGCCGGTGAGTTTCGTGAGGAGTATTCTTCTATTCTCAACGTTTCCTGACTCGCTCTCGCCTTGCCAGAAAAAGAGTGAACAAGAAGTGGTGGGGATAGCGCCAAGCTCTTGACGTGTAGGCCAAACCGAGCTCTTAGCGTAGAGATACATACATCAGAATAGGTGTGCGTTAGCTGCGAAAACGAATTCACCGGCCAATATATCTGGCCCCGACCTTAGTGTTTATATAGACATGTTGTGAAAAACGAATGTTTTAAAATTTTTTTGAACACTAAATTCTTACTTCTTCGATTAATAAATACTTACTTGGAATGTTTGGTGGGATCCGGGCCTACTTTCAATAGTTTGTCAACTTACCACCACAGCGCTGAAACCTAAGCCACGCCTCCACCTGGTTCCCCAATACATTTATCCGCGAAATCAGCTGACGCTCGACATTACAGTGGCCATTCTATCATTCCGCTCTACATGTGCCGAATTGTGTCACTTGGAATTAATAGTATTCAGCCCGGAGGGTTAAATTTTCGCGGCGCAACCCTCCATTACCTCCGCCCGAGCCAGAAAACTCGATTTCTCTGGGAATAAGGTAAAACAGAGTAAAGACTCTTCGCGGAGCGTGAGACGGGAGGGAAACAGGTGGCGCGGGGTTATGTAAAGCGGCGAGGAAAAATCGAAACACGTGTCGCCTCTCTGGCAAACTTTCACCCTGTCCCCGGAGGGGTTGGCGCGGTATCTCCACCCCCGGGGATGATACGCGAAGGGGGTAACGGAAGCTGGCAAAGGAGCGACCCCTCCGGTCTCGCGTGCGAAACAGAGTCCCGCGTCCCTTTGACGGTACGCGCGTGCGCGCCGGCGAAACGCGCTAGGAGGAGTAAATACGCGCGAGGGCGCCGGTATTGTCGTATTAATGGAAAGGATTGCTTGTTCAAGCGTGTTGTAGCGCGGGAAGCGGCGGTTCGACGGGTCTAAATTGAAATTCGATTGTCTGCCAGCGACGGTGTTTGCGGCGCGCGCTCGGCTCGTGCTCGCGCGATTGTCACCGCGCGGAAAGAGACAAAGAGACAACGACTTGCCGGGGCGTTGTTGACTGGCCGCGAATTCGTAATGAATATCGGCCCGACGATGGGAGAATCGCGTGTGCCGCGTTGATCGTTTGCACGTACCGAAACTTTCAACGCACCGGGCATAAAGAGGGGGCGGCGGAGGGGTGCCGAAGGAAAACGACGCAACCGAATTTTGCACGCGCGCTGGCATAACGAGTTGCAGGAATTCCTAATGAGGGTAGCAGACAAACGCCATTCAGTGGCGCGCGTCGAATCGCCGAATCTGTTGTTTCCGGGCGACGGCAACTTGCCGGGGTTTCCGGTAATTATATCGCGCGTTGACGAGCTACTTTTTCACCCTCCCTCAACTCTGTTAATTAATACCCGCCGCATCGTCCACGTTTTTCGCGCGTCAAGCACACAACTTCGCGGCTCTTACGTCTTGTTCGGATGGTAGCCCAGCATCTGTCAGCTCCGGATGCAAATACAAGAATTCCAACACCTCGGGGAAATATTACATCCCTTCATCTCCGCTGTCGGTTCTACTGCGAGCTGTCCATAGACTTCTTTCACCCGTAGATTCTTGAGAAACTGGAAACCCGGAGCGCGAAAGTTCCCACCACGCCCATGAACCGTAGAACTTCTCGCGCTCATCGATCTTGCAACTTACCACTCCTGCGATTCGATCTGCTTGATACTTTTCGCGCCTCTTTCTCCATCGAATCATTCGAATCGTGTCCTCGACTCTTTATAGGGCCGCAGGAGTTTGGAGGAGTCCATCGACAAAAATCTTTGGCCTTCCTCGTTGATTAAGCTCGGCCTGACGCGAGCTTGTGCAGGTGATTATGTGGCGGGATAGGTTGCACTCGTTACACGAGTTTTCCGTTGGCCCCGGCCAACGTGTCGCTTCCGTTTTCAAAGGGATTTATGTATACGTAGCGGGGCAGACGCCCGCGACTCGCAATTAGTCCGACATTCAGCGAGATAGCGTGCACGTGTTCGATAATGCCTGGTCGGATCTAGGCACGGCGCGGAGGCGGCGTCGGCGGTGGCGGTGGCGGTCGGGTATAGACTTTCCCATGCATAAAGACAAACCGTGCGCGCGGGGCGGCCTTGTCACGTTCAGATGTAAACCAGACTCCCGAGTGCAACTACCGCAGGGCGGAACACGCGTCACGGGGAGCCATGCACGTCAGGAACACGAGCACCGGTTCACCGCCGCACCTGGCCCCCGTAATGCACGCCGCGATAGGTGTATACGCGCCCCATTGAACGAGTACACCTATAAGCATCAGCTCACCGTACCGTGCAACCGTCTATATCTGTCGAAATAAACCGTCCGCCGAATGGCAACGATCTTCCGGCTGGTAATTGCCGATTTCGCAAACTTCCGCGGGGGTTGGTTCTGTGGGGCTGGATCGGGCAAGCTGTTGCAGAATTCTTCACGAGGATCTCGAGGCTGATAGAGTTTCGGATAGGATTCTTTTTAGTCGCGTGAAAGTTGAAGGGAGGAATTTATCTGGAGTCTGTTAAGGGGTCTCCCTAGTGTGACGCCTGGAAAATAGGGCTATATTTGGGATTTTTTAAAGAAAATCTACTTGATATTGCAGTTTCAAACTTTGGGGTATTTATTCAGTTGCATTTGGGCAATCTACTTAAATTTTTTGAAGCATTAGTGATAATTATATTTTATGTTAGAAGGATTATAATGAGAAGCTCGCAAATAAACGTCTGCTGCTGGCGATCACGAGCCCGGCTGTCATGGTTATCGCAAACAAGAAACGCAGTTATTTTCTTAATCTATATGAACGTAGCTACGGTTTGAACTAGAACGACAATAAAAAATCAGCAAATAAGAAAATGGTGGCACTTTAAAGAAACGTTTTCATTTCGCGGCAAAAAAGAGGTCAGTTTTTTGCTCACCTTTCATAGCTCACCACGTTGCCAAAGTTTCGAATTCAGCTATAATATGTTAGGAATATGTCCTTAAGATGTTGAACTTTCAGAAAAAGCAAAAAATCGATTTTTTTGAACCGTCACACTAGGGAGACCCCTTAAAACTGTGGAAAGGGAGTAGGAACGACTGTTTGATTATTGCTACAGTGAAATGGACGGTGGGAAGGAGAATATTGGCGAACATTCTGGTAACGCGAACGCCGGTGCACAGTCATTAAAGTGTCAATAATCTTTGATCTGAATGTACACGCTGGCGTCGTTTGCATACGCGGCCTGATTGCGTCGTTATTGAACGAAGGTGATATCGGAGTTCAATCTGAAACGTATTCTGGAATAACACGAGGTATAGAGTGCACCCTGCCGCAACGAGCAGCCCGTGAAATAGGTAAATATTTAACGGTGAAAGCAACTGTACCAATTAACAGTAAGAAATCGATCGCCGCGTATTGAAAGCAACGTCTACTTAAAATCCTTTATAAGTCTCAAGTCGCTCGTACCTAGCGCTCTTGAAACGCTGCATCAGAATCGAGCTCCCTATCGTTTGCGCGACCCCAATATATAACAATGTTTGCTCGAGAAGTCGGATAAAATCCCCGTGCACACAGTGACAAAATGCACAGTACAAAGCCTCGCATTCGAGCTTACGAACAAAGCACGCAGAGGGGGTGTGAAGGGTGAGTAGCGCAGCTGAACGCCCCCACGATTCTATTAAAATCATTGGCTCACCGAACGGATCACCAATTAACATTTATAAATACCTTTTCACACCTATATAACGTCATTATGTTTATGAAAAGTCACGATTCCCCGCCGAAACGGAAAATTTTGCTATCGGAGAAAAATTCAAGGCGACCACATGAGGGGTATTCTCCTACCACACAGTTTGCCTGCCTCGGTGTAGCTTTTCTCAAAGTTTTCTGACTCGCTCTCATCCTCGCAGAACAAGAGTGAGCCAGAAGTGGTGGGGATGGTGCCAAGCTTATGGCGTGTAGGCCGAACCGAGCTGTTAGCGTAGAAATACACACATCAGAATAGGTGTGCGTTAGCTCCGAAAAAAATTTCGAGCTTCATTGGTCAAAACATTGATTCTTTCTCGATAGCTTTATCTCGTATTGGGATACGCATAGCTTTGTAACACACAAAACTTTAGAGAACAAAATTACCAAGAAACAAACAGTGTAAAAAGTAAAGCTTGCCTAGAAGTAAAAGTACCCTTGCAACTTCTATTTAACTAACTATTTATATATTTTATATCTTTCGTTTATGCTCGGACGAGAAATGGTGGAAATACTAGACAGCTCTTTCAAGGTATACAAGCTACAAAAGGCACACTGTACAGTACCTACATACATACTCTACACGGTAAAACCATGGAGAGAGATTACAGTCTTATACTCGACGAGAAGGGTGAGGCATCGGGGACGAAGATCGGTGTCGAGTGGCCGAAGAAAATCCTCGCGACAGTTGTACGAACGTAAATCTCTCTCCGGAGCGTTTTTTACGCTCACCAGTCTGGGGGATTATTCCGTGCACGCGTGAGGAGGCAGCCACCCTCTCGAGCTCCCCGCGCCACCCCCGCTCTTTCATTATCCGCAGAAAGAAGCGAGGCCCTTCCCCCAACGAATCGAGACCACCGCAGATGTGCCTCGAAATTAGACGACCTCGTCAAATCGAAAACACCAGACGCGTCCATTGCTGAGCGTTGGTCTCGTTGCGCCTCTGAAAAGATGAACCCGGCCGAAAGTAAATTAATATTTACCGACCTAGTGGCTCGTTACCCGTTTATCCGTTTTCACGCTGCCTCGGTCCTCTGTGCAGTTGAAATTTCTCAATTCCCTTTTTTCCAGCGCCTTCCGCCGAGCGCCGGCTTGGACTTGGGGGATATTTCGCTGATCTGCAATGAATGGATGACCCACGAGGGGTGGCTTCCGAAGCAGAACTTTGGAATACGATCGCCATGACTGCGACCTAACGCCTCGATAACCCATCCGGGGAGTGTTTTTGATGCTCCTCGGGGTTTCTGGGGTAAAGGGTTAGTTTAGTGCGTGACTCAACCTCGCGGGATTAAAAATATGCGAGTGGATCGCGGGGATCGGTTTCTTAAAGTAGATTTTCCAAACGATGCAGAGTCGAGAAATTCAAAGCCGATTTTCTCGAAATAGAAACGCGATATCAAAAAAACTTACTCTTTCTTTTCGACTTATAATAGGTAAATAAGTCGAGGAAAAGGAATAAAATTTTTTGATATTGCGCTTCATTTTCGAGAAAATCGACTTTAAAGTTGTTGGGTTCGATGTAGATTTGGCGCAAGGTCCAGAAGCTCGTCGCGAGTGCTTATTCTTGCGTACGGTACTCTCACATGCTGGGAGTCGTTGAAGAGACACGGCGTAATTCCAAGTTTCTCTCGCGGGGTAACGACACTTAGGTAATTGCACTTAAATTACGTCGGTTTAGTTCGCGCAGTCACGAAAGAGGGTAGAAACTGGGCGTAACTTTCGAGCCCTTGCTCTCTCGCTCGGTATTCTCCCATCCCTGGAATCGTCCAGCTTTTCTGCCGGTTTCCGCGTCGTTTTTCCCGCGTCCGGTTCGATTTTTCCAACTTCCACGTGACCCTCCACGAGTAGGAATTTTTTAACGCTGCTAAACTTTCTTCCCAGCCACCGGCCCGCGGTTTTCGCCAGTATATAATTGAACGTTACGTTTTTTGCAGCGTCTGGCAATTCTACGAATCGAGGACGCGGGCGAAGTCGTGAAACAAGGACGTTCTATGGAAGCTCATGCGTTTTATGGGTTAAGTCGTGGAATTTCGTGAGTTTCTCACTGACGATAAGTTCAACCCTTCGCCTAAAGGGTGAGCGTTACTCACCCCACCAGTAGAGACCCCTTTGCAAACAACCAGCCAGCGTGTTCCCCGTTTCGTCCATTTCCAAGCTATGAAGAGCTCACGTTGCAGCTAACTTTTTTGAGTTGGAGTTAGTTGGAGTCTTTCATCATCTCGCATCCCATAATCCAGCGCCTCTACCGCATTCGGCGGCTGCATTCAAAAGCAAAAGTCCCCGCTAAGGCATCTAAATCAACCACTTGCGGTAAAAACCTCTGACCAACTCCTTCGAAGCAGTTGGACCGCTGCCCCGTGCACCGCACCTACTTCAAGTAAATCGAACTTGTAGATCAGATAAACGTATCGAATTTTACTCCAACCAGTTCGCGTAGCACCGGCACAAGCTTTTCCACCTGAGCCGCCGCGCGGTAGCTTTAAGTTACAGCAATTCGCTAAATTTCGCCGCATTTTTCTAGGTAGAACGAGCCACGGCCCGGTTACCGGAGTCAGCTTTATTCCCCCAGCAATCTGTGGTCATCGTAAACCTCGCCTCGTATCTTCCGCTTATCGGAAACGATAGTTTACCTCGAAGTAACCTCCGGCTAGCGTAGTCTGGCCGCGATATTTCGCGGGTAAAGGACCTTTTGTCGACCTCCTTCGCTGTTCCGGCGGTCCTTTTCGACGCTCGGGACACGGGGAAACGAGGAGGAAAGACGGCCGCAGGTGGGACGGAGAGGATCGCCCCTCGGGGAGAGGACAGAGAGCCACGGGACGGTTTTTCAATCCCGTGGACCCGGGGAAATGGCGGAAGGACGCGCGGGATTCGGAGCTTTAGGGTGACTTTATGGTAAGCAGCTTCGATTTTCCGTTAAGGTTACGGGCCAAGGCTAGGTTGGCGCGGGGCTGGCTTACGGCGGGAGTCTATTCCGCGGATTTTCAGGGATAACCTGTACCCGATAACGTTCCCCGGACGGCGATAAGCCCGCGTCGTCGGTCCAACGACGAGGATTTTCAACTTTCTTTACGTCGGCACGCGACGGTATTTTGAGGGACAGATTTTCCACGGGCGAGCGAGCCAGGCTTTGTGGCCACCAGCCCCTGGCAGGGAATGACCGTTCGATTCTGGATGCAATCTTGGAGTCGATTGCGATTCGATCGTAAACGTGGCCGCTTGATTTCTGAGGATCTTGCACCGGGCGGTGAAGTGAAAATTCAACCTACAAATTTTAAACTTCTTTTCAGATACTGTAAACTGGGGGAACATTGGCATGTTTTTTGAATATATATCTATATGTATAATATAAAAACTAACATTTTTGCATTTGCTTTTTGAATGTACAACAAGTGTCAAACTGCATAAAATTTTATCCTTCTCCGTCTTTAATACATGTTAATTTATTTATTTATTTATTTATTTATTTATTTATTTATTAATTAAATTAATTAGCTCGCTTACGGAGTAACATTGGCACATCTTACCTATAAATGGTATTACCCTTACTGCACACTCTCGTTGCAGCAAAGTTGCAGGATTGTTACAGTGCAAGGTTGAAATGTTGCACTGCAACGTTGTTGCAACGTTGCAACAATATTGCTACGTCCACCTCCTGCATAATTTCGGGTACTGGGGCCAAAAAAATAAATAACATCCGTGACGGACGGACGCGACGATATTGAATATGTGCAGAATCATAAAAGTAGTACTTCGAATCGCATAGAAGTAGGGTGGATGTACCAGTAGATGAACACGTACCAGTGAATGAACACTTTTTATTAAAATCAGTAAAATAAGTTATCAAAGTAAGCCACTAATTAATTAGAGACTTCTTTTCATTTCTTGCTTCATATCCAAACAATTTTTGCAGCACGTGGAATCATTCGCGCTGCAAACATAATTTTATAATAGTGTTCATTCATTAGCCTTAACTGTTCATTTACTGGTGCGTTTACCCTACAAAGCACGTATTTTTTTTCTCACAGAAAAAGGTCCGCTAGTGATTAGATATCCTCAGCAAAGTGACAAACAGCTCAAAGTGCCGCTACAAAGTAGAAACACTAATTGAGATTGTAGTAGCAGAGCAAACAGCGCTATCAACAGAAGCAATAACAGTAATCATCAAACACCTCCTACGTCGACTTTTCAACCCCTGAAATTAACTTGAAACGAGACGCTGGGAGGCGGAGCGCGTCCCGCATTATTTGAACACCACTCGGGCGTCGGACGCGTTGCGTAAATAAATATCTCCGTCAGGGAGAGAGAGAGAGAGAGAGAGAGAGCGCCAGCCCATGGACCATGAATCCGTCGTCGCAGTGCTACCAATTATTGCGTTAAATACGCATCTGAGATCAATTCGAAGCTCCCGGAGCGAAGTTCTGGCTGCGCGATGGCGTCTGGGTGGGAGCGAGCCGAGAGGGAATAGGAAATTCAAGGCGTCGTGGACAAACACGGGCGCTGACGTTGTGTAAACATGCTGTGACTACCCTCGTACGCGAAACGTCGGGGCTGACGACGGAACACGAGCGTTCCGAGAAACTGGATATTCCGCTGGTCTTACGACGGGAATTAAATACGTCGGATTGGAAGACCGTCCCCGGGGCTGGTTTTTTTCGAAACTCGATGTCGAAGACGCGATGCCGACGTGATTGCAAGACGCCATTCCTCGCGCGATGGACTTGTCAAGTTTCCGAAGTGTGTTCTATGTAATTCTGTGATAGATCTTCACTGTTTCCGGAATTAGAAAAGGAAGAGGATACCGTCAAGGACCCAGTTCCTGATCAGAACCCAATTCCTGATCAGTTTAGTATATAAATACCAAATAATAAGTTTATCACGATACAAATTTATTCCAAAAAATTATTAAATAATTATGAAGTATTTTTAAATTTATACGCAAACATTTGATAGCTCATAGGAAAATGTTTTAGGTTGATCAGAAACTGCTCCCTTTGCATCTTAAGTGATCAGGAACTGGGTCCTTGACGGTAGGTATGTATTTTAAAAGTTCTTTATGAATTGTATTTTTCAAAGTGTTTTCCTATGTGAAAAGTCGTCAATGCTCCTAGTAGGGGTACGAGAATAGGCATTCGAATCTTTATGCATCGAGAGGAGATTAAGCCACGTGCTTGCTTTCAGCTATCCGACGCTGGAAGAGCCGAGGAGACACCGTGCCTGTTAAAAGCATGAATATAGAAACGATTTTCGCGATTTCTCTGCGCGAGTACTGTTGCACGAACGGGCCTGAATTGCCCGGACCTAAGCTCTGCTGGTGATTCTGAGACGTAAGGTAGATGACACGTGCAACGACAGTGACGTTCAATTCCGTAGAGCGATCTACCTCGAAATGACCTCGTGCTATTCGGAGCGTGAAACAGGCTAAGCAGGGTAGAGATATTGGCTGTGCTTCAGTACTAAAAGGGGTTGCTTCCTGTATCACGATTTGTTACTCAGCCTCGGACCTTCAGGAAATGAGAATTCCGCTCTCCCTTCGATATTGAGACCATTCTGACGCTTTATTCGCGCTCATTCTCTCGAAAAACCAGAGCAACATAGTGCCCTTTAATTTTCTAAATGGCTCCCTGTTTATACTGAAACGCAGTTAAAGCTTTCGAGAAAATGCTGGAAGGCAACGATACGCAATTTAGGGTGCCAATTATTTTCCGAGTTTTGATTTTGAAAGGAGAACCCTCTGGTTTTGTTTCTTTTTTATTTAAAATTCCGCTACACCAAATTTCAGATCATTCGGATAATATTATCTTATACCGACGACACGTGAAAATTAACAAAAAATTAACTTTTCGAATTTTTATTGGAGGTTTTATCTTATTTCAGATGTCCCAACTGCCTTCCAAGTCCTAGATATATCCTAATTCATCGAATTAAAAAAATTAATCACAATTCCATAACAGATCAAAATCAAGTGTACAGTTTTACTGTTTTATTATGCTGCGTTTATAATTAATTTGATACACCGTTTTCATAACCGTTACAGATAACGACAATTCTACGAAACAATAAAAGTAAAATGGAATAGCGGGGGTTGCTTTACATTCTTTCATTTTCGTTGTATGCAAGATTTCTTTGTAATTTCTTAAAGTTAAAGTTCGAATCGTCACGGTTTAATGTTATTCGAATAAGCTGACTCTTTACACATCACTATATTAGATCAAATTAAACAAAATAACGGGTGTCTCACGGAAAATTTGAATTTCTTTTTTTTTACTAAGTAAATAAGTGGCACCCTAATACACATAAGACATATTTTCTATAAAATCTTACTTTAATTCAAACGATTAATTTCCTCCAAGAAGCTAGACACCATTCCTACAAAACTCACCTTTCCCATTCATAAACTCCTATCGCATTTAATCTTGGAATTCGCTGGTGAGAAAAAATCCAGCACGAAGACTACAACCGAGTGACGTGAAAGGGGAACATGAAGCGGCCAGTCTCACCTGGAATATGCTCATCCCGCGAGTGCAGAGTTCACCGATTTCACAAGCAAAAGCAGCAGAAAGGCCACGAAAAGGTCAACTGAAACACTAAAATTAGACATTCACCTTAGCGCGCAAACTAATCTATCAAGTAAGGTAAACGCACCAGTAAATGAACAGTTAAGACTAATGAATGAACACTATTATAAAATTACGTTCGCAGCGCGAATGATTCCAAGAAATGAAAAGAAGTCTCTAATTAATTAATTGCTTACTTTAATAACTTATTTTACTCATTTTAATAAAAAATGTTCATTTACTGGCACGTGTTCATTTACTGGTACATCCACCCTATCTCTGATTTTCCTTTAGAAATCCCTTTCCATGCAACTTGGGCGTTCTTCGTTAGAAATCAGGCATTAATCCTGTATGCATTTCAATCTCCTTCTTAATTCCACGGGCGCCGCGCCGGCGTTCATTCTTCCCCGTGGCTCAGCCAGGATTGCCCAGGGTGTATCCTCGCGAAATTGAACGTCGCCGCGTGTTCCTGCCACGCAGGACACGCAGGATACGCGGGAGTAAGTAACGCGCTCGCCTCCGGAGTACGTAAATCTCCGCGCTGGTACCGGAACTCGCTTAGCGGCAGATTTAGTACGAGGCGTCGACTCCGCCTAGAAACCGCGGAGGTTCGAGTTAAATGGTTTATGCAAGACCGAACGAAGCGGTAATGAAGTTCTCCCGCCAACCCGTGTACAAGGATAATCTACGGTGGTCCCGATTTATCGTCCGTTTATAATGCGTTTAACGCGCCGCTCCGTGTGCCCGAGGCTTTTGAGCGCGAGATCCGAGCACGGGCCTGATTTCGTGGTTCAACGAGTGCCTAACATATTTAAACGATGCTCCCTTCATTGGTCGGTCAGGGTCGCGGTCACGAGGATCGCGAGAAAGATAAAGTGGGAATTGAAAATGGGCCACGAAAAGTGAAAGTTAAATTTATCCGAGGTAGGATCTCGAGTTTGCAAGAGGGTTATAGTTCATTTTGGGTATCGCTATCGACAGGGAGGGAATAAAAATCAGGTTCCATTCTCTTTATTCAAGTATCCCCAGCCTTGAACCAACTCCGTTTCCTTCCTCCGCAAGAAGCTCCCGATTCCTCGCACCATTCTCCACGCGAGCTACCGAGGCTCTCATCGATTTTCGATGAGAGCCTCGCGAGCCTTTCTCCTCCATTAATCAGCATTGGGCGCGAAAGCGAGAGTGCCGATATATATCGGCGGGACGGAAGGAGTCGCGAAGGAGTCGTCGCCACGTGGCTGCGATAAGGAGAAATAAAATTGTCGTCAGGATCGTTTCGTGAACCCTCGGAGCGCCCTTGGAAAACGGGGGTGGAGGCGAACGTGGAAGTGTGCCATCCCTTTATGCGGAAGGCGTCCTGCAGCGGTTGCACGTGCGGCTGCTTTCTGGCGGAAAGGACATCGACGACGGCACTAGGGGAGGAAAACAGGGGAAATGGACTTGTGAGGAACTGGGAAGGAGACCAGGGAAACAAGAAAGTCTGCGGATAGGGCGGGGGAAGAAAAATAGCAACGCGGTAAGCGATGCTCGCCAGTGACAGCTCTTTACACCGTTTGCTCGTGAACTCGGTATCTACAGTCGCGTCGGAAGATAAGTTAACGCTATTTAAAATAACATAAGTTTTTTAAAATTGGTCCAAATGTCTTGAGTTTTTTTATAGAAGCTAACGGAATTAGTTTTCTAGGTGACGTGTTTCGACGTTTTAAGATAAATGCACTTGGTCTGAATAGCAAAAAAAAAAATAGTGAAGGTCGTTTTTTAAACTTTTTTTTGTGCGCCGTGAATGAAAATTCAAAAAACCCGTTTGTAGGTTTAAGTAAGTTATATATGTGTCTAAAATTTCATTAAAATCGGTTAACGTTGCTCTGAGCTAGACACGTTTAAAGATCGCAGAATAAGGTCGAAAATTGGTGATTTCCGTGAATTTCGTGTCAAGCACACTTTCAGCTAGCATCTCTGCTAATTACTCTGCGCAGAACACGAATACTCTCTTAATACGTTCGTGGGCCCATTCATCGTTTCCGGTCCGCCACCGCGGCAATAGATAGCTACGTTAATTAGAGATGATCCGTCGTTTCGTTGATCCCCGCTGCGTGGAATTTCGCTGGAAGGATTCGCTGTCACTCGTGACGGATCAATTGTGCCGCCAGACGTAGGAATTTTTTCCACTCGCTGGGTAATGGCCACGAGGCGGCGACTCGGCTGGTTAAGGGACTTTTTAATCGGATGATCTAATAAGCGTCCGTTGAACGCGCGTCGGTTTTAATTAAGCCTCGTGGAATTCCTGCGCGGGGGTCGAGCGGCTCGTTTAGACGTGGTTCGACCATCGATCTTTCAGTATCCGCGGGAAGAAAAACCGATGCCGTTGGAAAAAAAAACGCCCGGCCACCAGCGGAGAACGAGCGGGTCCGAGTTACGGTCGTGTGTCGTCGACAAAACACACGGGGTTTTAATTAAAATCGTGGAGCTAGCGGGGGTGGGCCCACGCTTTTTGCGTCGTTAACATCGTGAGAACGAAAATTGAAGACACCAGTAGCCCGCTGGGGGAAGAGAGAGGAGCGACGGGACTCGAGGGCGAGCACCGACGACGCGAGCGAACGGTCAGAACAAAAGGTCCATTAATTGGCCGAATCGGTGACACGAGAGATACAATTTACACGGTTCGTCTACCGCGAGGGAGGGAACAACGGAGACGCGTGTTCCGCGCGAATCAATTTGCGCGCTCCCGTAATTGGCGCGGTTTCGCGAGGTCACGTGGCTGGTGATTATATACGGGAATCGAAGGAAGTCGAAACGGGATCAAACGGTTTGCTTTGGGGTCGGTGGACGTGGCTGGAGGAGCTAGGGAAACTCAAAGGATAGGCTTGGTTAAATAAGCTAGCATGAAGGTGCAGTCTGGGGGGAGGAAGTGTCAATTGTGTAATCAGGGTTACTTGTTTTAATCAGAGTTGCAATGGGACTTTTACTTCTAGGCAAGCTTCATTTTTACACTTTGTTTCTTAGTAATTTTGTTCTACCGTGAAGGACCCAGTTCCTGATCACTTAAGATGCAAAGGGAGCAGTTTCTGATCAACCTAAAGCATTTTACTATGAGCTATCAAATGTAAAAATACTTCATAATTATTTAATACTTTTTTTGAATAAATTTGTATCGTGATAAACTTTTTATTTGGTATTTATATACTAAACACATCAGAAATTGGGTTCTGATCAGGAACTGGGTCCTTCACGGTATTAGACTTTGTGTATTCAGAGGAACAGGAACAATTCCGTGTGTTTAAGAGTCTCTCGGTGACAATAGTGCTTTATTACACGTCTACAGGATTGTCCGGAAGAATTAGAAACTTAGTTTTGGTGGTAGCAAAGACGGGGAGTTCCCTCGATATCCTTTATATACCCAGCAGTCAATTGATTTCACTGCGATTGAAGAGTATCCACGTTTATCTCGAACTAGCCAAGCCTTGCCCCGCGTCTTCATCTTTCCCTTGGAATTCCCAGAGGGTCGATAGTTCCTCCGTCAAATCTCGGAGTGTTTGAACGCCATCAAGGTCGATCGTCGTTGACGTCGAGGCTTCCCGCAGCCTTTGAGTACCGACGGTTACGTCAGACCCCCGGACAAATCGTCAGGAACGGTTTTCCAGGATTCCGAAGTCTATAGATCGACTGCGATGCAGGTAGCTGGCCTCTGACAGCGGCCCCGAAGCCAGGGAATTTGGGAAACAGTGTCGTCGAGGGCCCTCCTCCTCGGTACACGGAATTCTACTCGTGGTTGATCCCACGCCCGTCGTGGAAACAACGTTCTACGCGAGTCACCGGGGCGTCTGGAGCGGGAACCCGCGGACTCCTCTGCTAATAGAAATGGGAATTCGTGGTAAAAGGGAGGTCGAAGCCGGCTCAAAGCCCGCGCAGATGCAAAATAAACAGGTCTGGTCCCGTCTTCACAGGAAGCTGGCAAACATATCGATGATTGATTAACACACAGGCGAGGCACGCGGTGGTTATTGGCCTCCTTGCATATGCAATGGGGCTCCGATCCAGGCGTATCATGTTAATTGCGTTTGCCCTGGTCTCTTCCGGCCACGACGCTACAGTTTGATTGGGGGGGCTGAAAATCGCATTAGCAACGTGCACACACTGCCTTTTACATGATCCTGTCGGATCATAGATGTGGGAGGCTCGCTGTCTAACAAATTGAAAACACTTCGTATATAGAAAAAGGGTATTCTGTTCAGGAATTACTTCATCTTGAGTCACAGTAGTTTATTCTACCCGAGGAATTCGTGATCCATAGAAACGTTCCAATAACCCTTCGATAGTATGCGGGGAAACATGGTTCGTTAGGTGATGATTAGAATGTAGTGATTGCAGGAGATTAATGCCCTGAAGCTCCTGATGGATACGTCAATAAGGCCAGTTACCAATAACTGGTTATCGATTTGGAGTACAGAGGACGCCAAACTGAAACTTAGCTCCCTCAAGATCTAGCTGCAAAAATTCATACAGTCCCATCAACGTTGCTTAAGGGCTGCTGTTCCGGTCTAGAGCCCATAAAAATAGGCGATCTTTAGGAATTAATTAAAGGAAAACTAGTGCATATAATTTAATGGGGCTTGTTGCATTGTAGTAAGGATGTCTTAAACTATAGAAATAAGTTTTTTTGGTTATAATTAATCGTTGCATAGGGCAGTGGGGAGTCGTTAAAGTCAAGGTGTCAAAAAATTCATCCCAAACCGGTGGAACCTGTAGCATCTAAATCATAGATCTGAAGTAAAAAACAATGCCAAATTATTAACGGGCATGAAACTCGCTTGTGGACTTAGCAGTGAAAATTAAAAACAATTACATTTTTTAAGAAAATAACAACACTTGAAGTTTGAAGTCACTTTTTCCCTATATTTTTTGCTCTTTCAACGACTTTAAAAATTACAAATTTTAATTTTTCTGATTTCTCCACGAGCCAGAAGTATATTCTTCAAAATAAAAATGTTTTAGTCGAATCGGATAATAACTTTTCGAGATATAGGTTCCACCGATTTTAAGAACATCGTTTCGAAAAAAACGCAGTTACAGTTTTACTGAGCGCCGAGTGGCCGGGTGTTACCCATACATATGTCGCTTCTCAAATCCTTACAGTTTCGGGAATTTTATGAATTTCAAAAAATCGTTTTAAACACGTATTCTTAAAACGTTGAACATTCGAAAAATGAAATAAAAAAATCGATTTTTAAACCAGAACCTCCCCTTAATCCTACAGTGCACACATGGGCCGCAGTGTTATAGAAATAACGATGACTCGCAGTGTTAAACAGATATTTGTTCAGTATTTCATTTGTCAAATTTGAGTGCAATAGATTACGTGCAGTCTAAAAAAATTCTCAAAATATCCATGCAGTCGTGCAATGGCGTAATTTTAATTTACGTGTGCACTGTCCGTTAAAGTGACACCACAGAAATAATATATTTATATTATATTAATCACTTGTAAATTCCATTAACGACCAACAGCCGTGCAACGAATAGGGATGTCGCGGTACCCATTCACTGAAACGAACATATTGCGCTTGGAACTCGAACCGTATCAGGGTTCGACGGTTCGGTCGAGGAATCGAGAGCGTGCGACAAGCGGGCATAATTTAAATCGAATGACTAGCAACGTGGACGTTACAATGCCTGTGTTCACGGTACCGGCGGAACGGACGTTCCCCGCTCGCTCAATGCGGGCCCCAGAAACAAAAGAATGGTTTTATAATTACATCTGCGCGCAGGGAGAACGGAGTGGGGAAGAATAGTAAATGCTTCTATTCATTTAAAGTCCTTTGAGAGAGTCGACTTTTCGAGCGAACTGACGGAAGCCACTAGAGGGCCGCGACTCTTCAATCAACAAAACCCCTTTTGTGTCTTCCCCGGGCGGAACAATCGCGAGCCGAAGTTCTCAAGTTTATACACCCAGCCGGTTTTAATCGGATCGCAATTGCGCCGCGACGAATTCCTCGTGACCGTGCACGGGGAACGATACGACTTATTGTCGCCGCGCGGATACAATGACATTTCCGATTCGATCGAACTTTCCTTTTTCTATTTCTTCCCCCCAAAAAAAATTTAGAACCATATCAACGTGCCGTCATATCGATCGTTGCATTCCTCCGACGGCATTCCACTGACGAATCAAGCGAAAGGAAGGAGCACGGAATCCGCTATTCCTGTCGTAGACGGCACGGTAGAATATTCTCGAAAGATTGAAGAAATTTTACGGACAAAACGATGCACAGGATACCCCCCCGGAATATCCTCGTACCTTCGACGTTAATTGGAGTCCCCCGGTACTCGCATTTTTTTTTTGCAATGTTTCGCGTTGCTTTCTCAAAGCAGCGCACGATCAGAGCGGCGAGACGCGAGGCAACAAGGCCTACATTTACGATCGGCCTTTACATGCGCAGCGACACGTGTTTCCGGTTACAAATGCTAACTCTTTGCCTTGGAAACGAGCGCGATTCGTACCTTGATCACGAGTATGTGGAACTTGGCGTGCTGCCGATGCCTGGGATCAAAGGACGCGTATGAATATGTCCGGAGAAGAGGGGGACTGGACCAGCGATTTTTACGGGCCCCCGTTGTTTATTTGCCAGCGACAGGCACTGCATAAAACACGGTCCATTAGCATGCTTTTATTACGCGACGGGTGCAGGGGAATTAATAACAGACCATTCTGCTGTTAGTAAACGACGATGCTGCGGGGTAATTAAAAATTATTGTCAAGCGTTGCATTATATTTCCACGACGAGTCTGATGTGTCAGGAATGCCGGGAAAAAATCGCGCAGTTGTAGCTTTTCACTCGAGCGCTCGTATTGCTCGGTGATGGGGTAGCGATGGGGCTGATACGCTGCGCTCCGGGGCACCGGCGATATTCAATTTTTCTATCCACTTTCCAACGCCCCGTTCCATTTCCCCGGCGATCAACTGACAGTTTCGCGAGACTATCCACTGCGCATCGATCCCATTCAGCTTCTCCGAGCCATTACTCGGTTAATGTCACCGAGGGTCGGTCCCATCGCTACCTGCGGAGAGTGTTTTCGCGTGTCAACTCCATGGCACGCGTCACGGCCGCGCATTTTGCATCGTTAAAAGACAATCCAAGTTCATGGAGCTCGCGCCGCGCCTAGTGGACACCGTAATGATCAATCCCGCGGATAAACTCGGCGCGAGACCGCTCTCGGCGAGGTAGTTTCCGAGGGAGGAGCGCGATTGTTTTCCAGTAACGAGCGTTCCGCCGCCGAAGACGCCGTTTCCTTCAGGGAAAAGGGTGCGAGGGAAATGAACACGTCGGGATGAGCGTCGTTTGAACGCTCGGCCGGGAATAACATTCGCTGGCGTTCGTCTTTCCTTTATTAAAGGGACGGTGCTGGACGCGGCTTTGAAACGTGATCAAACGTGACTGCGGCGGCGGAAAACGAAAGGAGCGACGTGACGGATGACGAAGATCAACGAGGCCCCCGTTGACGAGAGGAGCGAGCCGCAGACGCTGGGATTAGTCGCCCGGAACGCTTCCCACCGCGGCGAGGAATTCGCGGCCGATAAATCGGCCGCGGGAGCCTGCTCGCGGTCTGCTCCATATTTCGCCGAGCAATTAATTCGCGCCTAATTGACGGGGCAATTAGCGGTGGCGCGTGGGCGTAGTATTCTTGCCTGCTCCGCGCTCATCACTGGATCGACCGGGGATTATGGGGTGCACGGGGTGTATGTGGTCGGGTGCTTGTAAATTGGAGCAAGACGCGATTCGGTGGGAGCAAATGCATTGGGAATGTGGAACGAATCGGTTTCTTAGGAGGCACGCATTGCGGTAGCGCTTTAATTAGTCGATTTTTATCGCGATTCTTTGTGATATCTACGGTGTGAAAAAGGTACTTTGTAGTTTCTGAATGGGTGGAAGTCTACTCCACGGTATCTATTCATCTTTTCATCTGGGATATTAAACAGTAATTACGATTTCACTACCGATTACGTAATAGGGTGGCTGTACCTAATATCAAACAGTGTTCCTAATATCGCCACCCCCTATATCTCGCAAAGTAAGCACTAAAATTTATCGGTTATGCACTCAATTAGAACCTAACCATATGCACGAAGACATACTGTAATTTCAGCGTCATGTGATCAACAATTACAGAAAGAGAAGTATTTTAGTGAATCTTAATAGTGTAAAAATTTATTGGACTGTCACAATTTTACATCCCATTCGGAGAAGGTAAGTCTAATAATTCCGTGAATGCAAGAATATTTACTAGAAAAACGTAATTAATGATGTAGATAAGGACTGTAATCGATTCAAATAGTTTTTATAATGAAAATAACGTTTTTCTCGTAGCAGTATGTGTATTCCCAATACTAAAAGCCCATGTGAAATAATAAAAGCCCATGTGAAAATAACTTTATTTGTCGAATATGTACATCGGTACGTGAAAAATAAAATACTTTAAACATCTATATTTTTAAATTCTATATTTTTAAATTCTATATTTTTAAATTCTATATTTTTTAATTCTATATTTTTAAATTCTATATTTTTAAATTCTATATTTTTAAATTCTATATTTTTAAATTCTATATTTTTCTAATAAAAATAAAATCAAAGATAGATAAAAATACATTTGTAGTGCAAGAAATAATAAAAGCACGTGTGAAAATGACTTAAAAAACTCATATATACATGAATTAATCAATATTTCTTGAGGTGGCGATATTAGGTACACTTTATTCAGGACCCGATTTTTGCATGTCTCACGTTTTTGAGTCCTAATTAAAAATTTGTAGGTTTCAACGATTCTAACTTATACTGCTTGAAAGATGAATAATTTCTCTTTACTTTCAAACAAAGTGCATGCAAAAATATCAATTATTATTCAATTGACAGCGATTTAACTTTTGCCTGGCGACATTAGGTACAGTCACCCTATGTACTACTTAGAAAACTTGTGCCAGGGGCGAGGAAATGGAGGAGCTGGAATAATTGTCTTCGGAAAATTCAGAAAGAAAGGGGGAAGTATGCGGCAGCAGAATATTTCGTCGCAGGCTAGGCACGGGGCCCGATAAGAAGGGGAAAAAGTGGAGTGGTCGGTGCGGTTGCGAGAACCCCGTCGATCGAAACGCGCAGTAGGTCGCGGCGCATCGAGCCGTGACGGGAAATTAGTTAAGTGGGCATTATTAATGAGTTTTGTCGGGCCACTGAAAGCTACAGATTGTACGACACGCATATTAACGAGTCGGCGCCAAACGGTTTTTACGTAACGCTGCGATCGTGTCGCGATCGCTTTCCATGCGAAACGAGAAACGCCGCGCGCAAGAAAGCGACACGGCACGACTCTGCACCGCACCCCCCGCGACTGTCTCTGGCTACTTTTATTATACCCCCTCCCGATTATCTTAGAAAAACCTCGTATCTGTCAATACAGAGTGTCGCAACGATTCGAGGTATCGGGCAAATTAGCGATTCGCGCCGGGGAACCGGGCGATCGACATCGTTCACAGTGACACGCGAGAAATCAATCGTCTCGGGCAGGAATTCCGTGATTGGATTGTGCCTTCGAACGGGGAGGTGAAAATTAGAAAGGGAAGGAAAATCTGTGTGCAAATTAATTCGCATAATTGATTCCTAAATCCTAAATTGAATCATTCATTAGATATCGTAAACTGGGGGAACATTGGTATATTTTTGGAACATATTGCTATATAATATAACAATTAACATTTGCTTTAAGCATCCTATCATAACAATGCAGCTTTTGTGAATGCACTACAAGTTTCGAAATGCATAAAAATTTTGTCCTTATCCTTGTTTAATACGTGTTAAATACACACATCGTATATAAATAGGATTAAAAAGTTCATCAACACTTAAATTTGTTTCTTTTTATGTTCAATAATATTTTATATTTTTTATTTTTTTAATTAAAATTTTTAAATTTGGTTTAGGTATCCTATTATAGCATTGCATCGTTTGCGATTGTACTACAAGTGTGAAAACGCATCAAATCTTTTTCCTTTTCCTTTTAATAGATGTTAAATAGATGCCAATGTTACCCCGTACTGCCAATGTTCTCACAGTTTACGGTACACGTTCCTTGCCAATAGTCAGATCCTCCTAAAGGTGTTTGTGTCACGAGTCCCCAGCAGAATCTTCCCGGAAAGCCTATTGTATCCTCCGACAACAAACCGCGTTGTCCCGTCGCCGGATAAACACCAGAAACTACCTTCAGGATTCACTTTTACCACCCTCTTCCCTTTCGCGCCCAATTACAAAGTCGTTTCGCGCTTCTGTCTATTCCGGCCGGCTTTATCCTCGACAGCATCACTCACAGTTTCGTCTGGCCTCCTGGCCTCGACTTTATTCACTTTTTCTAACAGCATCGGCGGTCTGGCGTCGCGTCGAGTGGTGTCGAGCGCCCCGGTGGATGGCCAAAGGCAAGGAAACGCGGGAAAGAAAGTTCGCGGTATGGATAATTAACGCGAGCCACTTGCCGTAACGCTCTCTGTTTGCCCGAACGGACGAAAAGGTTGAAAGGGAGAGGCGGAGAAGGGATGGGAACGAGCCGCCAGAGGGAAATTAGGGATGCCTTGTAAGGATATTTATAAAAGGGTTAATTAAGCGTGGCCGTCTCGCCGTCTTGGATGTGGCCCGCGGCCAGAATCGCTGCCTCGCTTCGTGGATCAACGAGATCCCTTCTCCTTCTCACCTGGCCGGGCCGTAAAACGCGCGTTTTAATACGATTCCCGGGCTTTTTGCAAGCGGGGCTGCAGGGGTCGAATTAATTCACGCGAATGGCAAGTTGGGCAGGAGCGGAATCCCGCTACGGGGAAACCCGAGAGGGCAGGCCGGTAATTTTGATAATCGAGCCTCGACGACGTGGGTATCGATGATGACGCGCACACGTGGGGTGCACCGTCAGGCTCGATCATTTCGATTATTTTTATCGTGATCGTTGGATCGGCGCAGAAGTGATTTCCCATAAAATCTCAAAGGGATCCTGTCTTTTTTAAAAAAGAATTTTAAACTTCCCGGTTTCAAGCGCGCGATCAAAGGGAGCATTACCGTATTCACGGAAAGAAACCGTGCAGTTTATTCACTTTATGGAGCACGTTAAAGCCAACCAAAGGTAGGTATTAGCATTTCTATCACAATCTTCGTTTTCTGTCTTTGTAGCAGCCACTTTTACGGACTCCATTTTTCATGCCGCCCCCATGAAAACGGAGGAAGCATCTTTCCGTTGCGCTTCCTGAATTCGCGACAGTGCTCATTAAAGAGCAAGCATAAGACACGAGGTAGCGGAGCTGCTACTTAGGGGACGAGAAGAATCTCTTGAATTTTGAACAGAAACACGTAACCAGAAGCGAAACCGCTCGGCATCGACCGAAGCCAGCCGAGGCAACCGAATTTCCACGGAACCACCCCGACCATTTTCGACCGAGACGGTATTCTGTCCTTTCCGAGCGACCTTGCCGCCGGAATTACGCAAACGGAACTAGGGTCCGTGGGCAATACTGTACGTCAGCCTCGAGCGAGTAATGTGGATTATCCGCGACGATCGATCAGCCCTCTAATAGCTCGGCCACGGGGTAGGAGGCGGTGAGATAATGCAAAATTGATGAGTCCCTCCGAGTGTTTGTAATCCCGAGAAATATATTGAAATTGCCGACGAGCCGGCAACGACGGTTGAAAATCATTCGCCTGGCCCGCAATAATTCTGCATGATTTGCTTGGCTAGAATAGACAGAGAGAGAGAGAGAGAGAGGAGATGATACGATCCCTCGACTCCGTGAATTACGAATTCCTCGATGCCCGTAGACCTTCGTATTCACCGTCGTGATCGTGTCTCCTTCGATTCTCTGTCCAGTGCTCGTTAATCCTCCACGTTCGTTAGCCGACGTCGGCCAAACAGCCGAGTATTGCTCGTTGCCACGCTGAAAACCCTCTCGCCCCCGTCGAATCTGCATAATTAACGAAGGTTTTTTTGCTCCCCCGCCTTGGCGATTGTAATTTCTCCGTAGAACCTGTTTATCTCGGTGAAATGTTGCCGGTACGTGCTCGTGATTCCTCCCCGGCCCGTCGAGTTATTTGCATGCGGCATAAACCATGAAGCGGGCGCAAATGAGCGCGAGCTTCTGATTAGAGGCCGATGCGTGAGCGCCGTTTCACGGCCACCGGTCCGCGACTTTCCCCGCGATCGTTTCGTCAGGCGTCGCGTTCCACGGTAATTAGAGGGATTACGGTGGAAATTGTGCCACGATGTGGGGAAGCGTGTGGCCGTTTCGGCCGCAAGAAATCGCGATCGCGGTCGTTTCCAAAATTGAGGCTCGTAGTCGACACAACGACGAGGATATTTCCACTCGATCTTTTCGCATTCGGAGCGCGGAATGTTCTGGTAAAGTAACTCCCAATGATGAAGCGAGAGGCGCGTTAACGGCATTCACGTCCCTTCATTCATATTCACTCCGCCTGCACTTTCCATTCCCCCCTCATTGTATTCTATAGATTTTCACCTTGTACACTCTGTCATTACGTATTTTACGCTTAACACGCGCTCGCAAGTGGAGCGCCGCGGTGGTCTCGCTTATTCAAATGGCTCGCTCGTTCCATTTGCAAGCGGATTAACCGCTGCGGAGATTGCAGACGTTTAGGTCACAGAGGACCGTAATTGCGGTCGTTCCACTCGCAAGGAGGCGCGATTGTAATCCTTTCAATTACAAGAAACTATCCGCACCGCCTGTGTACCGGATTGGAGCCGAGCAAACTTCAACAAACAATCGCAAAAACCGAGGCCGCGATTACCCCCGGCGAAGTGAACCCCGAAAAGGCGTTCCTCAAAGCGTCAAAGTCAGCAACGAGAACGCGAGATACCCTCTCTGATCCTGGTTTCCCTTTCACGACCGTCGGTCTATTTCCCCGAGTGGGTTCCCGCTCTCCCGGGTAGGTTGCCATCGAATCCCCCAGGATTCACGTATCTGTCTGGGAATTCGCTGGATGTTAACCAGTCGGTGCATATTAATTCCGAGGGATGAAATATCTCGACCTTTTGAAGAAGCCAGCGAAAAGGGGCAGGATGATATCGTGTCTGTGGAAGCGGAGAGAGGCGGAGGAGGGGCTGTTAGCAGGGTGAGAAGGATGGCGCAGGTTGGTTGTATGCGTAGAGTTTCTGGCTTCCTCCTTCGTTCTTTCGACGATCCGAGGATTTCTTCGTGGGAATCCTTAAGATCAGCCAGTCGATGGCGAGGGTTTCCGGGACGGAGGTACCTGGCGGGGGACCAGGGGCGGCTCGAGGGGCAGAGAGGGAGGCGAGTTATTAACGATTATCGAGGTCTCGGGTCTTCCACTTCGACTCCCGCACCCCCGCCCCTTATCGGCAGGCATGCGATTAAATACGACTCGCTATATTAGCCGCGACTTGCCGGGGGGTGGGCGCCGATATTGAAATGCGCCGCTCGTAACGCCCGCGCGAGGAAAATGCGCCGTGCGCTGGGGAACCAGCGTGGCACGATTTACCTGCGTGTACTCGTGCCGCTCGTTTCGGGTACACGCACGGGCTCCGGCGGAATCGAGGGCCTCCCGATTCGATTTCGTTAATGGTCCCACCCCGGCTGGATACACCGACGTGCGTCGTAATTTTTAATGAGCTGCACGGCCGGCTTAGAGCGGCCAGCCGGCATGTAAATGCAGGTGGAATGGAGGTTTGATGATGCGCCTGGATCACTATCGTCGTAATCGACCGGAGGTGGGGTTTTCGATTGGACGGCAGGTAGCGTACGAATTCGAGGGTTGCTGGAATCCGTACCGAGGATTTTACGTTCAGTCTCCGTCGTGTTAAATAGGTATCTCTTCGGCAATCGTGGTTAGTCATCGGAGACGCGGGGACATTGTCCAAGGGCTTGATTATAAATTAAGGTCGAGACCAGATATATTGGCCGGTGAGTTTCGTGAGGAGTATTCTCCTATTCTCAACGTTTTCTGACTCGCTCTCGCCTTGCCAGAAAAGGAGTGAGCCAGAAGTGGTGGGGATAGCGCCAAGCTCTTAACGTGTAGGCCAAACCGAGCTCTTAGCGTATGAATACATACATCAGAATAGGTGTGCGTTAGCTGCGAAAACGAATTCACCGGCCAATATATCTGGCCCCGACCTTAGTCACTCCATGAAACAGTCGGTGACGCGGGACGTTCGTGTTGGGTCGAACCGTTGGCAGTATCCACGGCGCGAGGGATTCTTAATACACCTTTTCTCTGGCAAGCAGTCCTATAACGTTGCAACCGAATCACCGTCCTCGACGACCGTGTGTTTTCGGATCGGGACTGCGCAATCTGTTTCTGTGATTCGTGAACTGGTCCCCGCCGGTTGGTATTCCGCGCGCAACGAGACACCGCGTTTACGAGGCAATAAAGGCCCTCCGCCGCGGACACGCGGACACGTCCCACGGCGTGTATTTAGAGAGGTTCTTACGCGAAAAGCTCGCAGGTTTCGCCGCGTAACGTTCCCTACGTCTTATTTATTGCCTCTCGCCTCCTGCGGAGGGAAGAGGAGTTACAAGGAGGAGGGAGGGAGCGCGACGGAGGGGTCGAAGACGAAGGGACCTTCGACTCCGTCTTCGGCTTACACTTTCATAAGCTCGGGGCTCGTCTCTCTCGCGCATACGTAATCAGCCGACGGAAAGAAGCTGCTATGCCGAGATAAAGTCACAGGCCGGTGGGTGGAGGGAAAGATGGAGCGGGACAAGGCGGGGGAGGACGAGGGGGAGGGAGGGCAAGGAATGCGGAGGGCGAAGGGCGAGGTGGAGGCGAGCTTAGTCAAATGCACGCTTCAGGGGCTCTGCATAACTTGTCGACTGCAGTCCTCCACTCTTTTGTTTCGCCTACTTGCCAGATCCCACCCATCCAACGTTTCTCTCTTACTCGCCTACCGAGTCACGCCGATGCCTCTTTCTCGCCCTCTCTTGTCCTCGAGCTCCCCCGTTAATATGATTGGCCCGTCTCGAGAGTATCGGGGCTTACTTAAAGGAACCGTCTTAAGATCGCGAGACGCGATTTATCCGTTTCCACGGATATTCCTGTCGGCGCATTCCGAATGAGAACGCCGCGACGCCCGCAAATCCATCGAGCCTCGCTGGAGACGCCGGTGGAACGCGATCGCGCGAACCTCGCTCAACTATGCCTTGAATGTGGGATGAAGTCGAGACTCGCGAACTACGGTGAGGTACTTGGGAGGCTGTTGGCGGGATGTTTCATACGGGATGACCTTTCGAAGGCGGCGGTGGATAATGAAAATTGAAAGGAAAGGGGGGCTGGCGAGGAGGCGCGGATTAAATTGGATTTTCAACGTACGACTCGCGGTGCAATGATGTATGCAGATGGAGCGGATGTACAAAGACGGAGAGAGCGACGGGGATGGCGGAGGTGGGCTCGAAATTGCATTATGCATGCGGCGCCAAGTACACCCGGTAATTACTCCTATTAATAGAATCAATCTCGCCGCGCATGCCGGGGTGACGTTTATTAGTGACACGTGCTCGCTACGGAAGCGGCTCTGCGCTGGCGTTATCTAGCGCGACGAAGCGGATACTAGCGCCAGCTACCTGTTGGTGAACGCGAGAGGGCGGAATTTTTGCTTGGCAGATCGACGGTTTCGAGCCTTTTCGGTTCGTAGAAGCTGAAAATAATTACTTCTTCTCGTTCTTTCGACCTGGGAAGCCTGAACCAAATTTCACAATCAGTTCTCTAGAGCATTAGCCTCATCTTTGTGATACATAGCCGACGGAGTGTTGAAGCGGCGTGAATTAGAGCGCACAATGGTTTCGCAGTCGAAAGGAAGGAGAGGCGCCTCTTCCCAATTCATTCCCCCGTCACGGAGTAAACATTTAAATTCATTACCGCTGGAAATCAGGCGGAATGATTCACGGAACCGTCGAAAGCGCCCGATGATCACGTAGCGCGCGTGTGAAAAGAACGCGACTCCCCCGCGCTATTGACGCAGGCATTAAAAAGCGGAAAGCGACGCGGTAGATCGGGCGTTTTCCAACCGTGCGACCGTGTCGCCGTGCGCGCTTTTCACTGCAGGCGATCAAACAAAACCCGTCCGCGTAACTTATAATTAATTGAATACAAACACGCGAAGTAATTGGACCGGGGTATCACTTATTTGCATGCGGGATTACGTCGCTCCTGATTTCCTGAACGTTGACGCCGATAATTGTCACGGAACCGTGCTCCCGTGCCGGCGAGTACATTTTTATGCGCTACCAATTAGCCACAGTAATTCATTAAGGCCAATTTCGCGCGACTTACTTGGCCACGTTCAATCGACTTAACAAAAAAACTACGAAGGCGATAAAACCTGAAAGTTCCTACTAGAGACGTACAGTAGAGCTGTTCGAGTACTCGAAAGAATCGAGCCGAGCCGGGACCCGAACGGATCCGTGTAACCCGAATGTTTCGAGTAGCTCGATTCTTTCGGGTAGCTCGATTTTTTCGGACAGCTCGATCCTTTCGAATAGCTAAAAAACGAAGCGATCTGAACATTCCGTTAGACGACGGCGACAACGACAGTACCGTTTAGAAAATGGAATTCAGAGTTCACTTTTTGACACTTTGAGGCTGCGTATCTCCTAAACGGCTGGTCCTACGTCGTTTTTGACGAAATTTTGAAAGAAAACTCAACCATAGAAAGATATAATCTCCTCCTTTTAAAACGTCCCATGTACTTTAAGCAAGCAGACTGCCCGGCACTGTCGGGTTGCCCGGAATACGTTCGAACTGTTGGAAAAAATCGAGCTATCCGAAAGAATTGAGCTACCCGAAAAAAATCGAGCTACCCGAAAGAATCGAGCTACCCGAAAGAATCGAGCTACTCGAAACATTCGGGTTACTCGGATCCGTTCGAGTCCCGGCTCGGCTCGAAAAATCGAGTCTCGCTCGATTCACATTTCAAGCTACTCGAATGTTTCGAGTACTCGAACAGCTCTAAGTCGTACAGCAGTGAACAAAGTAGATCCAGACGTTTAGTCAGACAAAGCTTGGTACTAATTCATTCTCCTAGTACCGCTATCAAAGTTGCTCAACCACACCGGTAACTTAATACCCACCTTACCCTACCCATGAATCGTTAACTTATTGCAAAGTCACCGATACCGGCGTGTAGAGATCGCGCGGCACCTGTCGGCGCGGCTCCGTCCCAGCGTCAAGTAGTATCGTCCGTCATAGACGAGGCGACGCAGAATTACAGGCTGGATCGGTTGCGCGCGGTCGGGAGCAGAAAACGTCGCCGTCCCTCTAATTAGAGGCTTTCACGGGACGTCGTTTGATTGATGAAAGAAGTTGTCTCTCTCGCGAGACGTCGCCGATTTCCCCTTGGTGCCTCGGTCCTCGCGTAATCCCCGGGTACAAAATCGTTTTAATGAAACAGCGTTTTCCAGGCTCGCTTCCAATCCATCATCATTATCATTCTTTCGCCCAGATACGCTCGCCTCCGTTGCGTATCCGCGTCGCCGCGGTGTCCCCCGTCTGCCGCGAGACGCGGCATTATCGTGGCGGCGATCGCGGGCTCGTTCGCCACGGCATAGCGTGTACCGATTTCCCGCCGATAAACTGAATGACGGTGAAACTGGTAAGGTGTAACCGGCGAGGGGGGAAGGGAACGCGAACGAGGGACACGGTAGTGCTCGCGAGGGGGACGATTTAGCGCCGCCATCAGGCCTGCCTTTAACCGACGCGGCGAAACGGAATTACGAGGCGCGTAGCCGGGGCACCGTGGATCATGCGACGCCTGAAATTTCATCCTTCGATAAATCCGGACGATCTCGCCGTACGACGCTCGATAGCGGCCGTAACGCGGTTGTATTTCGAAACGCTGCATAAATGAATGCCCGATGGATCGGTGGGGAAGGATGAAAACGCGCGGACGTGTGTACCTCGCGGCGGACTCTCGCCACCATTCAACGGCCACGGGATTCCCCCGATTTCCTGGCGCTTGCGATCGGCTGTTATTTCGAGTATTAGTATTCAAAGGAGGCGGGCTCTCCTCGTGTGTATCACGATGCGCGTCGCACGTTCGCCGCTTTCGTGGAGGCACGAACGTGGGAACGACGGAACTCGAGATCATGGGAGAAACGAAAAGATGATGCGGTGCCCGCGCGCAGGTGTTTAGAGGGGTGGAGACATCTCGTTGCAAGGTGTTTTAGTGGAATTTAGACTGGGGTTGCGTCTCAACACTATAGTGAACTTATTGTTTCTTTATAGTCGGTTCATAGTCACGTTACAGTCACCATATCTGCTCTTCATTATAATCCCCCAGTAGGAACTTTGTGGTGTCCCTTATAGTCTCTTTATAGTCACTTTATAGTCTCTTTATAGTCTCTTTATAGTCACTTTATAGTCTCTTTATAGTCACTTTATAGTCTCTTTATAGTCACTTTATAGTCACTTTATAGTCTCCTTATAGTCTCTTTATAGTCTCCTTATAGTCTCCTTATAGTCATTTTAAAATCGTGTTATAGTTGTTTTACATGCATTCTTTGGTGCCTATAGCCAGCACAGCTAACATAAAGAAAGGAATATCCCGTCCTACTATTATCCTACCAACAGAATATTCAATTTCCCTTCTCGAGCATCGTTCCGGGCCTCATAAATCAACGTCACCCGATGATTATTGCTTTACTCTCCATAAAGTCTCTGAACTATCACGAAGCAATGCGACTCGCAGCTCGAACCAAGTCCCCGTGACCCAGCACGCTTGATTCACGCCGCGACACGGATGCACCGCGGCAATCTCCCGCCGCGATTCCGCCGACCAAGTGGCGATTATAATTCACGCGGTGCTGCCCCCGTCGCCAGGAAATCGGAGCGCGTTGCAGCGTACCGCGCAGACCGCAGGGATCGGCGATCGGCGTGGACGATAACGATGTCGTTACGCTGCTGCAACGCTAGCCAACGATACGGCCGACGCGACGATTCGATAAACGCCGCGGCTAGACCCGCCGTCCGGCGCCGACGGAACGACTCGTCCTCGTGATTGTTAATTAGCGCTGTCCCAGTTGAAGTCGCCGACCACTTCGGGGCACCTCGAATCCCGAACAGCAACGTGATTTTTCTAATGTCGAAATCGATCCTTGATTAACGACTTTCGCAATGATTCCACGTCGGAATTAATAACCGTGCAAGTGGGCTCGTCCAGAGCGAAATGAGAAATTCGTTTCGCAACGATCATCGCTCCCCGCGCACCGAGAGTAATTTACACGGTCGATAAATCAAACCGTTCGGAAATCTATGCAAATATCGTCGCCAGTTGATATGTGGCCTTGTTACCGAAACGACCCACCCCACCGGCGCGGAAGAAAAATCGCCGGCGCGGCGTTTATTGCTGAAATATCGTTTCAGCTATTACGCCTAATTATCGGTCGTACCAATAATAACGGTGATTTACAATCTGCTTGAAGCGTTATACTGTTTACGAGCCATTAGTTGGAAAGATTTACGGTGAACAGTTGCCCCCTCCCGCCCTTCGAGTTCACTCGTTTCAAATCATTTCGCTTCGACTTATCTTGATTAATTAAGGAAATACAGGGCGAGACCTACCTCGCCCTTGAAAACTTCCGTGAGCTCTTAAATCATTGCTTAACGACGTCGAAGCTTCTTGTCAGCCACTGTTAACTTTCGCCTGCCCGAGGAATCTCCGACCACTCGAAGCTTTGCATGAACCGTTCCCCGAGTCCTCCCCCAACAATCCTCCCACGTGTCCCTACATCCACCAATATGTCGCAACTTTCTCGAGGATCGCGTTATTGCGGAAACTTTTATTCATATCGCGCAACTACGAAACGTTTTTCCAAGGGTTACCATTGGGACAACTTCTCCCGCTGCGGTAAACAATGGGGCGCGTAAACGGCAGTCAGAGCGCGGCAATATCGACGCGTGAAAAGGGGAAAAACGATATTGAAATTCGGGCTTAACGCCGCGCGGAAAATTACCGTCGCACAAAGGCGAGGATCCGCGGCGCGGAATAAAAATCTCATTTCCGCGGCGGTTGTGCTTCGCGGCCTTTCATCCCGTCCGATTGCCGGGCGAGTTCGAAATTAAAACGGCAACTTTTCACGCTGTTCACCAAGCCATCAGGCCCCTTCCTCGGCGCTCCGTTTCTACTTTCGTCCACGTGGGCGTGAATTTTCGGTGCGCGACTTTGCCACTCGAGCCTCGAAATCGCGGCTTGGATTGCTGTGCGAGTCAAACCTGGGGAGGCTTCTTGTTCCCGGGAAGCTCATTTCCACGGGCATCCTCGCGGAAACCTATTATCATTCGCGTTTCTCTTAAAGCAGGGATCGTTTAGCTTTACAGGCGAGGCAAGTGGGATTTTTATGCTCAGCCGTTGCCTTCTGGGAGAGTCCTCTCTTTTCGGGCGCGGCTTTCCGGGTGTTGCGGGGTATAACGTTATAATATGGAGCATCGTTGACCGAGCCTCTGTGAAAGCGCGCGATGATTATCGCCGACGAGTACTCGCCAGCCAGTCGAGTGACAGCGTTTGAAAAGCGTGGATCCGCGATAAAGCTCGAAATTAATAGTGCCCGAAAGAACGAACCACTCGATTTTCTATCCTATCATTTACATATGAGGCAAAGCTTGCTTGAAGCCGACTGCAAACACCAAGCTCATTTAAAGTGGTCACTTTCGAAAGCACTCAGCCGACGGCCCCTCGAAACCACATCGCGAGTTCAGTCTCGGTGGATCGAGGCTTGATAAAACGCTATCGATTGAAAACTCGGGGGAGTTGACTGGCTCCGAGCGGCTGCATTTTGTTCGTTGTAATTGTTAATTCGCTCCCTGTCGGGACTTCCATTCAGCGCTTTCGAAAATCATTTGCGACGAGTAGCGAACACATTGCAACTCATTCGCCACCGTATTGTAGGGGTGTGTAACAAATCTCTTGACTATTTAAAACAGAGTATCGATGGTTACCAATACCCGAATGGTGAGTCGAAGAATAAAATTTGGAAACTTGGGATTGATGGTTCATTCGTCATAAAACGTGCAGGAGCAAGCATTTCGTTTAATTTTATTTACAATAATTAAAAGATTCTCTCTGAGATTATATACCTCTCTCTTGAAGTACTTAAGAAAATTAAGCACCTACAAGAGATCCGCGTTAAAATTCCATCTACGTTCCCGTTGGCTCGTCGCGACGTTCCCGCGGCAGCGGTGGACGTAAACGAGCGATCGTGTTGGAGCTGTCGCCTCGATTCGGCCGCGGCGATCGTGTTCGAAGCGGCTCGGCGCGGTGGATCGTCGGCGCACGAGTAATCAGCGAAACACTTCGTATTCTTCCTGCTTCTAATATTCCCTGGACGTGCGCCGACTCCTCTTAGGGACCACCAGGCTCGTCGCGGTACCGGTTCTCTGGCCGGGTTATTACCAGCCAGCTTCCCGCTAACCGATGCTCGTGTACGCTCCGTCGGCACGAAATTCTTGGATGAACACGCCGCGCCGACACGTATACAGGGTGCCTCTTAACGCGTATCGATCGCGGGGGGCGAGACTGAAAAGCGACGGCGGGAATCGGTAAGGATTACGGGGACGAGTGTTGGGTAAGGTACAAGAGAATTAATGGTAATTTCTTTATTATGGCGCACAAGAGTTAGGGTAATTCCGGGGGAGATGGCCATAATTTCGTTGGGAGTCTCCTATAGCCAACTTATTTGAAATAATGCAGCGAGCATGGCATAGAACATAATTTTAAAATTTTGTCTACATATCCCTTAATAATAATAATAAATGAAAAATTATTATTTAATAGACAAATTTCACAAATTAATAAAAGGTGTCATTGGCCATCTCTCCCCCAATGCCCCGGAAAGATGAACATACATGTAGCTTTCAGGCTAACCAATTGAGGTCTTGACCTGGTTACCACCGATTTTGACCAGAGTTCGTCTGTTTCTGTGTTCGACCGCTCAACTCTTCTTTAGGCTTTTGTTGTCTTAAGTCTTTTAATTCATACGTATGACAAGACTTTTCGTGGATCCAATAAGCACATGCACTAGCTTAAAATTTAAAGTGGACTTACATGCCTTTAACAATGCACTTTAACTTTTGTATGGGCGTTCGTCATCACTGAATAGGTCACTTAACCTGATGCGTTAATCTTATACTAAGTAGGTACTCACACCGATTATTTATTTATTTTATTTTATTTTATTATACCTTACTTTGTTTTAAGTTACTTTAATTTTATCTTGTATTGCCTACATTTATATTTTGCTTTAAGCTTTGTATCTTTTGTAACTAAAGGGTTTTTCCCGTTAATAATAATAATAATAATAATAATAATGCTCTGTTTCAACGATCTGGACTGAGAATGCTGCTTTTGAGCGATACTTCGAATCCACGTATAGGCAACGCAATCAGAGGTTTCTTTTAAGAAATAATTTCATTGGCCATCTCCCCCGGAATTACCCTACATGGAGTTGTATGGCTAAAGAGAAGTTGCAGTGACAGATATAATTGAGATATTTAAGCAGAATTTATCCTTCTTTCTCAGTGCGCGATTAACTCCCTCGAATTACGAAAAAAATCCCCATCCCTCGAATTATTTTAATCCCCGTAGCCCTCGCGTTACGTACACCCTGTATACACTCGAGCCAACAAGTAAATCGGCAACACAAGGGGTCCAGCCTTCCTTTTTTTCCCCCGTCGAGCACGAACGTTCGTGCAAATGAAACGTCAAGCAAGCTTTCATCAGGCAAATTGGAGCGCGGTGAGCGCACAGGTCGGGGAGCTGGTAAACTTGCCCTGTTTTCGGTCGAGCCCCGTTTATTTGCATCCTCGGCGGGTTCTCGCGAATTTACGTTAGATCAATATTATACCACTAGCATTGCTCGATAATGCAAATTTTACCGTCATTATCGTCCGGCCTGTGTCTTCATTGCGCGCGCGCGCGCGCGATTTCCGCGATTGCTTGCCAATGAATATTTCATCGGCCGGCGGGTTTTAACGCCAGAGCGGGCGCCGTTTTCGGGCCGGCGTGAGCGCAAAACGAGCGCCGCGAAGTGTAACAACGACCGCCGATGGAACAATGCCGCTCGGCGGACGGGGAAAATCCGCGATCCCGTTCAATTGACGCGCATCCTTAACATCGTTTCCCAGATACCGCCATTCGGAGCGTGTTTCCCAGCGGCGTGCGTCCACTCGATACCTGGCCACACGCGGAGCCGCGCTCTGTCGCGCCGCGAATCGTGAACATTCAATTTCCGACGGATTTCTATTTGCTCGTTCCCTCCACCGTTTGACACGTCGAGCAGTCACGAGCAGCCGAGTATTCTCGCGAGTTGGCCAGCGCGGTGTATTTTGCAGAGGGAATTAAGTCGCTCGTAGGAGCCGCTCGCCATTTATGGCCGGGCCGCTCGGCAATGTAAATATTTCCTATTCAAACAACCGATGATTTTTCTCTGCCGCTTCGTCTTCCTTCCCCCTCCTCCTCTCGCCGTCCGTTTAATAGCTGGCAGCGAAATTTTCTCTCAAAGCAATCGCCGGCTGAACCGTGGGCGGCGGTCATTCCGATTTTATGATCGACGAGAGGAAATTCGTGTATGGGCTTGCATAGTTTCATTTGTAGAACAGTGGGCCAGTAAATGAGAGGCTTCCGGCTTGAGAAACCTCTCCACGGTGATATGTGGATGGGTCAGCTGTTCGTATTTTTAGAATGCCGGTAGAAAGTTAGGAAGCCTCTTCGATGGAGCAACTTAATGATCTACGTTCGATTCATCATTTCTATACCTGAGAATACTTTTCCAGGTAGGAAACTAATATTCTTGAACCCTGACATGTTTAATAACTACCCTCCATTAACACTACTATTAAAGATTCTCCAACCCTCGCAACCTTCCTCGATCTTTCCCTTCAGCTTCTTCCGCTAGCCGAAGCAAGGAATTTTCTCATCCCACCCGGGGCGAATCAGAAAAATTATTTACATCGCGAGACGTTTCCAGGATTACGTCCATTCGAGGCAGGCTCGTCCGACGCTGTTGACACACGTCGAACGTACAAACCGTCGGCCATTGTGACCGTTCAATTTTCAACAGATTTCTATTTACCCTGCGCGTGTGTACCCTCTGGTCAGTCGAGCAGCCGCTGGCCCATTGTCCAGCCCAGAGGTCTTTTCACCCCGGGGGTGGAGGTGGCGCGCGCGCGCGCGCGAGCCGGCGTCTGGCCGTCATAAATCGCGGACGACGAGCGGTCAGGAATCCACGGTGTCGTCGTCGCCGGGTTCGCCGCGGGAGAGAAAATCGCCTTTTGTCCCGCGAGGGACGTTAATAATTACTCATGCAAACGAGCCGTACGAAGACGAGCCGGGGCCAGCGCGGGTGCGCGCCACCGCGCCGGAAGTGCACTCGCCCCCGTCGCCCCCGCTCGACTTTTTTCGCGAAATTTACGGTCGGAAATATCTTCGGGGACATCAATATTTCAGGCCCCCGTGAGCTCGTGGGATGCGTCTGCACGGAACGGAGCTTCCAGCGGTCTCGTTGCTCGTTTTAAGCTCGGAGGAGAATTAGTCATCGAGGCGACTCCGCACGTGTCCCTCGATTCCACGGTCCGCAGGAATTCGGTAGGTTCGGGTTACCGGGTGCGTTTCGGGGAGCGCGAACTTGCACAACCGCGAGAGCTGAATATATGTAGGGGAAAGTGGGGTAAAACGGAACGGGTGGATAAAACGGAACACCATCATATTTCTGTTAGGTAAGAGCTGCGAATGAGTTGATACCGCAGGGATCTCTGGTCTATCATAAAATGCTATGAGGACCCTTTGGTTCCATGCAGTGTCCACGGGACAGGGCCTGATAGCTACTAGCTACCGTCTATTGCGCATGCCCGCGACGAGCTGTGACGTCAAACCAATCAACGCCAAGCTGGTAAACGAACCGAATCGACGCCAGCGCCAAGGAAAACGAAACGGCTTGAATGCGAAGCCGAGCGAGTGACGCCACGCTTTCTAAATTCCAGGAGTACTTGTGGCCTAGCTTATATAATTCGAATATTAAATTATTCGAGTAGTCCCAGCCCTAGTACGAATCGGTAATTATGTGTGAAGCACGCGGGTATGGGTAATGCTGAATGCTTCGCGTTCAAGCCGTTTCGTTTCCCTTGGCGCTGGCGTCGATTCGGTTCGTTTACCAGCTTGGCGTTGATTGGTTTGACGTCACAGCTCGTCGCGGGCATGCGCAATACACGGTAGCTAGTAGCTATCAGGCCCTTTCCCGTGGACACTGGTTCCATGTCATGCGGTACCAACTCATTCGCAGCTCTTATCTAACAGAAACATTGGTGTTCCGTTTTACCCACCCGTTCCGTTTTACCCCGCTTTCCCCTATACCTCTCAGGCATGCGAAATATTAATCGCGGCTGCGAGTGTCTCTTTCCCCGAAATCAGCCGCTATCTTGTCCTACCAGGGAACACGCTGATAAGCCTCGAAACTTCGACAGGCGGGTAAGGATATCGGAACGTCGAATTGGGGGGAAACACGAGCAGCGTATTACCATTGAGAAGACAGTGTAACAGTAAAACGCGTCGCTTTACAATCACGGAATCGCGCAATTACGATCGAGACGGTTTCTCGAACGGCCCCGAAACGTCTCCCTTCTGATAGAGGCTCTGGGAATTGGTCCCGCTCTTTTTCTCTCCGGCACGTGTTTCCTTGGACCGTGGTTCCTCCTTTTCTTTGGCTTCTTATTCGCCGTTCCCCATGGTCGTCGTCCCCGCGGTGGGAACGAGTTTACGAGATCTTCGAGAAGCAACAGGGCCCTCGTCGAGGGGGTACGATAGCATCGCGATGCTTAATCGACCGGCTCGATAAGGCTCTCGAGGAGGGCCGCTGTCGGCAACCTGTTTATTCTAATTAGCGTTCGCGGGAGAGGGAAGGGGCACGGGAAACGGGGGTGAACCAGCGCGAATATTGTGTCAACCACGGAACGATCCCTGAAATCTGGTTACACAGACGTTAGCTGGTAAGGCAGGTACATCGCGGCGGAATTTTCTTCGTGGCGCGAAACTATGGTGATGTTCAACCTCGGATTGCTAGCGAATAGACTCTTACCATTCCTTGAAACATGCAGTGCGGCAACACATTCTTCAACACCTTTAGAATGTCAATTAATCTTAATTGCGATACTCCTTGGGCTATTCTCGTTTAGCTTTAAGTCTTAAGATAACTTAGCTAGTTTATTCTTAACGCTGTTACGTTTTTGTTTTTGTCTATATTTTATATATTATAGTTTATCGTGCATGGTTAGGCTTCATAACAGTGTCGCCACTGCAGCCTCGCCTTTACTCTTATTGACTTATCACTTCTAATTTTCCTGTACATTCATTCTCTTGAGTAATAAAGGCGTCTAATAATAAAAAAAATAATAATAGTCGCGCGTTTCGAGGGGTTTCTGTGCATGTAGTGGTGGAGAACTATCGATGGTTCTCACTATCGAAAACTATAGATGGCTTATTTTCACTATCGATAATTATCGATATTGAAAATCGTAGGTTAGTCAATTCAAAAATAATAACAGCTGAAATTCAGAATCCCAAATTTAATTTGTAATATTATTACAAATTTCGATAGTGAACCATCGATAACTATCGTAAGTACCATCGATAGTTCTCCACCACTATGTGCATGGACACTTGAGGAAAGTCGATTTTTCTACGAGATTCTAAGAGGAACAACTATTGGTGTTTTAGGAGGGAATAGTGAAATATGGAATTTCTATTACAATAGAAACGAAAAAATCACGATCTTCAATAAAGGAACGCATCTCTTCCCAGTATAAAAGTAATTCTATGCGTCATTTAAAAATAGTTTATAAGTTTGATACCTACTAACTCAAAATATGTATTACCTTCTTTTTAACCGCTGTTTCAAAGGTATTCCTTTTTAATTGGTTCTTATTGATTTTAATTTTCTCGTTCTTCTTGCGCCTCCCTAAATCGAGCCCTACTCCAAAAACAACCCAACAAACGCAGTTAGAGCTGCCATCCGCAAAATCATTAATCTACGACAGAGAGCATTAAAACTCCGAACATTTCCACTTGAAACCCGGACACTTTTAACTATTTCTTATATTAGCTACGATATCCCCAGACAAAAATTTCTGTAAATTATAGAGTGTAACCGCAATCAAGAAACGAAGATAAAAAAGCATCGAAAAACCCGGTTCACTACAGAAAATCCCCCCGGACGTGCCTGGACGCCTTAAAGAAGAGGAGAAATCCGAGGGAACCCGGACACATGGCAGCCCTAAACAGAGCGCCACCTATCTATCCAAATCTGCACGATGGGCCACATCGCAATCAAACGCCTACAAATCCAGAAATGAACCCAGCAATCACCACCACGTCCGAAACACTTCGCAACATCGCGCTCCTTTATTTTTTCCCCCGCGGCGCAAGTTTGACGATCGCTCGTGAATTATGTATCACCGAGAGCAGATTACCGCGGCGACGACAAATGATTATATACGCGCCGATAAATTCCCTGATCGATCGTTGTTCCGCCGTGAAAATACGTTTCCCCCGTCCGCGTGGCCGCCGCCATCACCGTTATCCTTAAACACTGCTGTCGAAATATTTTTCGGACGTGCGCGCGGCAAGATTTTTATCTGCCTGCGGGCCGGTCGTCCCCGCGCGTAACTTACACGTGTATTATGCCGCGAGATAAGGGTTGCAGCGAAATGAGGGGGCTAATAATCATGCGGGTTTTATTGTTCCCGACGGTCAGAGGCGAGGACGCGGCGCGTAAACTAGCGACCGCTGACCCGTGTCACCGGAAACGCGAAAACGTCCCCCGAGCGATTCGCGCGGTATTTATCCGACGCGTTTATCTGGCAAACGATAGTGGAAGGGAAACGTAGTTTAAGAAGAATCGAGCCGAGAACGAGGGAACATCCTCGCGGACGGTTATCATCGTTAACCCGTCATAAGCGTCCAATAATTTCTATTCGTTTGCCGGAGCTCGTGCTCGATCCGTTGCTTTCCTAATGGCCCCGTCGTGTTTCCCAACCAGCGAGGATATCTCATCCGCGAGCCGGTAAAAGTTAGAATTTCAATGAGCCGAGGAAAATCGCGGCGTAATAAACGATCGCCGGCTAACGATACAAACACGAGCAAGCTGGAAACGTGTCCGGCTGAGGCGAGGAGGGAAAGTGGCGAAGATTATCGTTGGCAATCACAGGCGATTCTTGTTGTTCGAGCGGAGCCCAGGCCGCGCCTGGATTACGTCCGATACGTCCGTCAATGGGCGACCAATTAACTTTCCTTTTTTTTTTCCTCTCCCTACGCGATGTATCCAATCGAGGAGGGTCGAGGGGGTGGACGCAGCTGCCTGCCGTTGAAAAGGGTAGCGACCCGCTTCCTCGATGGGATATTAGGCTCGGGATTAACTGTCGAAGCCGACAAACCGCTCGACTTTTCCTCTTTTATTTCCCCGCGGGAGGCTGCGCTCGCGCCTCGCTGCCTGGCAGATTACTTTTCCACCGTGTTAGCTGGAAATTGAATGCCGTTTCTTATTGCGCCTCTCACTCTACCTGTCGATACAAAAGGAGAAGAGTGTCGAGGTCGGCAGACAACGAGATTAGGGAAAGTTTAATCTGTTACTATGAAGAATCGAATGGTCCCTGAGAGATCGGCAAAGTAGACGATACTTGTTGCCAGTGTACACTTGTTGTTCCAACGACTGAAGAGGGTGGAAGGAAGTTGGCCAGCCAACAAATCCACTGAACGGTCCCATTGTACAGGCACGCGAAATAAGCTATCCGCGAAGGGGCGACCGTGTGTGTCGCGAAGCATAGAGGAGCCCGGAGATACAGCAATACAGAAAGTGGAGCCCTTTCAAGGGGAAGAATGAAGATCGCTGCGAAGCCCAGATTCCTCCTTCCTGCATGCACTCGAGCCACCCGTGGCATTTCCCTTTTATCGAGGTCGAATCGGGGATACACGCGGTGCATTTTTCCATGTAGTACATTTCAAACCATCTAGCATCCGGAGAAGCTTCACCAGAGCTATTCCACGTCAAAACGGATGGAGGGGAAATTTAGTTTCACCGATTCTCTTCGAAATTACAGCATTTGTCGATAACCTTGCAAAAACGAAGTATACTGAATTTTAAAGGCCTATGTCAAATAGTTTTCGAAATATTTAATGTTAAAGTCTTAAAAATTGGATCAAAATCGGCTGCCGCGTCATCACTTAAACTCTAATATCTCGGTTATTTTTAAAGATAATCTCTCCGTCATGGGCTCATTTTAAAGCTGAAGGAATGCTTTCTCAACCAATATTTAGAATATTTTGTTTATTGTTAATAAACTTGACGGCAATCGATGTCAAAGTTTCAAATCGCGATTTTACGTCGTTCCCAACCACGGTTCGGCTTGAAAAAAAATACCATTCGATTCGTTGAACCCTCAGCTAATAAATGGGATTTGGAAAAAATTGGAGAAATTTTGGGAACGACGTAAAATCGCGATTTGAAACTTTGACATCGATTTCCGTCGAGTTTATTGACAATAAACAAAATATTCTAAATATGGGTTGAGAAACCATTCCATCAGCTTTAAAATGAGCCCATGACGGAGACATTATCTTTAAAAATAACTGAGATATTAGAGTTTAAGTAAGACTTTAACATTAAATATTTCGAAAACTATTTGACATAGGGTAAACGCACCAATAAATGAACACTTAAGGCTAATGAATGAACACTATTATAAAATTATGTTCGCAGCGCGATTGATTCCACGTGCTGCAAAAATTGTTTGGATATGAAGCAGGAAATTAAAAAAAGTCTGTAATTAATTAGTAGCTTGTTTTAATCACTTATTTTACTCACTTTAATATAAAATGTCCATTCACTGGTACGTGTTCATTTACTGGACATTCACCCTAGGCCTTTAAAATTCAGTATACTTTGTTTTTGCAAGGTTATCGACAAATGCTGTAATTTTGAAGAGAATCGGTGAAACTAAATTTTCCCTCTATCCGTTTTGACGTGGAATAGCTCACCAGGGTTCCATCTTTTATTTCTACCACATCCGAGGGTTATTGGTATGTCTTCTCCTCCAATCCTGCTTACCCATCGAATCTCCAATCTCGGGCCTGCCGCTGGCCCACCGTTTACGTCAGGCTCGTTGTTTCGGCTGTCTCCGAATGACCCCTCGGCTTTGCTCGCTCCTCTGCATTAGCCGAGCAATCAGCGTGCTCCTCGAGCGATACATAATTCATAAGACCGTGGCCAGAAGAAACTGTACGGGCACGGACCTCTCTCGTTATCTAAGCCAACCTGGACTGTTAACGATGTAATAGACACATCGTGTCGGATCAGGTCGGATTAGCCGGGTTACACGGTCACGACGGGAAACACGGTGCTCCTTCAATCTTGCCCAGCGGACCGACGCGAAATCAGTTTGTAGCCGTTTTAGACGCCGTCTGAATTCTATCTGCGATCTGTTGTGACAGTTGAGCGATAGCGTAATAAGTTTTATCGGATCTCGCCGCCGCCCCGGTCTCGTTTCCCGCGCGTACGTGCGTTCATCTCGGCTCGGGAACGGTAGCCGCCGGTGGGAAAGGGACGATTCGGGGCGGAGGGCCCTGGGATCAAATTATACACACGTATACACCTGGCCGTACGGGAGGCTCATTTGCATAGGATTTGAAGAAAGACTTTTATACGCGCGCGCTTTCTCTTTCTCTCTCACCGCATACAGTTGGTCGCAAAAGTATCCGTCTGCCTTCTGATTGTACGTACATATTGCGTTTAATTGTTCTCGATGCAGGCTCAATCTCGGAGCGAGGTTAATTAATTAAGAAGGTTAAGTTTATTTTTATCGTCCACCTCATGATTATTGTTCTTTTCTCTGATCTTATTATGTACCTTATGTAGGGGAAAGGTGGGATAGTTGATCAGCGGGGATACATGGTCACAGCAGTTTATATCACAACTCAAATAATTAAATACAAACAAAGCAAACCATTATTATTATTTTAATAAAAAAGAAAAACTGTGAGCCATCAACTATCCCACCTTTCCCCTATATGCAAAACGGATTGACGGAAAAACGTTCAGATGGCAAACGTTCTGGAACACCCTGTGTACATAACAGAATTACAAATAAATGCACGCGTGTGTAGTATGAAAATTATACGAAACAAAAATTAAAAGATCTTATTAAAAATTAATTCTTTAAAGTGAAAAACACCGTCGAAATTGTACTACAAGAAAAGTATTATTTTTTAGTTTTTTGTGCATTTTAATTTAGTTTTTAGTGTCGTATCCGTTAGTAGGTATCCTTTAGAAAATTTAGTGGATAAAATCATAATTATTTTGGAAGATGGGGCATTCCCTCGGGGCCATTCTGCAGAGGGAGCCAAGCGGCAACTGCTCGTCGGCCTCCCGCGAAATCTACCACTGTGTAGCGTGTACATGGCTCACAGTACTTTTCTTGGGTCACAGAGTCCTCAAACGAGGTTCCTACTTCTTCCATCTTCGCAAAGTTAAATACTTTTGTCGCCAACTGTAGAACGCTCGTCCGTCCGTCTGCCGATAGAAACGTATGGCATTTTTATGCAAATCCCCCGGGCATCTTCCGGGCGAGGGGGGCTTTCGAGAGAGCCAGTTCGACCGGTCGAAGTTCGGGCCACGGCGCACAGGTGTGCGGAGCTTTGTTTTACGAGCGTCGGGGCCGCGCGGTGTGCGCCCCGCTAATATTTGTCGTGCTGGCGTCTCTCAGCGTTAAAAGTGGCCACGGTTGACCGACCAGTTTATAGGCGGTATTTAAATATCCGCGTCCGCGTAGCCGTACACGCGGAAAGACGTCGTTAAAAGAACACCGTGCTCGACACACTTCAGCCGTCTCGTTAAGAACCAATGACCCTGCTCCGGGGCCGCTAATACTCGCTCTTTCAGCGTCGATATCGTCTGGATCGCGTTCCTTCCACGTGGTAATTGCCTTGTGCAACGTACGCCTGGGCATAAACAATGAGGCGACCGTAAATTACGCTCACCCCTCGAATATAAACAATAAGCTGGCGGTGAATATCCTTCTCGCGCTGGTATGAATAATAAACTGTTTCTTATTGGGATTCCAGTTGCAGGGGAATGAATAATTATTCTGGAAGCTTGCTCTGGGATTCTTTCAGATCAAGTTATCAATGTAATATAAACATTCACACTTTAGCAATTAGAACCTTATTAGAACCATAACCATAATCTTGGGGCGATTCGAGTTGGATGAATAAAAATATTTCATACGATGAAATTTTTAGTTGAATAAGTGCGATTTTCCATGGTTGTGTGTTAAAAAGCGGTTTCTTTTCGCAATAAATCCCCTTTGGAAGTCGTAAAGGCGCGTCATCTGAGCTCGATAATTAATTTAATGCAAATTCATTAGGTGATTGTGTAAAAATTTATTTAAAGATTGAAATCCAGTTTTCTTTTCTTTTTACAAAGTCCCTTCTTCTGAATGCGCCACTCCTCCATAATACCCTTTGAATCTCTAAAAAAAATCACTTCAAACCTTAACATTCTTATGTAGAAAGCAACCCGAGTTACAATTATAAATATTCCCGCACCTAGAATTCTCAGAAAAAAAGAGACAAAATCTAATTCGACAGCTCCGTGGCGGGTTGCTCGGGTCGACTGAGCGACAAAACTCTCGCGTGGAGTCGCATTCCTTGCCCTCTTGGGGCTAAGTAGTTTTGTCTACGCTTGAGACAGCGCGTCTGACCCAGAGAGGACCTACTACGCGCGCTAACCTGATGGGGAATAAATTCACGAAAAGACGAACGCCGCTGGCGGGGCGGAATGAAACGAAGGTGTCACGCTCTCCTCCTCTCTGATCCTCCCTCTCTGTCGCGTTCCCTGCGTCGCGGCAATAAATCCCCGAGGCCCGGCGTGCACCGTCGGACGTGTTCCTGATTCCATTCCGTCCACGGGCGGATAGCAGCAGCCTGTGGCCGCTGTACGCAGATAGGTAGGATAGGCGCGGGGCGAGAAAATAAATTAAACTCTTGCCGTTTAAAATAGCCCCGTCGGACGGTGCCCCACCCCGCCCCCGGAATATGCAAATATATGTTGATTCGAGAGATTTTTAGGCGCATGACATAATGATGATGACGACGATGCCGGCCACGGAGATAGAATATTAAGGGGTGCCCCTTCCTCCGTCACTCGCCGAGTGCCCTATAATTTCTCGAGAACGCGTAGGGGCCCCCTGAAGACGCTCATTCTCGCGAGGGGATCGACTTAAACGACGGCCAACGGTGATTACGTACAATTTCATTTCGTAGACGATTCCTGGCTGATGCGGACTAATCGTATACTATCGCTGGTTCCTTCGATCCTTCTATCGAATCGGCGTGCCTGTCGATTCTCCACGGTATCGTTTCATTTCTAGGAACGCCCCAGCGTGTCTTCGAAGCGCTGGGAGCGTTTGGTGTTCGTACTTTCACTTGGGAAACGCGGATCGAAGGGATCCCGGATTCCTTCGATGTACAGTACTGGGTCCTTACTTCCATGGATCAATCTACATATTTTAAATCAAATCACATCATTCTGTGAGTTTTACTAGTCGACTTCCTGCCCTTAAGGGGTTACGACACAGTAAGGGGCCAAAAAAGCAGATGATTTTTAGACGACGATAATAAGAAAAGTAAATGATCGATTAATATAAGGTTTTGTGTTTTAGTTCGCTGTATTATGAATTATAAGAAGAGCTTATAATATTTACAAAATAGCATTTGTATGCCGGATTCCGGGAAATCGGATGAACTGCATCAAAAACCCCAAAAATGTCATATACTATAATATATTTCCTAGGCATTGACGATCCAACATTTCAAATTTTTTAATTATTGTACAAAATATAAACAGAAAGATGTCGACACTTCTGTCGAAATTTGATAATTATTTTTCAAACATCGGCCATTTTGTCAATTTTCGCAAAAATTTGAAATGTTGGATCGTCAATGCCTAGGAAATATATTACAGTTTATGACATTTTTGGGGTTTTTAATTTAGTTCATCCGATTTCCCAGAATCCGGCCCACCAGTTGGCCGGAAAAAGGACATTTTAAATGGAGACATTGCACGGCATACAAATGCTATTTTGTAAATATTATAAGCTCTTCTTATAATTCATAATACAGTGAACTAAAACACAAAACCTTATATTAATCGATTGTTTACTTTTCTTATTATCGTCTGCTTTTTTGGCACCTTACTGTGTCCTAACCCCTTAATTTTGAAGCCCCCTGTAGGCCCACGCGTAATCGCAGAGATGCCCTCGGAGAGACACATGGTTGAATGCTCGGTATGACGTATCGGGGGCCGCAAATAAATTCTCATGGCCGGAGTTAGACAATTCGGGTGGAGATAAATCGGCCTGGCCGCAGAATAGTTAAACACGCGGGCGAGGCACGGCGCGCGAGCACGATCGGCCATAAATCGCAATCGTCGGTCGCCAGGGCGTTACACGAACGTTAATTATCGCGCGGACGATTGAATTGACACGATAAAAACTAGCTGCCCGCTTCGAGCCCGCAGGCTACCGAAGGGTTGGAATCACGACGTGTGGCCCATCTAGGCGACCCGTGAAATATATCTTTCCTAAAACTCTTGGAATCATTTCTGAGGGACCGTATATTATCGTCCAGGAAGAATCCCATCTTTCTCGCCGCCTTATCTTAACTTCCATCGATCGTCGTTGGTCACCGAGGCCGAATAATACCCGCCGATAGCGGAATTAGGAACCCCAGACGCGGCAACGCGAGAATCCAAGCGGTCGGATCGACCGCGGACGGAAGTTTATGCGCTTTATATCATCCAGTAAATTCCGCTCTATGGCATATTGAATTTCGATTTTTATACGGCTCCTTAAACGGTTCCATTACTTTGGCCAATAGCGCATCGCGCCCGGTAGTCGCAACGGGTATGCGCCGCTCGCGAGGTTTATGCATATTCGAACGGTGCACTCTGCATATAAATGCGATCTCGGGGCGGCCGAAAGACGGCGTTTAGAGGCAACCGGAGGAGATCGCGTCACGTTCATCGGGACATTTTTTCGCGCGCTTACAGGGTGATGCTTAATAAAATCACCCCGCCTCACGATTAACCCTGAAACTTCGGGATATATCCTCAAAATTATACAGCGATCCATCAAAGGATAATGTCTACAACCCAAAAACAGGGGGAGGAAATTAAATACATACACCTAATGGGGTTCCAGATTTATTTTCCAAGTTTCGAGGCGAGGAAGAATATTTAAGCCAATCTGTAAATCCTGACTCGATGGAATATTTAGTAATTGTAAAATGTCCCTTTTAGCTTCTCTCTGGTTTCTGCGGAATCACCCTGTATATACATATTTAGGCGTACACAGTGTGTTGCCCCTCGTATTTATGCGTACGCGTGTGTTGCCCCGACGAAACGCTTCCAAGGATTATAAAGCTCGCGAAATATTTTCGGGCCACGGCCGTCATAACTCAGCCTCGGTCGCTCGTTTTATTCCCCCTCGGCCTCTCCGCGGCGGCCTCTCTTCTTTTTCGCTCTCTCTGCGCCCCGTCGGAGCAGAACCACCGGCTTCCGTTCGTACAATGGACCGTTCGCGAAATATGGACGCACATTTGTCGCGCGTTATGCTTATGCGCCCGGTGGACGTGTCTATTAGCGCCGCTGAGAAACTCTGAAGTCGAACGGCTCCGAGCCTCTTTGATAATCCGATTGCACGGAAATCGAAGGGTCATTAAAGTGAATAGTCTTGAAAATTACAGAATTACGCTTTATTCTGAAATCCACATGCATAATACATTAATGTGAACAGGGTGAGAAAAATAAAGATAGCCGAAGGGGATGGTAGTGGTGGCTTCGTTAAATATTAAATTTCGTTTTGCAATTTTGCACACTGCTGACGACGTGCAAGGTAGCCATAGCGGTCGCTGAAATTTGAAATTCAAGTTGAACAAAAAGGAAAGCTTAGGCCGAAGGTATAGAACGACACCATGGGTATTCTCGTTTTTCCCTTCAATTACATAAGTGGACGTTAAAAAGCGATGAACGCGGCCGGGTCGACGAGGAATTAAGTAAATGCCTGTTATTCGAGGGGGCTAAGCGACAAGGTAATTTTAATCCTCGCCCCGCGTATATGGGAGTTTAATGGCGGCGGTGCGCGAACAATTGCAGCTTGCGGCGTGATTAATTAGATTAAAGTATAGGCCTGATCCCGTCGATAATATTCCAGATAAAGATCGAAGCTCGATGAATGGCAAAAGGATGGGCCTTGGGAACCTGGGCCCGTCCGCGCGGGGCCCCCTCGTACCACGAGAGACGAGCAACACTCCACTCCAAGCCGGGGCCTTTTTGCTCCTCTTTGCCTCGTTCCTCCCTTCCTCGTGAATGTCATAAAAGCCCGGCGTACGTGAAACTATTTCTGTTTGGTGACAACCAAGTATCCGTTCTGGTGCACGCCGAAGATATACTGTCCTTTTTAGCTCTCGTCGGTCTCCCGATCGACGAAAAGAAAGGGCGAGACAGGCACACCATGGTCCAGCCACCATGAATATTCCCTTCCACGAACAGCGATATGGAAAGTATGTATTCCTCAACGTCTTTACCCCCGGTGTCTCTTAATCACCTGCCTCGATTAGCATTTCTATGAACAGGCCTGTCGTTCGAGGAATTCCTTTTCATCGGTGTCTGGCTCCGGCTGAAGATTGACACGTAACCCCGGGGGCCCCCCTCCGGAAAATCGTAAAACAAGAGAACACGGTTGACGCGGCCAAGCCGGGGAACCACGAGGTTTACGATATCCTTGGATCTCGCCACCGGGAGGCTCTCCTCCCGGTTCCGTATTTCGCGCTTATGCTTGCATTTCATTGACAGTAATAGACTGTTGGTCGCCAGGGTTGCGCGCCAGCTAGCCGAACGGTAAATCACCGCGGATTATATTCCCCCAACCCCCCCTCGGTGAGAGCCAGCAGCGGAACGTCAAAATACATCGCGAGGATTTACCACCCCGCGATGCTACCCGCACAAAATCTTCGCCTTCGCTTCGGCATTCATGTATTCCCCGTCGTAAACGACAATGACATCCTTCCGCGGGGGGATGCGCCCGGGGAACCGTTATTTCCATTCTTCCCGAATTAGAAAACGGCTTTACTGCCGTTGGCCCACGTACCGTAACTCATGGGAACCGTTCGTTGTTGTTGGTCGTGGCGCGGCTCCAATTTGATTATTAATTTCGATCTCGGGGCGGTCGCGGCGCCGTCACGCTTCGGGGAATACTTTCTCCAGTTTCCGCGGAAATAGGCAAACGGGGGTTGCGTAGAAGTGAATGTTTTGGTAGGAATTTGGAGGCGGGTTGGGTGCCCTTTGTCTTTGAGATGCTTCACACTATTTCATCTAGCAAGTGCCTTTATTCTTCTTCATCTATAAATATCGAATCAAGCATACCGCAAAGTGAAATGTAACAGCACAGTTTTAAAAGCATTGATACCATTATTCCAGGCGCTGTTCTACTATCTTCCTCGACTTGGACCGAGCGCTAGTAGAGTGTCGTAACTGCATACGAGGTAGGATTTCCCCTCCAGAATGTCCAGGACGATGAAACGGCATACGGTCGACTATCGTTGGAGTTGATCTGGTCGTAAAGGCTCCTCTGGTATTACTTTCCGTAGGAGACCATAACGCACCGCGCGCGTGTAATGCGGTAATCCAGGAACAGAGGAGTATAAATGTTGCAGGGCCAATTAAAAGAAGGAAATTGATTGCCGGCCGTTGCATTCCGCGACGGTAATCGCGGCTGTGTCAAAGGGCAACGTTAAACGCATGCAGCGTCGATTAATAAAACAAATGTCGCAATTAACGGGGGAATATTATGAGTGTGTTACTCATTCAACCGTTACTCGTTAAGTGGCACGTAGACGGAACGATTAATTATAGAGAGTTGTGCGGCATCGGTCGAACGCTTTTTATGAATATGAATCTACTTGTGTGCTTGTCAAAATTATTAGGTATCTACGTACGCTTTAAATAAAATTGTGAATAAAAATTATTGTTTTATTCTGAATATGAATTGCGTTACCTATATCCTCATATTTCCCTTGTTTGTCACATAATCGATATAAGCCACATATCACACTTATACCATCACAGTCCAAAACATCACGACACCACAAAAAGCACACGCCAAAACATCACAAATAACATCACCACGTAACGCTTTAAACTACTGATGCACAGCTCTAACCGTAAGAACCAGTCACCTTACAATCACGCAAAATTTGGTAAGTATTCAGATAAGTTATTGAACGCCCCGCGAAAACGCAACAAAGTTGCAAAGGAAAAAATTTCTCAACATTGTTACAAATGAAATTGGGGCGTACGAGAAATAAAATCCCGATTCGCAACTTTGTGCGTTATTGAGGGAAGCCAAATCTCGGTTTGCAACTTTGTGCCTTCTCGCAAGAAGTCAAACAAAATTGCAAAAGATAAAAAATTTCAACATTGTTGCAAATGAAATTGGGGTGTTCGCGAAATAAAATCCCGATTCGCAACTTTGTGCGTTATTGCGAGAAGCCAAATGTCGGTTTGCAACTTTGTTTCGTTCCCCAACAAGGAATATTCACCCTTCATGATTCAGAACTAGTTACTTACCTTGCGATCGTGCACTATGGGGTAAGTATTCAGGTAAGCTATTGAACGCCCCGCGAAAACATAACAAAGTTGCAAAGAACATATTTTTTCAACATTGTTGCAAATGAAAATCGGGTGTTCGAGAAATAAACTCCCGGTTTGCAACTTTGTGCGTTTTCGCGAGGAGCCAAATCTCGGGTTGCAACTTCGTTGCAGGTGCAGCCCGAAATACTGCTTCTCTTGCAGGTGCAAGAATCGTGCAATGAATTTCGGAACAGGCCGTTTTTGAGATGCCGCACCTGCAAGAGAAGCAGATTTTCGCGCTGCACCTGCAAGAGAAGTTGCGGCGCTGAAATTTCGAGTTTTTGCAGGTGCACACACCGCCACTCATAACGTGGCGGTGCAGTTTTTAGCGCTACATCTGCAAGAAAAGCGATTCTTCGTCTTCGGTTTGTTGCAGCTGCAGGAGAAGCTAAACTTCGTTTTCCAATTTTATTGCTATTTGTAGAGGCGCCAAAAGCGATTTCTGACGTTTGTATGGAGAAGAGTTGTAGAAATGATGTGTGGCATGTGTGTATAGTGTAAGTGAGGAATGGGAATGATATGGGAGTAGTGTATGTGTAATAATATGGGAGAGGCTTACAAATGGTAAAGGTAATTATATCAAATCCAGAGAAATAAAGAGGCACAATTTAAGTAGACACGTTTTTTATTTTCAATAAAAAACCCTATTACATTAAGAAACTAACATTTAATCAGACAATATTTTGGTAACTTAAATAAGTATACAATTCCATAATAACTAATTACACCATTTATACGAACCCATCTTATTTACACGACGCAAACACAAAATTTAACCATTTAAAACTTAATCAACCTTCATTCCCAAAAAGTAGGCCAGACCTGGTCCTCGAATCTGCCTCTTTTATTCAAAAACTACCACCTTTTTACCGCGCTGTTCGTAAAGCACCACGCATGCTTTCGTCCCGAGCGGTTTCTGGGACGGGCGAAAATCTGCGTTGAAACGGGATCGTCGTGCGACGACGTCGATCGGGGTCCATTCACGGCCGCATAAAAGCTGTTTCCTCTCGTTGTAACCGGAGAGCAACAAACTCTCCTCTTCCTGCCCCGTGCGGGCCGATATTTTTTAACGCGCCGCCGCGCCGAGCCGAGCCGAAACCGTGCCGGGGTTCCCCCTACGCGCGTAATCACGTAATTACGCGCATTAAAAGGAGCCTCCTCGTAGGTACCAATTTAATTTCCGAATTTCCAGCGGCGAATTACCTCGACTGCCGCGTGTTGCAGCAGGCCGGGGGTAGGGGAACGGAAAGGGGAGAAATGGAGGCCGTCGCAATTCAGGACCATTAGCGAAATTGCTCGGCGCGGAGCGCGTTTGCCGACCCTTTTTCTTCGTCGATCGGCCGAAAAACGGCGTAAAGCTCGCGGGACCGCGGAGCGGACACGCCGGGAACATGGACCCGGGCCTCGGTGCTTACCGCGAAACCTGCGCGTAATCTTCGATGAAACATGAGCCACGGGGCACGTAACAGTACGTCGAGGAGGGCCGTTTAAATATTCGACGCGGCGTGGCAGTCGGAGTTTCGACAATTTATAAGGGACGTCGGTGAGAGTCCCGCTCGACGAGCTATATTCACCGAAATTACACGGCGATTCATCGCTGCTCTACGCCGGGACGTCGCTAACGAACACGAAACGCCGCTCGATCGCGATTACGGGTACTTAGCGGCGACGATTTACGTCGCGCTTATGATTTCGTATTGCGTTACAGGGATGGATCGCGGAGGGTAGATAGAAGGGGTAAGGGGGATTTCAGCGGGGAGGAAATCTATCGGCTGTTTATCGCCGCCGAACCGTTTCTCTCCTTCCCTCCCAACTCGAGTGTTAACGATTAGGAAAGACCGGGGCTGGTAGGCCAGTTTTTCGGTGTTCGATTTTTAATAAATTATGTGGGCGAAATATCATTAAAACGGTCAGTATATTTGATAGAGCGTACATTTGGCTATTTGATTAAATTATTAAATTTGACTCCATGTGACAATAATTAAGGTATTTTAATGTTTTTTTTTAATACCTTCCATGCTGGTCAACCAGCCCCATGATCGGGGTTGGTAGACTTAAAGTGTGGGGTAGGTTGACTTAGATATAATCAGTTAAAGAAATGATTTTGGCGAATATTTTTTCGTTAAGATTTTGTTTTCACGCTCTACATAGTTACAATAGAGTAAATGTTAAGGGACTAGGTATTTTAATGTTTGTTTGTTTATTAGACGATCTACATAGTATTGTAGTATTAATAATACGATTGACATAGTATTTTTGTTTATACATAAATAATTTAAGGTTATATACATTATTGAAGACGGTCGGGGTGGTTGACGACTTAATAACGTTAATAATGTTTAAATTGTTATTTTATTATTCAGAAAATGATTTTTATTTATTGCTTAAATTTTACTATGTTATGAAGTCGAAAAAAATTTCAGTTTATTATTAAAATATGAATGGAAGATAATTAATATTATATAATAAAACAACTCTCGTAACATTTTGTTATATTATTACTACTGAGATAAGTAGCAACTTATTACAATATTAATTATCTTCCCTTCATATTTTAATAATAAACTAAAACATAAATGCATAGTAGAAGTGACTTCTTTCTACAGTAATTCTTCCCGCAATAGAGCATATGTCGGTGCAAAGTTATTAACAATTAGTCAAGCTACCCCTTGAGACAACCAGCCTGGGTCTCCACTACCGTATCGATTACGCGCAGGATGGTCCCTGGTGGAGCAAGAACCGCGGACGCAAGCCTTCGACAGATCGCGATCTCGCGGTTACGCAAGTTGACGGGGCAGGCTGGTGGAAGCGGTCGGTAGCGGTCGTATTTCACCGCGAACGACGGAAATAAATTTCCATATCTGGCCCTCGGTGCCTGACGTCGCTCGTTTCCTTACGAGCCTAATAAAGACAAATACACCCGCGCCTCGTAGCGTCCACGCGGAGCCCGTGTCCGGGTACAGCGTGTCGTGCAACGTCGAGCAGAAAATCGTTTACAGCGGCGCGATTACGCACACTACGCGCCGGCTCTAGCCAAGATACGCGGATGTACCATTATCGGGTGCGCGTGGGAGGCGCTTACGTATGTACATCCACGTTACCTCGGTACCGAGGAGTGTCGTGCCAGGGCTGGGCATCGATCTTGCCTATCCGATAAATACGTCGAGGCTCACCTCCTCCCTTCCTCACCCCCGTCCCACCATCTCGTCCCAGCACCGTGGCCCAGACACTCTAGCGCTCTCTGGCCATTCGCAATTTTACGAGCTGTTTCAAGAGCCGTGACGCTGCAATCTCACGGCCAACAATGCCCGTCCCCCCTTCCTTTTTCAGCCCCCTCGCCTGTCCGCCGCTGTCGCGCCACGGATCGCAGCTGTACAACCCCGAATGACGCGTGTAAAATAAATTTAAATTAACTGGCCACCGTGCCGGCATACACGCTCCTCCCTTGTCGCGCCACTAACTTTGAAGTTGACGGTCCTTTCGCGCTGACGGCACGGTCAGCGTGAAAGCACAACGGGGACTGGAATATTTTCACCCGCGAGGGTTTATTGTCCGTGGGATCCGGGGATGCGTCGCTTGTTCGCTGGGTAACGAGTAATTGACCCACTCCGGATTGGCCATTCTTTGAGTTGAGGGAAGGTGGGATCGCGGCGGGATCTTTGTTTCGATTCTGTTTTGGGGCGAGAAGCTGTAGGTCGGAGTGGACGCGTGACGTAGGCGAGAAAGAAGGGAATGTGGTTTCTATGTGTTTCTATGAGAATGGCCAGCAATTCCTTACATTAGTTTACGTCGACGGCTAAGCGCTTCTTAAACGGTTCATGCATTATGGATCCGGGGAATCTGAATTCCCGCGAGCGAGCAATCAGAAAAGACTAGCGCGCCGGCCGCAGTTCCCCTCTTTCGGCCGCGTCACCGTCGATGATAACGTTAAATTTATTCAGTGGAAAACTCGAGCGCCGAAAAGCCGCCGCCTCGTCGACAGCTTTTACCGGCTCCGTTCTCTTTTCAAACTTCCAGCCATCGGCGATGGGGGAGGAACGGGGGACGACGCTTGGCCATTAGCCGCGTTTACGAACGCCCCCGCGCCGACGTCCTTTTTATGAAATGCCGGTTTCAAGCTCCACGGGGCTATTCGCGTTTCGTGGACGGGAAAAGGGACCCCCCCGACAATTCAGCAAAGTGCGCGGCCATGGAGGGACGCGAATCCTAACGTCGTTCTCTCGTTATCGCGGAAGAATGTACACTTACTCTATGGCTGACTGATCTATCACCTGGTTTGTTACTTGCGCGGGCAAGCAGTGCGCTGAGTTGGCGGAGGGGTGGGATGATGGACGACCACAGCTTTCCCTGCTCCCCTTGCAGGAGGCAGAGATCACAGAACTTGTAGCATCATTGATTTCGAGGATGCTTTTATATGTATGTAACTAAATGTATATGTACAAAATTGGTGTTGTAAACGTATGAATAAATCTGAATGCTACATTGAAGTCTCGCGTATCTTTTAATATCCTTGAAATACCTCCGTCCTTTCTCTTCCTCGTCACGTCACTGGGAACACTCTCCACTCATTCGCGTGTAATGCCAGCAATTCCTTCTTCAAGCCTTCTGTCTTCAACGCGAACTTGATTGTGGGCGAGCGGAAACTCTAGCTGGAACAGCCGAGAAGATTTAGTCATCTAGTCAAATCGATTTAATTCCGCGGCTCTTCAGTTAAATGTGGACTCGGGAAAGTATTACATCACTGGTAAAAATGTCCCTGCATCCGCTTGACAGTGAGAGTCCAAGTGCCCTGTTACCACCTTCATCCCCCGTTGCATCGCAAGCTCAACATATTCATTCCAGCGAGGATGTACGATTGTACAACCCCCGCGGCCGCGAGAAAAAGGGGAAATTAGGTGCAGGCTCACCTTCACCGAGGGCAGGGAAAAAGTCCGCGGCCGTCGTCGGCAGCAGGAAAGTAACAGCTGTAAAGAGTCAACACGCCGTCCAAATATACGACAGCGCGCAGACACAAGGTGTCAGAGCAGCGCGAGGTGGCGCGACTGTCACGTACAGGCTGCGACCGGGCTTCATCCACCACCCCGTCGAGATGCAATTTCCGCTATTTTTACCCGAAAAGCTTCTCGGGCTATCCCCGCGGCACGTTCCTCAAATAAAGTCCGCCACCCTCGCCTGCTACGTGGCCGTGCTCGCTCCCGCGCGAGCCTTGATACGCGTGCACGTACCACTATCTCTCTCCCTCTGCTATCCGTACTTAGACTCTGCTCCTCCCCTCGCCCCCTTCGCGAAGAGAAGCTGTACCCTCTCGATGTAGCACCGTCGAGACGCCAGCTCGGTGAATCCTTTCGTGATCCAACCCCCTCAACGATCCACTGATCTCTCGCTGAAGCCACGAATCCCAGCGTCTCGCGATTTATACTTAACCGTGAATGCCGGAGCTCCAGCGCCGGTATTGCTGCCCAAAGTAAATCCCCCGATCGTCGAGACACTTGGAAATTGGCGGAGGATTAACGTAGAAATTTAAGTTTGACGGAAACTGGAAGGATCTGTGAAACAAGAAGACCAGATTTCATAAGGAATCTTCCTACTCTTCCTCCTTCCTCACCGTTACTTAAAACAACAAAGATATTTGAACGCAGACCGGGTCGCGATCGAGCCAGCTTCCGGTGTCCGTTTAGCTCCCCGCGACGATCTCGTATATTCTCCCCGTGTGGGGCGTTTATCATGTCCCTTTTGACGGCGTTCTTCCCGCGTCGACGTTTGTTTTGAACCGAGGCGGGACGACCGGAGGAGACGTACGAGGCGGCCTCGTGTCTCCGCGCTCCGGCCACGGTGTTTTGCGAACGGGAGCTCGTAATGCCTGCCGGGATGGCGTTCAACGTCTCCGAAGTCCGACAACGAGGATTCCAACGGCGGGCGCGGGTTTCGAGGCGATTAAATTCATTCTACGGCGCGAGCGGCGCGGCTCTCCCCTAAGCCGCGGGATCACGCGAGGGCTCAATTTCAGCGGCGACAAGCCGCGGCCCTTAATCCTGTGATCAGGATAATCGTCGCGAAGGATGCAAGGGGGCCAGAGAGTTACGGTTCCGCGAGGCCAGGTCAGGGTTTCCATGGACTCAGACTACTTTTTGCAACGTCCCGATGATTCACTGGCCACCGTCGAAAGTTGAACCGTCTAGCTGGTACGTTTCTTTCCAACTGTCGTTCTTTCGATGGGAGGGGCAGGAAAGTTGCTCCAGAGGGGAGAAACACCGGGCACGTTTCTTTCGAGCCAACTTGGAGGCTGAGGGAGAGGGTATTGCTCGTTTTATGGACGCTTTTTAGCTGCGCTGCTCGAAGAGATGATGGAACTTCGAGTGTACTTTGAATCATCCTCGAGAGTGTCATTCCTGTTATTCCTGTCGCGATTACTGAGGGGACTTCTGGGTGCGAAGTGATCCCTGTTTTGTCCACTCAAAGATATTCTTTATATTACCAATTTATTGTATTATACAATCTATGCCTATTTTCCACATCCTCATGTTCAGGAGCAACCTTAAGTACAGTGAGTGATCCTGTAACTAGGGTGTGTTGCTTGGCTAACAATATTAGACACTGCGTAGAATTTTTCTGTGGCTCTATAAATCAGTTTAAACATTCTATTCAAACGGAGATTTCTTTGTGACAATAGACCTACTGTTGATCTTCTGTGATGACATTGTGTTTAACCAATTAATATAATAAATAAATTAAATTATAATTTGCGGATGAAAAACAGAAATCTTGAGCGATAGGGATTCGAACCCAAGATCTGCGGGAGTCATCCTCGTACTGGGCAATAGCGTTACTAATTCCCCCAAAGTTGACTCTCCAATGTTACCCTATTCTGAACTCTACAGATACCCAAAGTAACGCGACAATCGCAGTATAGACCTAATGCCGAGTGCCTACTTTTTAATTTTTTTCAGTGATAAATTCTACTTATATGAAATAATACCACTGCAGCCTTCAATAATTAAATACCTCGTGTTTCCCCACGATATCCTGCTATCTCCTACTCGAGCTTCGCCACTCGTCCACCATTATTCCCCAGGAAACTTACGGTATACCCCCCGAATCGTAAATAAGCATCGCGCATTCCGCGTGCCGAGCAAGGAGTGTGTACCTTGTATCTATTAGCAAAAGAGGCAGCGTGATGAATGCGTCGAATTACAGGACGAGCAGGACGGGTTATCGCGGTGCGTCGACGCGAGTAATTATCACCGGGTTGCCAGTCTGACAAATTTCGAGGGGCGTCCGACTATGTCGCTGTTCGAACACGGGCCCGATGAGAAATCGCGCGCGTGGGATAGGAGAGAAAAGAGGCGGAGGAATGGATATAAGGTGGACGGAAGGTGAAGAAGAAAAGAGGACGGCTCGGCCCGCCGCGATTGTATCGGCCGGTGTGAATGTCCTGTCTGGTAGTTAAGACGGCCGTGGCGCGCGGAGGGGTGTCGGGGGCAGGAGAGGCCGCTGTGCCCCCGGAGAGAAGTTTTATTGCGACAAGTGCGCTGCTCTCTTCTACGGCCCCCCTAATACCAGCCGACTTCCGGTCGGCACCAGAGAGAATCGCCCGGAGAACGAGCGGTGGATGAAATGCAATTTACTCTTAAGTCGCGTCCGTCGAAACTCGAGAGCCGATCCCCCTCGGTGCACCACTTGCTGCGAATGTGCTTCTTTCGCTGTCGGCCCCGGCCCTTCGGTAATCACGTGTTTACGGATCCCACGCTTCGGGCTGTCGTCTTACAAGGGATTTGAGGCACCTTACTTAACCTGCGCGCAGATTTAAAAGCACCGCGAGGATCGCTGCACACGCTTCGTGCAGAAATAAATGCATACCAGGGTTGCCAGGGAATTCCCTACGGGTAGGGAAGACGTGACGTCACTAATACAAATATAGAGTAAAGTAGCCGAATACGACGGCCTCTCCTAATATGAGACCCCAGCTTATCTCCGCTAGAGTCTTGAGCAAGCACATATTTCTGAAATACGTAGCAGAAAGTTTTTGAAATGATTCGATAAAATTACAATTATCTCTAAAGTGGTAAGTGTATAATGATTTTCACAAATACTGTTGTATGTCCTTTCATTGGAGTTAAGGCTTACTAGTTGTACATATATCATTAATTGATGAAGACTTAACTTCGAAGTTACTTAATAGTTATCATGTTATTGTTTTCGAATATGAGACCCGTTAAACTTCAACTGACGTGAGTGAAGAAGAAATTGTTTTGAATGATGAAAGTGATTAAGAAAGAAAATTATGATACAGAATGTTTTTGCACAGGTCTTTATTCTTCAGATGTGCTAGGTGAACAATGGGTTAAGTATATCTACGTATAAATTGTTATGATGGATGTGGTAGGCCCATGACGACTGAATTTATAAAAAAAGGAAGAAAAAATAAGTTTCAGGAAAAACAAACTGGGTCTCATATTAGGAACCCATTTTTTGATCTGCGTATTTGAATGACTTCGTTTTTATTTTATTATGCGAGAAACCGAACCTTGGTTATAGTACTTTAGTCTTTGTTAAAGAATACATATTCTACTTTTAAAGCGTGTATCGAATTTTAATAAAAGTTTTCTTATTCAAGAGATATCATGTTTTTAAGAAATGGCTCTCACAATCGGCTACTTTACCCTACCATTATTGTTTTAGAGTGTAGGTGTTCCCTTTCTACTAATCCATACTACGTCACGTTTTCCCTACGCCATCATTATATCCCTACACATGGCAACTTTGGTACCTATATAATAAAAATCAAACTAGCCGACCTTTACCTACCTTCGCGTAGCCTCACACATCCCAATTCCTCGCGACGGAACGGACCTCCCCGAAGTGTCTGGCCCGATCGTAACCCCGATCGATGCCCCCGTGTGTTCAATCTACACGTGTAAAGATAACGCGCTGGTTGCCACGGTTAAACTCGATCGCGGCGTGTAAGCGTCCTGCCAGGCGGAGGAGGGGGGGGGGGAGGGGGCAAGCGTGGAATCATGAGCGCTCGGTGATAGCCGCGCGATGATAACGACCCAGGGAATACAGCCTGCCGCTAATCTCGCCAGCGAACGCAACCGTATCCACCTAACAACCCCCTCTGTCTCTATTCGCCAGCGTCACTCGAAATGACGGGGGCATTTAATTATTCCTGGGGGGCATCGGGGTACCATCATCTTCTCGACGGATCTGGGACGATGCCGAAGGGGGGTGGGTTTCGCGATCATTTCGGGATCGAGCTCGGGAGAACGTTATCCTTGGGAGACTTTGAAACTTTTCAAAGCCACGTGCATCAAGGGCACGCGCCCCTCCTCCATCCCCCGCTCGCATGGTCCTTTAATGGCGGTTCTTATCGGTCGGTCAGACGGCCCGGGAGAAGGATAATCCCGGGGAGCGCGATACACCCGGGACGAAATCTCGGTCGGGAAGGAAGGAAGGAGCGTGCGCGCGTAATTAGGCACGGGGGGTAATTTAATTTTTAATCGGGCAGCGGTATCTCGACGAAGAGGAACGCGCACGTCGCGGGTAATTACAGGAGCGGCGAGCCAATCGTGTAACCTTCATCCACCGGGAACAAATTGCATCACCGGCGATTACGCAATCCCGTTCTGTCGAGTCGACGTATCGAACTTACGGGACGATCGAGCTTGCCCGACGATCGCTCTTCCCCTGATCGAGTTAAGTTACGAGTTTATCCTGGGAACGGGGATCGAAACTGTTCGGAGACGATTAAACTGTACGAGCTTTTCAGATGGATGTCTGATATGTTGTAGGGAGTCCATATTAGAATGAAATAGCTTCACTAATGTCGGTTCTCTGTAACTGTTAATCAACGTAACGGTCCCTCAAGGATTCCCACTGATTCCCATAGAATACCGCGAAAGTAGTGATGGGTTCGAACGTACCGCGAGCATTTTTGTTTGAACGAAAGGAACCGAGCGTATCGCTAAAGTACTATACTCCTCGCGAACAAATAGACGAATGAATAATAATTCACTCACGACGCGGCGAAGTAGAGGCATCCTCCAAGTCGACTCCTCCTCGTTGGTCAGCTGCCACTATCGACCGCCGCTACTATCGGGCATTGTTTATCTTCTTAAAGGGTTCGGCACGGGAGCCGCGCGCACTCAGCGTAAGATCTCTGCGGCGGTCTGTTCATCTTGATCCTCGATTCGCTTCGGGGGCTCCGGTAATCGACGATCGAACGAGTGAGAGATCACGAGAAGGTGGGGGGTACGTACAGAGAGAGACGGCGGTGGCTATAGCGGCGATTAAGCAGCGTCAGCGTCGGCAACTGCAGCAGCCAACGGCAGCAACCAGCGCGGAGGAAAGCACCAGGAACAACAGCAGCGACCACGTTGCGGCTGTAACGTGGCTGGCACTGCCGCCGCGAGATATCGATCGAACCTTCGCCTTTCACCGGCCATTGTCCAGCACGTTGTGCCAGCGCTGGAAATCTAACTGCCGATAATTGCCTTCGAACCCGTCAAGTCATACGCCGTAATAGCATAATAACCGGGACTAAGCGATCAGATTAAGGGAATGACTGCCCCCTCCGGGCACTGAGCTAGGGCGAACCCTTCTGAGTTTCTCTATCCGCTGCTGGAGCGTCTCTCTCTTCCAAACCGAAAGATCGTAGAACGCGGTTAGATCTCTCGACATGTCCAATAGTTTCCAAGATCAGGCTACTCGCGATTGATCCCCACCACTATCAGTATTAATCCTCTCCTGTCATCAGCTTCTATTCAACGATCCCCGTTACACTTTACTCCTCCCTCTCCACACGTCTCCCACTACATCCTGTAGTATTTACGAAAGCTCCTTCTCCGGCGATACGTTTAAGGGCAAAGGGAAAGTGCAAGCACGTAAGAGGAGCCACGCGAGTGTCCGAGCGCGCAGAAAAGCGGCGGGTTACGGACAATGGACGTAAATTCGTGTCCACGGGCGAGCACTCTCCACGTGGTGCCGCCCACGTTTACGAGGCAGAACTCGGCCGACGACGCGTCGTAAACGCGTGCACGTCGAGCGCGGGTCGCGCAGCATTATTACATTGTGACTGAGAAAAGTGAGCTGGAGTGGGGCTCCGAGTCGCTCGTAAATATCGTTCGAACGGTTCTCCGTGGGGGCCCCGAGGGCGAGAACGGGCGCCCGCGATTGGCCAGGCCGCGGCGCGATGTTAATCGTTCCCCTTGATACGAACGGGTGGGCGAAGAGGAGCGGAATTAGAGATACCGGTGCTCTCTATCTGCGACTAGGATCTCCTCTCGTGTCTTCCCGAGGATCGGGCTTCGTTTCGCTTCCTTTCTGGGCCCGTTTCGTCGTTTCCTAGCGTTAACTCTTAATAAACCGGCTACCCGGGTTCCAATCGCCTTGAATCAAGGCGCCCCGGTGTAATGCCGCGTTTCTTTTCGCCTCTCCGCGGCTAGAGAAATCGATGGGGCGAGGAGATAACACGCTAACGAAATGCCCGCAGACCCGTGACCGGGAACACACGGGGATATTTTAAGGTGGCTATCTCTATTGGCGCTTGAACGATCGTAAACAGTGCTCGCCAGCTTGTCTTTTAGTACCACGAGTGTCGGGGAAAGGAGCCGCGGCGGGATCGACTGCCTCGTATCGGGCAGATCGATAGGCGAAAGTCCCGGGGGACGGGTTCTCCAGTTGTCTACGTGTGTGGCACGTCGCGACGAGCTTGCTAATTGTGGGGTTTGGTGTGTAGCTCGTCGCGATTGTTTCTAATATTTTATAAGCGAAAAAAAGCGAGCCGCGGGCGACGGGACTTGAACCCAAGATCGTCGGGAATCCTTGGCGTTACTAGCCAACCGCGTTACCAATTCCCCCAACGCCGATGCTATTCTTTTTCGAACTCTACAAATACCGAAACCAAAATTATACGCAGCGCGTATCTTCGGCAACTTTTTCAACCCCAATTTCCCTCGGAGACTCTACTTCGCGAAGTTACCTATTTAGTTACACCAACTTCACGTTGCAAGGTACCTCGAGAGCCTTCAAGGAAAGACACCCACGAGGAATTCTTTATACCTCCAAAGATTCTCATGCTGGGCGAGCGTCGAGCGTTCCTGGAAACAGGAGGCCCAGATTTGCATTGTCTATAGATAGACATTACGGTACGTTTATACGTTCACCCAGCCGCGAACGTCCGCTTCCAGCAGCCACGACGAACGTGATCGGAAAGATTCGATCGTATGATAATGATTTCGTGTGTCGATCACTCTCTCTCTCCTCCCGTGAGGGACACGCTGAGATCCATCTCTCGAGTCGCTGCGAGCTTCCTCTCGACCTGACAGACAGCTGACTAGCGTACCTATCCACCGATTCCGCGCGCTTAACATACGGCGGTCGTAATACCGTGACTGTCATCGTGTCTGACGTACGTCATCGCGTCGGCCGTGGGCAAGAAGCCCACGGGCACTCGTAAATTCTATGGGCTCGGGGACGTCGAGCTACGCGATCCCACCCACAATGCGTCCCCCTCTAAGCTTTTATGCCCCCGCGATAATACTTAATAAGGAATCCATGTAGTATTCTCGCGATTCTGAAGAATGCGGAGAACTTGAATATTTCTGCGGGTCGAGGGTGTACCTCCAGTAGTTTGTCCCTTTATCCGGACAATCCTCATTTAATGTCGCCGTAATGGTGGAGACGTAAATCCTGTCGTTAACGAGGAAATCGCGGATCGACGATGAGAAAGTTGGCGAGGTTCAAGGTCCCCTATGGTCTCCCTAGGCCTCCCTCGGCTCTCCTTTCTCTGTCCCGCCTTTAGCGGCTGCCTTCTGGTTTTAATCTCCGACCGGGTCCAGGGGGCGCTCGTTTCCTACGAATTCTTCGTGTATCTCCGTCCAATAAGAAGTAAATCAGCGGGCATCCATTTTCTTTGAGGATCGCTGCGATCGGAATGCCTCTGTGACGGTGGCGAGCCGCGCGGACGGGGATCTCCGCGGCTAATTCCCGCTGGAGGTAGCAAAAATACGCGGGATCTCGCGGCAGCGATACAGGAAGACGATAATCTGACCATCTGGTACTTGATGGTACTTTGCTTTCAGCTACGGCTGCCTCGAGTAATGTACAACGGGGTCGAGCGGGATTGTAACGCACTTCTAAACGTCTAATTGGAATGTTTTTCGCTACAGAGTAGCTTCATGGGATGTAACTTGGAATTCATCACAGAAAATACTGGGTATTCTCAGCGCACTCGGGCCCTCAGGTTTCTAAGCATGTTGAGGTGTTGTACTCTGCAAACTTGGGAAGATTAATCTCTGAGGAGTGCAGGAATTGAGGGAAACTTTCAACAACACAAGCAAAATCTAAGCCACTAGGACTTTGAATATGCACGAGATATTAGAAATATTCTTATAGGCATTGACTCACGGATCCACAGAAAGAAACAAAACCTCCTCAAAAAAATTCCCAACCGACGCAAATTGAATAGACTCCGCTTTAAAGCTCAGCGCAGCTTCATGCTCCAACAGATGCGCGGCAAGAACACTGGGCACAAGTCCAGGACAGTCGCAGGCTGCAGGTATAGTATACAGGGGAGGATAGGCAGGCCCCACCGCGGCCTGCATGGAAGAGCCGGTAGAACGAGGATGGCAGACGGAGGGGACAGAGTAGCACTGATAATTAATAACCCACTTCTTCGCCGAGGTTGGCTGGCCTTTGTGCTCGCAGGACTCGTTCCCTTTGCCGCGAACCCGGTTCTCTTTCCGAGCGTGCCGTGCATACCGCCGCCTGTAACCTTCGCTTGCCACGCTGCACCCGTGCGCCAGTGGGCCCCGATGACGATTCATTAGCCGAGCAAAACACTAATTGGTCCGCTTCCCCGAACCTCGGCGGGTCAGCAAGAAATCGCGGCGAGCTTTCGGGGTGGGGCACGTCGTGACCTAGTGCAATGGAGCCGCGGCTGGTTGGGTGCCTCGGGTGAACGGGCAACGGTACTCTTTGTGCTCTAATTGCACCGAAAAACACGGATTACGACACGCAAACTGGATGGCTCAGGGGCTCACCTAGGGTCCCAGACCAATAGCAGTGAAAGCAGTAGTAGGGGATGTTTTTACACCGGCCGATATGTTCCTGTCTTTCCACTGTGTTGCTTTTGACCGGTTTGTTGGTATTAGACTGGGATAAGAAGATGGTATTTTCCGTTCTTAAGGGGACCCTCCGGCCAAACCTCTTAAAAAATAGGTGGTTTTTATGAATTTTTACGAGGTTATAATATATCCTAAAAATATTTTTGGCATTTATTGAAACACTCGTTAAGGTGCAAAAAAATTGTTGTTTCGTATGTTCGCTCTTGATGCATTTTCTAGGTGACACTTAGTGCAGACGATGCTGAAAAAAGATGCTACGGTAACCACGCAATTTATAACAGGATCGTCCAAAATTAAAAATTCAAACAATTGCTTAAAATTTAAAAACAGAATTTTCCGCACAAATATGCAGTTAAAAAAACGTGTGTCAAAAAATTATACGAATACAGGATTTTTTTTAATCGGTTCATTAGTTCTGAAATTTCTTGGCTCTTACCTTCGTTCGGACTTCGGAGTTTGAATTAGTTATGTGACTGTAGAATCTATACCGTTGGGAATTTTGGTGTAAAACTTTCACAGGGTTTTCTCGGGATGTTATTCTACAAATATATATTTGTAGAATATAAACAAAAATCGATTTTCTGAAAAATTTTAACGGGGGGGGGGTCCCCTTAAGACATTTAATGATAGGCAGAAAAAGAAGTGCAATGAGGACTATTCCGCGGACATCATGCAAGCCTACTTATCAAAGACATCTCCGACAGAAGCCACTCTGAGTTAAGAAGAGCCCCTTAACCCCCGCAACCGCAGGTGCGTGCCCAGAGACCATTCTCCCAGCAATCTTCCCTCCAAACTCGATCATCCTCTTATGCAATAAAACCCCCACGAGGTGAGTGCGATATTTAACGAATCCCCTTTCTCGGTTGGAAAAGGAGCGAAGCTCGTTCCATCTGCGAATCGACCACAACTGGAGGGCTCCAGGCCCCGGTCGGAGGGCCCATCCGGCAGCGGAATCGGCACGCACGCGTACGGTAGCCGATTGCATCGCGATGCCTGCTTCGTCTTCGCGAGCAGAACCAGCTCGGAGGCTGGGTGATGAACACTGGGTACCCTGGAGGTCGAGGAACAAGAGGGAACGCTGGACGGAGAAGGGGGGTGGACACGCCGAGGGGGAAGAAGAGTCGTGGAGGCAGCGGTGGCGGCCGGCGGTCTCCGAAGACCGCCCACTAAATCACCGGACCGAATTCCATTTGGCTTTCGGGCTTCTCTCCGCAGAGTCAACAACGTATTTACCCGTCGATTTGGCTCTTTTGCGGTCGGGCCCCCCTTCGGTCCCCGGGCTCCCTCTGTTCGTCATCGCGGCCCCCTCGCTGGGGCCTCTTCGTCTCTCTCTCTGCCTCTCCTAATTCTTCTTCCTCCTCCGCGTCCACCGCGTCCTCCTCCCTCTCGACGTTTCTTCCCCGCTCTCTCTCTCTCTCTCTCTCTCACTCCGCGGCCCGTTTCAGCTCGCCACATGAGGCCGGCGTGCTGCACGTTCCACGGATGTCTCCAGCTCCGGATTATGAATATTGATAATGGCGGCGGGGCCGAAGAAAGACCGTCCGTCCAATGTAAATATCTCGGCGACCTCTCCTCGAGCCCTCGCCACCCGTGCTTCGCTTGCCTCCCACCCGATCCACTCTTCCTCCCAGCGGTTCCTGGTCCCTTCGGCTCCTCTCTGACCTCTGCACCCGCCGAGTTTGCCCGTTTCTGCGAGCTACCGTGGCTGCAGTTCCGCCCGTGGAATTCCATCGAGCGAAGGATCGACAGGCGGGGCTGCCTTCGTTATTCCTCGGCGATCCAGGATATTTACATTCCGCTCTGCAGACGGAGACGGAGGGGGCTCCGTGCGGTGGCTGTTGCATCGATGGGAATAATCGCGGTGTTATTGCTGGTTGCTAGAGTGTCTGTGACAGCGAGTGTTCTTATCCATCAATCATAGCTTGACTTGTACGTTCATCGATTACTACCTATTGTTACATGAGATACGTGTTATGTATCTGTATCTTTAATATAAAGCAGATTTATATGTTTGTGAGTTTGTCTGTCGCCTAAAAACCGGGGAAGATCCCGAACCCGGAAATTCAAAAAATTCTGAAATTTTGTGAATATGTAGGGGATATCCTCCTGATTACAACGCAATTTTTGTTTGCTGCCCAAGTTCACTCGAAGGGGAGGAAATTAATCCCTGAAAATTCGGCTAATTTCCGATTTTGTGTTACCTATAACTCGCGACTGCAAGAGATAGAAAAAAGTTTCAAGACAAGAGTGACTTCTTTTAATTTTCTCTATCATTTGATAAAAAAAAAGTATTTACAGTTCACGAGCTATAACAAAAAATCGGAAAATAACTGGATTTTTCGGAGTCAATTACACCTCCTTAGAGTGAATTTGGGCAGCAAACAAAAAATTCTCTAGATATTCACAAAGTTACAGAATTTTTTTAATTTTTTTAATTTCCCTTCTTAGCTGTTTATGCCTGGCTAATGTGACTATTTTCACAAAAAAGAAAAATATAAAATCATAATCTAAACTTCAGGCGAAGTCGAGTAGTAAAGCTAGCATTTAAATAAACTTTAAAGATAGTTCTCCAACATCTGCCCTCATTTCTTTCCCCCAAAATTCTTACTCCCGAAGCAAAGCCTATAGTTGAAACTCTAAAAGGTCCTCAGACCTCGATTCCTGCGCACCGCGCTGGAACATCGCCCACGCCCAGCACGAAACGGGCGCCGTCCGTGGAGGATGGTCCGCGAGGAGTGGCCTTGTCGCGCACGGGAAGGTGGCCACCGTACATTTGGAAGGCATTAACGCGTCACTCCGAAAATCCGACAGCACCGACGAAACGCCGCTCATTAAAATTCCATCGGGCGTCCCCGGAGGAGCGAACGGGCGTCTCATCGGCATTATGAGTTCCGCGTGTGTGTCACCGCGTCGCGGCGCGGGCTACATCTGTCTCGCGGAGCGGAACAAAGAGCGCCGGCGGCCGTGTCCTCGGGGCGTAAATAGGAAGACGGTGACAGGAAGCTTGTCCAAACAGCGGCGGGTACTTATCAGCGTGTAACGCGGGTGTCGAAATAATTAGACGCGAAGGAAAAGTGTTCCGGCAGTGCGGAGAAGACGAAGAGGTTAACGGTCCCGCCGGCCGCTTTAATACACGCGGCTCCGCGTTAATTAATGCCCGGGCTTTCTTTAATTAAAAGCCTTCCTCCGCAACTCCGCGAGAGGCTCGGCGATACCCTAAACACGCTCGTCTACGTCGACCAGCAATTACGACTCGAACTAATCCCTCCCCTCGCGGCGTCAAAAAACTTGCCGAACAATCCCGCGGAATACACTCAGAATTTTAATCAGCGATTCAGGCGCACCAGAAACGCGGAGGGAAAGAACGCAATATCCCGGGAGCGTGGCCGCGGCAATGCCTCACCGAGAAATCCTCCCCGTGAACCTCGTCGACGTTCATAAGCTACCCTTTATTATCCTTGCAGCGGGAACGGAGCATCCAGCGGAGTCGTTTCACCTGGATTTATCGGCAATATCCGCGGTGTTCCGAAGGAACCACCGAACTCTAGCCGCCGCGACACCTAACCCCCGTGAACCTGTCCTACTGCCTGGCCAGGCTTCCCCTTTCGACCAAGGTGGGTACAAAGGATGAGCCACGGTGACGTCGGCACCGTTTAATTTCGACGCACTCCGACCGTTAAAGAGGAGCTTCGAGGACACGGCGGCATATTTCTGCGCGGAATTGCGGGCTTAAGGCCTCGGGGACTGGCCCTCCCCGTCGCTCCTCGCATATCAAACACCTTCAGCTTCCTCCTGCTTATTTGGTAGCCATCTTTCCAGCCTCTGCGTCTTTGGCCGGAGCGTTGCTTCGGGGAGGGTAGCTAGCCTCCTCTCCCCTTTGTCTCGGCCCCTCCGAGGAGGATTACCCGATATTACGTGGGTTTGACGGCTCGCCTCAAGTGGAGGCTCGTAAAATAAACGGGCGCGCTGCTGGTAAGCAGAAGCTGGTATCATCGAGCAGATGGCCCCTGGGGGTGGGTGCGACCACGGCGAAGGATACCGAGGATCTCTGGGCCTCGCGAGAGGCGCGAACTCGCCCCCAGTTTCCCTCGGCATTATAAGATTATTAAGGCGCGCGCCGGGGGCGATACTCCTCGAGGGAGGGCGCCCGATCCTCCCTCAGGGGCTTCCACGCGTATCATTGTTTCTCTGCCGTGCTGACTGGTTAACGGCTGGGAAATATTGCGACGGCGGACCGGGCGTAAAAATATTTTAACGTAATGGAGGTGTCTCGATAGGGGCGGCCGCGTTCCTGGGGACGCTTCCGCGGCCGCATAACCGTTCCGGGGGCGAGCGCGCGGCCGCAATATCGCGGGCAATGAGATGCGTAAGCGGGGAAATTCTGGGAAATTCTGGGAGCTGGAGGCGAGGTTGGCGAGGGTTCCACGCGGTGACCGGTGCTGGGTGGGAGCGTCGCTATCTCTGATTCATCTTTAGGTGTCATCCGCTTTGTAGAAGGACTCTTAAAAGGGTACTCTAGGCGTAGGTTTATTTTTTTTAATCAATTTTTGTGGAAGTGGTGCACTTTTTAAGAAATGAGTCGATTCTTTGCTCTAAAAATGAGCATCAAATTGTTTGTAAAAAAAGTTTACATTCCATCAAAAAACGGCTACGTACTTCCAAAGCCAATTGTATATAGATTATAAATTTTTTTTAGTTTTGGTTCCAGGACTCATACATGCTGAAAAATCCGTCTTCCCGTGGCGGCGTTTTCAAAAAAGCTTTTTTCGACGACGGGCTCTGTCGCCGCCATTTTGCATGAAAATGGCAATAAAAAAAATTGTTTTTCGTACTTCAATATGTGTTAAATAAACCCTCTGAAAAGAAATTCTATTCCGTTTGTCAAACTCACAAAATAAATTGTCAAATTTAGGTCTTCTTTTTCTGCCTCTAGAGTGGTGTTACCCCTTAACTAGGATATATCGCGTTTAAATTTTAAATAGGAAATATAGTGACAGTCAAAGAAATCCCATCACCTCTGTCAATCAGTAGAGTCCTCTGCAGCTCTTCGCAATTTAACCTTCCTTTCGACCAGCTGCAGTAGTTGAACGAACAATGGGGCACCGATACAGGGTGGTTGATTAGCGATCGATCCGCGTGCAGGTGAAACATCAGTCCGCTCCATTTCCGCCCGCCAGTAATCGCGAGCAAAGCATTTGTAATTACTCCGGGCCGAACATTAGGCCCACGGGGGCAGAAAGCGATGATGAAGTGGCAGATAAACGGGTCGGTTGGGAAAGAAAATATTCACGGGAATAGGTCCGCGGACGCGTACAGGCGGCCTGGAATGCTGCCTCGCTCTGTTTCGCTCCCTAAACGGAACGACGGGGCGCGGAATTGGAGCGCGTCGTGTCCACGAGGCAAGGCTATTGGGAAGAGCCGGTCGGCGATGTACAAAAGGGGCTTTGATGAGAGGATTAATTCTCGTTCAGGAACCGAGCGGGGGCCACCTCCTCGTCAAGAGCCCGGCAGAAAAATAATTACAACCGGAAGAGGGGGGCGTGGTCGGCAGACGCTGGAGACACTTGTGTCTAGCGATGCACTCAAGAAGCTTCTAAATTCTAACGTGTTGCGCAAGTCTCGTAACATTTAACCGTTAACGCTTCGAGTATTCTTCAAAACCAGAGGATCTACAAAATCTTAGTATCATCTTATACCTAAGGGATTTCGAAAATGTTCAAGTCAGAGATTCGATTGACCTCTACTACTCGCGCTCCAGTAATGCACCCTCGAGAGGCTTCATTACACCGATCACATAGCTCCGAAGCGTTCCGCCTGGGAGTAAATTCTCGCGGCGCCTTCCTGCCACGCGACGACCAAGGAAATTCGAAGATGGATCGCCTCCGCGGTCGACTATCAGAGCTAAAGCGGGATTAAGCTTGCGAACTTTTACGGAAATTCATTTCGCGAGGGGGTTTTAATATCCCGCGAAACTTTTTAATGAAAGATAGAGCCCCGCGGACGAAAGCGTGAATTAATTCATAGTCCCTGCTGCTTCGAATGCCCCGGCATTCGATGCCACCGCGAGATAAGAGGGGAACCGTGAGACGAGCGCCTTCTTCGGGTGTATCTACGGCTGATCAGGAGGCAGGCCGGGTTAGACAACTTCCTCGAAGGGCAACGCGTTCCTGCGCGCCTCAAGATCGTAAAATTTAGGCGTAATCGTAAAAAGCCGTGGAATCCTGGTCGCTGATTTATGTATCCGGCTATGGGGCACGGTTGATCGGGCGGGGGAGTGTCATTTCGATATTGGAATCGGGAAGAAGGGGCCTTTGGGAGCTAATTTTTAGGGTCACGGTGATCCCGGGGACGAGAGGGTTAGAGATTGCTGTTCGGTAATCAATTCTGGTATCGAGTTAGGCTCCTCTTTAATCTTCAAGCTTTGCCGGGAATGTCGTAATGGATGGGTGTCCCAGAAGTTATACAGCAATGAATAAATGAGGAGCCCGATCGACATTTAATGGAGAGAGTGACTTACGATTGCACTCTGTTTTCCCTCCAAACATCATCAAACACGCGCCCTCTTCTTCAGACCCCTCTGGTCCGCGATAAAGAACCTCCAAGAGTCTATACAGGGAAGGGGATCAGTGGTCCAAGGAGCAGAGAAGCGCAAGCACAGCGAAGGGTTAATCTCCTCGGTCTGATAATCATTCTCACCGAGCGATCTAAAGTCCAGTCATCTCTGGACGGGCGCGGACCTAGTCGCGGGCCGCAGAGCGATAGAGAGAGGAACAACGGGGTACAGCTCGGAATACGTGGACCAGTCACATTTGTCACCGTGCTGAGACGTTGTGGCGAGCTGATATAAATAGGCGCACCGCTGACAAACGACCGGTTCTTACGGGAAAATAAGCAAACACGGCACCAACCACGCGGGGATAGGGTGTAGTAGGTGTCCGTCGAGTTGCCTAGGGTCACCTCCGTGGGACAGCGGAGTCCGTCTGAAACGAAACGCGGATGCACTGGGAACGAGCAGCCCTCGAGGATTTGTCCCTAAAGGGTGCGAGGAATCTAATGAAATACACTTGGGGTCCACTCGACTGCTATGCAGGGGCCCAAAATCGATTGTCCACCTTTGGTATGCTTACATCTACCATAGTACCTCAAGAACCCAGTTCCTGATCACTTAAGATGCAAAGGGAGCAGTGTCTGATCAACCTAAAACTTTTTACTATGAGCTATCAAATATTTGCGTATAAATTTAAAAATACTTCATAATTGTTTAATATTTTTTTGGAATAAATTTGTAGCGTGAGAAACTTATTATTTGTTATTTATATACTAAACTGATTAGGAATTGGGTTCTGATCAGGAACTGGGTCCTTCACGGTAGGTACACTTGGAATATTTTCACAAACCACCTACAGCGTTTTAATTAGATATTCAAAACGCTTCATGGACTATCTGATGTCGCTAAAGTAAATCGAAGGGAGGGCACCGTTTACAGGAAAGGAAGCTACGTATCGTTTCTAGTCCTCGCTGACTTGGAGATCTCACTAGATTCCTTCCACCCACCATTTCGCGCGTATTTTTACCGGTCTGGCGACGCGGCGAGGAACGAAACGAGTCACGATGCAGTAGAGGGAGGAAGGGAATGCCACCGACGCGAGATATATCTGTACGGACGCGTCTATATTTACATGGCGAGCGACGCGATCGAGACGAGAGCCAGCGGCTCGCATCATCGACCGATGAAAAATCCCGCGTTTCCTGATGAAAGGCGATATTTATGCGCGCCCCCCGCGCGACTATACCGATCCTGTTACGCGAGACGCCGTCCCCTGTCGTCTGCTTGGCAATTTTACGATCGCACGGACCTGCACGGCTTTCGGGACGGATCGATACAGACGCGCATACCTTTACGATGATTTTGTGGGCCACGGGAGATCGAGGCCGGGCATTTTGCGGTAAAACGAGCGGAAGAATCTCGACTCGCCCCGGGGGTACCGCTAAAAGGCTCTCCGGAGATTCTGACTCCGTAAACTTTCCGCTCGCCTTCTGTTCTTAGAAATTCTGCGCTGTGCACAGCAAAAGTGTGATCACCGATCCTCCGCGAGATGAAAGCAAATATTTCCTCTGAGATCCAAAAGAGATCCACCCTCGTTTCAAGCTAAAGAATCACGTTTATCTTCGAGCGTCTTACTCCGCGTTCCATCGTCAATGGCAACGTCCAACGGTAGATATGCAAATGGGCAACGATCGGCGCCCGTTGGATTCAGGGAGGCGAGCAGAACGAGCCAGTGATTGGAAAGGGCTTTTATATTACTTGGAATGTAACCAATTCCACGGTCAAACGAAGACGAAGGGTAGCGGCGGTCGGCGCAAATGAAGCCGGCGAAATTTAATTCCGGCGTCGGTGCGCCATTGTTGAAACGCTGCCAGCGCGTAGATCAGGGAAATGTGACGTCCGCCTCGCCTCGCCGTGACCTACATGCATTCCGACTTTATTGAGGCATTTCGTTTCGCCGGTCGCGTTTCGCCACTTTCGAAACTGGATGATCCTCCTTCGCCCCGTTGTTCGAGCGCCGGCTTAGCTTCTTGCAGCGCGGTGTAATTCCGTAGCTACGACGAGGACACGCCGGGAAAAAGGTCGATGCACCTCGATCTTAGATCACGCGCTCCTCCTTTTTCGAGCGCTCGAATTATTTCACTGGTGCCTCGTGTACGTCATAAAGAGAGACATACTGCTCGAGTTACAGAGAACCAGCGTCTCGTGTTCGTTTTTCCGACGAGTGACGGGCATCGTAACATTAAGCGGAGAAGTAGTGTTGTTTAGTGTATCGAGTGTTCCAAGACGGGGATACTATAGCTCCAGCTATTTTACGCGTGGGTAAATCAGGTCTGTCAAACTATAAGAGATTCAAGAGGGGCACATCAGGATCTTTGGCACAGCATGGTAACAGTTCTTGAAGAGATGCAGTGACTCAACCATCGGTAGATAAGGTAAAAGGCCCAAATTTCGTCCCCCATTTGTATTTGATCCTGTAGACGGTGTATAAAACGTTAGAATTAGCTGGCACTTGGCATGAATTTTCTTTGAACCTTTCTCTATGTATCCACGAATCGCAAAATGTAATTATGTCATGTCAATACGAGATATTAAACAGAATGTGAGATCTGAAAAAAGTGTTCTTAATATCGCCCCCAAAGAAAATGTTTGTAAAACAGCAAATAAATTGAAAAATTAATTTTTGTATTCATACAAGTTATTATACAGTTGATGTGTGCAAGCAGTCACGGCAAATGAACTTGTTCTTTTCGCATGGACTCCTTATTCCACTGTTTTGGTTTCGGCATCTAGAAAACATTAAATATTTCTACTAAAATTGCTTGAAAACCGGTAAAAGATAGTTCACTCCTGTAACTGCTCATGTTTCAGTCCATTTTCTTTCAAATAACAAATATTTATAAAATCGTTCTTAATTCCCTGTAGAGTTCCAGGGACGAAATTAGGAATTCGTGTAGTTTCAATATGGTAATCGCTCTAACAGACCACGCAAGTGATGGCCATCAAAGTTATAACATATAAGAAACTACAAGATCTGCCCGAAAAAGTGGTACAACTTCGAACTCGAAATCATACTGAAGTCTATAAAAATTCACCGTGCTCGAAAATCTTCTTCTCCTTCGCAAACGCACAAAGACCTATTAGGGTGAATGTATCAGTAAATGAACACGTACCAGTGAATGGACATTTTATATTAAAATGAGTAAAATAAGTTATTAAAACAAGCTACTAATTAATTACAGACTTTTTTTAATTTCTTGCTTCATATCCAAACAATTTTCGCAGCACGTGGAATCAATCGCGCTGCGAACATAATTTTATAATAGTGTTCATTCATTAGCCTTAAGTGTTCATTTATTGGTGCGTTTACCCTACTTGCAATTCTGTCCGAATACTGTTACCACCAGACGACACTGAAAATGCAACCATAGGAATCGAGAAATGCAAGGGACAGAATTTGAGCCCTTTACTCTGCGATTATCAGTAAGTTGCACTGGCAAGAGTTATCTAATAACGGATCGCTTTCGCCAATAATTTCCAGGGTGGAGGCAGCAGTGGACCATAAATAACAGCGATTTTCCGCCCCTTGCCGAGCCATTTCCCAGCTTCTGCCAATTAAATTCGCCAGCTTGAAGGGTCACGGTGCGCCGTGGACTCGTCGCGCGGAAATCGGCCGTAAGAAGAGGCAGCCGTGGAGGACGAGGCACCGGGGGTGGAAAAAAATGGAGACGCGCAAGGAGAAAAACGGAAGTGAAACGTTACATCTGGCTTAACCGGCGCGGACGGTAGCTCGGGTTCTATATTTAACGGATTCCTGTCGACGCACGATTTCTATACCGCAGCGATAAATGCCCTGGCCCCGACGACAGATTTACTCCGGCGAAGGGTATTTCCTGATTCCGTCGCAGCCGCGTGCCTCCTCCCTTTCTTTCGTTGCTGCCAGATCGACCGGCAAGATTGCTGCCACGAGGGCACGAGGGGGTTGCCGGGCTTGCTCCTTGGAGAGATCTTAATTGGACCGCTCGCCGTCGGAGCTGGGCTGCCGCTGGGATGCCTTCGTGATCGAAAGTACCGGCAATCTCGCCGATAATCGAGTTGCTTTCGATAATGAAAATCGGCTAGATTGCACTCGACCGTCTGCGTTGTCGAGCGGCGTATCGCGGAAGCGGGGACTGGGTAATAGGCTTATTTTTAGCATTGTGAGCCGCGGGGCTTAGCTGACGCGTTAACGCTGCTTTGTTACAAACTTCCTCCGAAGAATTAGCCGCGTAGTAACAATAGCAAGTGTTCGGTATAAGTTATAAAACCCAAGAAGTATAAATTCCTTGATTAAAAGATCGCTTACGCCTTACGGCATCCCTCAGTAAGTACTCGAAATCGAAAGGAGGGGAAGAATGCCCCAAAAACAGTGGCATTTATCTAACGACTCAGCCCGGGATAGTTTACTCGCTAAGGATACATGGCGCAGCTTCCTAGGTTGGCGCACGAGATATTCTCTAGCTCGGGGTCCGCTCGGCACGTGGATGCGTTTTGTTTTGGTACAAATAGGAACACGGCGCCTTGGCACCCGGAGCGGATTGGCTTGTCAAGTTGCCAGGGTCCCGCGAATACGGGATGCCCCCAGGTTTAGTCACCCGCATTCCTGGAAGCCGCGTTTGCGCGCGCACGCCGCGCGCCCGATGAATTATTGCGCCGATTTAGAAAGGCTCCGTCGGGGCCCTGGAGCACGGCGCGCCACTTCCTCGCCACCTTCATCGCGCGGATGGACGCGCTCTCCGACGAATGCCCTGACGCGCTGAAATTCGTCTCAAAGGGTGAGCCTCTGCGCGAAAGTCCGGAGGAGTTACTTTGCGCCGAATTCCGCGCCACTGAAATTCCTAACGGGGAAATTTCAAACCCCCCTCTGGACCACCTTCCCCCTCTCTCTTTGTCCTTTTGCATTTCAGCCCGACCACCTCCTCGCCTCGGTTCTTCCGCGAGCAATTCCACCGGCGATCATAACCGAGGATTATGACCCGGGCGAGTCTGGAGGGCGTAATTATTTCTGGCTGATTCGATTGTGCGCGAACAATCGTCTTTGATCGCGGCGATCATGCAAATCTGACGGGTAACGGGGCGCGTAAACGTCACGCTCGGGCGTCCCGCGTCGGGCCTCATTGAATATTCGACATCTCGATCCGGCGAATCATTCCGATGATTTCGAATTGTCTACCGTGGTTAGCCTTAACGTTTCAACTAAGCGATACACGTTTCGATTACCATGTGTAATACGACAGCGTGACTGGAAACAGACGTCAATGCCGGGCGGAGAAAAATCCGCGAGTCATTCCCGCGGCGAGATCGCCTGGCTCCGATGGAAGTCGAGCTCCACGGCTAAAGAATCCAAGTAATAATGGCTTGTAAATAACAGACCTCTCGGGTCCTTGTCGTTGGAAAGCCCGGGGGACAAAGTTTTTTAATCAGACGCCGCAATTGGAGCAACTTGGAGTCCCGGAACCAATGTGACTTAGCCACGAATAAAGAGTATCTTGAAAGCTACTTCGCTGACCTATACTTCTCCGATGATTCCACGGTTTAAGATAGCTACACCAGGATCCATACTATAATACTGAAGATTTATTCCAACCTTGGTACACCTTATCGCCACCCAAGAGCGCAGGGAAGTACGCTAGCTGGGGAATTTATGACCCCAGCGAAAAATTCAATTTGCACCGAAAACAGTCCGAAAGAGGCACGATAATCGCCAACACACTTTCCCCGATTAGAATCTCCTCGGGGCGAATTAAGGCCCACCCCCTCGCGCGCGCGTGGGCTTGAAAGCTTATCGCGCGGCAATCCGCCTCGGTCCAAACTCCATCAAAACTTTTTCCTCGCGCCCGCGCAGCCTCGAAATGGAAATGGACGCGCGAGATTTACTCGTCGGACGAGGGTGTACGTGGGATCGTGACCGGTAGGAAGTGGCCGCCTTCAGAAACTTCGACTAACGTTGATCTACGTGCTGGAAAGATAATGCATAATACATTTCTGAAACGGAGAGCGGGCCGGTGGTGTCGGCTTCGACGGTGGAGGGGGGCGGTGTACGGTGTAGTCATAAATTTGCAATAATGCAAATGCCTGGTAGCGCTCTCGCGCGCGCGTGCACACTGCCATACACTGGGTAGCCTACTTTACGGCGCCACCGTGGCAAACCCGGTAGTCCGTCTAGAATGCGACGGGATGCACGCTTGGAGGAATCCACGAGTCGGGTCGCCCTCTAAATATTATACCTCTCCGTCCGCGGAATTACGCGCTCAACCTTTCCCCGTCGCTGGGACATGACGAGGCTATTACTCGGGCATTAAAATGTTACTTCGCCCGGGTAGCCTCCGTGGTAATCGACATTTCGGAGCGCAGGGAATAGAGGAAGCTACCTTTCCTCCTTGGTGTCCTCGATATTCACCCACGTGATAGGATCGCTTACTTTGTCGACGCAGTGGACCCTCCATTTATCGTGTTTTCATAGTCTTGGAAACGGTTCCATATCAAAACGACACAGTACAAAACTACACATGCAATTTAGGACACATCAGAATAGTGCACCGAAAGTAGTGCACATACAATTTAGAACACATGAAATTTATAGTGCACATACATTTTAGGACACATGCAACTTAGAACACATACAATTTTGGACACATGCGATTTAGAACACATACAATTTAGGACACATGCGCTTTAGAACACATGTGATTTATAGTGCACATACAATTTAGGACACATGCGATTTAGGACACATTCAATTTAGGACACATGCAGTTTAACGCACATTTTTTTAGTGCACATCAGGATAGCGCACAGCAAGATTTCACGCGCAACCATCTTCTCGTCGCCATCGACTGTTTGACAGCCGACGGTATTAGCATTGGTTGGGGTTAGTGCAGGGCGGGGGGCGCGCGCCCGCTTGCGGGCGCGTAAAGCATGGTAGCGGACCGATGTGGGTACGTGTTAAACTCGGTAATTGTAATTTTGAGTTATGTTTTTTGCGAATATCTCGTAAACCAAAACCAACTACCAAAAAGTTTAAGGGAAAATGTTCAGAATGATGACCTTGACAGCAATGGCGATATTGACCCCATCACGCGATACTTGTAACCGCAGTCACATTTTGGAAATCCCCAAATTCACATCGGTTCACTACCATGCATTACGCGCCCGCAAGCGGGCGCGCGCCCCCCGCCCTGAACTAACCCCAACCAATGCTAATACCGTCGGCTGTCAAACAGTCGATGGCGACGAGAAGATGGTTGCGCGTGAAATCTTGCTGTGCACTATCCTGATGTGCACTAAAAAAATGTGCGTTAAACTGCATGTGTCCTAAATTGAATGTGTCCTAAATCGCATGTGTCCTAAATTGTATGTGCACTATAAATCACATGTGTTGTAAATCGCATGTGTCCTAAATTGTATGTGTCCTAAGTCGCATGTGTCCTAAATTGTATATGTCCTAAGTCGCATGTGTCCTAAATTGTATGTGCACTATAAATTTCATGTGTTCTAAATTGTATGTGCACTACTTTCTGTGCACTATTCTGATGTGTCCTAAATTGCACGTGTAGTTTTGTACTGTGTAGTTTTGATATGGAGCCCTTGGAAACTTGCTTGTCAATATGGGGTCATCTAGCTTGCTACATACTACGACTGTTTTTTTTTTTTTTAAGGAACGAGGATATTCTGTATATATCGATGCCTTAGTGCAGAAATATTGCACGTCCCTTTTTGAGAAATTTGAATTTTTATATGCAACAAGTAGTTGTTGACTGTTTCTTTATGTTGTATAAAAATCACATTTATATCTACTTCGTGAATTTGTCAAAAATATTTTTGTTCATTTTGTGTCTCTGAATCCATTGCACGGTTTTGTGCACTAACAAGGGAAGATCCCGAACCCGGAAATTAAAAAAAAATCTGAAACTTTGTGAATATGTAGGGAATTTCTTCCTAATTACAATGCAATTTGTTTGCTGTCCAAATTCACTCTAAGGTGGTGAAATTAACCCCTGAAAGTCAGCTATTTACCAATTTTATTTTGTAATTCGTAATCAAAAAGTTTCAAGATAAAAGTTACTTCTTTTAATGACGACAATAATTTGGTAGCTTACTGTTCTTACAGTTCGCGAAATATAACACAAAATCGGAAAATACCCAGAATTCAAGGGGTCAATTTCACCCCCTCAGAGTGAATTTGGGCAGCAAACAAAAATTGCGTTGAAATCAGTAGAAAATACTCTACATATTCACGAAAAAAGTTTTTCCTCAATTTAGGAATTTTTGAATTTCCGGGTTCGGGATCTTTCCTTGTAAGTCATCGATATATTCGATGTTTAATATACTCTACATATTCACGAAGAAAATTTTTCCTCAATTCAGAAATTTTTGAATTTCCGGGTTCGGGATCTTTCCTTGTAAGTCATCGATATGTTCGATGTTTAATATAAAAGCTTATTCCAGAACGGTTGTACGGATCCTCCAAACAATAGTCAATTCGCCTCCGACTGGAAGATATATCCGGCTTGTATTCCGTTTAGGATCGCGTAAAAGCTTGTCGGTTATTATAATTCCAACACGCCTCGGAATCGATGCCCGATCGTGAGACCGCGTACTTTACGAGCCTTTCTATGAGCGACTTTACGATCCACGAAGGTTCCCTCCCTTTCGTGGACGCGCGACTGTACGAGGCGTGCGTCATGCAGCTCGCAGTCGGTCTTCCGGTCGATCCACGTGCCATTAACCGCGCGAGATGCTACGTGGAAGCGCTTCCCATTCTTTCCTCGACTTTTCTTGCTGACCCATCGTCGATGGCGGTTTAATGGCAACGAGGACACGACAGACGCGAGGAGAGCTTCATCGAGGGGGTGGGCACCCTTGCGAGAGATGAGTCACGACGAATCCGAGATTTATGCGCGCCTCCTTCGCGAGCAAACGAATTTCCCTTATTCCTCTTTCTCCGTAGGGCGACCTACTATCGCGAGAGGGGGAGGCCTCCAATGTCAACGAAGAGGCAAGAAGCAACCCCCGTCAAACACCCCAAGGCATCGGCGAAGAATCGTGGCGAGAAGCGTTCTAGAATCGAGGGAATCCCGCTACGTTGCCCCGAATTAGCTACGATAACGTCGTTTGCCCCGGCGAATCTTAGCCTCGCAATTCGAGCGAAGGGAGAAGGCTAATTTCTCCCTCATCGTGGCCAGAATTGATACTTGATGCGGCGGGATTAACCAATTCCGCGTTCCCAAGGGCGGCTTTCTTGGCTAATCGAGGATGGAAGTCTTCGTTCTTACAGGGGAGTGATTTGGGAGGAAAGAATTTCGAGATCTGCCTTTGGAGGATGGAGTTCGTCGAAGAACGGGGTGAAGGAACCAACTGATGAAGTTATTCGACGGTCAGAGGAATGTCGTTTTTACTCCAGCGCGTCTGACCCCTAATGAAACCGGAAGGTGGTTTACCTTACCATAAAGGAGGGCGTCAAAGCGAGACCGTGGCCCCCAGGAATGGCGGTGGCTGGGCTCCTTCGATAGAGCCTTAAAGAAAAACAGACCGCGGCCAGATGCCGCTAAATTGCCACTCGAAGTCGTCCCTGGGCGGCCGTGCAACGGAAACGGCCGAATTGGGGGGGACAAATTTAATTTGGCCGACGGGGGAGATGGTCGCGATGTTAGGACCTCGAACGGTGCACCCGCACCTGTTTCCTTCCACGGCACGTATCCACTTTGGGCGTTTTCGCTTTTGGAAGCGGCGGCGGTAATTTTCGAAGATTCCGCGACGGAATGGAACGGCGGGCAATCGAAACATTCTTCTACTTAGGGAGGGAGATTATTGGAAAGGTCTTATACGAAGGGGCTATCCGAAATGACGTCTAATTTTCGGAGATCCGAGATGAAATGGAATTTCATCGTATTGTGTACAGCGATTGCAAATTTATCGACTTTTTCAATTACGGTAAAATTTTCAATCGAAACCGGTATACCGTTAATTAACCGGTATTTTTTTTAGGTATTAAATGACGTAAAGTATAAGAGTAAACATTAGAAAAACTTTTTTTGAACTCTAATCGAACATTATAAAAAAATATGCAAGTGAAACTATTCTGAACATACCTAAAATATAAAATCATATAAAACAAAATAGATATATTTGTATAACTGTCGACAATACTTATTAATATGGTTCTTCGCCAGGAAAACAATGAAAAGAATCTTACCTTACATACATAATTAAATATTTTTTATTTAATCCGGTTTACCGGCATTGCAATCCCCAATTGTGTAAACTGTAAAGAGTACAATGGTTGGCCATTTAAGTAGGAGTGTCAAATAATTAGTGAATAATAAATATAAATTTAGTAAATTTGAAATGAAATTCAATATAATTATGTACGAAAAATCCCTAATAATCTAAAAATACGGAATATATAAAAAAGAAATCAAAAATATATAAAATATACAAAAAATGTGTTTCCATATCATAAGTACTTACATATCATAAATACATTAAACTATTCGCAAACTTACAACCTATTCTTATTTTTTTTTCATTGAATCGCTGCAATTTTCAAGCTTCAAAGCCGACTCATCCTATTTGTTTTAACATATAATCACAGCATACAATGAGTGGAGAAATATTCATTTCATCCGATGCAAGAAAGTACAAAGAATATGAATACGTTCATTAAAAAAAAGACATAAAATAGGTATTTCTTTATATTCTTTTATTTCTCAAAATAGGGCCAATCACTGTCAGCTGGCCAACCATTGTATTCTTTACTCCTACAGTCGAAGCCACTATTCTTTCTATTTGGGAGACGATGCTTGTAATTCCTATCGGAGGAATTAAATCATTTTCCATTGCTAAATGCAATTGAATACGCGAGTGGTATCCACTCCACTACACGAATCCCACTACTTAATGAATGAATAAAATGCAACTCTCTATACTGACTCTATCTCCTTTCATCCAACCACCACGCACTTTCTCGAGAACCTGCCTCCCGTTCTCGTAATTCCCCATTAACCAGCGACAACGCGCTCGCGAACGGGACTCGTCATCGGCTCGTTGCACGCGCCCATAAACTCGCCACTCGACCAGCCAATACGAATTTTCATAAGCAAACCACGGCGCGCAGTGGAGCGTTTCCCGGAACCATTATCCAGCGCAAAGTCGCTCGCTCGCAGCCGATTCGCCCATTACAAATTCAAAGGTAATTGCGCGCGAGCCATAAATACGCGGGACGGTAGATCCTAACTAGCAGCGGCGAACAAATGATAACGAAAATTCCATTACGCGGCGGCTGCGGAGGAGGGAGCTTCTTGGAGGGCGACGATCGGGTTGAAAAGCTGCTTCTCTCTCCGCTAGCCCATCATGGAGGGCGAAGCACGAGCAAAAGGGCAGGCTGGAGGACGAGGTGGGGCGCGAGACCGCGAGCTAAAGGCCGCTAACGAGGCCTCCGGGCGATTAACATCGGCATTTTAACTACGCCGGGCCCTCGTTGATTTAACGGGGCCCCGTCCACTCCTACGCGTAATCGCGCGCGTCCCCGAGTAACGAAGATCCGTGGCCTCGTCGAGAGCGCTTACCCTCTCCCCTGATTATCGGCTGTGGATCGGTACCGACCACGTGCAGGGCCCAAGGGGGACGTGGAAATTTGGGCACGGCCCGTATCGGGGAAAGATCGATCGATATTAGATAAAACGGATCCCGGGGAATTGAATGCGTTTGTTAGCGTTAATGCGATCCGCGCGTTACACGACACGAGCCTCGTCGGGACGTGGGCTGGAATTGGGACACGTGGAACACGGCTGCAACCGCCACACGAGTTTCTAATAAGCAGAGAGATGCTTGGGTAGCTTGTAGTCCCTGGTCCAAATGGGCTTCGAGAAGGTTGTGCCATTGGTACCGTTTTAGCTGTCACTATCTTAAAAGGGAATCCTATTTTATCATAAAATACACCAATTTCAGGCTACATACCTAGGGTGGATGTACCAGTAAATGAACACGTACCAGTGAATGAACATTTTCTATTAAAATGAGTGAAATAAGTTATTAAAGCAAGCAACTAATTAATTAGAGACTTCTTTTCATTTCTTGCTTCATATCCAAAGAATTTTTGCAGCACGTGGAATCATTCGCGCTGCAAACATAATTTTATAATAGTGTTCATTCAATAGCCTTAACTGTTCATTTACTGGTGCGTTTACCCTATGCATAAAATAAAACGCCGTTTCATTTTTCTGTTTCAAATTACCTGGTAGATAAGTTTCATGCACACCAACGACCATGCATAATTACTATATTTATGGTTAAAAATTAATAAAAAAAAACCTGCACCATCCTCAAAGATGCATCAAAACATGCGTCAAATTTCAGATGAATCGAATCGCTGGTTTATTAAAAAAAAAAATCCCCAATTTTGCTATGTTTTTAATCCAAAAAATAGGATTCCCCCGTTAACCCTCGGTTGTCGCACCTATTTTTTCGAACATACCTACCCAGTTGTCACACTGAGAAGCCAATTTTCAATCGGTTGCTGTTTAAAAATTATCCGTTAAATTTCGTCGCAAAAATTCTGAGACGAAGTTTGAACATCGCAGAATATATGTCCATCGTTGAAAATTAAGATTTAAAGTATCACCGTGTTTAAAACAGTAGTGCGATTTTCAATGACGCTTCAAAGATTTTACCTCAAAGTCAAATTGTGGGTGATTCTGACCCAGTGTGACAACCGAGAGTTAATCTATTATTTAATCAAGTTTGCCAAGTACTTGGAACAAGTTGAATGCACTCCAAATTAATAATAATACATGAGAAAGGAGAATTTTCCCCTTTCTTCCTCTTGTTTCTTTACATTTAAACGCGCGGAAGACAGACACCGCGATGTTTCAATGGCTCCAGACGCGCGTACTTGTTTCCCCTGCTTGTGTATTTAATAAAATATCAGGCTCGCCTGCTTATACATATGGCCCTCTGGCTCGCCGCTGATAGAATAACAGAAACGCGTGTTTGCTTTCGCAACAGAACTTCCCCGGGGCCGTGATTTTCCTTGTAATCCGCGAGCGAACGCGATTCCGAGCGTGTCGGAATACTCCCTCGGTGACGATCCGATGTAGCCACCGATCGGACAACATTTCCCTGGGATTCCCCGGCGACATCCCCTTCGCGCTCTAACTCGCGAGTACAGTGAGCCGGCAAACACCACTGTATGCGCAATAAATTGCTGTCAAATTAGTCACTCGAGAAAAGGAAACCGAGCAAATCATACTCCAAGCATTATCCCGTCTACACTTTTGTTTATACCCATTGCTTCTGCATCCCTAGCGTCATTAAGTAGTCATACAGTTTATACTGCGGCCTCGCCTTTACTCTAATCTGTACTACATCATTTACTTTTATTTTATTCTGTCACGTTTAAAGGGTAATAAAGTTGAAATAATAAAAAATAATAATAATTAAACCAGTGAACACAAAAATACAGACCCCACCACTAGATCATTTACTTTTATTTTTTTCTGTCACGTCTAAAGGGTAATAAAGTTGAAATAATAAAAAATAATAATAATTAAACCAGTGAACACAAAAATACAGAACCCACCACTAGATCATTTACTTTTATTTTTTCTGTCACGTTTAAAGGGTAATAAAGTTGAAATAATAAAAAATAATAATAATTAAACCAGTGAACACAAAAATACAGAACCCACCACTAGATCATTTACTTTTATTTTTTCTGTCACGTTTAAAGGGTAATAAAGTTGAAATAATAAAAAATAATAATAATTAAACCAGTGAACACAAAAATACAGAACCCACCACTAGATCATTTACTTTTATTTTTTCTGTCACGTTTAAAGGGTAATAAAGTTGAAATAATAAAAAATAATAATAATTAAACCAGTGAACACAAAAATACAGAACCCACCACTAGATCATTTCCTTTTATTTTTTTGTCACGTTTAAAGGGTAATAAAGTTGAAATAATAAAAAATAATAATAACTAAACCAGTGAACACAAAAATACAGAACCCACCATCACACAATTAACACACTGATAAGAATCTCTAAAAATACAGACCGCTATCTCGAGTTTCCTCTTCCTGTTGTTCATTCACAGCCAACAGCACGCAGCCGCGCGCGATTCGCAGTAGAATAACCCGAGGTTTATCGCTTCCTGCCGCAATTGTCGCGCGGCCGTAGCGCCTTGTGAGGATTAACGATACTTTTATTGGCCCTGTTACCGGCTAATTGCGCCGGTTCGCCTACACCGCGCACGTAGCTGGCCCCAGCGCCTGTTCGGCTCGTAGATTCATCCCGCAGCCTATTCCTCCGTCGTTTCGCGCAGTTTTCTGGGCTATCGTGGCCGATTAGCCGCTTTGGCGGGCCCGAAGACGGTGCCCCGTCGGCCTGCGCACGCAGGCTCGTCTATTAAGCGACATTAGAGGCACGGCGAACCGGTTCCCCGTTGGCGAGGCGGGCTTTGTTTACGGGGCCCACCAGGCCCGTTTGTCGCGGCGCTACCGCGGTTGAATTTATATAAATGGGACCCGCTGCTCCCAGGGACGGCCACGTTTCTAAACACCAGGCCGCGGGGGCTTTAATCAAGGATAACAGCTGTAACGGCGTAATCAGCGACGATCGAGAGAGGAAGAGGGAAAGAGAGAGGTGGTGCTGCGAGAGCCCGACTATTAATATCCATTTGGAACTCGGCTTTTCTCTTTCTCTCGATCGCCGGCCTCTCCCTCAGCCTTTTTCCACGCTTCTCCCCCGTTTCGTTGCACGATCCTCCGTCTCTTTCCTCCCCTCGACGCGTCTCTGTTACGCTCTGGCACGCAGTAAAATTGAACGAGGGGAGCCGGGGTGGACGCGAGGGTGCCTAGGATCGAGGCGCAGGGCGATGTGTGGCAGCGCACGGCCAACGACGCCCCGGTGCCTCGGAACAGAGAAAAGGGGTTGCGAATCGATCCGAAAATACCGAACCGGAAATTGCCGCGCCGAATGCGTGACGGTGCGCGGCTACTTTCGACTTCATCTCCCTGGATCCACCGGGATTTTCGGAGCTGCCGGGGATTCGAGTGGCCCGCTGTGACTGTTGAACGTCCAGCTGGAATCGATAGGGAGATGAGGACATAGTCATTGGGAGGAAAATCGGGTGTTTGTTGTTGGGGCAGTGCATTCCTTTGAGGTCGATTCGAGGGGTGGCGATTGAATTTTCCAGGCCGCAATTTGTCGATCGAAACCAGGCTGCAGTTCGTGGTATTCCCAGGTTTAGCGTTGCCGTATGAGGAAGGAAACTACTTAGACGCCACTTGTTTTCAGGAATTACTTGACTACTCCGAGTAGGATTGCGAGGTGACGCTGGAAACCTGTTCACATTTGCTCAGCGCTGCCCGAGAGGAAGATGACTATGGGTTGTTGACAGACGCCGGGGTATTAGAGGAGCGTAATGGGCCTGCGCGTCGCTCACCACCCTTTCGATGATAAAAAGAATCGGCCTGGGAACTCAACGGACGCACGTGCTACTTAGAACACCGATGGTAGTGATGGCGCTCTTCTATTTTCATCTGCCGGTTATCAGAGAATATTCGAGAGGAGGCTTTCTGCTCGGAGAAGCAATATAACGTTCCTTAGATACAGCGCGGATAGCAATTTACCGGGACCCGATGAAGAATACAGCCGCCCCTCGGCCACGTCGGAATCCAAAGAACGCCGGTGAAGATGCAGGGCTTTAGAAATTATTATGTCACGCCATAAACTGCATCCACCCGTCCTATTTCTCAGCTTAATAACCTCTCAGATAAGATTAATTCATTAACAGGTACCCGCTAATAACGCCGGCTTGTAGCCACAATTCACTCGATCCAGCCGAGGAGGATGAAAGCGTGGGCACCAACAACGTCGGCGAGATAAACGTTCCCAGCTACGTTCTGGCGAACCAGAGACGCATTCTCGGCCGAATGGGCCAACCTTTTCAACCCAGAACACCACTCGATCTCTCCACTTGTATTTCCTCTGGATAACCAGTAATTAAACACCGCAAGAAATCCTTCCCCCTATTACGGTCCACCTAAGTGCACTTTTATGGAACCGGGAACTAATGTGCGTCAAAAAACCGAACAGGGCAAAGCAATTAAAAAATTCAAGACTCCGCCAAGCGGGTGGAGCCGCGGAGAAAGTATCGTGACTCGTTTAAATCAACGAGAGTCGCACGGTGGCGGATTTCCGCGAGAAGAATACGCGAATTCGTGACGAGGCGCGGCGGGTACCTGAAATTGGCAGCTTCGGCCAGCGAGGGTGCTAATTTTCGAGGGTCGGCTCCGCGGCCCTGTAATTAATGGGGTTTGTCATCCGAGTAAAAAAGCCCCGTGGGTGTAGCTGAAACGGCAGCGGGCAGCTCGATCGTTGATTGGTATCGGTAATTGGCCTGATTGTCCCGTGGCCCAATTAATTTAATTACGTTTAATTGCGCATCGGGCCGCCGCTCTTCGACCGGAAAGCACAGTTCACCTCCCCCGTTTTTTTCCCGCCTGTTTTCCGCGGAGGAACGGCGAACTGGGGCAAGCCTTCGAAGGTGGCGACGACTGTCGTGGGCGGCGTACGTTCCGATGGGCATACATTGAATTTCGCCGAGCGGCAATAAAATTCGGTCGGATGAAAAGTGCAGGCCTGGGTTCCGGTTTTACGTGGGCACCGGCGACAATCGAGACGCGTCGGCCGCGCTTTACGGCCGGTCTCCGATGCGCCGCGGAGACAAAGGGAGACGAGGGAACGCGACGGAATTATACAAGTTTATGTCGACGGTTAGTTTTGTCGGTCTTGAGACGCGCGGGGTTTATGCAAATCCAGCAGCGTCGCGGGAAAACGCCGTTAAAACGGCGAGTCGCGATATTGCTGCGCGGCAGAGACCTCCCCTTCGACGTAATGCCATGCAAATCTCGGCTAGTTGCGAAAGTTCGTTATAACAAGCTGCCTGGGAAGCGGGGAGGGTGGAGGTGGCGGGGAAAAATTATGCGGTTGTACTCATTGACATCAGTGGTCCTGGAAACTGTCTAGATACTTATTGATCTTTAAAATGAAAACTTTTACAGATGAAACTATAAGATAGAATTTATGAAACCGGTAGATACTATAATGAGAGCATACCGAGTCTGAGTTTCGAGAATTGTTATTTTATAATCAAATTTAAATATTAAAGAATGAGCAAATTATTCTGCAAAATTTAAAACAACGCGACGTAGCTACCTACTGTTTGTACTGAATCACCGCTGTTAATTTAAAATTTAATTGGGAAAGGTTGATGGAGAATATCGTTAGAGATCGCTGGGATAGTATAACAAAGATGATTTTCATTGAAACGATATGGAGATGGTCGGCAGTGTACACGAGAACCGGTCATCGTTCATGCGTAATCCTGTTGACGGAGAAGCACCGAAAGGAGGCTGTTAACGTTAATCCGTGAAAATTCATAATTGCACGTTATACGGTAACGCGGCCGTTTCGCAAGTCCCAACTTGCCTGCGTGCTCACGACCACGGGGCCCGGCGATTGCCCGGGTAATATCGATATCTCGCGATTAAACGATTACGGAGATTGATATCTCAATTGGCGGGTAACGATTTCTGTGTTATTACGGCGGACGGGTGTTTCCGCGTCAGGAAATATCTGCTCGCTCTCTGCCCGGCTGAAATTTCACTTGTCAGCGACCTACGCTTGAATTTACTGGTTTAATGCAAGCACTTCTGCTTCATTTTACAATTCTGTTCCTGCTGATATTCGCTCTATTCAATCTGTTTCCTCCTTTAAAAGTGCTGCTACTACTTTCATTCTAAATCAGTATTCTTAGCTTTAGTTTCGGACAATTCTCTAAATAAAGTAAGTAGTCTTATCGTATGGTTAGGTATACAGCAGCGTACACGCTGAACCTCGCCTTTTGCTCTGTTATAACTACATATATCGGTACTTTATCACAGTACCTGCCTGTAAATATTGGCTATATGTTTGTATATAGGTAAATGCAATAAAGACGTAATAATAATAATATCAAATTCCGTTTCTGTATAACTTTAACATCCACTCTTTAATTTCCTAATTACTAATGGACCACGAATTCAAATTCTCCAAATTTTTATCGATTCCCTATTAAACAAGCCAGAGGACAATGATTCCTTTGAACACCACCCCTTTAACGATCAAACTCCAAATTTCTCTCCATTCCCAAGTAGACACCTAAAGGGGGTTCACTCAGGTGAAAATGAACTACTAGCAATTTTACAGATAAAAATTTGAAAATTTTTATATCCATATTATTTTTTACGCTGAAATAAATTATGTAAGAGTTAATATAGTGACCATTTTTTTCTCCAAAATTTAAAAAAAAAATTTCGAAAAAATTAATCTATTTGTAAAATCCATACCCTTATTTCTGTAGAATTGTATACAAAGACTGCAAAAAAAATTTTAGCTGGAAAATTTCATTTTTGTCCGAGTTATAAAGTTTTTTGTTTTGACGCAGTAACTAAAACGCTCCTGCTTCGTACATAAAAACTTTATAACTCGGACAAAAATGAAGTTTTCGGGCTGAAATTTTTTTTGCAGGCTTTGTATACAATTCTACAGAAATAAGGGTATGGATTTTACAATAGAATAATTTTTTCCAAATTTTAATTTTAAATTTTGAAAAGAAAAAATTGTCACTATATTAACTCTTACATAATTCATTTCAGCGTAAAAAATAATATGGATATAAAAGTTTTCAAATTTTTATCTGTAAAATTACTGGTAGTTCATTTTCACCTGAGTGACCCCCCTTAAATCCTCAAGCTTCCACTCTCTTCTACGGTGTGCCTACTTCCAATGTCTTCCACTCTCGTAGGAAGGATGATTCCAAGTTTCCCGAGTGTACTTCCGTGGAGATCGAGGCACGGGGTTGCAACCCGTTATTAGACGCGCGTGTGCCTGCGAATCTCCCACGAAAATCCGCACCCTCGGCGGCGCGAGCGGCTAACAGAAAATTATCGCGACCGCGTATCGTTCCCGGAGGGCCCCGAAACGCGCCGCGCCGGCCCGCCCCAGACTCACCCCCTCGTGGGCCGACGCTGCCGCATTATGTATACGAGGCTGGCCGGCACACGAGGGGATTCCTCGCGGTATTCGTTACTAATGGGCGTTCTATTTAGCGGCGCCCTCGGCCCTCCAGGGACGTGTCACGCGTCACTGGGCTCCAACGCATCTCCCGCTGTACAATGCTCGACGCTCGTAACGCCGCTGGATGTCAAAGAGCCAAGCACAAGTCAGGGATGCTGCGCGGGCCTCTAGGTATCAATGTTTCGGTGTACGCGAGTCTGTTCCTTCGTGTGCGTGCATCGACCGACCTTCCGGGGGGAGAAAGTTCTGTCCGCTGTCTTGTGGGCTTGACGTGGGGTTCGTTTCAATCGATGCAAAAGTGGAAACGATTGGGGTGAGGCGGGTAATTTTCGGGGACATTAAAAAACTCCGTGGAGACGCGTCGGATAATTGCTTCTTGTGAAATATGGAAGACTTTTGTCAATTTGTAATTTGTAAATTGATGTAAAGTTCTTCGATTGTTTGAGAAACTATGGGAGGGACGTATACCGGTTAATCTTAGGGTACTTTTGTGTTGGAGTTGCGATAAACGATCCGAGCGACGATAAGAGCGAAGTGTCGAAATACATTATATTGTTTTATCATCCGTTATAATAATAATCCTTATATTACTTTGTGGTCTGGCCAGTGTACCCTGTATTCTTCTCTTCTTGAATAATTTTATTCAATAATAATAGCCTATACTAATCTAATTTAAGTCTAGGTTAAGTTTTCGTTGTAGGTTAAGTTGAAAAACAGTCGTGACTGAACTTCACCTGTGCTTGTGTCTTTGTTTACTTTCGTTGCTTGTTTTTTCTTGTTTGCAATAAAGACGCTTAATAATAATAATAATAATAATGGAAGTTTAAGTATGTTGGAGCAACGAGCAGACCTACGTTTTCTAAGCGATGACCAACGATAAAACTCCCGATCGACGATCTTATAATTTCGTTTTTAGCTCCAACATAAACGTACCCTCAGTCGGTGATATTCGAGATGATAAAGTAGCCTATAATTCAGCCGCCTCCTTCAAGGGACAAAACTTCCCCCGATCGTCCACAGAATATTCACGCGGATCTGTATCTGTTAACGGGGGTAGGCGAGCGTTCACGTACGGCCGCGCGAGATTCCATGGGGCGACACTTTTCCCCGGAAAAGGGGATGGCGCACGACGCCGGTGTGCCCCTCGATCAACGTCAATCAGCCGTTAAACAATGACGCGCCGCGCAAAGAGGATTTTATTGTATTGCGGAGAGAGCAAAGTTGGAGGCACAATGCGACCCGCCCCGCAACGCCGTCAAGTCACCCTCGAATATTTTCGCGAGAGAGAAACGCCACCGCGATCGTTTTCTTTCTCCCTTCATCCCCTTTCTTCCCATTTTCACGAACGCGCGCGTCACGAGATGCGCTTTTTTCTTTAATATTTTCATCACGACGATGCGCCAGTGACACGCTGCCCTCGAAGGAGCAGCGCGCAACCCCCGGATTCTTCGAAGGGAACGCGTGAGAATCGAATGTGCGGCAGGAGATACCGTGGCTGGAATTCTGACGAACATTAACTGGGCCCAGAGGCAAGGGCGAGTGAAATATTACGGCGGAGGGGCAGGATTGAGGGATACTGGCGCGGTGGGGTTAAGGGCGCGTTGATACCGCCGTTTAAAGGGGGTGAACAGCCGCGTTTGTTGGAGCGGAATGGATCTTGATACCGGCGACGTGTCGATGCGGCCAACAAAGGCGAACGGTTGTAAGGGCATTAAAACGCGATCCACGCGACGCCGGGACAGTTGTTCTTCTTTTGGGGTGAATTACTGTCGCGATTCATGCACGCGCGGCTCGGATTAAATAGAGGTACACGTTTTATCGCCGAAGAGAGAGCGCGTGGATTTATTTATTATCGGCTTGAAGGATTTCGAAGGACTTCGAAGCTTTCCCATTCGTAACGCGAGATCTAAGTACTTAGATTATGTGTGGGGAATTGTTTACAGACGAGGGTCAGTCGATATTCCAAAGTGGGTAATACTAAATATTCTGTAGCAATGTGTGCATATATAAATATTAATATTCAACACGAAAACTGTGTTTTTTCATTGATAATAAATTATGAAACAATTCTTCTATGTAATATATGATATATAAATATGCAATTGTATTGATCTGTACCTTGTTATTTCTGGACCACATTGTACGAGGTGCTAAAAAATTAAGGGGCCGGTCCATACATGCAAATTTCTTATAACAGAAGAAAAGCCTGACATCTGAAACTTCCTTTCTGAGGTGCAGATGGTTGAAATAAATGAATCCCGCTTCAGTTATGCAAATTTCAGGCTACTGTGCAAATGTCATACATAATACACACTCATGCGCGAGAAATCACGAAGGGAATGTGTCACACCCCCTGACACTATGATTTTTATTTTTACGCGATGATAATGAGTTGCGAATAACACTTTTGCAATAGTCTTTCCACATCCGTGGTCGAAACAATACTGATTCCCGCGTTCGAGCTCGGGGTGTCATCGATGCTGCCTCAAAATCTGGAATACACAAATGTACGCAGGTAAGAATCGGTGGGGGGTCGCCAGAGGCTTACATATGTGGCCTCTGTCACGTGCGCGCGTGATCTATGACGGATTAAGGCCATAAACGTGTTACGGGCTTTGTTCCGCTGATAATCACACATATTTTTACTATCTTTTTAAGGATCGCCCGTCTAACTGTACCATTTAACAGCGACAATCACCGGGGAAAGAAACAAAGAAGGTGAAAGTCGGACCTTATCCTGTCATAAATCTTGCGCACTCGTGCCACTGACGAATACTTCAACGTGTCTCCACAACACACACGCGTTATCCTTTCTACGTATTCTTTATTTTCTTGGATTGGACACTGAAAATCACGCGTCAAAGTTCTTCCCAAAGAAACTTTTGCCTAAGTAGTTTGAACGTATGCACGGGCCAAAAAAATTTCCGGCAAATCCAATGAATAGCTCTTATGGAGCAAAGATTTCTCTTTCATTTTTTTTTTTTTTTTAGTTTTGTTATATGATTTTTATTGACTGTGTTATTCGCGATCAAAGCAAACAAGGTACTTTTCACTTTGAACACCTATAACTTGCGAACTCATGATCGCACACAAATTTTCATGAGTGTTTTGGAAAGCTAAGAAAGTTTCCTTCCAGAAACTTGAGTTGCCAATTTAAGATTCTTTTAATCATATTAAATCCATTTTAAAATGATCCCAAAAATTCAGGAAAATGTTTTGAATATAATAATTTGCCCACCCTCTCTATACCTATCAGTGACGCCTTCAGGATTTGGGGGGAACCAGTCAAACGGATAAATACATATATTTTTAATGCTAGTTCAATAAAATTCATTCGGTAATTATAAAAATTTATTCGAAGAATAAGATTCAAGTTCCTTTTCTTTTTACAATGCCTCTTCTTTGGGAATTTGCGCCATTGACTCGAAGAAAAATCATCAGATTAACAAATTAAATTTCTAAAGCCCCTAATTCTCCCCTAAAAATCTGCAGAAACTAACAACTTCCTATTGCTGCCTTCCTATTTCCTGTTGTATTTTATTTTATTTTGTTTCCTTTCCTTTCTTACTTTCATTTTTCTTACCTCCCAACGGCTTTTTAGGTTAGGTTGTAGAGCAGCAGTTAATGCTGAACCTCGCCCACTCGCCATTGTAATTTAATTTAATTTAATTGTAATGTTGCAATAAAGACATTTAATAATAATACTAATAATAAAATTCCACATCCACCGTGTCCAGTCATATTGGTCCGGCCGTTCCACCAGTCCCCGCGCCTCGATCGTTAAATTCCTGTATCCGCGGGATAATCGCAAGTTCAGCTACGCGTCGTTTATTTCTTGCCCTCGGCCGTTCCCGTTCAAAGAAGCACGGCAAACATTTTTATTAATCGGCCCAGCCAGCGTCCCGTTACCCTCTCCGACGCTCATACATATGAATAAAGCGCGCCACCGCCAAACAATGAACCGCGGAGCGCAGAAAAAAAGCCTCGACGTGAAGAGGGGATGGCAAAAAAAAAAGAGGAGCACGCGGAATCGCCGTCTATCAAGGTTTTCAGGATCTTATCGGATCCCGCGGCTTTAAGCATACAATATGATACCCGCCTATCCCGCGGCGGCCTTAGCAGGCCACTTCCCTCTTCGCTCGCAGCGCGGCGAGCATTCACGGGTGACACGCGTAGGTACACGGCTGCTCTAAAGTGAGTCACCGAATTCGCGTGGGCTCGCAGCTGCGCCGAGTTCGAGAACGAGTATCCGTCTTGCTCTTTATCTACTGCCTTCAGGGCCAGGTTGACAATGCTCGGAAGAGCTGGATACATATGTATATATGTCCTAGGGGGAGGTTGCGGAGCGAGGCTCGCCGGGCCGACGCAACGAAGATGGATAAGACAACACCGCGACGCGATCGTTCGATCGCGAAACGGTGAAATTCGATCGAAACCGGGCCAGATCGTTAGACTAGAATAATGCGATCGTATTTGCCATTTGTACTTGGGTACGTTGATTCTATCCTGCATGGTGGCGGGGGTGTCGTGGGTGGTAGATTCTTCAGCGTCGTCGTATGGATCGATTCTCTCTCAGCAAGGATGCTGAAGAGTTTGCTCTTTTATCAGAAGCCGCATGCTTTGTATACCATGTAATTACATCATTTACAGCGCGCTGCCACAAAATTCAATCATCGATGATTGCCTCGTTAATCTTCCCCCCTTGAAAATAATCGGCCGGTTGCCGTCCTCGACGTCTGAAGTATTCGCGAAGATTCCTCCCGCGAGACACTCGTTTATCAAGAAAATGAACGGAACAGGGCGTCCGACGTTCTGTTTACTCGCCTGAACGCTTTCACGGCTACCGTGCTCCGTAATATACGGACGAGCGGGAGAAGAAAATTGAAGAAACGCCGCGGGCTGGTCATATACGTCCACGGTGAAGAGAAACAGGCGGAGAGAGAGAGAGAGAGAGAGAGAGAGAGAGAGCCCTTTGTAGCGACGAGCAGGGAGCACTCGTGAAATCGATTTCATATAGAATGCTGCCTTCTATCGGTGACGTAATAAGACGGCATGTAGAGAGCACGATACCGTGCTCCTCGATCCAGACGATTGCAAACACGACGTGGGTACTTGTCGCTTGTTCCTTAGCGGAGCGCGCCTCGGCGGAGGGACTTCGTCAAGGCGGTGGTTTGTCCCGGGCGCAGTCAGTGGTAATCTCCTCGTCGTCGTATTTACACGTATCCTACCGAGATCCGGGGGATTTACGGGATACGACGTTTCCACGTGTACCTGCTAAGCCGAGGATCCCGCCAGACGTTTCTCATTCGAGGCGACCGGGACTTTCGCGGGGGCCCTTCGAACGGGGCTTGGCTCGGTTTACGCGATCGGCAGATCCATCAGGTGGAAGTTCGTATCGAGGAAACGCGGGGTGAATGGAGTATCTGGATAGCAAGATCGCTGGGAGCCAGCGAACACTCGGCGGATTGAATCGAGACACTGCGTGGATGATCTTCTTGTAGAATGGGGAAGATTCAAGGGGTCAGCTCTTTTGAAAATCTAGTATTCTTGGCGATGAAAATTGCATCTAGGACTTTTGGGTAATGTGTAAAAAAATTTGAATATATACATATATGTACATATATGTGTGACGGCGCTATAGTTGTCTAATGTGTAAGCGTTTTTCTGTGGTTTTGCAGTAATTGCAAAAAGCGGAAGTTCTAATGAACTTGAAATTCTTACAGCATGTTCAAAATATATTCCTATCTGCCTTGAACATCAATATTAAAATGTAAAAGCTGTAGGTTCTGAGATAAAAAAGGTGTAACCATATGTGCATCTCGAAAATTGACGTTTATCGTAAAAATCCACTTCTCTTAGGCGCTATTTTAATAATTTTGGTTTAATTTTCTTCGGAGGTTCAGATCGAAACTACAGGTTCTATGAGAAGACATATTCCAAGGAAACCGTTGAATCTTTATTTTTAAGCTCAATATCAATGCCAATCCAACGACACTTTTTCTAAAACACTGTGTCATCAACCCCACGTGGCGCAATTTGTAAAATAGATATATATTAAAAAAAAATATTGTTTGGTTCTACGTGATAGTAATAAACCTTATATAAAAGAAAAAGTCTGTGCCTGCTTTCATTTCCTTGTAATTAATTCACGAAAAATACTTGATTTTCCATCGATTTGACTGCCTAGTCCCATTAATGAAGAACAAGTCGCGTTTAATATCACATCTCCTGAGATCCAAAGCTACTTTCCCGCGCTGTAACTTCCTAGCAGGCCTCCAATCACAAATCTCCTCGAAAAAACTGCCGGAGAACGAATGCAAGTGCACGATCGTTCCACCAAGGATCGAGAATCCCTGCCGCGATCGAGTGCTATCATCGTGTTACTCGAATCACCCGTGGAGGCATTTATTCCCTCCGTACGCCCGTCCAGTTCGACTCGGCGCATTCTAATTGATCTTCCTTGGGTAACGAGCCGCGTGCACCCGCCCGTCTCTTTCCTCGGCGCCTTCCCCGGCTGTATTCGCTCCCCGCGTCACCATGCGGCTTAAGGAGGTGTAAAATCGCGCGGCTCGGTGGACGGCGAGCCGATGAAAGTGACGGAACGAAATTCCATCGACGTCGTTCGCCGTGCTGCTCGCTGTCGTAACGCATGACAAACAATGTCGATAACCCATAATCTTCGAGGGGGGAGCACCGTTAACGTCCTCCGCCGGCAGGAACGCCGGAAAAACGGAGGCGCGAGCGCGAGGGCGCGTAAAGGCGCGTAAAGGCGCCTCGAAACCGCGTGAGCGTGCTTTATTTCTCGGCCGAATCGCTGCCAGCCACGGCACTTTATTTCCGCTCCACGCACTCCAACTTTGTCGCTGGTAAAAATGAACGAGTTACGGGTGGAAGTGGACGCTGCGAGGCTACAAGCTGAGGGAGACGATTTGAGGATTGTAAGATCGTAGAATATGAAAGGAATGCGTGAGTTCACTGCTGGAACAGTTTGGGAGAGATGACGAATATGCTATATATAATATTCTGGACATTTAGGGAATTTGGATCTATTTTTTTAGAAGAAGCGGTCGGGAAGCAAAGAGTTAATTAATGAAGCCAAGCATAAGTAATTATTTTAAGAACGCCACTGTGACGGCCGAAAATGAAAGCCATTTTTATTAAAATTTTTTTCAAGAATAATTTAAAGGTTTCATATAAAATTTTTATTACCTACTCTTAGTACAATGTCTTAACAGATTATACAAAAAAATAAGTAGAAAAACCTACATTTAATATTAATAATGCTGGTAGGACGGGTAACTATGGAATAGCAGATCCGAAATTATATTTCATTTTTTATTTATAAACTATATACAGTAATGCCTCGTTAGAATCACGACGATCGGGGCTGGCAGCGTGATACTAACGCGATGCGGATACTATTTCGTGCCGACGACAACTTCGCGTCGTCTCTTTTGTTCTGTCTCGCATATATCGGATTCTCTCACTCTCGACTGAAGGATGCCATGAACTGGTGGGGATAGTGAGCGTGATTATAACGCATGGTAAAAACGTGACACTAACGACGAATTACTGTAAGTGTAGTTTCCATTGCACGTACGGATTCTTTGACCGAAAACAAATATTTTGAAATATGCTCGAAAAAGTATCCATCTTATTCGCGAATTTTCGAAACTTTTTTTCTAAAGCGCACCATTTTTACAAAAATAATTTGTTTAAAAAATTAGTACGTGCAATGGAAACTACACTCATATAGTTCATAAAAAAAAATTAAATTTGATTTCAGACTTGCTTCATATATTCAAATTTATGCATATTTTTTTACTAATTTTTTTAAAGTAACAATTATTTTCTGTGAAAACTGTAAATTATTCCGGAAAAGAATTCTTAAAAACGGCTTACTCTTCCGGCCGTCACAGAGGCTTCCCCCCTTAAAAGAATAGTTTCATAATTCAGCACATATGTGCGCACTAACAGGGGATAAAGTAGTTGAAAGAAGGCAGGACTAAAATCGTTCGTCATTCGGTATCGCCCGTGCTTTCTCGCGTTACCATGTCGCGCGCGTGTCTACTCCACCGCCCAGGGACAAGAAAACCCGTGAAAAGAACACGGAACGTGACCGCGCAACAAAAATGCGCCACGCGGACGTGGCTAAAGAAACGAACTGGACCAGGCGCACCTTTAATGACGATTCGACACGCCAATAAATCGTCCCGCGTCGCTGGGATGACGGGAAATGTTTCGCGTGACCAAAGCGGACGGTCGCGAAATCGTAACCTTCGCGGTGAATTATCGCAATTCACGCTCGAGCCTCTCCGGCGCGAGAGGAATCGCATTAAAGCGTTCAAGAACGCTTCGAGCACTAAAAATCAAGCAAAACGTGTTCCGATTTCTGTTGATACAGACACATTGCCTTAGGAATTCCAGCATTCAAGCATCTTCGCGTTCTGATCTGCTGAAAGGCATCCTAAGGCAAGTTACCGAGGTACAGGTGTTCCCGGAGCCCTGATTCCATCAGGCTTCTGTATGATCTTAAAACTAACTTCAACTTCTAAGGTAAACTAATTCCCCTCGAAGTTACTCCCAGGGGGAGATAGAAGTGAAGCAGGATCACGTATTGATCTTCCTGGTTGATTCGGGGTGTCTCTAATTTAAATAGAAATAGGTAATCTTCGAGCTAAATTCCTTTGCAATCACGAAGAACCTGTAAACCCTGGGGAACATTTAGACCCTTGACTTTTAACTACGATCAAGTGTCCTTCTTTTATCTCGATGATGCAGATCCATTGAGGGAAGAAGCGAAATGGATCACGTGATTTCCAACGACGTCCGGAGGAGTATCGCCAGAATGCGGAGCTATGTTTCAAGTGGTCGCATAAAAGTCACGGCGAACGCTACGACACGAAACGACTCCACTTTTCGTCGAATCGAAACCAGTCTGGCGAAGCAGGTGGATCAACCGGAGAACAAGTATTTTCGCGGATGAAAAATCGGGATGCTGGCTCCTATTCGGAGCTGTGCGCCCTGCACGGTTTCATTTAGGTCAGAAGTAGGGCCCTGAACGGGGAAGTTAACCGGCTCTATGTTCGCCGATCAGGGGACTGTTGAAAGCTGGTCGATTCAGCGGGTCGCGTAATGACTGGTATTTAGAAAATCCGATCGTCTAATGTCGCTCGCGCGGGCAAACTCAGAGGATACATTCTTGCTCAGCGGTTCCCAACATGAGGATGTATTAGACGGATTTCTATTGCACTAGCAGGAGATTGAATAAAAAATAAAAAATTGTGTAAAAGATTCCTTTAAATTTAAAAAAAAATCCTAGAATTGAAGAAACAACATTGAGAGAAGAACACCCCTCGTTCAACTTATATACACCGTATCTAGCCTATTATGGTTCGATAATACGAAAGAATCATCTTTCTTCAACCCCAAGTTCACGAACTAGAGGAACCACAGCTGAAGTGGCCCACGACTAAGCCTAACAAGCCCCGAAGAATACCTAGTTTTCGATGCGGAAACATTGGGAACCCCTGAGCGAGGGGTGTAATCAAGGCACGCCCGCCGGTAGACGCATATCAATGAGGATTCGACATACCGAAGTGTCCCTCTCGCAATCGCGCGAATAGTAAAAGCGGCATCAGAAGCTCATCTCGTCCTGCTCGTCGAGGGGGACGTAGTTACCGTCCCTGTCTCTCTCCCGCGAGCTATTTTTATGGCACTTAGAGTATCCGTGCCGGCAACATGCTGGAGCACTTGAAGAACACTTGTGCACATTCCGTTACGTTTACGCAACGATGGCGAGCAGAGAGAGAGAGGCGTCCGAACGCTGTCGGCCCCGACACACCGTCGGAGAATTGCTCTTCACGGTCTTCCGCGAACAGAGATGAAGTGGAGACGGTTTTTAATTTTCTAGTAGGCGCGCCGGCTTCCACTCTGCGGGGCCCTTTGCCACGTGCCTTTTTTTCCACCCCCTACCGTTTGTAACAGCTTTCTTTGCTACAGAGGGACCGACGGCGTGGCATGAGAAAGTCAGTCAGATTCACATTTTTTCTCCTCGTGACAATTCCCACCGTGTGACCACCTTCTTAACTTTGGAATTTTAATTAATACCGCGGGAAGGTGGATGCTTTCTTTTCGAAGTGGAGATTATCGAGGGTGGTTGAGATCTGTTAGAATCCAGCTCAGTGTGAACGAGATCCTCTTCCATCCCACCACTACGATTCGCGAAAGTGGACGTTAGCGTCAACGACGACGCTATCAGTCAAAGACAATTTCCCGCGGCAAGGGAAGTGGGAACGATAAGAGCGTCGCGACCCCCCCGGAAGCTCCGTAAACCTCGAAGATGCGTTACTTCGTGGAAAGGCCGGGAAATGGCGACGAAAAGCTGGTGCACGCGCGACTGGTATCGACATTTCGAAATTGCAACGTTCGACGTCCATTGTCACCAGTCTTCCTCCCCCTGCAGCGTGGAGCCGCGCACCTCCGGCGTGTGCTAGAAAAATCGAGGAATACTCCTCGCGTAGCCACCCTCTAGTCGGTAGATAAAGACGCGGGGGCGGGAGGAAACGTTTCGTCTCTGTCGAGGAAACGGAATTGAAGCACATATACGCGTCTGTCGCTGGAACCAATAGGTGTCTGGAGAATGGGACCGACGAGACAGTCTTTTGCTGGAAATTATCGGCGATACGTCGATAAAATGCATTTGCGGAGCGGGGGAGTCCATTGTTGCCTTTCGCGGGAGCCGTGACTGACGGCGTTTCGTGTCTGATGGATTGCGAGGAATCGTTTCCCCGCGCGATTCCGTTCAACGTGTTCCCAGTTCCCCGAAACAGGCGGCGAAACGGCGTTTCCCTCGGATTCGTGTGATATGCATGGCTACTCAGAATTGAAGCGGTATTTTCATTCTCACGGGCAAGTAAAGCATAAAGTTTGCAGGCTCGATCAGACTATGGGACTCTAAAAGCTCGGTTGTATAGGTAAGACTGATTGACGAACGCTGATAAAACGTTCCTTTACCCTCCAAGTATTCCGTATTCTGTTCGCTCCATTTTCGAGAACTCGTTCACTCGTTATGCAATTTTGCTTGTAATTCCGGGAACGATCCCGGGGAGGTAAAAAGGTTCCGAGCTAATTCGAGGATGTATTAAGTGCACGCATCGCGGTCCGAGCAGTTACCCGATATCACGGAATCGAAACTCGGTAATGGAGGAACGTGATGGCCGGCCATGAAACTTAGCAGCGATTACTTGGCCAGAAATGTGGGAGTTCGCGATCAATGCTGACTCACTGTTTCAGTGAAAGTAAGATTCGTTCCTCGTCTCCGGGCATTAGGAGCCGCTCGTATCGTGTTACACGTGGTTCCCTGCACGGTTTCATATTTAAGGGAGTCGTCGTCCGGAGGGGCTAAGAGCGTTAGTCCCGCTGGCCGTTAGAAGCCGTCGCGTTGGACAAATATTTCTTACGACACAGTCTTCGGTGAGTCTATCTAAATTAACCGATAAACAGCAGCAAGTTAGTGTGACGAAAAGAAAAAGATTGGCGTGTGAAATAATGCTAAAGATTAATAGACTCTTACCTGGTGACGAAGGTGTGAAATGATTGAAGCGCCGCTCGAGGTATACAAGAATATTTTATTCGTCGAAAGTAACAAATATACAATTCTTCCAAATAAACTCGTGTGGATTTTTAAACCATCAGATTCGTCGTCGATCGAGGCCGTTCCTACGCGATCGAACGTCCGCGCCCGAATTATTCTCCCCCACGTATTATTCTCACTCCCCTTGCACGCGAATCGTATACGGGGCGCGGCGTGTATTGTCGACGTGCACGAAAGAAACACGGCGTTTTGTTCAACAAACTCTGAGAGAGAGAATAGAAAGATCAACGGAAACGTGTTCGCCATCGAAACCGAGAAAGGGTGAGAATTTTGGCACGATCATCCTTCGGGAAACCGGCGGCCCACTCGCGTGTGCTCGTGCAGTTCGTATGTAACAAATCGATAAAACGCGTTCCATTACCTTCTTGTGTTTTCTCTTTTATTTTATCGCTTTGGAACGATACCGATTCCTCCTCGCTTCCACTCGTTCCATACTCAATGTCTATCTATCTAACTATATATATATATATTTATATATAAACATCCGTCTAAATGGACACATCCATTTGCTCGCGTTCTCTTAGTACGTATGTACACATATATCCATCTAAATGCACAGTCTCTAGTTACTTCGCTCACGATTATACAATACGATTTTCGTTCTCTTCGGTATCCGCCCCCGAATTCCGCGTAAACGTATCTCTAACGGAAAGAGTCCTTCGTCCTCCATTCATCTTCTTACAAACGAGTCTATGTACAAAGAAAGGACACGCGGCCGATCGCGCACAATTAAGGCAGTGTCTCGATGAGTTCGCGTCAGGAGAGCCGATTACAAAATGTTCACGGATGGACACTCTTTGTCACCCACTGGTTCACTGGATCCGCTGTCTATGGATTCCTGGCTATCACTCACCACTGGAAACGCACCCAGGGTCTGGAGTCATTGTCGATTCAGAGCCAGGGGCCCAGCTGTGCCTCCAAAATTGTGGCCGCGTCGGTTCTGCCCATCACTCGAAGATGGTTCAGCAGGTCCGTCACGGCCGTGGGCTCGTGATGCTTCGCTTCCCAGAGGTCCAGGATGTGCTCGGTCGGACTGGACTTCGTCGCGAAGTAGTTGATGTACCTGCGAAGCAACCGGAAGACGCGTGTTTTCCTTTGTGGAGAAAGGGGACGCGGTTTTTCGTGAAAGGGGATAAAAGCGTCCGGGGGAGACTTTGGTAATCTCTTGGAGTGGAAGTCGGTGATGCTGGATAGAATCTCTCTGGTCAGATGTAGCTCCTCTTAGTATCATATTATCACAACGTACTAATCTTGTAAATGTATTGTAGATTACTTACAAGGGAAGATCCCGAAACTGAAAATTAAAAAAGAATCTGAAGCTTTGCAAATATGTGGGGGATTTCCTCCTGATTACAACGCAATTTTTGTTAGCTGCCCAAATGCATTCTAAGGGGGTGAAATTAACCCCTGAGAATTTGGCTATTTTCCGATTTTATTTTGTAACTCGCAATTTGGAAGAGATAGAAAAAAAGGTTCAAACCAAATGTTAGTTCTTTGAATTGGAACTATCATTTGGTAACTTACAGTTCTTACAGTTTGCGAGTTATAATACAAAATTGGAAAATAGCCGGAATATAAGGGGTCAACTTCACCCCCTTAAAGTGAATTTTGGCAGCAAACATAAAATTGCATTGTAATCAAGACGCAATCCTCTACATATTCACAAAGTCTCCAAATTTTTTGAATTTCCGGGTTCGGCATCTTCCCTTGTGAGTAATTAACAACACATATACAAGGTTAGTAAGTGGTGATAAGTATTTGTTAGTTAATGAATAAACAGATTCTAATATCATTGTTTGAATTTTGAGTCATCGCTGGAATACAAAAGTATCAGTGCAATATCTGAATTTTAAAGAGAAAGGCGCTGATGTCTGTCAGGAGCTACCACCTCACAAAACCGTCACACTCAGCGTCCCCACCAAAGAAACCGTCAACCTCCGCCGTGTCCGACTATGGCGATCGAGAAAGATCCATAGAAAGACAGGCCTCGGGTGCAGGAAGATTTAAAGAAAGCACCAGTGTCCCCCCAGGACGCGTCCGTCAATCATTAGCGACGAAGAAATTGGAAATCTGGTAAGATTGCTAACCTGTCAACCTGAAGCCTCTGCGCCAGCATCCTCCAGTCGTTGCCGAGGGCGTTCGGTGGATCGAGGCACTGGCAGAGCTGCTTCCTGAGGGACCTGGTAAACCGGAACGGTCTCAGGGTGGTGGAGTCGGTGGTGACGTTATTAGCATGGCCGCTGCTGACCACGGTCACCTCCCTAAGCGGTCTGGTGACGCTGCCCGACGAAATCAATTGCTTCGCGCCGTCGTAGACAATCCTGAACACTTGCCTGGTGTCCGAATTGCCCTGCGACACCTGGAGCTTGTAGCTCCTGGTGGTGGTGGGCCCGAAGGCCGTGTCCAGGCCGAAGGTGACGTGCTTCGTGGTCTCCTGGCAGTTCCACACGTCCCTGAACGAGATCTCCTGCCGCTCCGTGGGCGATTTGCTCTGCCACTCGTTGCCAACCTCCTCCAGGCTCACGCACAGCGACTCCCCGTTGTCCTGGAACAGCAGCGTCCGCGGCTTGTCCAGCAGGTAGCCCCTGATCAGCGACTCCCTGTCGACGATCGCCTTCATCGCCGCCTTGGTGTCCTCCACCGCGTACACCCTCACGCAGCATTGGCCGGCCTGGCTGGCGAACAACGCCAGCCGCAGTCTCTTCGTGGCCAGGGAGTTCTCGCAGCTCTGCCCGGCTAGAACGTAGCCGCGCAGCTGCTCCGTCACGATAAACGCCTCGGCGTGATCCAGCTGCGTGAACAGCGGTGTGTTGATCGTCTCGTTGCCCAACGTCAGCACCCTGGTCCACGTGATCGACTGGTGATCCTTCGAGGTTGTTATCGCTGCGCCGTCCTCCACGCTCAAACCGTCGCACGCCCAAACGCTCAGCTCCCACGTGGCCGGGGACAGCATCGCGCAGTGCTCGAATTGTAGGATCACAGGCTTGTTGAAGGTGGCCGACGGCGGGCCGCACGTCACCACCGCGGATAATTGCGTGATACCGTCTGCGGGGGAAACAAGCGATCCTGGGTTCGAGTATTCGGGATGATTTTACGTCGGGCATCGCGGGCGGTCGAGGTAACGAGCACGATGCAGCGCTCTGGGCTACTCCGCTTCATTCCGCGGGATTTCCACTTACGAATTCGTTGTGTACCGTGGAATACCTATTATCCCAACTTTCGCCATCCGGATACGTGTATAATACTCCGCGAGGGCTGTTATTTGAATAGAGATTACCTCCGCGACCTACCATTGAAACATTCTTCCACGCTATCGGACTCTAGATCGCACATTTCACGCTTTCCGCATCGAAGCCATCGATCACGCTCCGTGATCATAGTCGAGCGGGAAATGTACGCGCGAATTGCGTGAGAATTAAGGAACTCGAATATGACGCGAGTCTTGTAAATTCAGTGACGCGCGGACGACCAGCGTCAGTGCCAGTTGGACCCGAAACCTTCCTCATCCGGACACTCGCGTTTCCCTATTAGGATAATGAAGCTTCTGCCGTAGCTCAGGGGCCGATGTTACGTGCGATAAACGCGTGACTAATACTACTGGCTGAGAACATCGCGGCGGACGGGACCAATTTAAAACGATGACACTTCACCTGCCCGTGCATCCGGCGTACGAAGACATCCCGCGTCCCTCGACAGCCAACGCTGGCTCGACCGATCGGCTATCGATCCTAGCGAGCCGTCATACGCGAAATGACGCAATTAATAATGCACGCGTCACTTACCGGGCAATCGAGGCCTAAATCGATCCTCGTTCAGCACCGCCAGGTAGAGCTCCTCTCTGAGCGGCTTGGGCACCGCTCCCTCGGGCACGGACATCGATATCCCGGCGTCGGGGAGGACCAGGAGGGCGCCGCGCGTGTTCACCGCTGCCCCGGCCACGTTACCGGTCTCCAGCTTCGGCAGCCGGACACTCTCGGAGGCGACGTTGTACGTGGAGTCGGAGGACGGGTAGGAGCTAGTGACGCTGTTCTCGCAGTCGGAGTGGATCTGCTTGTCGCTGCAGGACTCCTGGGTCGAGGTGCTTGGGGTCGGCGACATTGGCGAGGGCTGCGGGGCGATCGAGAGGTGGGGGACGTCGTAGTGGTGCTCGGAGAGGGATCTCGACATCGACAGCTTCGGGTCGAAAGGATACTCGTAGCAGGCCGGCACGCTCGTCGCCGTTACGTCCGGCTGAAGGCTCAGCTTCTTGTCCTGGTCCGGGAAGAACTCCGGCTGGAATTCTGAAACGCACACCGCCGAGCCACGGCTCGTGGGTATCTCTGCGCGCTGCGGACAGACGCCGCTGTGATACTATCCCGACTTTCGAGAGGGGGGCCATTGGCGCTCGCTACTTTCATCCACTTCCTGGGGCCATTACGAAGATTGGGGGGTTCCTAGGGGACAATGGAGGTTTGTCTATTGGATTTTCGTGCGGGTATGTACTAGGGTGGCCCTCATTTATACGTGTCGAAATTTTTCGTGAATCCTACCTGTACCAGGTGACGTATTGTCTGTACACGCGTAGTGCGCACTTCTCTATATTCAAACGCTATTATCTAAAAAATGGTTGGAACCACGAAACAATTATGTATACAGTAATTGTAGAAAATCGAATGCTCTTTTAATATTATCTGAACAAAATTTCGATAGGACTTACCATTTTTGAAAAATTTTTCAAATTCAAATCATTGATGATTTCTAAACTTTAAGGTCTGGTCGGCACCCTTTCCAGTTGTCCGATTACAATAATCTTTTTCGGGGGCTATTTATTAATTAAATGGAACCACATTGGCGGATGAGGGCAAAAGAAATTGCAGGTTGAAAATAAGAGCCACCCTAGTATGTACTCCGAGGAGCCTCAGATTTGTATTTGATTCGATAAAGGAGAATGTCGAGTGCTCGAATGCAATCCTTCGGGTCCCGTAGATGAAAGTAGCGAACGCGTCGATCAAACTTCGAAATAGTATCATTGAGACCATTCCGAGCCGTACGAAGGACCGAAAACAATCTGAGATCCTCCGGTTCGCTGCACTCCGCGAAACCTTCGCGGGATCACGTTCAAAAGCCCACCTCCATCTAACGAGCAGAATAATTACAACCCTCTCGCGGAACCGTCGCCTTTCGCTCCTTCGTCCGCGCGGTAAGGCCGGAGAATCTTTTTTATTCCCGTCTGTGAAATGCTTACCGTTACGGGCCATGGAGTAAAGGGAATGGTCCCGACCTTTGCGCCTCAGAAGCTTCGCTAAGAAGAATGCCAGGCCGCCGATTACCACGCAGGCGACAGTCAGGCCGACGTAAAGAGCCACGTCCATCTGCCGGTTCGCTGTGAACATCAAACGACGGCGTTCCGTCTTTAAAACCTTCCACGAACGGCCGACAAAACGTCCAAAGGACCGCGGCCCCGCTAACACGACTCTTTCGCGCTTGAAACCGCTTGCTCGACAGATTATCGCAAGCTCGAACGCTGGGATTAGAGTAACCGAGCAGGCGTTAATTCCTCGTTTCGAGATCTGGCTCGAGACGCAGCCACGGGTGCGAATGGCGAACAGCAATTCTCGCAATTCTCGCGTGCCCGCGAAACACGCTGTCCGCGGAGCCGGCGAACAACGCCGCCGCTTCATGAATAATTTACGCCGCGATTTTTATTTACTTTTTACGGCTCGGGAGGGGTTGCACGGGGGGACGCGTTTTTAAACGGTCTCCGCGTCTCGCTAAATATTACGACGTGTCGTAGAAAAGTTTTAAGGTTCCTCCGCCATTTACGCCGTCCGACGACAATCTCGTTCCCCCCTCCCTCGGTTCCAACCCCCTCTGGTTTTATCGTTTTACCGCTCTCGCCCGTTTATTTCGCGGGGCGATAAAGATTGGGATCATTATTATCGCGGCCATTAGCTCGTCGCCGGTGTAAAAACGGCCCAGCGTCGTTCGGACGGAACAACAATTTCGAGGTACGCCCAGATACGATTGGCAACAAAGACGACGTGGGAAGCGATTAAAATAAGAGAGGCAGGGTGGGCAACAGGAGAGAAAGGGAGAGGAGGATTGCGTCACGGTGGGATAGCTCGGGCATCCTCGTTTCCTCTCCATCGCTTTCTTCGCTCGCATGGGATCGGGATTGAATTACCCGTATGCAAAGTTTCACCGTGATTCGAGCTCGTTTTATGAATTATGTAATATGGAGAATCTCGCGGTGAGTCGTTGCGGGATTAAGCCGAACGACGGTTGTAAATACACGGCGATATACGAGGCGTCATAAATCGCGGAAAGTTCGTGGATATCAATTTGCGGAGCGAGGGGAAGAGGGAGGGAGTTATTCTTGAAAGTTTTCTCATTGCGCCGCGCCGGAATGCCTGTCTAACTGTTCGCTGTTTTAAATAGTTTGATAGAAGTCGGAAACGGGACACTGGAAGCCCCGCACACCCGTTTGGGGTGAAGTTCTCGGGCTCGAAGCGATTGAAATCAAAAGTTCAGTGTATTAACTATTTTTAAAACGGGCGCCGGATTCGGAGCAACCCGGTTCAATTACTCATCTTTTTCCACCCGTGTCACTTACACGAGCTCCAACTTGACGATCGACTGCGCGGATCACTCAGACTCGCGATATTACTCTGCAGAGCGAAATGAATCGGCTGACCATGGTATTGGATTGCGTTTCTATACCCAGCCTTTCGTATGATTGCTATAACCACTCGAGCCGCGCCGAATCTCCACACTTTAAGCCTACTATTCCGAATTGCTATCGCGTATACATAGATCAGCCGGCATTATGTCCTCCCTTGAATACCCAAAATGCGGTATCACTGAATCGTATCGCGCGCAACTAACTCGGCTCGTACCCAGTAATTACGCCGAAACGGGGTTCCTAGAAAAAGAATTCTCGCCGTGTTTCTTGGGGGTCCCAGTGGCGCGCTTAAAATGCGCGTGCCGCATCGGAAGATTTTCGAAGGAAAATACCACACGGGCGAACGCTGTGGCGGCTGACGTTCCTAAGCTTCTTCCAATTTTAGAATGTCAAAGCCATTCCCGGCTGTAACCCCGGTACGTGACTTTCAAAAGCCTCTCCTCTCCTTCGCAGGATCATGGCGCGTCTGCTTGGCGCACGCTTGTCCCCGGGACACGTGCTCCGAACATCAATATACGCGGCGACGAAAACGCATACGAATGCCGCGGAAGGGAGGATGGATTCCCTAAAACGCAATAGTTCCGCGTCGTTACACCCCCGAGGGACGTGCGGGGGTTGGTTTCGGCGCGCGTGTGTCGGATATGTTCGCGGGGGCTCACCCTCCCCGCGAGGAGCGCTGGCTGAAAAGTGGCGCGAGGGTGGCGCCGGGATTTATTTTCTTAGTGGCAATTGATAACGCTTCATAACCCCGACCTAATGTATCTCGAGCCTATAATTCATCCAGCGCCCCCGTGGAGACACTTTGCGGCGATTGCCGTTCCTCTTTTGTGGTGCATCGACAGGTCACGGAAAGGGGTTCTTCAGGAACTCTACAACAATGCTGGAGCGACTACAGATGGGTTTGATTATTTGATGTCTCTTTTATGATCCGAGAAAGAGGAGTCGAGAGTAAACGATTGGGGAGGTAGTTAGCTACTGAACTTTGATTAGCAGAAATTATTCCAGAAGTGTCTAAAAGTTTCAAGAATTCTATTGAAAACCTAGACGAAACTGTCCCACTGAAAGTGAACTACCAAACGAGCCTCTGTTCCCCATGAATGCCTAAAAAATGGCAAAGAGTGTGCTCACAAGAAGCCCCGCAGGGAATTCTCTGGGAATTTAAATGGAAGCGACTGGGAAACGTCCCATTCCGATTCAGCGATCGTTTCGGATGGAGCCCACGATACCTTTGCGACTGTTCTCGGCTGTGCGCGCGTCTTATCGTGCAGCTCGCGAAAATCGAACCGACCTCCCAGGATTCGAGGGGTCGTTTCTGGTCGCCCATCCCCGCTCCACGCAAGTTCGGGGGCTTCGCCACCCGGGATAATGGCACTTTATTTGCATGCACGATCAATTTCCCCTGGTTTCGCGGCGCGGAGGGGCGTAACGGCTACCGATTACATAATTTTCTTCGATATTAAAGCGGCGTCTCCCCTCGCCGCGGCTGCAGCCAGAGAGGGCCGTAGGTCGAACGGTATCGCGTGCAACTTTGATGTGGCTACGGTCGATACTATCGTCCACCCACCTCTCGGGGGGTGTCTGGATCTATAACGGACCAGTGGGCCACCCTTGACTACCACCAGCCGCCACCTCATTGTTACGATTGTTTGGACCGCTTGTCAGGGGGCTGCCGTCGCTCCTGGGGCCCTCGCGGAGCGTCAATAATTAACTACCCGCGTAATTAAAAGTAAATACTCGGAGGGGGCCTTGGTTGGGGGGTCGTTGATGCGGAGAACTTGACTGGCAAATAGACCCGAGCTTGTCGTTCGGGAAAAAACGGCAACCCTCTGCAGAGGGGACTGAGGCGTTGGGTGCTATTGTAAAGAGCGCCTTGGAATTTCTATTTCTGATCTATCTATGGAAATCCATTCGCAATCGACGTGTAACACCTAGCATAGACCCCAGGCGATTCCATCTTCGCCCTCCATATTCACTGTTAGCCGGTTTTCGCGCCTCGGTCGTCGTCGCCGGGAAAAAGGAGCAGCGGAATGATCAATGATGAATCGAAGAATTCATCTGGCTGGCTCTGGGGCGATAGGCGTTCCCATCTGCTCCATTAAACCACTATTTTCTCCTATTTCCCTCGGCAAGAGTGACTCGTAACGCCTTCGAACGTCGCATTAATATACCTGAATCGATGAATATCGCGCGGCGGAGCAGCGGCCGGAATAAGTCGCGCGATAACCTCGAGCTCTTCTATTTTGCGGCGCGCGGGGAGATGCCCGATTTGAATGGTATCAGATCGCGAGGGACCGTAGCGCCGCGTTGCGAAACCAACGGGGGGAATATAAACGGCGCTCGCCGGCCGTGAAGAATCCATCCAAGAATGTCGCGCGACGAGTTAGGCGAGCGTTTTCCTCCGCGACTGGTCGCACCCTGCGCCTCCTACTCGCGCGGCATTTTATTCCCGCCGTTTCTTTCGCCCGCCATGGAACGAATCGGGGGTGGGCCTCTCGACACGAAGCGAGTCGCGGCTTATCTAATCGCGAAAAACTCTACATCGTGTCGCGAAACTCGTCGGCGAACTCGCGAATGGACGCCCCTTCTTCAGGACTAAGCTAACTTAAACTGCAGAGATGCACGGGACTCACCTTCCTCGGTCAAGTGTGCGCCACCCACTTTCGCGTTGCCACCTGGAAAACAAAGAGAGATGGAATGGTAGAGACGGTGCGGATATCATTGAGGAAGATCGCCGCGCGGGGAAGGGAATGTTCTTGGATTTAGGGGCGCAATAGAAGTAAAGGAGGTTACTCTCACCGCCATGCTATTAGAACAAACACGCAAGGGTTAAGGTATCTTTCAGAGTAAAATGAGAACCAAGCTTCCCCACTCTAATTAGCAGCAGACAACTGAGCTGTTCTGTAGAATGTCTCAGTGGGAAGGTAATTTAATTCAGCGAAAAGTCGACGTTCCGGCAGGAATCAACCCCGAAGGGGTTCTCCAGCGGGGTCCGCATGAATAACGCATCCCCGTCTCTAGCGATGGACGCACGGGGCCAAAGGCGGGCATCGAACGGGCGGTGAAAGTCGTGACGAGTCCCTACTTGTCTACCAGAATAGTCGTTCGTGACTTACTGTTGCACATGCCGCCGGTGCAATTCGCCACGCTGATGTCCCTACCCTGGCAAGGTCGGCCACCGTGGCTGGGTGGAGGCTCGTCGCACGATCTTCTTCTGGTATGCGTGCAGTCGCTCCCGCACACCGACCATGTCGACCATCTGGACCATCCTCCGTCCACCACTGATCGCCCCCGGGAAAAAAGAAAAGAAGAGGATCGTCTCGCGTGGAGTCGTTAAAAGGAGACTTGGGCCGACGTAAAGCGACGTCGGGACGTAAAAAGTCAGCGGGCGAAACGGGGAACAGGGGGCTCGTAACTCGTCCGTATCCCCGCGAGCCCTGTCTTAGCAGCCATACTTGTCAATTCGGTTGCCGTGCGCCCAAACGGGCTGCCTTCTCGTTTTAATTGACTCGTATGCGGCCCCCATTCCGCGGATGGGGCGGAGGAAAAAAAGAAGTGGAAACGGTGGGCCTTAATCTCGACCAACGTCGCGACACCGTACTTACAAATGGCTTCTTAGCCTCCGTTACTTTTCATCTGATTTCCTTCTTTTCTTTTCGGATTACAAGCGGGGGTGACTTACCAAGAGTGTTGGTGAACTCCTCCAACGCGCCAGCTGTTCCGAAGCAAGCGTTAGACAGAAAAGACACAGACAGGTGCGTTAACGAAAGCGGACAGTTAGATTTCGTGAGGGGATGACGTGCGTACACGAAAGCGCAAGACACTCGGTTTATGGTGGCTCAACCCCTTCACCTCGGGGCTTTTGATTTAGGAACATGGAGATTATGGACGCTCAGTGTTGGGAGCCAGAGTTGCTCGCGCTACGTTCGAAGCCATCGCTATTTTCACCAAACGGTGGCCAACTCGGAGCATCCAATAGATCAGTCATGGAAAGGAGCGAGGGAAGAGTCTCCCTCCGTGAGGACCTCGTGGGAGATCTCCTAAGTCTCAAGACTCAAGATAGAAAATTACAGAGAGTCTAGAATCTGGCAAGACACCGTTCAAAGAACGAATATCGATCGGCATTAACAGTTACTCGCAACCGGTCCCATCGCCTCGTTGATCATGCTCGTACGCAAGCTGAGACAGTGAGTGGCGTCTAGAATCAGAATTGCTTGTGTCGCGGGCGCGGCCCGTCACCGTCCAGCCGAGGGGTTAATATTTCAAGTGCCGAGGATGCTCGATTCCCCGGGTGGACGTTGCCCTCTCGGCGAGCGTTTCAATACACTCCGCACGACCGTCGGACCGCGGGGATGTGCCGCAGGTGTCTTCAGAATGTCGCAAACGTTTTCGAAAGGTGAATACAATTTAAGAGAGTCGACTGCGTGTGCTCGCGAGGAGGCAGGCAAACACAGAAAGAGGCGACGCGCCCGTGTGCTGGAAAGAGGGAAAGAAGGGGGGTGTCGTAAATCAAACGAGAGAGCCTATCCTCTCTTCAGCATCGGTAATATCGGTTTGTCGTGGCAGAACCTGCTTGCCTGTCGTCCCCGCGACACGACTTTAGCCGTCCAACGCGGAGGGAACGAGGAGGGAACAGCGACGTTCACTCGCCTCGCTCTCCCGCGCTGGGAAATAGACGACGGGACGCGGGGAAGCTGGTGGAGCCTCGCAAGAAACCTCTAACCGCGGAACTGAACACCGTATCGGCGGTTAACGAAGCGTGATGCTTCCTCGACGATCCCATCCCACCGGGGCAATGAATTCAAGGGACTCACCGGGACAGTTGGTGTTGCAGTCGGTCTTCTGCTGAGACGGACCGAGGCAGGTCTGACCCCCGTTCATCGGCGACGGATTCGTGCACGTCCTCGTCCTCTTCTGGCCACCTTTCGCGCATCTCGAGTGACACTCCGACCAGGCTGACCAAGAGGACCATCCGCCGTTCACTGTAACAGTATCAATAAGGACAGCTTTAGTCCGAGCCTGTTAAAGGGAGAGAAAGAAGTGGAGTGTCCATTGAGATAGGCTATGGGCACTTGGGATCAGGGAAACTTCGTTTCCTAGGCGACTGGAATCGAGCGAGGGTGCAATCTATCGACCTGTGGCAACTCGGGGACGTTTTCTCTGTAATCCTCGTAGTGCAACTGTTGCCTGAATCTAAGATTATCACGCATCTATGGAACGATAGGTAGCGCGCAAAGTGTCGATGTAATTCTGGCTGGAATAAAGATTCTGTCGCACTAGTATCGTGATCAGTGGCTCACCGTAAACCGTCAAGCTGACAGGATCGCTGAGCCTCTTGGCGGCGATGTTCTCCGCCACGCAGGTGTAATTCGCTTGATGGCTCAGCTTTGCCTGGCCCACCAGAAGATGTCCCTCGCTGGACACTAAGAGCGTGTCGGACTCGGTGTCGACGGGCACGTTATTCCTCAGCCAGTACACCCTGGGCGGCGGTACTCCCACAGGGGGAAGACACCTGAGTTCGGTGCTCTGGCCTGCCTCCACCGATACCGAGTACGGCGGCGAGTCGAACTGCTTCTTCAAGTCTGTGAAAATAGAATTTACGGGGCTGGGTTTGGAGAGAGTGCAACGGCGGGAAGAGGAATGGCCCCTGTAACTTAAAGCGAAGGGATTGATGCCAATATGTTTTCATCCCAGAGCTCTTTGTTGCTTCACCCGGGGAAACTTGCTCCCGAAGGGAGCGCTCCGACGCAATTTATCGCGGTTGCTCTCGCGTACGAAACAGCTCGTCTCGGAAGACACCGGTTACGTAAGCCCAAGTCGGGCAAACGGTCGTTTCCTAAATTGATTCTCTTAGAAACTCCGCCCGACCGCGCTGTATTGCCCTGCATCAAGGGTCGGAATTAAATAATGACCTCGCTTAGGAGAATCAAGATAATTAGGCGGGGGCGAGGGCGAAGTAAGACGAAAGTAACAGTCTTGACAACCAGTGGGCATTATTCTTAGAAGAATTCGTGTACCCACGGTTGTAGCTCGATGTAATGGTGATGGAAATATTTAGAGGACCGTCTGGACCAAGTGACTGTATTGTATATGTACCTAGTAGGATGTACATTGAAAGCTTCCATTTGATGCACGGGTCACCAAAATCTTTGATACTTGATCCATCTGTTTGAATCATTTAGAACCGTGATCCTCTAGCGTAATTCCGGGGGAGATGGCCGACGAAGGTATTTCGAAAAAATATGTACAGATGGCGAAAATTTCCTATCTGTGTTTTGTTTTAGCTTATGTAATGCGGATATATTCGTAATTTCGTAAGAAAACGAAAATAAAAAGTAAGTAATGCCTGTGTAATCTTTCTGACGTAGTGTGAAATTAAAATATCTCGTGTCATAATTGTTTTTACTTAAATCATACAACGGAGAGCTTTGCAAAAAAAGTGTGGCCAACTACCCCGGGATTATCCCAATTATTCTGAGCAATCAATAAAATCATTCAGACCAGAAACTTGAGTATTACGACTAACAATTGGCATCAATCCAGACACTGACTACTTTTAGGATCGATTTCCCTGCACTTACAAGCAACATCGATAGTCGCCGGCTGACTCTTGATCTGCCCAGACCCCGACCAAGCGACGCAGTCGCACTTGAACTTGTCCCTGCTAAAATACTCCTCGATGTGATCCCTGGTTACGTTCAATTCGCAGTCGACTATCCTGGTCCCAGTGTGCGGGTCGACGAAGTCCTGCTGCTGCGAGCCGTCCGCTCGTATGTCGTTGCAACGGAAGTAGATTTGCAACGCGTGAGCGGCTTTGCAGTGCAGCGTGGCCGGCTTGTTCTTGACAACGAAGGAATCGACTGGCTCGGTGAGGAAAACTGGCAGATGACCGCCTGCCTCGGAGATTAACTCGGTGTCCGTGGCGATCGTGGCCGAAGGCACGTCGTCCTCCTCCAGGAGGTAGGAATCCTCATCCTCCGTGGCATCCTCGCCTTCTGAAGCACACGAAAGTCAAACCAGCTACAGATACGTCGATAAATACAGAGTAACGGATTTAATTATTCATCCGCGTTACCGAGAACTCTGATTCTACAGCTGTTTACGGATGCATTAAAAGCCCCCGCAACTGTGAGTCCTCCGCGCCGAGCTATCTATGACCCCAATCGCGAGATATGCACGTCTGAGCGCCATAATGAGAGTATAAGAAAGACACCAGACGTAATTACAGTTGCAATTGACGTATCGAGAAACGGATCGATGACACAACCCGTGGTCTGAGTCTATTCTTAGTCTAACGTTCTATGGCCATCCCATCCCAACTTCGTCAGATGCAACAAGAAGCTTCAATCATTCGTTATCGCACGAAGAGATGAACATAGAAGCTACACCAGTATTACAACCCCTTGCCATAAGCGTCGCTTGGTCGCAATAATCCAGACGACAATTAACGAGCCGGGCAATTAACGTCCGCCGATTAATCGAAACAAATGCCGTTGCTTATTATCGGCCGCCGTAATAAATTCGTAGAATTATCGTGATTATCATGGCAGGAGGCTGCGGCAATCAGAGTATCGCGGGACGGACAACACCGCTCGCCCAGTCAGTCGTTGGAAATCTAAATACAGCCGTGATCGTAATTTACGATCGAGTTATTAATTCGTCCCGCGGACGTTATTCACGATGGTGGCCGTGTATTCCATCGCGAAAATTCTATATTTGCTTGTCAACAATGGCCACCCACTCTGCCCCCCTCCCCCGTGCCCTCCACCCTTGTAAATCCTCACGCTGGCCCATTAATGCCAGCGTTTCGCGCGCTTCCTCGCTACGGAACAATCGCGCCGCGCCGCACGCTGCAGTAATGAATTTTCGGATTTACGCGGCGCACCGGTGCACAAGTCCGATGCATTTCCCGCCAACCAGCGGTTAGACCTTTATCCCCGTGCGACATTTGGCCGGGGGCCACAATTTTCATCGCGATAATCGGTGACCGCCTCTGTATCGCTGCTCGTCTCGCGCCTGCTTCCAAAAATTCGCAGGAAAAATGAAAAATCCAGGGGTCGCAACGGGAACGCGCGTAGTGGCGATCATCGAGTATCCGGATTCGACGCGCACGCCCCCAAAGTGGATCGCGAAAGTGTTTTCTGCGAGATCGCCACGGTTGTTTTTAGTTGACGATTTTTAGCACTTATTTATTTATTTTAATATGGTTATATTGTTATTCGATTAACGATATGACACTGATTTTCATAAATGAAAGGAAGGAAATGTTTACCTTACTTTATATGGGGGAGGGTTCGCAGGTTGTTTGAATATTATAAAAACTTATCGCGATTCAGAAAAGGTTGCGAAACGCTACTTTAGTGTCTCATGGTTATTGCTACTGTGTAGATTTAGTGGTAGAAAGAGATCAACGTAAATATTAATAAATTAAGAGGCTTTGTGATAAAGAATTTCAGGCTATTCTGTACACCATCCTCTGAAAGGTAAGATATTTTTGAAGCTCGTGAGAAAGTGACCATTACAACGTTACAGTACACTCAGAACAATATATCGCTGGAATACATCACGGGGAATGATCAATCTCTGCACAATCGGTTGCCCAAGCGCAGCGAGCGCCCTGCCAGAATCCCATAAATCCCACAAGCCGTTCAAAAAAATCCGTGTATCGTCGATAAGATCCAATGAACATCGAATCGCGTGGGTCGATCGACAGACGTCAAAACCGCGCGTCGCTGGTTTTTATCGTTGTCGTTTCTCGTTATTTTTCACGCTGTCTGTAGGGCTGGTGGGACCAGAGAGGGAGGGAGGGTAAAAAATCTCCCTGGCGGGTGGAAAAAATGTCAGAATTTATATCCGATGCCGGCAGATACCTTCAATATCCTGCGCGGCGAGAGATAGGAATCGGGGCAACGGGCAAATGAGAAGCGTCGCTGGACGAGCGAAATAAAACACGTCCTCCCACCCCGGGCAAAAAAAAAAGAGAGAAATAAATAAAATTCGGCAACGTGACGTACCGTGGCGAATCGAGGCGCGACCGAAAGAGAATTTTCATCGGTTTCCGATAATGGGTCTCGATCGGCCGGTCCAGCGGGCGGAATCGCAGCGAAGGCAGCCAGTTTTTCCCCGGGCCGCGATTCGAAAATCCTCGTTAGCCACTTACAGAGCTGCACAGCGAGCCATATCGTTGATCGAATCGGCGATGACGTCCGCGAATTCGCGATTTTTCCGCGCTCGATACGACGCTAAAATGGTCCGACCCGCCGAGGGCCATCATCTGTCGTTTCACCCGCGGCCGGCAATCGGCGAAGATCTCTTTTCCATCCCCAACTAGCAACGTTTCGTCGTTCGATTAAACGTTCATCTCGTTACTCTATTTCACCGTGACCGTTCCGTGCGATCGCGCGGCGCGACGGAAAAAAAGCACCGGCTCCAGGGCCGCAGGTGAATTAGCGTCGTACAGGAACGCGCCATTACGAGTAATCAAAGATACAGCCCCGGCCTCTGTGCGCGCCCGAAATGGCTAACGGGAATTTATACGGGTGGCTGGGGAGCGGGGGCTCGCCGAGAGGAATTAGATAGAACGATTCCGCGGAACTTTATCGGCGGAACCGATCACCACAATTATCGGAAATCGATGGAAATCCTCTTTCTCCGCTCGGACTTCTCCATTCCCGGTTTCCATCGATTAAGTATTCTCGTCTTCTCGCTGTGCTCTGTACTCGGTCTGTAGCCCCGTGTTTGCGAACACGCGTATCTAGCTTTAGCCCGGACCAGAAAGAAGCTAGGTATTGCTCGTTCGTTCGTTTCAAAGAGGAAGCAAAACGTTGACTACCTTCATTCTTCCTTGAACGAGTAAGAGGATCGAGGGGTGGGAACAGAAATTCCACCACGTTCCAGCTATCTTATCACTAGGTCTCCGAGATAATACAACGCATTCTCCCTGTCAGCTCCGCTCTATCAGCTCGGTCACACTTACGCACGTAATCTCGGATCGGCTACACCTCCGAAAACACCGAGGGCCTTTGTTAAACCCTTTCTGCATCGCGCCGCGGTAATTGCCGCTGGCAAATACCCCCCCAGCGTTCTAAACAGCGCTCCTGGGTCCCTGGCTGCCCCTTGCTCTTCGGAAAGCAAAAAGAAAGCTGGCGGAAAAGGGCAGGGGTTGCACAGAGGGGGGAGGGGGACTTAATTGAGCAACGTCACGCGACACGCGAGGCAAACCATGGCCCTGGGTCGCAGGGAAAAAACCGGGCTCATCGGTTTCCGATAATTCGGAGCGGGAACGGTGTATCCGTACTCCTGACGGCGTCGAATCAGCCGGCGCAGAGATCTCTGCGAGGGGCCCTCTCGTTAGCCGGCAACCTGGTCGGACGGTTAGTCGTGTCTCCGCCGGATACGCCGTTGTTACGTGTGTCTGCTATGGCTACACGTACACAGACGCTCCCGTGTGTGCTCGCACAATCCACGCGAGGCATCGCGTGGCTACTATGTGGGTTGACCACGTATTACGCTGGCCGGGGACACGAGCGCAACCGTGTACAGTTTCAGCGTGGCTGCGGACCACACATGACGCCTCTTAATTAACAAAGGTACCTGCCGTGGCGCCGTTCCTGCTCCGTCTGCAGGGCCACGCCGGGTGAAACCGGGGGACAGAGTGGAAACGTTGGTGTGTAGGGGAGACACGGGGGAGACGGGGATTAGAAAGAAGAGGGTGCGAAGATTAGAGAGAAGGAAGATGAAGGTAAAGATAGAGGGAAGTTCAGGAAAAAGATGTTGGGGTGTGGAGGAGTAATGGTTGACAGAAGGTACATTTGGCAAATTCAGAGAACAGAATTGCACGGACTTGAATGACGCAGGAGTGGGATGTGTGAAGAAGGAACGGAAGATGTAGACGGAAGCGAATAGGGGTGGGAAGTCGCTGAAAGCTGAGGAGGAAAGAGTCATCGAGAAGGTGCGGCGAAGATTACGAAACCGAACGGAGAGAGATGAGCCAAAGGAGAGACAAGAGCTTCCTTGTTTCTCGCTGCCTCGCGTGCCTTGTTATTTTAGCAGGCCGAACGCCGACCAAAGTAACGTGCTCGGCGCTGCGGGCTTCATTGACCCTAGCCGCTTGACTCGCCCTCCTCTTCCGCGGCTACGCGAGCGCGTGAATTTCTCGCTAGCGTAGGTAACGAGACGCTCGGAATCAAGGTGCTCGCCGGGGGTGACCCTCGTTGACACCGGGCCGTTCAAGGGTGTTAATTTGCCGGTGGAAAAAGATGCGGCGGGAATTAAATTTCTCGAGGAAATCATTACCCTGGAAGATCGTTCCTCGCGTGCTACAACTTTGCATGGTATATACTTTCCTCGGAGAAGGAACGCACTCCACGCGGGTCTCTCTTAATTCCCGCAGCCTCTCAACGACCGGAGATCATTAAGAGAAACAAGAAACCGCTCGAGAGGTAGGCTACACTTTGCCGTTCGTGTGAACGCCGGTTCCCTCCTCTTCCCGGCCAGTCAAGTCAAGCAGACGGACCTTTTCAAGAGACTTCCGATCCCCGTATTATCCGGAACGACGCTTATTCCCCCGGAGAAGTCAGAACCAGGTGCAAGACAAATATTTTCAACCACTCTCGGTGAAAGGTGGCGACGTCCACGGGGGTGTCACTCGAGATTAACGTTTTCCATGAATCGAAGCCCAGCCTCGAGTGGAAGAGGTCTACTTCCGGCGCGTAGGGTGTTCGCCGCGCTGCAAGCGGACAATGAGACGGCGCCCGGCAGACTCGAGTCGGCCATTGTGTTCCAGGGCCATTCACGGATCACGACCTACCAGCCCAAATAATGCCAGTCAAGTCTCTCGATCGGGTTCCCTGCTCCCAGGGAACTTTGTTGTACCGTCATCCCGTTTAACGAGAGATGCCCTACCTCGCCAGAGAGACAGAGAGGGAGCACGGTGCACCGTTGACTTTCTTCCGTCGATCTCTATCGTAGGAGGCACGCTCGAGCGTATAGATCGATATACCACGGGCCGAGGAGGAATCGATGGGGAGCGCCGATTGCTCCCCAACGATCGACGCCGAGATGAAATCAGGTTGAGCCTCGACGATTCGTTTCGTTTGGACAGCGAGGCATTATCTTCGAACGGGCGCGCGACAAGAGCCCCGCATTGTATTCGGAATGGTGGTCAGAGGTCGGAGTTAAAGGGCGGTCAATGGACCCGGGGATAGACTCCTCAGGTGGTGGAGTAGCACTGGAAACCGACGACACTTGCTTCTATGACTAGCCAGAGGGATTCGACTCCATTCGATTGGATACACTCGACGCGAGCAGAGTGGCTGGCGACTTAATGAACGCAACCCTCTTTTCGTTTAAACTACTTTAAACGAACGTCGCCGAGCGGCCAATGCAATTTGTTATCGAGTTCCATCCAGCAGGTCCGGCCCGATTGTTCCGGGCGCGCGATGAAAATTTTCCAGCCAACCGAGACCGGCGACAGAGAGGATTAAACGAATGAAACCGCTCGAAAAACGCGCGAGCCGAAAGGGTGAATATTAAAAGCGTCGGCGGAGGAGTATGAGGACGCGGAGAGCGGAGGGCGATGACGCGTATTACACGAGTCGATTGCGGCACGGCAGCGAGGCCCGACGTTAAGGCGTGTAATTAACCGAGTAACAGAATCAGATACGACTGCTTGGTTGCGTGCTCGCCTCCCGCGGCGCCTCTTCCTTCTCCCGCTATCGATAACGACGCCCTCGAATCGGCGCCACGCCGATTCCCCGCTGCCCATTGTGCGGCCTGGCGTCCGTCCGCCCAACTGGAACGAAATTTCGCGTCGCTGCTTTTGCGGATTCATCGTTCCATTTGCGAGACACAAAGGGACCCGTGTACCGATTTGCATTGAAATTGCGAGCCTCCGAGATTCGGATCTCTGACACGGCGCGATCGTAACGCGGGAAAACTCGGGGACCTCCTCCGCCGTGAGTCTAATCAAACCGGCGTTCGTCTTGTCTTCCTTCTCATTTGTCGATCTCAATGTCCATTGTAAATTCCATATGCTCCAAGTCCGAGAAACCTTGCTTCTGATAATTTAGTGCTTTCAGAGTAAAGGGGCACAGTTTACGACGCGGGCAGGAAGCAAAATGTGTATTTTGTGGAGGGTCCGCGAGCCCCGGACCAACGTGCCGGGAGACCCGCAATGCATCTCGCGCTGGCGCCGCCGGACCAAGGTGCCGGGACGGTTTCGAGCATCGTGGAAGAACGCGAAATCGTGTACGGGGAGCGCGCGAAAATATCCCCGTGTTGTAATTCGATCGGTCGATATTTCACGATCTCTACGTTGCGGCGTTCTACCGCGGCCGCACTCTTTCCTCGGCGTTCTCCGCGATTTCAACAATAATCGCGCTTACACAACCGTCGGGGCCTCCTCTCTCGGCGCACCACTCTCTCGTTTGATTTACGATAATTAAAGCTGACCCGACCTTTCGTCGCGGCGAGGAAAAGAATGGCAGAAACATAGGGAGAGAGGGGGAGAAGCGCGCACACCGTACTCGGGCAAAACGCGCCGATGAGAGACTACGCGAGATTAAAGACTTTTTCTCCCTCCTCCCGTCGCTCTCGCTCGATTCTTTTTTTTTCTTCCTTTTTCCATTCGACTCTGCCGCTCTCTCCTCCTCTCCCTCTCCGTCGTTCTCACCTGTCGGTTCGAGAACGGGGCCCCGGTTTCTGCCATGGAACCAACCGGGTAATTGCTCGGTCGAGCGAGCCCGCCAACCAGCGACCGCGACGTTTGCATTTTTGCCCCCGGGGGCCGATTTTACGAGATCCACCGACCTCCCACCCGATCCGCGGGCTCTGGGCTACGTGATCGAAGGTCGTATCGCGGCGCTCGATCGCGATTTACTTATGATACTTATCGGGGCAACGGGGCGGATGAGTAATAGGTTCTCACGGGACCCGGTGAATCCGACGGGCGAGTACTGTTACGCTATGTCTACGGCCCGCCGTAGATAACGAGACGAAGAAGAATAGAATGGAATCCGAAATCAAGGAACGTGACCTTTGGAACGGTGAATCGACGGGACGGGAATTTATCAGCCGTAAATTTCGAGACCTCCTTCCGGCTTTCGCTCGCTGCGACGAGCAGTTTTCCGCGACAACTCGTGTTCTCACTGATCGTAATTCTTCGGTGTCACCGGTGTCTATGGGTGAAAGCTGGCGAGGATGGCTGGGAAATGTGAGGCTTCTTTTTGGAAATGAGAAGCTCGGATTTTCTTGGTGATTACTGCGGCTATAAAGGGGCCTGGATGCAAGAAATATTTTCGAGCCCAAATAATTTCTCGAGGGTGAAAAAGCATAACATCTTTTCAATAAGAAAATCATAATAATCATAAGAATAAAGAATATAAAATAAAAATACGAAAGAAATAAAATAATAAATATTATTAAATCTATCATCTCAATATATAAAACAGAAAAGTTATGTTTGTGTGTTTGTCGCCTAAAAATTTTCGAACGATAAACTCAGGGATTACGAAATGTGCCTCAGCTAATTATGCCTAACTAGTTCAGATGAATGTGACAATTTTCAAAAAAAAAACTAAAAAAAGTTTTTTCACATAAAATCAGAATCTAAATTTCGGGCGAAGCCGAGTAGTAAAACTACTGAAATATAACTATCAGTTTTTTCATATTTTTTATTTTCTTCTTTTTCCCCTTTTCTGGGGTTCCTACACAATCCTGTGTAGCATGAGAACATTCCAAATGAAAATAGAGCTTCTGCATAGACAATCCGCCAGAGAAGCTTCCACCCCTCGGGGTCGTTTAAAAAATTGAACGTCGTCGGTGGAAAGCGGTGGCGACGCGGCCGCGGTCGAAACGTGAGAACGACGAGCAGGGGTGAACCGGACACAGCCTTCTCTCCGCCCGTTAATTATTAACACGGCTAATATTTTTCCTGGCCGCGGCGGAACGGCGGCCAGTCAAGCCGGCGGAATTATGACACGATATCACGTCGCGATAAATCGTCGGGGTAATTACTCACACGCGCGTACGTGCGTCTCCATGTTCACATTCGCGCGGCTCCGCGGCACGCTCACCTGTCTGCTCCGGGAGAAAACCGTGTGCCGTGTGCACGCTCGATTTTCTTAGGCGCCTCTCGCGCCGCCGACGATAGTTCATCCTCGGTAGAAAAGAGAGAGAAAGAGAGAGAGAGAGAGAACGTTACCGAGTGTTGCCGTGCGTGCGCGAAACGTCGACGCGGGCAATTTGCATCGGGATTTCTTGCGAAGTCGCGCGACCCGAGAGCCGTAATTAGTTCTTCGAAAGAAGATTTAAAGGGTACAATAACTCTGCAGGCGGTCGTTTACCCGCTCGCAGCGACGCGCTAAGCAACAGCCAGGCCGAGGGACTTTCTATCGTTATGTGTAACGATTTTTTCCGCGGCCCCGGGCTCGTTCATCATTCGGTGCGTCGCGATGACGAGCGAGCTGGATACGCGGGACGCTAATTAGTCGGCCACGTGGTCCCGCGAGAGGGCAGTCAGAAGAAAACGGAGGAGGGTACCCTCGCCCCGCGTAAGGTCGCTTTTAGAGCCGAGTCCGGGGGAGCGTAATCCATCATCGAAAACGGCTGGTGTAACGTAACCGGCCGGTTATGCCCACCACTAATCAGCGACGCTGACTTGCCGTATAATTAGATCTGCCCGGGCACCTCTCCCTTTCCCTTTTCGCCAGAGACCGTGCGCTCTCGTGACTAGCCACGCCGCAGCGCACGGCCTTCCTTTCTTCCACCAGGGAATCGCAAAAACCACGGCCCTCCCCCTACGCGGCTCCACGTAGATCGTTGACGTCCGCTCGGATCGTGAGTCACGATCGATCGCGCTAGACTACGAGCGCCAGCGGAGCCAGAAAATCGAGAGCGCCACCTAGCAGCAGGATTCTCAAGCGAGCCGGAATTCGCAGCGAACTTGTAGCTCGAATTCGTTAACTCGCGGCTAATTGCTAATAGCTATCCCGGGGCCTGAATAGAGTCGAGCGACGCCTGTTTCTCGGAACTAGTCTCCCAGTTTCCCATCTTATCGAACGATCTACCAGGCAAGAGCATTCGTTTCGCCGTTGCACGCGTTCCCGCGATCGAGGACTCGGCGCAAAGTGGTATCCAGCTACTCGCCTCGCGAGTACCACGACCGAGCTTTCCAATCGCTGAAGACTGGGACGGTTTGTAAAAGGTGGCGGGGATGGTTCCGGGGAATCGTCAAGCTCTGCGCGCATCTCACTTCCGATTCTTTATCAAGAATTCCGGGTGAGATGGCTCGATCACGCTCCTTTTGCAAAATATATTTTTGTCCTTCATAAAACCACTAAATTTACGGTGTGCTGATTTTTTTAAAAAGTGGGCCATCTCTCCCCGACTTACCCTACCCTGGGATCGTATCCGCCCCCTCATTTCGTCGTTCCTGTACGCGCTGTTTAACGAGACTCGGAGCTTTCACTCACCTTCGCCGGATGTGAAGGGACGAACCAGGCCCGGCAACAGTACGCAGAACATCAGGAACAGGGAACACGATTTCGGCCTCATCGCGTACGTATCACCTTTGCGAGGGTCATTCGTTCATCTTAAGTCCAAGAAGCCGCGAGATTTAAGATGAACGTCGCCACTGGACACTGCACTTTCACTGGTGGAGCTCCCGCTGTCCGAAGATTACACCTGTAACACAGAAAACGGGCATTGAAGTTTCAGATTGGAAAAGCGAAAACAGAGGCGTCCGGATCCGTCGAATGTAATGTTCCCTGAATCGTCGCTGTGGAAAACCAGCCGCGGCTTAAAAATATCTGGGTTCAATTGAAACAAGAAGAGCCCGCGTCGAGTGTACCTCGAAATTTCCAACGATTTCCTTCGTACATTTTCCGGTGCGGTTTGAATACTCTCTTAAAAACGAGCGCGCAGTTTTAAAGCATCCTCCGTATCTGAACTCACTCGTCGTGGAAAAGGAGGAGGAAAAACGAACGGTTCCCAGCCGATACGCGGGGAGCGCGTTTATTATACATCCATCCAAGGGAGGGTCGCGTTCCCATCGAAAAATACGAGCAGCCGGCTGCTCTTTTCTGAAAAAAAAAAGTGGAAACTTTCCGGCGGCACGCGATGGGGACGAAGGAACATCGACGCCGCGCGGATTTAACGTCGAGCTTCGTTGTATCCACCGGAAAACGTAAAGGACTGTTAGGAGAGAGGCGAGAGTGCCACTTAGGTACCGGCTGGCAACCCTTGCCATTTAAATATTCCAACGGCGCACCGCGCACTTTCCCGCACGCGAAATTTCCTCGTGGCGCCTTCGTTCCAGCTCCTACCCCCGAAACCGGTGGAGAACGATGCCTGGGGAACGGTGGCGTGTAATTCTCCCCCGTTCGCCCATTCTTTCGCCCCCCCGAACATCGATCTCCCCGGTTCATTGTGGCCAATTCTGCTCGATAACCGACGACGCTAATAATTAACGGCGATCCGTCTAGTGGAAATGCAGCTCGGTTGCCAGGTGCCGAGGAGCGTGTTAAATCGGTAAAAAAAAATTCGCCTCAGATGGAGTAGAGATTCGACGATCCGAATTAATCCCGTCGCCTACACTTTTCAACGACGAATATTTGAAATCTGGATCCCAGGTTACCGCGATGTGAAACAACGAATTTCAGAATTCTAGAAGCTGGATTCCTGCAACCAGAGATTCCAGAATCCCCGATCATAGATATCGGGATTCCAGATTGCAGGCTCCAGAAATTTCAGCGATAAAGTTCCATTCGCCGGACGCACTCGCTCCAGCAACTCGTAGCTGCATACTCGCGCGGAACTAGTTGCGCGTCCTTCGGCCAGGACAGTTTCAATGGAAAGTCGTGGAAACAAATGCCGCCAGCGAGAAACCTGTCGACGGTATCCTGTCCCGTTGTTCCTGTTGCAGCATCGAAACGCGACGGCGGGATCGTTAGTCAATGCCTTCCTCCGAGGTCCTTTGTTCCGCCGGGCTGCCACGCTCGCAGGTGATTCCGACGAAAGCGCTTGAAGTCTAAAGCACTGGGCTACATTATCCTCCTAAGCCACGGAGCCGACCCTTCCGCACGCAGAGACACCGGTATCGAGCAATGAATCCAGTTCGGTATCAGGTGTTTAAATCTTCCAGAAAACAGGGATACCCCAATGGAGATACGAATCTCCCCCGATAACGGTTGCGGCGGATCTTCTCACGCGACGCACCAACCGGCCGGCAGAAACATATAGAGATTCCGTGTCGACACGGGAAACGATTCACACCCTAATTGAAACGTAAGCTCCCAACCACCCACGCGAGTCTCGGCGATCGAGGGTGCCGTCGAATCGATAATTCCCCCGGCTGGTCGTTATCTCGAGTGCGCGGAAAGTCGATGGAAACCACGTAGTGTGTAGAAGCGTACTTACGAGCGGCTCGTGGTGCACACGTACAGGGGTAGAGGGCGAGGGGAAGGGCGATAGAATGCTCTCGGAGATTCATGACGCGGAATAATCCACGTCTCCTCGGCCGTGGAACGCGCATTATGCGAGCGTATCGGCCGTCCCTACACAGATTTCCCATCGTCCGCGCGACGTCCCGCCTCTAATCCTCCAGGACGAGGACTCAATTTATAAACGTGCCCGGTATTACCACTCGAAGGCTTAAAACACTCGACGCCGACCGAGGACGTCGTGCCGCGCGGACGAACACATGGCATTTCACACTGCAATTGCCACGAATGCCACTCTCTCTCTCTCTCTCTCTCGCTTGCTCTCCAACCCCCGGGATAAGCGCGCCGACTCGAGTGCCATTCAGCTCCAGCCCGCTCCAGAAAAGCTCTTTCTTCTTCGCAGGACCTGTTCCAGATGGGGGGCTCTTCCTCGCCGCTTCGCAGGCGTCACGAGAGCCGCGCCCGTTCTGTTACACTCCAGGCCAGTGAGTCCCTCTGCTCCGCGCCCTTTTGGTGATCGGGGCACAACGGAGAGCCGCGCCACTCGAGGAGTCGGCGTTTCAGGCGTCGAGGTGAACGCGAACGGAGTCTTAAAAGCGGTTTAAAAGCTTCGAAGGGCAACCTGGGTATCGCGTGACAACAGGTAGGAGGGGGGATCAACTGGCTGGATGCTCCCTCGAGTATTCAGCTACCGGTTTGCCCCCTTGGACGTTTCTATTCCGCGCGGCCAACGGAATAGACGCTTGGGCCCCGGAGGAACGACGGGCGCCGAGATCGACATGGGCGATGTAATGCGGCGGAAAGTGCCTCCGTAGGACGGTATGCTGCTCCGTCCCGAGCTCCCTGCCTCGGGAATTCCGCCTATCGATTGTTTGCCGGTACACATCCCAGCCGTGAGCGCGAAATTTTTGGATCTTCTCCCGGGGGAGCGGCTTTTATTAAGTTCCCTCGGCTATGTGCCAGTGAAAGTGGATGGGAAATGCATTTTTCTTGTACTCTGGAGAAATCATTTATACGTTAATAGACGCCTGGCGCTTCTTTCGCTGCCTATATAGATTCACCGGCTGCCAGTGTGGCGTGCGCGCGTTGCTCACGAGTGACTCCTGAAAGACTGAACACAATGCTTCAGAACTGCTAGCAGAAAGTTCGCTGGATGGTGGAATAAAGGGGAAGAAACAAAGTTATAATAGACACGAATCCGCGAAGCAATCGTTCCTGAAATATTCAGCTTTCCAATAAAAGGAATCCCGATTCTTTCCCCGAGCTCCATTAACTAATTAAGATCGTACTTATCGTTGGGAAACTTCGTGTATACAGTCGTTCAGAAACTTTTGTAATTCCCTACAAGTGTCTTATGGCAGTTGAGCAGAAGTTAAGCTATCGATACCAACATCCCCTGACCAAACTCGACGGGGCCCCGGCAGAAGCATCGTGGACCCCTCCCTTAAGTAAACTGCAACCCCTCGAAGATCAGAGGAAGGTTCCTGAAACAGTGCGCACGATTACCTCGGCTATGGTCGTAGAAGACCGGCGTCGTATTATTTAGGAACCTCTTCCTCCAACTCCTCTCTCTCTCTCTCTCTCTCTTTCTTCACCACCGTGTAATCTCGCGGCGTTATAACTCCACGCTGTAACATTCCTAATGCCCAGGGATATTGCGTGTTTTATCTTGCGTTGGATGAATTACAACGCACGCATGCACCGCTGCATGCGATAAATTTCCATGCATTTACGTAATACGTTACGAATTTCGCGACTATGCTTGAACTTCTCTGGGAATGATACATCAGACCTCGAGGAACGGATCTACAGGGTGACTGTGGAATCTGGGAAACCATATTGGCTCTATGGTGGTGAAATTGGCAGAGGAATTTTATAATTCTAATTTTAATTTTATTAGCTCATTAGTTCTAGTATTTTCTTGTATTATTGTTTGTTTATTTATGTACCTTTCTCCTCTGTTCTTTCACAGTGTTTCTTTGTTAACTTTATGAATTGTTCATTGTTTCATTGATTCATTGGAATAAATAAAAATAATAATAATAATAATTGAAGAGTTCTTGTTAAAAACACTGTAAGTCAAATATCTAAATTTTTTTTAAATTATTTACAAAAGATTTGGTTGCTAAATATGCTTGAGTACACAATGACTCAACTGCATCACAAAATTTTCTATTTTCTGCATTAATATAGTACAAATTCCGGAAAAAAAGATTTCAGTTTCTAGAGAAAACTGAATGTACTTCTTTTTGATATTTTTTAATTTTGGCAGTCACAGTGTTTTCTACAAGGACTCTTCAATTTTATATCCGCAGTTGCAATGATGATTAAGACGAAGTAGTTAGTCGTCCAATAAGAAGACCATGTGAAATGTAATATAGACGGAATTGACCAATTTTGTAGATAAAAACGCAGCAATTACAGAGAGCATTACAGAAAAGCAGATCTCATAAGGCCATTTAACTTTTCCTTCCACGAACTTCCCCCATCATCACTTAGCCCGACCCACTTTCCAGAATCGCCCTGTAGACACAAGCCCAGGAACAAGGGAGTCGTAAATTTCCCGTGGAACGGTTTCTTTCCTCCCCAAAAGCAAGCACGCGCGTTTCCACAATTATTCTGCAGCCGTCTACAAACGTATCCCTCTCACGCAAAGATTTCCTCGACGACTAAATAGTACAAACGTGCTAATACTTCCGACATCATATTGCGTGTAAAATCTTTGTCAAAGGTGTATTGTTTGAAATTTCGTCGCTAATAGGATTAAGGGTGCAATAGAAAACCGCAAGGGATCCCAGAAACACGCGTCAAGGTTCAGGTATACCGGATCCACGCCCCTGGCGAAGGCTGTCTTTTCTTCGCTTCTTTTCTCCTCATTCTCCACCCCCTCTTTCCCTATGTTTCTCTTGGTCTCCGACCAAACGTAATCCGAGAAGATTACGGAGCGAAATAAACATGTCAACCCCCCTGCGGAGGGGAGGGATGTGGGTTTGCGGAGCGTCTTTATAGACTCCGCGTAGAATACTCCTCTCTTCTTCCTTGTCCTTCTCACTCTCGTTCTCCTTCCTCCTTCGCCTTCCACGTAGGTAGTCCAGCAGATGAAGATCCTTCAAGATACAGGTCTTCTTCTGGCTGACCAGGGCCGTTACTCAAGCCACTGCCAGATGCAACTAAAACTTCACACGCATGCGATCGACCGCGTGCCTTATCTTCCTACGATCTCGACCCACAGATCTCGCAGATATCGCGATCGGGGGATGTGTACCCTCCACGTAACGGTCCTGCAACTTCGCCCCTCTTTCCGCCCTTCTTCGTTAAGAACACACAAAACGGGGGAAGTAAAGTGATTCTCCGCAAAACACTGAATCGAAATTGTGAGATAAACTTCTCTCGCAGGAGCCATCGATTTGGAGAAAGTTGGCCTGGATCGCGTGCAGACTTAGAATTCGATTTTCTTCAATTGGTGATTTAAAAAGTCACCTGTTTCGTTCCTTGTATATAGTACGATACTATCTTTTACGGTGTCTCGTCCGCTTTCAAAAGAGTAGCTTCGTGGGGGTGGTGCGGTTTCGATCGAGCACGTACAAATTTGTGGCTACCTGCGAGACGGGGATTGAATTCGTCGGGACGCGTGGATTTATGGGTTTGTGGAGCATTGTGTTCCCTATTGGGACACCGTTGTAGATACAAGCTCGTAAGCTCCACCCAAGGCCCATCGATTCATCGATTTTCTATAGCGTAGAGCGTCGCCTGGTCCCTGGTCGCGATAGGGACATCCGAAGAGGTCCTTCAAACGTTTCCCCCGGCTTCCTATCCTTTTTCCTGTTCGCGGTGAGAGTGGAGCTCGGATACGTCGCCGCTACATCAAAGCTAACCTCGAGAGGGAGCAGTTTAACCCTTGAACGGTGGCTTTGACTCGTTCTAAAATCGCAGGAGTACATACAAGGACGCGGGATTCCATGCTGGGAGGAGCGTCCTCGGGGGTTCAAAAGAATCCCGGAGAATCTCTGAGGGTGGAATCCTTGGAACGAAATAGACGAGATGGCCGACGAGGAGCGTCGGAAAGAAATTGAAATACACCTTCGCGACTTCTTTGATCGCTTCGTTAGGAGCAGGCCGGCCAATGGGAGCGCAGAGCCGACGCTGAAAATACACACTTCGGCCGAGCACGTGCGCGCAGAAGTCAACGACGCCGTCAGGTTTCCCTGGACGCGCTGAGGATCAAACGGGCGACCGCCTCCGATTTTCGCCGACGGTGAAAGTTATTTGACGGTTTCTGCGTGAATACGAAATACAACAAGACCCCCGCGGATGTCCTGAGGGAGCGTCGAGCGACGCGAATATTCGTCAGCGTGGCGGAGACGCGCCGGAGGGTGAAAGCGTCTTCTTCAGCGCTGCCTCGTATCAGCGATCTTGATGCGATGGACCGCGACAGAAGAAACGAGTTTCACCGATACGGTTTTCCGTAATCTTCGGTGTAGATCGCTGGGTGGCGTGCATGGCAAGTGAATGCACGCCCTTCGGGGGTGTTTCTTGATGAATGGTGGTCGTTATTCGCGGTGGTTCGACGGTGAGGAGTCCTTTTATCTTCTGTTTTTATACAGAGATGGCGTTTCAAGCATATTTGCTTCTATTGGCCAAAACGAACTATAGTCTCTATTTTCCCTCCTCTCTCTCCCTTCGGGTTCCAGCAGCGAGCGGAGTACCGGGAGAAAAAGGTGGTGGTCACCCATCTTTCCCCAGTACCCGCCCCGCGATGCTTAACTTCGGTGATCTAACGAGAACCGGTGTTTCCATCCCGGCCACCGCCGCTGGTATTCTTTTATCTTATTTTGGGTGTTTGTATTCGTTTTTTTGATTATTTGAGAGGGCATTGTTATAGTGGCAAGGGGATGTTCAGACCCGAACTAGAGTCTATATTGTCATTCTTCTTTCGTGACACGCGTGAATACATCTTTGGGAATCTTAAGACTTCTTTATGATAAACACACGGCGTAACCACTTTCTTCCCTGTTTACCTATAATTACGCTCGTCTGTTACCTCATCAATCCGTCGTATCTACTTCATTTATCTGCTCATCGCTATCCCGAGGTTGTCTCGCGAACAGGCAAGAATACCGTCATAATTCTTCCTTCGCGTTTTATCTCCTGATTCACAGCTTGTTTTTCTCCTATGTATTTCTAATTGTGTTTACATATCGCTGTCTTATCTGCCCATCCCATCTGCCGATTTATCTACTTCTCACATACAATTACCACGCTTGGAACCGTTCCAAGCGAAGCCTCCCAGCCGGGCATTAAAAGGGAAACTAATTGAAGGTACCGAAATCCCCCCGCAAAATAAGATAAACCCAGTCAGGGTTCAGCAAACACCTTCGCAGCACCCCCACCCCCGTCTTATCTGCCGATCCTCTCGTTAACTTTCCAACGCTACGGATTCACGCGTTATTTACCCGCAGCCTCCCGTATCTAACCTCGTATCTCCCTGTATCGGGGCGTATCTCGGTTCGATTTGTATCCATTATGTTGGACGGTCTTTGGCCCGAAAGCCGGGACAACGGAGGAGGGCCCCGGATCGATCGATCGAAGACGCCGAGCCGCCCGGTCGGCGTGGAAATTCGTCCAAGCGTGAACACGCTTTTCGCGTGCTACGGAGCGAAGAAGGAAGCAATGGAAACGGGAGGAAAGGAGAAGGAGAGAGAGAGCAGGTAGAAGACGAGAAGCCGTGAGAACGCAGATGGAGGGCTGCGCGTGCCAGGTGTGGGCCTCAGGTTCAGGCCCTCGATAGAGGGCGCAACGTTGCGGGCCCAGTCGATGCTCGCCGCGATACGCGCCCAAATCGATCTTCGTGTCGAGATAGCGCGGCGGATCGGCGAGTTTTTAATGGCCCCGGCGCAGAAAGCGGTCTGCAAGTACGAGAAGCGAAGCCGTTGAATAGCTGTTGCGCACTCTCATCACGTGCGTCGCGTTTCCTGCCTCTTTGACTCGAGCGCCGTCCTCTTCCCTTTCCCTCGTGGCCTGCTCCGTCCCGCTTCAATTGCGCGCGTGTCACGGGAAAACGGAAGTGGAAAAGCGCCGGGAGGGTCGCGGGAGCCCGTAAATAGCGGCCTCAGCTGATGCTTATTTCGTTTTCTTCCCTCTCCCTACCCGCAGCGTGGGATTAAGGGAAATGCGAGCAGATACGGTTTTTCGGCGGCGCAGGGATAGCGGCGGGGATAAAGATCATTAATCTTCTCTATTGGGTATTATGGGCGAGTTTTTCTCGCGGCTTTTTGTACCACTGTTATGAACTATCGCGTGATTAGCGGCCGCGATAGTATCGGTATCCTATAATTACCCGGCGCTGCTGTTTTTGCATAGATATCGATCGGACTTCCGTGATTGCCTTCGGTCTTCTTGTAATTGCGGAGCGTCTGAAAACGGTGCAACTCGATTGCTAATCGCGAACGCGCGCTGACTCGCTTCGCAGCAGCTCTTGCAAATTGTTTTTTGCTCGTTCTTTCGCGCACGGGAAAACGGTATCGATTATTCCAGTTTAAGTGGACTTTGGATTCCAATCTCCCTTTTAGTGTATCAAGACCCGTAAATACCGAGCATTCTGGCTGCCACACTGAACTCTCAGCCGCGGTCGCTCGGAAACCGCTTTAAATAGCAGAATTTCGCACGGTGGCCGCGATCGCGCGAATTTCACCGACGCACCAGGCCACGACGACGCGGCGCTGAAAGAAAGAGCGGAAGTCGCGGTCTGGACGCGGGTTCCGGGGGCGAAAGGGGCCGCGAGAAGTCGCTTGAAAAGCGTAGCGCAGCGTTGACGGGGGACATTGAAAGAGGCGCGTGTCGCACTCGCCGCGTTTACAGGAACGGAACGACCGGCACAGGCAGAAATAAGAGGATCCATTGGCACGGCGCGCGCGTTTCTCTCCGCTTCTTTATTTTCCAAGCAGACAGCCGCGCAGCGAAGAAGAGAGAGAAAGATTCTCTCCCTCTATCGAGACGAGCTTCGCCAGAGATCATTACGCTCGGTACGAGTGCGCGTAGGTCGGTTAGTCGTTAATAATGTCTGTCAAAGTCAAATAACGGGCCCCTTCTCCCCCACGCCATCCCCGTCGAGTTCGCGCCGCTTCGAGTGTTTAGTCAGCGGTGGGATCTTGTTCCGCGTAATCGTTTTCGAAGTGCTCGATTTTTCTTATCTCCTCCCCCTCCCGACGGTTATTTATAAGAACGAAGTCACATGACCCGCGAGGCCCGAGACGAGGCCCTATCTAATTGTCGGCTGGATTCGGAGAACGGCGATTTTTCCCGCGCCGGAGATGGGATCGCGAATGAGTCGGGGGAAAGCTTGCGTCAATCGTACGAGAGCCATTCAACGGGATCCTCCGTCGATAGAAGTAATTAGAATCTACGTGCAGATTACGCAACGAGTATTTCGAAAGCCGCCTTTCCACCGTGCGAATACAATTCTAATAAGCGAAGGTACCTGGGTGCTTGAAAATGTAACGATCCTCCGCGAACGCGAAGTGAAGAAGAAATCGGAGCAATAAGTGTGGGATCAGGAACCCTCGTCGAAAGAGGGAGCCCGGATTAAGGGACCACGGAGAGGCGGCGTGGTGGGAAACGCTGCTGATCAGCACGCGGACGGGCTCGGGTTCGATTCCCGGCGCTGTGGGTGTCTTTTTCCGAGGTTCCCAAAAACGTAGGAATATTACTAACACAACCGATTCCTACGTAAGCTTCTCCAGTTCGATGCTCCATTTTCCAGGAAATTTCAGCTCTAAACAACCACCAAGTGCGCGTGCACTTGTCACTAACACGCCTTGCGTTGTAATATTAAATATAACGACGTTCATTAAACATTTCCCGTTATCGCGAGCACAATGTACGCGCATTCATAAATTCAGGCAAATCGAGGAAACGTAGCGCGATCCGAGATTCCTATTCTCTCGTTAATTAACTGTTGAATTAATGAAATACGTTGTTTCCATCGACACGCGACTTCCACGCCCGTCAGATCAAACGCCCGCAACGAATGCCTGTCTCCTCTATAGCGATACACTTTTTATCGTAAAGGGTAACGCACAAAAGCGTTTTCGCCGCCGTCGCCGCCGTTCCCCCCGTCAATGGAGACAAAGGGGTAATTATTGGGGCCGGTATCGCGGCGGCGATTAATGCCCGCTATCAATGACGAGCTGGCGCGATGCGCCGCTTATTAATTAATTGCGTCGACTGGACGAAATCGGGGGGCCGATTATTGTAGTCCGCGTCCCTCGCGATAGATCCTCGTTAGTCGTCTATGATCGAGCCAACCGATCGGAAAGTTAATAGCGCGTCGCAAACAACCCGCCCCCACCCTTCTCTCTCTATCTATCTACCGAATGCAGCCAACGGTCAGCAGTTTCGCGTTATCGATTCGTCGAGGAAATCGTGGCAATTCCATCGAGTTCCCTCGCTGGGGGAACGACAGAACGCGATACACGAGCGATAGAGAGGCGTCGCAGGACCGTTTATCAAAGCAACGTTGATCGTTGATTGACAATTGAATCCCGTTCGAAGAATCGAGCAGGTCGATGCCTGGTTCTGACCGTGAACTATCGATCGTTCCTTGAAATAGGCTAGAGTGCTGCTGAGCTGTGAGACGCTCTACGACTTGCATCGAATACCTACTCCGTGTTAATCTTGAATTAAAGTCGATCGAGTATAGAGACTTTAAGATGCCAAAGAATCACAGAGAAGCAGTGGCACCCCCAAGCAAGGGACTTTTTAAAAAGAAAACTGGATTTTATTCTTTAAATAAATTTGATTAAATTTGCGTTGAAAATTATTTCATTCGTTCAACTCGACTCCCCCAAGATTAAATCCTCAGTCGGCTACCGCACAGAAGCGTCATTAACTGTCAGACGAGAACTTAAATGAGGAAGAATTGGAAATGATTATTTCAGGGTCGAAGTTCCGCGGTAAAGTATCTTCAAGCTTGCTCAATTTTATCAGAAGATTTCGAAAACGGGGACCGCACACCTCCGCCGAGAAACTCGGAATAATGTAAATGGCGAGGTGGGAGAGGAACTTCCCTTCCGTTACATATTTCTACTGTATTTACGAGGAAACTCTCGTGTGGGCCGCGCTACCTCCGTGCTCCGCGGTGCATACATTTCGCGTAAATCGCTGAAAACTTACTGCGGCCATTACGGGCGAGGGGGCACCGCACGGCGTGATCTCCCGTGTACGTAATTCTAGTAAGTGCCCTCGAATGTTTGTAAATCTCCGTTCGGCGCTGCATATGGACGGCAACTTTACGATTATGCGATCTCCAAGCTGGCCGGGCCGTTTATCTGCGGCCACCGACGAATAGCGCACCCTTTCGTGTGTTTTTCGCCGAGTATCGTCCGGCGAATCGAATATCGACGAATACGGGATACCGGAGACTGCGTTTCGGCGAGCAGCTCGATGCCAAGCAATTTGGCCAGTGTATTTTGCACCGGACTCCGGAGAAATCGTATTTGCAGATGGCACTAGGGGCTGTTGAGTTTGAAATTAAGGTCGGGGGCGGGGGGGGGGGGGGGGGGGCTTCCATCGACAATGTAGGGAAATATTGGAGTTCGCTCCGCTTTTGGTGGATGCGAGGTGGAAATGGCACAGTTCGTAACTTGATGGGAGTGCAAGGTGAACTGGGGACGCAGCTCTATTTTTGACAGTTTTTGTGTTATGACCAGTAATAGGTATACGTAAAAAAAAAAATGCTACATCGTTTGGTGAACGTTTGATGAAACTCCGAAAAATTCATAAAAAAATAGAAATAAAAGCTTATCGATTCAATAACCACTAGATATTTATTGCGTGGAGATATGTACTTTTCAATTAGTGTTCTCTTTTTAATTTCATGCCAAAGCAATAATTTTATAAACAGTTTTTTCTAATTTACTCTAAGTTGATGAAGATGGAGCTGCACTTCTCTTGCCGCAAGGTCCTCAATTTAATCGTTAAGCAATACCTATATGCACCATTCCTTTGGAATATTTGAGTGATAAAATAGGGCTGCTACGTGTATTCGACCTTGCATGATGATTCCAACACTACGTTCCTCGGTGGAACTCTTTGATTCAGTCTTTCAAAGAGTATCTTTACTGAATGTACCAAGTTATCAATGGGAGACGCTTTTTCCAATATCAAGTACCTACAGAAGTACGTAGTGCATCGTGTGTGTGTGCGTGCGTGCCTTAACGCTGCTGATACAGCGAGTAAAGGACGTTCCGCTGACAACAAAGCCTCGGGCTAGTGAGCAGAGCCGCGATCCGCTTATTATTCACGAGTTTGGCGAGTTTTAATGCGTGCAGCTTGGAGCAACAAGTAAATCCGTGGTTTCGCCGAACCCGGCACTTTTACACTGTTTAACCGGTACCTACTTCGGCTAACACGCGGCCAAGTAGCTTAGATTTGCGAGTCAGCATAAGAATCGCTTTATTTCCGGCGAGGCTGGCACGACTCGACGCGCGGTAGCTTAATTTGAATAGTAATATCGAGTCGTTCCGAGGCAAATCGACCGTACGAACGGTCGTCGGAACAGTTTACTGGATGCCGCAGCTTTTTAAATAGGTTCCAGGGGACCTTTAAGGCCCAGCGGGAGCTCGACACGCCGCGATAACGTACGCTTTCCTAATTTCGTCCGGCCTTTTCGAAACGAGCGCTCGACCGTGACCGAATCGGAATTACGGAGCGCACGGCGCGGGAATCAAATTGTGGACACGTAGCAGGCAAATTTCAGACACTTTTATAGTCGAAAATTGCAGCTAGAAGCTGGAGTTTAGAATTGAGAGAAAGCGGGATAGAAGAAGGCTTGTCTACTCGATGACGAATTAAATTTCAATTAACCCTTTGCAATGGGATGACAGAAAGGTGGTCCTGGATGTCAACTATGTTCCACGATTTTTATTCCCTACTTCGCGCTGCCAACGATCAAGGCAAAAGTAAGTACGAAGGAGCACGCAACGGTTAATTTCCATTTAGAGCTCGCCGCAGCTGAAGGGTTAACCGACACTCACGCGATCAAGCCTCCCGAACAGAGCTGCGCGAATATCTCTATCTTCCCAATGATAAATGTGTGGAACTCACTCGGTAACAGTAGACGAATCCCCGAGCCAGCGATCGTCCGTCACTCCGAACAAATCCACTCGAAAAAAGGATCCAGCGAGACACGCGAGCGCAACAGTGCTTCCCAATTTGGTAGCACTTCCTCCGGTTTATCCACTGGCACTTGAAACCCCACAGCACTGACACTGGTCCTATCGTCGGTCCTTTGCACGCCAAGTCCGAGCGCGTTCGCCGAGAGACGAGGCTCACCCTCGAGTCATCCCCTTGAGAAACACTCCTCGAACTCGCGACTAACTTGCACCGTGTCGAAAGGGCTCGCCGTTCAGTCCAGGGTAGGGAAAGGGACGCTTGTAATTCTTATCCGCGTACATTTCACGAGGGAAGGAGCCGTGCACGCGTCGTACGGGGCCGCGTTGCCACCCCTCAACAAACCAACGAACACCGGGAACGCCAGCGCGTGCGGCTCATGTCGGCCAACTGACTCGGAGCGGTGAAACCTCGGGGCCCCTCGCCAGTCGCCGCTCGGGCGCCGCTGCTGGCTCGGGGTGGTGGTAGAGACGTCGACGGTGGTGGTGGTGGTGGTGGCTACGTCGACGCCGGTGGTGGTGGCAGCGGAGCAGCCAGTGGGGGCGTCATGGACCCGAGAGTGAGCGGAGAGATGCGTTGGTGGGATCGCGGATGCTGGATCACGAGGAGCACGAGGAGGAAAATCGGAGTGGACCGCGAGCTGTCGAGAGGAACGGATCGCTTTTGCTTTGATATAACTGTTGCTTGGTAGGAAACACCGCGGGGAGGGAGAAATGAGAAGCTTTTATGGAGGGGGGACGAGAATAGTGTTTGTTGGTGGAACCAATTGTTGAAGATTTTCAGGGTGGGGAATTATGGGGCCTTTGTAGAGGGTTTGTTGATGTTTCGGGGCGGTTTCAAAAAACCTCTCCTCAGTATTATCTAGCGTTTGAGAGTTTCCTGATGAAAATATTTTTCCAATTTTCTTCAATTTTACTGGATTTATTAGTCCCAAAATCTGCAACACAAAGTGTTAACGTCGAGATTAACGTCAAGCTTAAATGGCTCATCCCTCGTACTTCCCGTCCGCCGATCAATCGACCCGTTCCAGTATTTTAACGACGATCCACGGGGGTAGGAGAAAAGGCGCGGTCCACGGTCAGCGCGAACTGTTTGCTTTCGTAATGCGCGCGCTAACGAGACCCGCTGGGCCTCGCAAGCGGCCTGTCGATATTAAACGTCACGGGGCAAATTTGATTACAGTTTTGCTAATTGCGCGACGTCGTTGTTCTCTGCCATCCGAGGCCTCGGTGACGAGTGTTTCTCGCTCTCTCCCTTGGCGAATCAATCGACCCCGTTGAAGGGGCGAGCGAGAACGAGAAAAAGAGAATGGGAGGCTCGCACCCTTCGCGGGTCGTCGAACGTTATCAAATTATTCTAGCGTAACGGTGAATCTACCCGCAGATATAAATTGACACGGACAACGCGGATTTCGGCTGGACAGTACGGGGAGGGGGTGCGCGCAGGTACGCGCCACCCCCAGTTTCACCTCCGCAACGGGGTTAAATTCCTGTTATTAATGGATTTGTTTGCGGTGCCCTGCCTCGGCGGTCAATATTTATTTATCCGGGCGATCGTTAGCGCTGCGACAAGTACGAGCAGCGTCCTGCTGGCACCGTAGGACCCGGGGACCAAGGTCGGAGCGGGAGGGGAGGTCGCGAGGGTCAGGGGAAAGGGCAACACCGTAAATAAATGGCCGGCGTATTTATTTGGTGAAAAAACAAATTTATGCACCGACCGAAACGTGAACGTTGCGTCCAGCTGGAAAGAGATGGGGGTTGGGTCCCTGATTTACCCCTTTTCGTTAAGGTCTCCGTGCACGTGCAGTGGACTGCCTGCTAGGATCGGACTGCGGAGACCGTGTTAAGGTTTCGAAGGGACTAAGTCTTGAATGATAATAAAAATTGTACACCCTGTCTCTGCAGCCCAAGAGTGTTCCCTAGCGTAGATTACTGAACGTTAATGCTACTCTGTGGTCGACGGTTTCTTTTAACCACCGCAGTGCCTCCACCCCCCTGTCATATTTACCGGACTACTCTATGCAACGCAGAAGCATTATTAGCTTTCCTCGCTTTCTCATTCCTCAAATAGAATTAAGCCAGGCTACCCGAGGCTAGCGCAGAGGACCAGTACCATTTTCCACTCCGTTTAAACACCCGTTCCCGGCCACTTCTGCCACTCGAGCCACCCGGGGGACTTGAACCCGGCACGCGGGGCGTTGAATATTAAAAGAAACGAAAAGTAAAAGGAACGGTCCGTGAGAAAGTGGTCGCGGCGCAAGACGATGCGTCACTCGACCGTGGGTCAACACTTCACTCCGCCGCGACGCAATGATACGCACGCGACTGCAGCCGCTCCGGAAATTGATCGGCGTATAAATACGTCGATCGTAACCGGTGCCACCTCCCAGCGTGTACGCGGTACCCAAGACGACGGCACGTCCCTATCACGTATCTATTAGACGCCAGACAAGGCCCCGAGGTAGACAACGGCCGACAAACGGGCTCGACAAAAATTCCACCCTTCCCCTCGAGGTGCGCCGCCTCCCTCCGCCAGTTTCCGCGTGGAAACAGCTCGTGGAGCGGAGAAGATGATCGGCTCGTAATCCTATATAAACACGGTTATTTTTATCCCATTACAGGGCGGTTCCGTAACGGCCTGTAGGACACGGAGCCTGCATAATGCCACGTTCGGCGCAGCCAGGGCCCTCCAAAGGCCGCCGACTGGCGAGGGATGACCGCAGGAACCGGAGGGTTGCACCGGTGCCACACCCCCTCCCGTCTGGTGCCCTCGAGCCGCGTCCCAGCGGGGGTCGCTCGTGCACGGTCCATGATACAGCCCTTCGGGGCCCTCGCATTCCGCAGGGGCCCGCGTTTTCCTCGATCATCCTTCAGAGACGTCGTTTCTCGCAGCGGTTTCTGGGAACCACGAGACGAGACGCGAGCAGGTCCGATGAATTTTATATGGGGGCCTCAGAAGTGTTTTATATCTGCTCGATCGCGTTGAGTGAATTGCGAGGAGCCTCTCTCCTTCGAACGCCCCCGGACGAGGGTCCTATGTTCGAGGATGAAGACCTCGGGGCGAAGGCGTAACGGGGAAAATGTAGTGTGAAGAAATGCAGTTGCGCGGTGCATCGTTTTGGATGATATTTACTGGCACCGGAGCTGCTTCCACTCCGTTGAGAGTCTGGTTTATTTGGTGGCATTGGCTGACGCAGGAGTGGAAGATGGAACGGGCTATGGAGTCAGGTTCATTTCCATAAATTCTGGGATAAGGGTATTCAACGTTGAATAGATGAATGAAAGCTTCTAGTTCATTTCCCGAGAGCTACGATCTGGATGTCGGGAGGTATTAAACGAAGCTTTATTAATACGAGAAAGAATACCGGTAGCGTAGATCTTAGTGTATATACGTGTCAGGAGCCGCGTTTCTATTTCTGTTTATTCGTAGCTCGGTGATTCCGCGTCCAGTTTATTTTCGTATGGTCCGCTAACTTTCCTCGTTGTTTTCCCTGCATCAATGAGGGTCCCTTTGATCTCGCGGAGGCCGTGGCCGTTCAAGTATCTGTGGATCTTGAAACGATGCGGGTCCAGCAGCAAACAAGGCCGGACAGCCTTCACGGGAACACGTGTCGCGCAGTCGGCCACGAAAACGCTCTCCGCTGCACGTGACGCCACGGAGCGCTCGTTTTCGGATCTCTGTCGAGTTAACGACTTGCCGTGTCACGTAGCAGCATCGTTCCCAGACAAAGATTTCCAGAAATCTGCCCTAGACCTGGTCCAAATCTGCGTACCATCGACGAACGGGCACGTAGTGCCACGCAGATGTACACCGTTCCATTTTGCGTAAGTTTCAGCTGTGGTCACCTTCTCGGTGGTCCTTCGGAAACATTTTTTCCGCTAGTTCCCGCGGCTGCCAGTCGCTTTTCCTAAGAGGAAACTCTTGTAAGGTCGTTTCGTTTCGCTGGAACACGAATGCAACCCTCCGATTTCCAGGTCGCCCCTCGCTGTCGAGGAGTAGATTGAATATTTCGTGTCGAGGGCGACTTGGCTCGCCAAAATGGGAAAATTCACGTGATCGTGAAATCTTGGAAGTTTCACCAAGCTAAGTAATGTCACGTTCTCTGATTCTCTTAGAAGCTCCATGCTTAATACCACGTCTCCACTTGTTGACCAATAGATGAGGAAACATATTAACATTCAACAGAAATCTCCATAACCATTCCATCGATCCAAGCAGCACGCGTGGCGACAAACGGGAATCACATCGGTTCTTAACGATGTTCGCACAGGGACGAGCGATTTCGTAACGGAGCCTCGTATTTTTAGTGTCGAAAGGGGCAACGGAAATAATCTTATTACCCATAAAGACAGAGCCGAAGCGATCGTAAAAGGGCACGGTAGCCATAAAGACGTGAAGTAGAACGAGAATCTAGCCGGGTGGACTATCTTCTCTGCCCTTTTAGAATGTGGGAACCGTCGGAGTGGTCGAAGGACGATCCGGAGGATGCGCCCGGTGCCACCGAAATTTACGACTGGCGCGATACTTTTACGCCGTCAGATACCACAGATTTGTCCTACAACTTATCGATTCCATTAAGCGTACTATTAGCAAGGTGAGGCCGAGAGAGGCGAGCCTCGGGCGGTCGGGACCGATCCGGCTGCTTACCTGCCCGTCCGGTATCCCCCTCCACCAAGTGGATTCATTTGTTTTAGGAGCCACGAAGGATGGAGATCCGAGATAAAGGAGTCAATCCTGGAAAGTGTCTGCTTCCCGACGCGCGTCCAGGGTCCGCCGGTCGAATATTCGGAATGCATCCTCCCGACATGGCGTATCCGTCTTTTCCCCGGGTCTTGGCCCTCACGATATCTCCAGGCAGCCCTTCAGAGATGGACTCCTCGCTGGGGTCCTTCCAGACCTTTCTCCCTTCTCGTCTTCGTATTACTTTTTTTTCTCCTCTCTCCTTTGATCTCCCCTGTGTTCCTCTCCTCTGTTCTCGCGCACAGAAAAAGGGACAGGCTCGAGTTTCACGTGGTGGCCTCTCCCCGAGACAAGGCTCGCGCCTCGTACTGCTCGACAGCCAACGTCGATTTTCCCCCGTGAAAATTAATGATCCAGGCTGCCATCGTGTAAAAAAACACGGTCAGCTAGTCCTACATCGATTTCGTCGACGCGCCTTCGTGATTTGATCGGTGACTCGCATCCTTCGTCGAGTTTTTTCATACGGATTTTCCTCGGCTCCAGGATCTTCATCTGTAGTGATTGATCGATCCGCGCGGAGAGAGAGCACGCTGTTTTGGGATTTATCCCGAGTTCGTTGATTGGTACGTCAGCGTCGGTCTACTTTATTATAGTTCACAGACATCAATGATTGTTCAAGACTCCAAGAGACCATAGCGGTCCCGTAGAAAGTAGAGCTGTTACTTTTGATCCGTCGGGTGTACCCGGGTAGCCGGAAATTACCCGAAACAACTTCAATCCATTAAATGTGGTATTGTTCAATCATATTTGGCTAACATCAGACTATACCACATTCAATGGCTTGAAGTTGTTTCGGGTAATTTCCGGCTACCCGGGTACCCGACGGGTCAAAAGTAAGAGCTCTACAGTAGAAAGTACGAAAAACTCTGGCGGCATTTACCTTCAAGGGTATCCCTTTACAGACCACTCGAGCGGTCCTCGGGAAGCTCGCTGTATCTGTTCCAGCTAGCATCCAGCCAGAGGACACCAGGTCCAGGTCGCAAGATCTCCGCCGCATCCTTGTAGCTTTGTTCGGGAAGCTAGCAACCAAATCTCGCAATAACGTCGCGAAACACGACGCTCGGACGTGTTTCGCTACCCTGCCCCTCCACTGTTAATCCCTCAAAACGTGTTTCCACGAGCCGTCCCGAAGCAGGAAATAGGAAGCTCGCAGGGAGTCTGCACTCGAGTCGAAGATCAAGGAAGCGGCGCTAGCGAGGACGCCACGGTTCCCTGTCCGCGAAGAAACAAAAGGAGGCAGGCTGCTTCCCTTTGTCTCGCTGCGACACACCCTCCGGTGCATTATTCGCCGGTGTCTCGGTCCAGCGTGCACGTCGGGATATCGACGGGGCCGAGGGAGAGCGACCGAGTCGACCGCTAATGGCACGTTGGTTTTCTGAAAGCGGGCGACGAGTCCACCTAGGCCCTCTACCTCTATCTCCCTTCTAACCCGGCAATTTCGGTGCCCCACAATCTGGCAGATTGCATCCCGCCCGCCTAGGAGGCGAATTATCTCTCTCCCTCCGCCTACCCTAGCCCTCTATATACGCGAAAGAACGTAGATTCGAGGAAAGAGCGGCTCTATCCGGTGCTCTACCTTCCCTCCACGCCACTTTTCTGCCCGCTTGTAATTCAGAAACGAGAATATTTCTCTCCCTCGCTTATCCTCTGTTCTTGCTTCCCCCCGTTGCCTCGGTGGACGCCCTAGTGACTATCCAGGTAATGACAGAGCCCTGTCGCGCGGGCTTCCAGGAACGATATAACGAATCGCGTTCGGAAAGGATATTTCTCACAGTCGCAAAGGGAGACCAGGTAAGTATTCGTCTGATTCTGCGTTAAAGACGATACTTTCGGGGATGAATTTGGGGCAGTAATGTAGGGCGAGCTGTTGCGCGGACGTAGGAGGTGAGCGGTTAAAAATTGCTCACTGGTTTCCTCGACCTAACGATTTCCCATGCGATCTCTCAACGAGCCCGCACACGCGCAACGAGCACTTCGGGGTCAGGACAAGGAACCAGCGCCGGGTGGTCGCGCCGCTCGACCCAGAAATCCTCCACGCGAAAACTGGAGTACGAGCGCGGTGCGAGGGGAACGGCACTCGAAAACTGGCAATGTATTACACGGGTTCCGCGCCATATGCGTCAGGGCCAGTCCTCGCCAACGAATTCTACCATTGTAGGCGCGAGGGCTATAATAAAAAGTAATCCCCCCGGCTCGGGAACGCTCTCGCCTAGCGGGCATTAGCGAGCTAATGAAACGTGAGTTGGATCGTGGCCTGTGGTGTCGCGTTTCCGGAAGCCTAGACGGGTCTCCACCTTCGCGAAACGGAAGAGCCGGGGGTTGGAGACAGCGAGTTAAATTCCTCTCGAAGGGGGAAAGGAGACACAAACGAGGGAGAGAGGGAGAAACCTGATCAATTTATTTATTAAACGTTTTTTCGTGCCTTTGTCGGGGACTGTTGCGTTCCCACGGGAAATACGAGGCGCTTAAAAGAGTGCTGGGGCGGGGGAGTGAATCGAGAGGGAATCGCCCCGCGAAGAGGGTTGCTTGGGATCAGCCGTGGAACCTTCCCTTAATGGAATCACAGTACCAGCCACGGACTCAAGAGAGAGAGAGAGAGAGGACTGCTAAAGCTGTATGTACAGCGATTTCGCGATACCTACCTCGGGCCGAGTTTTCGGCGGTGGGATATTTTTTCCCACCGTGTCCTTGCGAACCGGAGGCGGATGGGATAGAAAAAATGTCGGCGGGGTAGTCGAAGAAGAGGGACGAGGGGGATGGAGGAGAGTAGGCCGATTCTTCTCTCGGAAGGAGACAGCGGTTCGCCATTAGCGCAATCTAATCGGCGGGGTCCCTTAATAACAGGTTGCGTCCTCGGGTTCTGGAGGAGCCGCGGCGGGAAGAAAATGAGAAAGAGAGAGACTGAGGGGGAGGAAGGTGGGGCGGGGACACCGCGGGCTGAAATTCATTCGGTTTCTCGGATACCTCTCCGCGCGAGCACAAGGAGAGAAGGTTCCTCTCTCTGTAATCTCACGGCCGGGCTCAATTAATGCTTAACGACAAAACCGACGAGAGGAGAAGAGCCCTTCGGGGGGCTGCCGCGTGGGACCGAGCCCGAAGAAAGAAGGACGCATCCTTCGTTGGTCGGAAGATACCGCTAATTGTGCAGGCGTCCTTCTGCCGCGAAATTACGAGACCCGCGCTCCGGGAATGCGCGTCGAATCGCCACCACGTTTCCTTCCTTTCCCTCCTTCCTCCTCCCCTCCACGACGCATGGCGCTTTTCTTTTCATCATCGGAGTCCTTCGTCCGGGGAAGTGGAGAGAATCACCCCCTACCCGAGTCCCGGAGAAGAAAAGAGTCCCCCTTTTGTCAGGGGACAGAGCGAGGTTTCTGCAACTGAAGAGTAGCCAGATCTTCAGTGGGGATGCTGCCAGCGATTTCTCAGGAGACGCTAATAATTTGTACATAAGTATCGGCTTATTTAATGAATTCGTACGTACGAAGAAGCGTCGAATAAAAATTCGAAAATTCATATTCGAGGTGCTTCGAGTTAACTACCCTTCTGAATCCATCATGCTCGACGGCTGAAAAGATCTTCCAGGCTGTCGCGTTTCAATAACACCCGTATATCTGACAATCGATAGGCAAAGTTCGATTCTCGTCGAGCAGCCATATGCCCGATCCACTCGAGGCTGAAATTCTAACCCCGTCGCGAGCCGACCGCGTCTACCCTCTCGCGATTCAAAGTCGCACAATAACGAGCTGGAAAATTAGGGAGCCAACGACAGAACGGCGGCCTTACAGCCGCTGGATTTCGAGCTAGAAAAAAAGAAGAACCTTCGCTCGGGCTGCGGGGCAACGGCGTTATTACACGGCAGTTTGTGAATCGTCGCCCCGCTGCCCGCGGACGGGCAGAGGGAGGGCTGGCAGCGGGGTGACACAATTGTGAACGAGCGGCGAGTAACTCGAGTAGGCACTCGGCCGATCTCTGGCTGCTCTCGCCGCGGGATACGCATTCGTGCAACAGGCTTTATGCGCCCGTTGCGCCACTTATGCAATCGTGAATGCGTCGGTACCCCGCGAACGCGTTCCTATGCATTTCAATGCGCTGCGCACGCGGCTGTTCCAAAGCTTTGCCCGCGCTAGCTATTCACCGTAGTCCCATCGACCACCACGTATCCACGCTCGTGGGATATTTCGTGCTTGCGCGCCGTCTACGTTTGTCTTTTACTTCACTCGACCCCATGATCCAGCGGAAAATCGGATCATTTTCCACGAATGGGTATCTAGCTTCTATGACGGCGCTAAAGACGCGTCGATACTGCGATACGGGATTAATTTAGGCCTGAAAGGTTCAGAGGGCTTGCAGCCTGATTGCGAAGGAGCTGAGCCGCCGGGGATCATAAATTTCGGAGCAACGAATTGGCTCGTGTGGAGGAAATAAGAGGGGAATCAGGTATGCGTCGTGTAGCACGCGTGTTCGACGTCCCCGGCGACGCGTTATCGACCGTGGAGCTATCGTAACTAACGAAACTCATTTAGCACGTTCCACTCGTCGAACGGGCTCATCGGGTCGGTAATTAACATAATTAATATTCCCCCGACGAGTGCCTCCCGCGGCCGAAAACAAGCCGCGGACCCTTTCGGGTTACGCAGCGTGTGGCTTTACCTGAAAATACCTGCACGAACACGGGGGGACGAGAAAAACCGAGATACACGTCGCGGACGCTCCCCTGTTGCGTGGACCAGGTGATCGATAGCGGGCACAAAAGATCGGATTAATAGACGGATGGGGTTGCCTCCGCTGACTGCCGTCTGTCCCCTCCAAGATAGCACACGCGTAGAGGAGAAATAGGGAGGAAGGTGGGCGATGACCATTCAACTTTCTGTGTCTTCAGAGTACCTATTGTGGGAGGCTGCAATAGCTTCCAATTCGAGTTTAAAGGCGATCAAACTTCTATAGTATTTAAGGGGACAAAGTAGGCAGTCGGTTTCCCTGAAAGAAAGTGTTTCTTTTTAATGTACCTATTTGTAAAAAAATGAAAGCAGATTCAGATGTATTCTTGTACCCAATGTTTAGTATTATCATAGAGATTGAAAAAATGTTGGTATGAAATTTACATGTGCTTTAAAATGACGGTGCTGACTGGTAAACATTTCAACGCTCTTCTGTGTTTTATAATTCTTGTTTGTTACATCCGTAGTTTCCCGCGCAACCAATAAAAACTAATATCAAAACAGAATTATTAAATTGGTGGTCGGAAAACGGCAATTATTTCAAGAAAAATTCGGTCGTGTTTCGGGGGGTTATTAAAACTCCGCGACTTTTTAATTTTTTGATAAATATCTCGAATTTTAACGGACCAATCATAGGTTGGCGGGAAATGCCACGTGTTTTATACATCTTGTAACTATTTTCAAGTCGATCTGAACCTCGTTCATTCGCAACTGGGGGAAAACCAAGAGAAAAAAGATCCGAGAAAAATGCGTTTAAAGTTTCTGGACAACGGCGACGTTGTAGGTTGCCGCTTGACCTTTTTTAACTGCCAAATCAACAATTTTGCGAAATTTAATATAAACCAAGCAGCATGTTATTTAGAAAAGATGGTACTTTCGGAAAATGTAATAAAAAAATCGATTTTTCGAGTGCCTAGTCTTCTTAAGGGGGGAGCCTGGTGTAGCAGGGCGAAGAACCCGATTTTTTTGTGCATAAATAAATAGTTGAACCTTACTATTGATAATATGTTCCCAAAGCTCGAAACGGAAATTCGAAAAATTAAAGCGGATATAGCCGTTTTTGCTACGGAGCACCAGGTTACCAGAAAACTTGACATGTGTTTTTCTCGAAACGACAGTTTCACAATTTGCGGGCAGTCACATTATTCTAATTAAACGCATCTGCACTTCCAAGCATTCATGAAAACATCCCGATGATTCAACATGCAGCCTCAAAATGTCTTGACCCCATTATACTCAGCAGTAAGTGATGTGTTACACCGATTCAAGTGGCACACATCAACGAACAAGTCCCCCCATGTAGCACGCCCACTAAAACAGTCAGGTCTGTCAACAACCTTCATCTGACCAGAAAATACCATCTCTGACCATCATTCTAGAGGAGCCAAAGCATGCCGAGCCCAGTAGATGATGTACCTCAGCTATTCAATGGGTACCCATTGATGCCTCCCCTCTTCACACCCACCAGGAGGACTAGCAGACCTGCGTTCCCTTCCACAGGTGCGGATTTCGTCCATTTCGCGCATCGACGAAGACCACTCTATCAGCCAGCTGCAGGCCACCGGATTCCTACTTTCTTTCTCTCCCCTGGACCACGTCCCCTGCCTCCTACTCAGGCCCAGTCCACCTTGACGTCTCCCATGATCCGCCCGGTCAAGGGGACGGTTTCGTGCCACTGCTTTTTTCCCCCACCGTGATCTTCTTGCGTCGAGAGGTCCGGGGACTTGCTCTCTTGACAGCCACGGTGGTTTCTCGTGCATTAGGATGCAGGGCTGTTGCACAATGCATCGAGCAACACCGGGCCCTTTGTGTGCGACGATAGCTCCTCGGTTTGCTCCCTCCTCTAGGTGGCGTGCTTCGTGTTTCCTCATTCGCGTTGCAAAGCCGGACGAGTGGAAGAATCTATCCGACCTTAATTCGTTCGCCGTTGCACAATGGGCGTCCGTTTTCCGCCCCGTCGGAGACGATGGAAAGCGTTGGTTTACGCTGGGATTTTCTTCTCGTTCGGCTCCTTTCACGTGCCCTGTTGTCTCTATTTCCCTTTTCTTCGCCGCGTCGGGCGGCCCCATTCGGGCTCCTCGCGGGGGCTTTCATCGATCCCGCTCCCAACGATTCACGTGCCCGATTTTTTCGACTCGTTTGCAGATATTCGCGAGGAATATTCGTGGGTCATCCAACGTTACCTCTAACAGCGCCCCGCGGGTTCGCTGAGTAGTATACACGAAGGCGAGGAGGTTCCTTATCGACTGTTTTCGTAGACACAAATCGCATCAATCACTTAATGGCGCTCGATGAGGCCCAAGAGCATCCCGATCGCGTTCCAACCACGAGCCATCAAGGGGTTCGGGTTCAACCAACCATCAAGATTCCGCGTACACGGCGCAATTAATATCCGCCCGCGGAATCTTCTTGTTGCGGCTCATCTTTCATCCAGGAGCGTTGCTGCACGAGGATCACGATCGACGAGCGCTTTTTCATCCATCAATTCTAATTGATGCCGCTCGATTTACCTTCAGCGTGGAAGCGGTTTTCGCGCGCGACCAACCCCTCCCCGCGCTTTCCCCATAATTCACGTTTACATCGAAAACCCCGGCAATCCTCGTAATGGAGGGCGAGCTATCGTTCGCCTCCACGGCCAGCAAAGAATGATAACTCGACGGTTCTCTGGTCTTAATTTCCCAGACGCCGGGCGTCTGTCGTGCTCCGCTGAGCCGCTTATGAAATTCATCGGGAACACGTGGAACTTGAGGCAGAGGAGCCCCCTCGCCGGGGGAAAGATCGTCACGCGAGGGAAACTTTGTCGGAGTTCAACTTCTCGCGCGAATGCGCGGTATAGTGTGCGAAACACCGGCGCCTATCAGCGATTTCAGGAGGAAGGGGGAGCGCAGGAGGGCGAGCATCGCGATATCGTGGAAGATGCGGCACGGGGACGAGCGGGAAATTGAATCAGGAGAGGAGCTCGTGATCCATCGCGGTCGTTATCGATCTTAGACTCCACGACGACGGTCCCGACGAATGGAAACTGGTGACGTTAGCGGCAATTTCGCGTTCGATCGATGACATTTGGAGCGAAGAATTATATTATTATGAAATATATTTTGCGTATTAATTTTGACTCTTCTAAAACTCTCACAACGAGGAGCACATTGCCCGTGAAAAAATATGTCATACGGTATAAAATAAGGGGTGTAAATCAGTCCATGAATATTTGCAACCGCGACACGGGGAGAAAGTAACGAGGGTGGCGGGGGAAATTAATGGAGGCTCGGCGCTGAAATTAATGATTTAATGGAATTTAATTGAACGTTCGGCTTTTCGTCGGACGACGCCGGCCGGCAACTGATTTATTCGAAAGCGTGACAGCGTCGATCGTGACGTAATCGCTTATCTTAATCCATGCGCGAGCGAGGATGCCCCGGTAACGGAGGTAAATGACGTTTCTCCTTAATGACCGGGGAGGGAAACGATAATCGAGTCAGCCGGTCGACTTAACGTCAATCACTCTCCACCTCCTCCCCCTCCGCTCAGCTTCCACGACACGCTTTTATTTTCCAACGCGTTTCGCTATAAATCAGATCGTTTTTACCGGTGATACGGTTTTTCCCGTGAAGTAAGTGAACGTTCGCGCGCGGGACTGATTAAAACGGGTTATTAATTACAGACTGGCGTCGACGTGAATGAATGCGGTGCCATCGATACCCTCATCCCCCCTCCTCTTCGGGACCAAAAAGAGGGGCAACAGAGGGTGGGGGGAAGTTCTTCTATTTTCGCGAAAATTTCATATCCACGGTCATTGGAATATGCATATCGAGTTCAGCCGTGGCAGCCGCGGGAATATCGGCGAAATTTGCGGCGTTTCTGCTCTCTGTATTTAATTATCCGCGCGTCGTCGTGCGCGTGCACGTGAGTGTGATTAATATCGGCTTCTTTTTAAGCCAATCAATTTTAATTAGAAGCACGCCAAGGGCCCGTGAAATCCGCGCTCGCGGATTAATGAAAAATTCATGTCGATCTCGTCGATAAATCGTGTCAATCTTCTGCCCCCTGCTAGGTGATCTGAAAAGAGACAGATTCGCGGAGGCTCTCGTCGATTCCCCGCTATACACCATTCGCGAACCTCGAGGGTTCGTTATTCTCGAGTAAAGGTTGATGAATAAATAAAGATAGAAACAACACGAGGGTCCCGGCGCTTAATAAATACCGATAATTAAATTTAACTTGATATACATTGTACATAATGTTTCCCATTGCGAAGGATTGGAGGTGGTTGAAGCGAAGTGCTTCGAATACCACCGTTCTGTGCCAGTATTAACAGATTACGTATATTTCACTGGCTATCCAGGTCAAATCCAAAAAACGCGGTCGTTGAAAGCAACCAGGTCGCGACAGTAAAGCGACCAGCGACTAGAGGCGGTCGATAAAGACGATGAAGACGGAACGGTGGGCAATCGGTGGGTTACCGTGCGACTTCATTAATCCAAATCAGACATCGCCGCTCGGCGGCCTAGCTTTATACTTATTTCGAGCCCGTAACTTTCCTCGTTCCCGCTTATTACCGTCCAATCGAGAGTAAAGCGGCACGAGCGGTTAATTGACTTTTTCAACTTTCCACCCGCCTCCACCGTGGAAGCTTTAAAGTTTCATGGAGTCGGTAAAGGCCTCGGCGGAAATTGCCGGCGATAACAGCCCCTCTTCCCTTTTCCTTTCGCCGATTCAAGGGAACGCTTCCGCGGAAAGTGTCTCGCGCGATGATACAGATGCCCGGGCAATGTTCATTCCGATCCGCCCGGCGAGAGGCGAGCTTGTATCGAGGGGCAATTAACCGAGGGACACCCTCGGCGAACTTCCGTCGTGCTTCTTGTCGATGAAGGAAGATTATTCAGGGCTGCTGGCCGCGAGCTGGCCGTCTCCTCCTTCATTGTATCGCAATTAGCGGGGTATGCTTTGATAGACTTCGCCGTGGTTACAGGTTGTTTAAAGACTGCTATAGAGAACCGAGACGAATTTCTTGGAGCGACAAATTTTGTGTCGAGAAAGGGTTGGAGGGGGTTACCATTAACTCAAGTAACTTCGCCCCTCGGAGAAGCTAAGTAACGTCTGAGCATCCGAACTTATGGTTTATGCATAGTTTCGCGCGAGAAATAATATTCCGAGAGTACACAATCCTTTGGGATGTTCATTGTCGATTTAACTGTCCCCGAGCAGCAAAAGTTGCAGACGCCAGGAGGCTCGCGCTCGGAAGGAGAATATTTTCCGCGAGAGAGAACCGGCGGGAAGTTATTCTTTCCACGGAGAAAGAGGTTTCCCAGGGCAAAGCTACTTTCAATCAAGACCATTCCCAACTTTCCACGAAGTAATCTTGCTAAGTTGCTGATCTTATTGTCCCCAGCAGCAACGATCGCCCCCGCTCCGTGTTTCAAGCCTCTCGCCCCGCACCTTCGATAAATGCTTCCGCGAAGGTGTTCCGACGATATTATTGAGCCCCGATAACAACGAGCGGTCGCACGTGCGGAAACGAAACGATACTGCCTCGCCTCGGCGTTGGCAAAGTCCTTTTAGAGTACGTTTGCGTATTAACGAGTCCTCGATACCCGATTCAGCCACTTTGAAAGGTGTCGTAGAGGGGACCATTCGGTGTGATTTAATCTGATAAATAATTTAAAATACACGCAACAGCGCGTGGATCTCTGTGAACCACATTGATGACATGATCTGTTGATATATTAGGTTGAAGAGGAAGGAACCACCCTAACTCAATTAAGTAGGCCAGCCATTCATCAAGCAACGGTTCATCCTCTGTACAACGCCATCCATTCTCTTCCACTCGAAACGTATAAACAGTAAATTATCAAAAGTTTATCATACCCAGGCGATAGACGCAGCCCAAGACCTCCTTCGACACTGACTCATCCTCAGATAACCTCCAGCCTTTCACAGGCCCCTCGCGCTTTCCCAAACACACGAAGCTTACACACGGGTCGTAGGAGCGATCGACAGGGGGCAGGATTGGCGTGCAAAATCCGGCGGATTATTGCCGGGGCTACTTACACGGACAGGGCGTTACTCTAAACTGGAAACGGGCGATAAAGATTTTTCTAGGGGCCGGCGACGGCCAGCCCCGGAACCCGATGAGAAACACGAGTTTACTGGCGGCCGTGTGATTTCGTATCAAAGCCGGGCGGAATATTGCGGAACCGGTTGCCCCGTGGCGATAAAACGGACGGGGTGTTCGGCGCGATATTCCGTTCACGTTCGATCCCGAGGTATATCGCACGCGCGGCATTGCGTAACGCGCGATCCTCGGGCGATTCCAGCGGAAACCAAGCTCACGGATTCCGCGGTTTCGCGCGTCTCCGTCCCGATCCCTACATTTATTCAGTCGTTTCGATTCAACTCGGCTCATCCTTCGCGTCCATTCAGGAATCCCGAGTCCCGATAAATTACGTCCCCTCGGTCGCAATCAGCTTTTCAGGGCGCGACACGGAATCCTCGGGACCGAGGGCCTTCTTTTTTCTCTCCGCCGGCGTTTCCTGCGCTCGTGCTCGGACTCCGCGTCGTTTTTCACCCGAGGACGCTTGCGCGCGCGCTAGAATGCTAGGAAACTGGCCATCGGCGTCCCGTTTCCTGACGTCGCGCAGCCACGTCCAGTCAATTAACTCGTCCGGAGAAAAACCATCCCGATCGCCTGTGCGCGCCACGGCCGGCCGCTTCTCGCGGATTCCGCGCGGAAGACGCGCGCCCCGCCGTCGGGAATAAATAATCGAGCTAACGAGCCACGGTTGGTCGACTCTCCTCAGCTCGCGTTCACCGGATGGAATTCACGGACAAGATGCAACAAATCGATCGACCGTCTACTTTGACGCGAGGCCTTGCTACTTTTTCCCGGCGTTATGGTGAAGCTTGAAACCAGATCGCTCATTTACTTGGAAACTACTCTGACCACCAGTCATCCGGCGGACTCGTTCTCCGGTCCTAACTTCCAAATGCCCCATCATCCACGAGTGTCTAGACGCGAGCACGGACATTTTCAATACATCACTGTCATCCCGGTACACGCTCGTCCGCCGCAGAGCCCTCAAAGAGTCAATACCTCGGTTCAAGCTGGCATTCAAAGGCCGCTAAAGCGAAAGAAAGCAATCCCATTCCCTGTCCACCGCAAACGAGCCGTCACGATTCGCGAGACGCTCCGCTGTCCTCATGTCTGGCGACTGCCGCATTCGAGACGCTGTTTCGTCTCCGCGGTCGAGTCTGTCTCGTCCGGCATGGAGGGAAGTTACCCTCGCGCGAAGACCAGGCTCTCGTTACCACGTCCTCGGCACTGTCCTCGCGGACGATCCGCTCTCGAGACTGGCCGGTCGGCCGTGCTACGTCTCTCCGGCAGAGTGGGCGAGAATTACAGGCATTGTGCGCGCTGGTCGTTGCGGTAATGCGGTTCGCTGATTTATCGCGGAGGTGAGCCACGAGGAGGTGTAGCTAATTGTTCTTGCATGCAGATCCTCTCGGCGAGAGGCGCGCCCCGTCTCGTTCCCTCGGCGCGACGCCTCGAAATTAATTGTACGCCACAGCTCCGTCCACCTCTCCGTTTTCCCGTCATCCCGTCTTCCTTCTTTCCCTTTTCTTGGCGTTATTGTGGCCAGAGCAGCGCGTGGCTTACCGCGAGCCGGGCGACAACCGCTCATCCTCATCTGTGACCCCCGGCCTCAGCTCGAAGTGGACGTGTCTATCTTGCATTGCTCGTTAGACACGCTGGATCCCCGCGATATCTCAGGGATAGCACGCGTCGGATGGTCGATCAGCGGAGCGTCTCGCGAGATTCATCGACAGATAACGCGCGACGGTCATGATAGAGGTAACGTTCTCCACGGCACGGTTCCCCGAGCGTGGAATCCCGGATTCCTCGCGGAACGCAGCTGTTCCTCAGCCAACCGAGACACGTCCCGCGAGCAGCCCCACGATTTACGGTGGTCAGGAACGGGTTGGAAATAGAAACTCCGCGGAATCTCGGGACGCTGGGTCGGTCTATCCGACGATATTAATGTTGGCCCGGTACCCGAGAGCTGAAAACGGCTGCGAGTCGGGACACCGCGGAGCCTAGAGGCTTCGAATCTTCAGAGAACAACCTCGAGCCTCTTCCTTCCACCGAAGGACCCCTTCCTTCTTCCCCTTCGTCTAGATTTTACAGTTTACGACCAGGTCCCTCGTATTTTTTCGCGTCGCGGGTCGTTCAACGGGGTCGTCGGGCACGACCGATGCAATTATCGCGGGCACGAGAACGGGCTCGCGGGGACGAGCAATTTGTTTCGGCGACAAAGCGCGGCAAAACTCCTTGGATTCGATCCAGAAGCCTCCCTCCCGCCAAGCGGCATATTCCAGCGTCTTTTCCGCCCGAGGTTTCGCCGTTTCGGTCGGACGGTGACGCGGCGGGCCGCCCCGCGCGAGAACGATGGCCCCTGTTTGTCAAGAGGCATCAGGCAGCCGAGGCAGCCGTTTGTCAAGGGGATTACACGGGCCCCCGTTCCTCGCCGCCGAGGAATATTAAAATTCCGACGTATCTCCGTCGCGGTGCCTCGCTCTGACCCGCGTGTTTCGCGCCCTCCTCCCGCGGGTCCAACCCCTCCGGTTCGTCGCTGGTCCTCGGTGAATTCCGACCCCGCGAGTCGTATTCGTGGAACGCAATAACGAATTCGAACCTCCAGTCTGCCGACCCCCACGCTCACCGGGATCGTTTCAAATAACGAGTAATCCTGGGAACGGCAAAGCAGCGGAGACTCGAGGAGGAGGAAGAATCGGCTACGCTAGTATCGCCTTGATATCGACGATACCGAACAATAAGAAGCTTCGAAGAAGACAAGGCCAGCCAATGGTGCGGCGCGCGGGAAGCCGAGGGGCAAAGCAGCCTCGAAGATGACAAGGCAAGATCTAAAGGAGTAAAAATCAGAAACATCAAGGGACTGCAGTCCCCGCAGGAGTGCCAGGACTTTGAGAAATATGGAGAGGAAGTGGCGCGAGAGGGAGAGAGAGGCGATGATCCTGTTTCCACGAAAACTGCCTGCTGCCCCATTATCTACGGCATTGTTCTTGCGGCGATCGTCCGCGCGACGATAAATCTCTCGCGTTCGGCGGAGAGGTACACCTTCAAGGAAGCCCACCCCCGTCGGAGATTCCGGAGCGCGGTCGTGTAGCCACGGGCCAGTAAATAAAATCGGTAAGCGCCACGACGATTTACGGAGGCGGAGGCAGTAAAGGTTTCCGCTCGATCGGCCGTAAGCGCGGGTGCTCGATGTACCGATACACGATAACAGCGCGTTCCTCGTCCACGCGGATGCCCGATAGCTCTCCCGCCGCGCGCGACTCCTTCCACCAGGCTTTATCGCCGTGTCCGAGTCCTTTCGGAGCCGCTGCATTTACGAGCACCCTGTCTGTTGTCTCACCGAACTTGCCCAAGATGCTCAACGCGACAGGGCGATTTACTAAACACCCGCCACGTATTTCGCGTCCTTCGCGGAGCAGAGCTCTCCGTGGGTATGACGAGTGATCAGACGCTTCGCTCCCAGGCATGCAGTTCCTCGGTTTATGGTCTTTCACACGTGAGCGAAATGTGTGAAGCGATAGGCGAAGCACAGCGAGCAGAGGTAGGTATGTACCTAAAGAAAGGAATAATATGGAAGCTCCTTTGGATACCGACTGCCAGGATTTTGCTGCTCAACGTACGAACACAGAACGCTGGTGTACGAAGAAAGGGGCACGGTTACATTTTCACTCACCCACCCACCCGGCGAGATTCCATGTTTACCGTGATCAATCCAGTAGGAATGTTACCGAGGTGCTGGAGAGCAGCGAGAAAGGTGGAGGGCCCGGCCACAATGAGCGGTTTTCGACGACGCGGAGATTCCATCAGCGATCCATCAAGGAGATAAAGGGCGGATCGATTTGCCTCGAGGCGGGGAACGGGTTAAGTCTTATCCCGCGGGCAAGAACCGCCGGACTAGATTCACTTGATCAATCATTCCGACAGCTGAAGGATGGATCGACTCGCGATGTTTACGGAGAAACTAGCCGGTTTAAATTCTTCTCGTTACCGGTGCCCCGTCCCTCCCCCTCGTTTACCCGCGCAACGATGGATTAGCTGCTCGCCGGAGTAACTTCTTTCGACTTATTAGGCCCCGCTCGCGGTTCCCGGTGGGAGAGAGCCAGGATTTTTGCGAGTCATCCGGGCAAGTGGGGCGCCGCGGAATGACGAACCGCCGGGGGAATAAGAGCGACAGGCCGCGGGGGCGGTCAGACGCATTAAAACGCGTCTTGCCGGTGGCGGGAGTCCTTCCTCTTTCGCCGGGAGTGAAGAGGGAGGCAACAATTGGAGCGTAATTATGAACCTGGACGGGTGACTCATATTCCAGCGGTCGTTTCGTGGGCTCGCTCTCTTTCGCCGCTGCGCCTCCTCTTGCGCCACTCGCGCGCACGGAGAGAAAGAAGTGTCTCCTTGCTGGCGTTTGCCCGCTTGCGGTTTCTGACCGCATATTGCGACAACGACGGATCTAGGCCTGCGACGGCCCCATATATGGCGAACATGTTGGTTATTCTCGCGAATTTAATCGCTGGGGGGTTCTTCTTTCATTAAAATGATTGGTCTGTAGTTTCTGTGAAGGAAAGAACCTCTTGAAGTAGGATACAATAGTCAAATCACAGTTCTGAGTAAGGCTCAAATTTTGCTCCTTCCCTATGCAATTTAAATTCAGAAAACATTTAAGCAGCGTACATCTAGAGTAGACTGGAGGTGATAGTAACAGGGAGGCGATTGTAGCACGTTAAATATCTCAGAACATATGTTAAGTGTTAACACCAATTTTAACCCTAATGTAACTTTTTCTTACTGGTTTAAAATTATAATGTAAATACTCCTTTTGCAAGTACGTGTTTTTTCTTTCTTTTTTTTAATATTTATGTAATCTGGCCATTTTTAAAGTAATACTGATCGTTACTTATGACTTTTAAGTGTTACGTTAACCAAAATTTATAATTTAAGTTCAAAAGCCTGGTTGGAGCCTGTTGTACCGCGACAGAACTGAATAGTGACAAAGAAGATGAATATTATTTTATTGTCTGCTTTGCATGGAATCATTTAGCACAGCACAATCAAACAAATGAAAAATGTACTGAATGTAAGGATTGATCACACGAAGACTGCACCAGCCTAAACGTTTTCTATTTCTGCCACAATCGCGATACCGCATAATTGGTTATAAATTTTACTTTATTTAATTTATTAGTATAATTAAAATCAATAAATATTTCAATTTTCTAAAGTTAAATTTGTGCTACTATCGACTCGATGCAGTACGCTTACAACACTTTTCCCGCTTCCCATTTTTTATTAATAACCTGGATATTACTTGCCACTGTTGTGTCTCAATAATGTCAGATAAGTAAGTAACATTTTCGTGTAAGAACTTTTGTTCTAACTGTGATACTTCTTGCGCAATTGTATTGCAAAGTCAAAGTGTTACTACCGCCCCGGGCTACCCTACTCAATACAGTAATCTAGGTGATCCCAAACCCTTCAATCAGTAACACAGCTCCACCACCAACGCGACAATCACAGCATCTACGGATCCCTCCGAAAAGATGACAAATCCCCTTCAATTCTCCACATCCCTTCCTTCAAGCATACTTTCAATCATCCCATACACACAGATTCCTTCCTCTGAAGTGACCCATCGCACGGCCAACTTCCCCGAGAGATCCCTACCGAACGATCAGTCACCTACATCCTGCCCGTCATCGGGTCGAGCCTCCAAGTCGTCTCGTCACTCGTGGCCCATAAAATCGGGTCAGGATTCGTACGTCCCTGGCCAGAGATATGCCAACGCCTGGCTGGCGAAGGCTGCGAAGCGTAACGCAGCTATTCATCCCACACCTCGTCGCCGGCGTCCTGGTTCCGGAGCAGGCCACGGGAGCGCACGCGCCAGGAAGCGACGGCCACGCTGTCGGGGGTGGTAGTGCGGACAATAGGCGTGCGTGCGAGTATATTCGCGTGTGTGATGGTCCTGGAGGCGCCGCCGATAGTAACCCGCGGCTTATCGCGTTTCCTCGACCCGTGGGCCGTTGTGCTCGGTGTAGGTTTCTAGCTGTGGTCTGCTGGAAACCTATTCGGTCCCCGTGGCACATGGGGAACACGTGTGATAGGTGTAATTTTGGATATCGTGGCAAATGTAGGTGTAAGAATAATCGACTTCTGTTCTCATTGAATCCTACTCGATCACCGTGCAAATGTTTCCTTCTTCGATCTTGATCATCGTAGGTCTCCAGTTGTGAACCGAGCGGTCCCCTTTCATCCGAGATCACCGATCGCCCGTAAATCATCGAGCACGAGTGGGACGAAAGAGCCTCGGTGGGCAGGCCGATTTCGGGGGTGACGAAAAAATCGGGGGTGTTTTATGAGTAGTAACGAGCGTGTAGGTCGTTCCGGCGAAGGTGTAGGCAGATCGATCGGAGGCCAGGGGAAAGATAATTGATCGAAATCTCCTCGTGGAGGCCGGACGGTGTTGATGAACGCGTAGGCGAGGCGATTAGGTTTTTCGGTGCGGAGATTGTTCGTCTCCGCGGCTTGAATTATTGCATAGCCTGAGTCAGGCAAGTGGAACGTCCGTTACTCTTCTTTCCGCGGAGGCCTGGTGAGTTTCTGGTTTCTGGTCGATACAGGAAACGGGCAAATCGAAAACAATCCTTCGGAGGCGGCGAGGAGGCTGGTGCGCCAGCTTCCTCTTCGACGAACCCTCGAAACAATTAGACCCTTTATGAGGCTCGGAGGGCATTAAGAAGCCGCAAAGAAGACGCGTCTCTCTCGCGTCACGGTCGAGGGGAGACGAGGAAGTTGTTTAAAGTGACGCCGGCCACGTGTTCCCTGGGACTCCGAGTGCCGTGGGTACGAAAGCCAGAGAGAAGGACGTAGCGCCGCCGAGGATAGGGGGCTGAAGAAGGAACGCTAGCTGTCGGTCGTAGGATCCTCCTCTCGAGTCGTTTTTTCTAAAAATCCATTAGAAACAACGAACACGCGGCGCGGCGTATTAACAGAGACGGGAAGTCCATTATTCTCGCGAGATTTAAACGCACTTTTAACCTCCCCGACCGGCACGTATTTATGATTTGTTATTTTCCATAGGCCAACGGGGCCCATCAAGCCTTCCTTCTCTTCGGCTGCGAGCCACGATGGGATTGAAGATTTGTTGTGCGTAAATCACGCGTGAGAGAGTCTTCTTCCAGCCTGACTATTTATTTGTCCCTCTGCTGTGCGCTGGGAGGATTGATTGCGATCGAGGCCCTCGATCCTCGCCACCGGCCGTGGGAAACTGGGATGCTCGTCCAAACGATTTTCTCCCGTTGGTGTCATTAACCATTCGCGAAACGGGACGTTGAGCGGATTGCTGGTGCACGCGATGTGTCTATTAGGCAATTTTGTCGCCATTCCTTTGCTGAACTTCGGAATCACAGAGAAATCTTTTGCTGTCGCTATCAATCCCTAAGGTCGGGGCCAGATATATTGGCCGGTGAGTTTCGTGAGGAGTATTCTTCTATTCAATACGTTTTCTCACTCGCTCTCGCCTTGCCAGAAAAAGAGTGCGCCAGAAGTGGTGGGGATAGCGCCGAGCTCTTGACGTGTAGGCCAAACCGAGCTCTTAGCGTAGAGATACATACATCAGAATAGGTGTGCGTTAGCTGCGAAAACGAATTCACCGGCCAATATATCTGGCCACGACCTTAGTTTTGTGTGAGTTTAATATAGAAGAATTGAAGAATCAGCTTAAAATTGAGACCTACGTTCAATTTAATTCTAAAGCAATTCACGCATTGCAAACATTTGTTACGTCAAAAGGGACACAGCTCCTCCTCTTTGGTTACGGCATTAAACGGTCTAATGCGAAACGATGGACGCTAGAATGAAGTTGAATGCGATGCCCCTTTACAAAGCTTTGAGCCAGTGACACCGTGGAATGAAACTATAAAGCGATTCAAGAGCCACGGCAAAGGAAACATTAAAGCTTTAAAGCATCAGGTAGTACAGCGGTCACGTTACGTTAACATTCATCGCTGCCAGTGCGAATCTCTAGCGGCAAATCGTACGGCTTTGCCAGAAACTTCCAGGCTGGTGGTCGAAGTACGGATTTAATAATATCGTAGTAGGGTAATTTGCCGCTACAATTGATGTGCAAGCTTAAAGCGATTCTGGGGAAATTTGCTCGCTACATGGATCGATGCGCTACTTCAATGTAACGCAGTCACGAGCACAATCGACCTACAATTGCAACCGCGATTTACTTGCGAGCTTAATGGAGCTGACCTGCTAACAAGCTTCTATACCCGTACTAAATAATACTCCAATAGTGAAAACACTGAGTGAATCAATTTTAAACAAACTGCCACATATATTAAATCCACTAAAATTAAAAAAGTTTCCATCCATCCATCCCATCAAACCCCGTACACTCCTCACCTCGCAGCAGAACCCTTCACTCCCGCTTTCCTCGAGCCGGGAAAACCATCATAGGCACTGTACGCGGTGTGTGTATTTGCATTGAGTTCCGAGAGGACAACGCGCACCATCTCCCATCAAAAGCTGCCAGACCGAACGTAGACGTCCGTTCGTTTCCCATCCCTTCCCGCCTCCCAGGGGGGCTTCCATTCCACGGGTGTCGTGTACAGGGAACGCGCACACGGCCGGATTGCGTTTCCACGGTGACGCGGGCGCAGGAAGACGCAGCTGAAGGAGCCGAAACAACGACGGGGACCGAGGGAATTAGAAAGGGTTCGAGACGGGGTGTCGCGACAAGCCTCTCGATTAATGAGCTACGCGTGTTAGACGCGTGTAGACACGGGACAGGTACACGCCGACGGCCTGTCCGACGGACGCTATAAATTGGTAAGCACTCGGCGGAGACTGGCTGCGACAGCGGAACGGCCACGGGGAGAACGGCGGCGGCTTAATATCGAGGCTGAGTCCCCGTCACGAGTTCTTTTCTGTCCCCGGCGAATGCCCCGGACAGTCGGCCAGGTGCACGCTGTCCCGCCATTATCGTCACGGGGTGCATAGGGAATTAGAGGAGTTTTCGCGAGACTTTCTGTCGCGACTATCGCCTGACCGCCATGACGTATGTTGCCTATCCTGTGTCTACCACCATGACGTTCCCTTAAGCCTAGTTCACTCGAGAGGACACGTAGATTCGCAGCTAGATTTTATTTAATTCTTCTGAAGCGATTTAAACGATCGCCTGCAGGCTTCCTTCCGAGCTCCGCTGTAATTCAACGCATTATCCCGGCCAGTGGAAGCGAATAATTAACCTCTAAGTGGATTAGGAATCTGAATCCACGCCTCTGGGATCTCATCGGAAATGTTTCCATTAGCGGCCGTTTCCCGTTTCCCCTCGACATTCCCATTTTCATCGCAGTCATGTATTTTAATCGAGGCTCCATCCCGGATCGCAGCCGAGGCTGCGGCAAGAAATCATCCAGCAACCAGATTATAAGTCTAACGAGAGGAACGAGGAGGGAACGGGGGCGTTTGGCATCGCGCCCGGGTGTCTTTGGATACGGCGTCGTCTCCTCAAGAACCACTAATTATTAACCGTCTTATCCCCGGGAAAAAGAAGGAGATTTTGGCAACGGTCGGCGACGTCGCGGCTGTAATACCGCGCAATCAAAACTATAATCACTTTACTTAATCGCCTCCGCGAGGCGGTTGGGTAGCTTGTAAAAGTAACGTATTATCCTCGATGTTTCTGCGAATATTCCTGTTGGGTTTAATGTAACGGGGGATTTGCCGAGGATCGTAATGAGCGATTGAAGGAGGTAAAATAGGAGAAGTTTCGCGATCCGGCGCACTTTGTCTTCCACTGCTTTATTACTCCACTTTATCCACCGCTGTTTCATCCACCTCCGCTCCTTTATTTCTTCCCCGTTTCACTCCGTTCTTTACTGCTCTCGTACTATATTCCCCGCTTCCTGTTTCGCTCTACCTCATTTTTCATTCCTTTGCCGCTCCGCTCGCTGCTACTTGACCGCCCCGGTTTATTCTCCGCTGCGTTTTTACCCTGCCTCTTTTTCTATTTCCCCCTTACGATTCCGCCGTTTTACTACCGCACCCGTTTCGCCGAAAACCGCCAGACTGAGGGACGCGTGCTCGCGCGTCAGAGGATCTAGAACGATCGCGGCGAACTATACTCGCCCCGATTAAGCAGTCGTTGATCCTCGATCCGAGGGGCAGCTCAAGAAACAAGAACTCCATCAGCGAGCGCATAAACCAGTCGGGATCCAGCAACAGCTGCATAAATCAGTCACTGTCCCGTCCCAAAAATCCAGCCGATCCTCCGGCATCGGCCGCGGCGATGTCATTACCGCTCATTGCATGTCGCCCGGCGCGGCATTCCCCGCGCGCCGTCGGATCGTTTCCTTCGATCAGAAGTCGAGCTCGACGAGGTCGTCGACGGGCTCAGCGGACCGTGGCTGGATCGGTCCGCCAGATAAAACCGTGTACCTGTTATCTCGGGCCCGTTTCTAATCGAAACCCTCCTCGCCATCCTCCCCGCCCGGCCCAGCAGCCACCTTGGTCCAGCGACGCGTATAATTTACACCAGCCTAATGTAATCATTACAGAAGTAACTATTCGCCGCGGGATGCCTCCGCGATTATCTCGAACGAGCCGGGCCTCCTCCCGTTTCAAGTCGGCCCCGTCAGTCAGCGGCCGTCGCAGCTTGCAACCCTCCCGCAAACTGGTTTCAAGCATAATTGGACGCGACTACGGGTGGCTTCGGCGGCGAACACGCGCGTCCGTTCGCGACCATAGTGGCCGATGTCGCCGCTAAATTTATTTCGTCGCGGTGGCGCGATCGTCCGCCGATTTGACGGCCCCCGCCGCGCTGCTTGCGGAATCTCCGTGAAATCTAGGAAGAATCCTCTCCGAGGATCTTTAACAGGTCGTTCTACTTTGATCGGCCGAAAATGAAGATATTTTTAAAGATTTTTTTCTTAATAATTACGACATATAATTAAATAAATCTTTTGGAATTTATTAAGCTACTCTGCTATTATGCAAAAAAATTTAAAAAGATTTTTTAATAGGTTGGAATTTTTTTTTATAGTGTCAATGTCACACCTACAAAATAGAGGTATTTTCGGGGAGCAGGCTTATGTGAAAGAAAAAATGCGAAAAGATTATTAATCTGTATGAGTGTCGCTATCGCCCGTAGCTCAATTAACAATTTTTGTGGAAAAATAACCGAGATTTTTCTCGAGTAGCATTTGAGAAACCACCCTTTTAGAGAACTTTATCTTTTAAACCGGGGCCATTTTGTTATTTCTCAACAACAATTATTAACTGAACTACGGGTGACAGCGACACTCATACAATTCATTAAGAGTCTTTTCAAATATTTTGTTTCAGATAAGCCTGACCCGGGAAATCAACTGCGCCACGAACAATACCTCTTTTGTGAAGGTGTCACATTGGCCCTATAAAGAAACATTTACAACAAATTCAAAAAATCTTTCTAATTTGTTTACATAATATAAGAGTAGCTTAATAAATTCCAAAATGATTTATTTCATTACATGTTGCATTTGTCCAGAAAAAAATCTTTAAAAATAGCTTCATTTTTCGGCCGATCAAAGTAGAATGACTCCTTAAGCAGAAGCTGGGAGGTGTTTCCTCCTGGATGGTTACGTAAATAGGTAATTTAGAAGAGCATCTCTCTAATCTCTATTTACCATTGCGTTTGAAAAATGGTTCCCGTTCCCTGAGCTCGACGCAGAAATGTTCCGTGACGAGCGTTCTCCTCGGAGCGTGTCGCAGCGAAACTATCAAGAAACGATTTCGAGGGCGACGCCCGATGCATCCTGACAGATTGCGCTCAATTTACGCAATTAGGGTAACGAAGAGGCCGGAACACGTGTCGACTGCAGAAACGCATTCGAACAGAGGCCGGCCACGGAGACGCATTGTGTAGATCTTTATCACCTAACAATGCAGTAACGAGCGCCATTAGCTTTTTGCTTTATTGCGTTACGGGCTCCCGCGGTGCCAACGACACGAGGGATCAAATAACTCTCATTAAGACAAACGAGTTAAATAACTCACGGATCGCGGGCGCACGGTCGATGTGCCTCGAAACAGAATATAAAAAACGAAGCAGGGGATCCGCGTAATTTTTCCACTATCCGGGGGAATAATTACTCTGACGCTGTCCTGTCGCGCTATCGATCTTCGTTCCAGGAAAATATACAGCTCTTTAATTGGATCCGACCCAACGAATGGAGCGGTTTCCCTCCTTTTTTTTTAACCCTCCCCCACTCGGAAGATATCGACAAGCTTCCAGGAAGCTACGGACACTATGAAAACTTTCCACGGGATGGAGGGCGCGCTATCGCCAGTAAAAGTATAAACGATCTGGTAAGACAAGCGATTGCACAGCACCGCGTTCGTCACCAATTAGTACAATACTTATCTGCCGGATAGTTACGGGCGTCAATCTACTTCTGGTTCAATAGACGGGCTATTCCATCCGCCGATGCTATCGCGCTCGCGGAGGCCATCTCTGTGCCTGGGGTCTCGCAACGGGGTTATCGGCGCCTTCCCGATGCAGGCGAAACGGGGTCAGATTCTCGCTGACATCTCCACGCCGCAGCCACGGTAGAGATCACTTCCTCGAACTGTGACGGTCATCTTTTTTCACGGACGCGTAAATGAAACGGCCCATATGGCTTCCGACGGGAAATTTCACGGGGGATTAGGGCTGACGAGCCTCTGCTGCGATCGCTGATACCGGGACCCGATAAAATCCTTCTAGTTCCAGTAATGTGAAACCAGGACGATTTCATATGTTGAAATTTTCATCGGGTAGAAATCCTATCTCGGTATAGGAAAATGTTGAATGGGTCTCTTCAAGTTGGTTGAAATTAACTTGTATTTTAATTTATGACCTTAAAATTTCTAGTTGGAGCACCTAAATTTTTCGTGAATTTTGTTGAAATTAACTTCTATATTAAATGATTACGTTAAAAATTCTAGTTGGAGGAGTAAAATTTTTCGTAAATTTTGTTGAAATTAACTTCTATATTAAATGATTACGTTATAATTTCTAGTTTGAGGAGTAAAATTTTTCGTAAATTTTGTTGAAATTAACTTCTACATTAAATGATTACGTTAAAATTTCTAGTTTGAGGAGTAAAATTTTTCGTAAATTGTGTTGAAATTAACTTCTACATTAAATGATTACGTTAAAATTTCTAGTTTGAGGAGTAAAATTTTTCGTAAATTGTGTTGAAATTAACTTCTATATTAAATGATTACGTTATAATTTCTAATTTGAGGAGTAAAATTTTTCGTAAATTTTGTTGAAATTAACTTCTATTTTAATTGATTACGTAATCTTTCAAATACTTCCTACCATTCGTCCAACCTTCCGCTGGTTAAATTACAGTTACGCTATCAGTTCCATAAATTCCATACGTCGGCGGATCCTTTTATCAAGGTAACTTCTTGCTGCCCTCGTACCTCGATACTCCACACAAAAGCCAGAAGTTCAAAGTCACAAAAGAAAGAGACAGTGTGTAGCAAGAGCTCGTATTGAGAGCTTTAATTTAACAAAAACTGGAAGCAATCCGATTGAATCCAGAAGCATCCATCAACGGTGACCCTAATGGCGCTGAACAGGGTCAGGAACTCTCGTCGATACGCCTCGTTCCCGTCGATCCCCGCGCGAACACGCGACGTGAAGCGTATTTCCAAAGAAGCCAGGCCAGCAAAAGGAAGAGAGAGAGAGAGAGAGAGGGGAGGAAGGGAGAGGAGAAGCAAGTGACGGCTGCGTCGATGCTCGGGTCCAGAATGCTGGAAGCTTTTTAGGACAGAACTACACAAGCCCGTAGAGGGGAGCGGTACAACTAACGACGTGGCAGGTCGAGTAAATCAGGAGGGAGAGTGACGATAAGTTTTTGCTCGTTACAACCGGCCTGGGAAGCTCATTACCCGGTTCCCTCTAACCCCCTAGCTCAGGGGTGAGAGGTGAGCAGGACGGGGGAGGGAGATGAAGCCAGGCAGCATGGAGGCAGCCTTCGACCTTTTCGCCCTCCGACAGGCTTGGCCTGGATGGTCCTGAACGGGGAGAGCCAGGAGGGAGGGAGAAAACTTTTACGCGCTCGCCGTTTTCCCTGGAAAGCGGACGGAGCAGCCAGCGCGGTTTCCGCGGCATCCAGTTGCTGGCGACGTCGGCTTAAACTATGTTTAAACAAAACGCGGCGTCGGCTAATACGGAAATGGAAAAGTTTCGGCAACGAATTCGGCCGCTCTCTAAACGAGCTAACTCGTGCCGTGCTCCGACGCGAAAATTATTTTCCACTGGGTCTTCTACTGGCTTCTACTCTCTTTTTTTTCGCGGATTAATTTCCAGAGGGATGAACGGCGGGGCGATCAACCACGTGCGCTTTAAGGCAAACATCGATCGCTCCGAGCCGACAATTAGAGGGTCAATCGGACGGAAACATTCTGCGGTCCGGGCAGCATTTTTGCGTGCCACGCTGCGGCCACCCGCGAATTCCGCGATCAGGCAAATGGGGATTTGCATGCTCCATCGACTGCGAGCCTCTGCGCGTCGTGCCGTCGAATGTAGACTGTCGTCGCACTGAATGATGGGGGCCGGAAAAAGAAGGATCAAGCGACCGGTTATCGAGGGCTTCGGGACGAGAATTATAACGCCTGTTTACGGCGACTGTCTCCCCCAAAACTTCCACTTAACGCTCCCAAGTGCAACGAACCTCCCCGCTCCGAGTGCCAGCGCATGCAAGTGCAATAAAAATCAGAAGAAACTTGGCGAAACTGAAACGTCCCCCGGGGAGAGAGTTCGTGGAAGACAGGGGGCACTGTCGCAATTTCCAAAAGCGACATAAACGTCGAAAGCGCCCGTAATCCTCGCGAGCCTCGTAAACGTGTCGGGTGCTCCGTGGCGTAAACATCCGTTCCGACGAGGATCGCCGCTCCTCCGGCAATCCTGGCCGCGATTAGCCCGCGATTCCCGTCACCCTGAGATCCGAATCTTCGGCTCATACTCGAAGGGCCAGCGGGTTCGGGACTAATTGACCGTGGCCGGGAACTCATTAAAAGTGTACCGCGGAACTCGAGACGTCGGCGGTTCGGTAACGAACGCTGTAATTTGAGCAGGATCCTTCCGTCGTTGCTCCGATTGCTCGGGAGTTCCACTTTCGGGATGCCAAGTAATAAGGGACCTTCGAGGGAGGCATAGACAGATTTTCAGTGGGATACCTAAGGAGATTGCCACTTTCCAATGATTCTACACCACCCTTTTCAGCTATTGTGTTACGTATCAGTGAAACACTGCTGTGCTTTTTGGAACTGTTCGAGTTTCCAGTTGGTGGATTCTTGCCCAGGAAATGTCCGTTCAATGTGGAATTGTAGAATGTTTCGTCAATAAATGTTGATTAATTTGTTTCACGAATTGGTTCAGTTATATACTCTCCCATACAGGATACGAGCAGTGTCCACGGGAAAGGGCCTGATAGCTATTAGCTACCCTCTATTGCGCATGCCCGCGACGAGCTGTGACGTCAAACCAATCAACGCCAAGCTGGTAAACGAACCGAATCGACGCCAGCGCCAAGGGAAACGAAACGGCTTGAACGCGAAGCCGAGCGAGTGACGTCACGCTTTCCAAATTCCAGTGGTACTTGTGGACTAGCTTATATAATTCGAATATTATATCACGCACTGTCGAATAGCACGCGGGTATGTGTAATGCCGTTTCGTTTCCCTTGGCGCTGGCGTCGATTCGGTTCTTTTACCAGCTTGGCGTTGATTGGTTTGACGTCACAGCTCGTCGCGGGCATGCGCAATGGAGGTTAGCTAGTAGCTATCAGGCCCTTTTCCGTGGACACTGGATACGAGTGTAGACTCTCTTTTTTTCATGAAACACGAGGGTCCCCCAAAGGGAAACAAATTTAATTGACAGTTATGTGGCGTGAATTGACTATCATTTGTTGACCCAAATGTTAGAATGCTTGTTCCTCGATAAGCCTCGAGAACTAGGCCTGCATTGATAAGCTCGTAGAACCCATGGAGATAGTACTTGAATTCCTCCCACCATAGAGGCTCCAAGAGTTTCAGGCGTTTCAACATCCCCGATCAGAAAAATGAAGAAAAATTCATGCACGGGCCATCTACTCTTCCACTATTCAATCGACTCCTAACTCGAACAGCCAAACCTCGTTTCATTCGATTACCCGGCAACGTTGAGTAAATTGATTTATCGAATCCTCGCCGTAGGAGTTCTTGTTTATCGTGCACGTTGTAACAGATGAGTTTCCCCGAGCTGCCCGGGCGCACCGACGAAAATAATCGGCTTAGCCGAGTGGCTTCGTTAGATCGGCGAAAAGTTCGTCCCCCGGGCGAGTCCTCTGGTTTTACGAGTTTTTCCTTCGACGGGATCGAAGCCAACAGGCTTGCCACGACTGCGGAGACAACGCGGTGCCCGCGAAAATCCCGCACTCGCGAGGATAGCTCGGCGTAGAGAAGAGAAAGTTGTCTTCGTATGCAGGGAAGCCTCTTATACAGCCGCGGCTAGCATCGATTACGCAGCTGTCAGGCTGTTCCGTATGTAAAGATGACCTCTATAGGATCTCCCCCCCTCGATACGTAATATTATCTCCTCGAGTTGTACGACTGCGGTAGTCGTGTTGTGTCAACGTCTATCCAAGAAGAGAGGCGAGACCTCCGGTTGTGAAAGACGATATTGAGTAATCGATTGCCACCGCGAGCGGGCCGGGGGAATTCGCCGTGCATTCCTCGCGATTTTGTATCAGCGATCGATGGTCGATTCGTGTCACGTTCCTCGAGCAATTTCTCATGGCGACGCACGTGGCGGTTAGTTCCTCGATAATTAATAAAGCTTAATACGCGATATGATCTCGCAAGCTTTTGTGGCACGCTTTGGATGTGTATTGAAGTTGCGGCTGGCAACTTGAGGATTTCCTTAGGCATTTTCTACCACGTGGGAGGCACAAGTTGCCCCATCCGCGCGTGATTAATGTCCAAATTGTCTGCCTTTAATCTAATGCTCCCTACGGGGCATCCGATTTATCTTTCATCATAAGAATTCACAGAAAGAATCCGAGAATAACGCAAACTGTAGTCGCCTTTAATTTGAAATGGAGTAGAAAAGAATGGATAAAATGTCATTGCCATTGCCCAAGGGTCGGGCGCCGATTAATTAGAACGCCGGGAATAAATTGTTGGCGAAAGGAAGGCGGCGTTAATAGTGGAAGTCGCAGGTGCTCGGCCGCCATCCGGAAACCATTGTTTTCCCATAACCCGTTCGTAACTGCTGGCGCCTCGTATGTTTCTTTAGGATCGCGGCGTGGTATTCCAAACGGCCCCTGCATCGAGACGCTCGCGTTTCATTCGAACCGGACCTAAGACAACAAACAGACGGCTTCCTGCCCGTGAAAAGCGACCGCCTGCACCCCCGCGAGAAGTCTCCGGGCCTTGTCACCCCTTGGCGAAATGATTCTAACCCTACCAGTGTTACCCAGTTCAGGCAACGATCCCACCTTATCAGAAATTCGTGCACTCACGAGTTTCGAAGCGACCAGTTCCTCCGCTTAACCTTGCTTCGAAGTCCCAAGGAAAATATAAAAAAAATCTTAATCCCGAAAAATGTCCCACTGGGGGGCCGAATACGTTATCTGCCGAGTCTACTTGAAAATTCGACGGAAGACCGATGGGAAAGCTACTTCCTTAAGGGGAAACGATCCCTCATTATCGCGCCTCCTTGACAGCAGCCGCATGTATTTACCTGTGGAAGCGCCCGACGTGTTATAACCGGAAGTCCACCGCGATCGGGGCGCAGATAGCCGGAAGGAATCGTCGTGTCCGCGTCTCTTAAACAGAGATTAACACGGACATCGATCAAACCCGGTGAACGGCGACGATGTCCTCTCGGGGGAGGGCCACTTCTAGTTTCTCGGTAAACAGCGGTTTACCACGGGGATCACGTTTCCTTTGGCAGGGACCACACCCGGCAGCCTCTTCGTGTTTGCGCCGTGCGTTAGCTCGCCCCCTGAACTGCACGTGGGCCACGCACGTGCGTGTTTGCCACGACCACGAGGGCTACCCTGGCCCCGATAACCGACCGAGATAGCGTCACCGATGGACGAGGAACACGACAACGGAGGGATTTTTCTTGACCCCGCGTACCTGCCGCGACGATCCAAGATTCCTCGGGAATACGAATAAAGCTGGGATGGATGTCCGTTCCTTTTTTTCCTAGGGGATGTTTTTTATCGCGGGCGAGGGTGTCGAGTTCTACGGTGGTCGTTGCAGCTGGTGGCACACGGTGATTCATTAAGTCGAGCCTGCTTTTTTTCGAGTGGATGGATGTCGAAGAACGTGGGTCGTGTCACGCGGCCGGGGCATAATTTAGTGGGACCACATTGTTTTCGTTCAGTGATACGTGCTTGTTTTGTTATGTCATCGATGTTCTTTTCTGTGGTTTAGGTTTACAGGGTCTCTAGAATTTCGATCGAATCTAAGGTTGAAGAAGAGGAAGAACCAAGGAAACGAAGGATCAAAGAGTAGTGCAACGATGAAGGACAGCAAGTCGACCGATGCACACAGATTATTAAGGAAAGTGTACCGGTGAATGAAACCTGGAAACAAAGCCGCGATCGAGAGAATAAGAGGGAATAAGAGACGTCCTTCTTAACAAGCTGGTTACCCCTCTCTTTATGCTGTCTTTATATCAACGTCAAATTGAATGCAACTTATGGAAGCCAGTTCCACAAAGTTGCCTCGCGGATTTTCGTGGGGACCATAAGCCCCCCACGTCCTCTACAATGGCCTTCCACGTCTCTCTGGTTCCCATCCCGACCACAGCAGTTTCTCATTCCCTCCATCTTGGCTGGACCCGAGGGAAAGGGTCGTGAGTGGGTGGCAGAGGGGTGAGCCACCCTGGGGGGTGTGGTACTCATTCCAGCCGCAAGATTTAGAAGCCAATTTTCGCGAGCATTGACCAGACTCCCTCCAATTCACTCTCTCTCTCTCTTCCTCTCTCTTCTTTCTCGCCAACCCTCTTTCTTTCTCCTCATCCCTACCCCACCCTCTCTCTTCCCTTTTTTCGCCCAAGTGTCGTGAAGCAGCGGTGAAAGGAAGCTTCGAAAATATAGCCAGCCGTTGACTGACCACAGAATCGTCTTTGCAAGGCAGGGGTGAAATTCCGGATGGGGGATTTCGTTTTCGTGCCGGAGGACTCTGTTGATCTGAAAGTATAAGGACTGGCTCGGACAGTTTGCACTGACCTTGGGTGGGAAATGTCTCGATACTGGGAATATTATCGTTCCGGGGGGTGAATCTGTGCATAAGAAGAAGAAGAAGAGCGCGGGAAATCTCTCGGTCGACTCGATGCGACTTGAAGCGAAGAAATTCCTCAGACCCAAGCTTCCCGCAAGAAAAAGTCACAACCGCAGCGTCAAAGTGACATAACTTCCAATTACAGACCGTTACTACCGTCGTCAGAACTCCCCCTCGACTTTGAAGAAAACATTTCAAGATGGCCCACCGGCTCCCAATGGGTAAGCCGTCGAAAAGAAGCATCGGCAATTTCGCCAGGCATTAGAGTTAATAAGCCAGAAGCCTTAAATAACGGGAGGCCATCGCCGTGGATGACAGTTATGACAGCCACGACCCATTGTTCCTGGGCAGCAGTAATTATCGGGGTTGCGTTCCGCCGCCCGGAACCAGAGGATCGCTTCACCTATCCGCGGTATACTTCAGCTTCGGAGAACGAGATGGTCGGTTCATGCGCCATTTAGGAGGGTAATGAAAAGACTGGCGTCGGATATGACCGGGGGAGAGTAATTGCGCGTACACGCGGGGACGTTCCTGGCGTCCTTTCTTGGTACTCCCCTCTCCTCTGTCCGTCTTCCAGCCGTCCTCAAGGCGAGCCATCCGCATCCTGCTGGTCGTCCGTCTCTCATTGACTCGTGGACTCGAGGACAGCGCTACGATCGTCTACTCTAATTTCATCGCTGGACCGTTTGGCATTCTCGAATGGACAGCGTCCGGCTGGAGACGTCCGAGGCGCGGTGTTTGATCCCCGGTACCGTTTCTCGTTAGCAGACGCCTAGGAATTCCTGGACGCGGCGTGTGTAATGCATTAACGTTGACGATCGACGATGGAACGCGGGGAGGCTTGATCGTACGCTATGTCGCGATGTGAAGCGGAATTCTGACGTCATAAGCTATATGTACAGAATATTTTTAATATTATTATTAATCGTTTTTATTACACAAAAAAGAAGAAACCTTAGTGCTACCATAGTAAATAAGTGGTAACACTGTTGAGAAGCTTAACCGTGAAATTAAAGTAAAAAAAGTAATCTTAAGACTTAACGCTAAACGTGAGGATAATACCGAAAGTAATGTAATGTGAAGTCAGAAAAGTAAAGTAAAAAGTGAGAATACATGGAGTAAGATAAGACGGAAAGAATATGTGAGGATAAATTGAATTTGCTGGATAAGAAAATATAGAAAGCTTCCTTCCCGAGTGTGTTTTTTTTATTTTATTAATTTTGGACCCATTTCCCACAAATTACCACCTATGTTATGCGTGAACACCATCACCAAAGAAGCTCGAGTGAAACTTCAATGGCTAATGGAAGGTGTATTGGCTGCCAAAGGATTTCTTTAGCACGAAATGTGTTGCTTTACGCGTACAATAAGAAACCTATAAGAGTCGTGGGGGGAATATTTGATTACTTAAAGAAATCACGCGAATTTCTCTCGCAAGGAAGACACTCGGGACCGTGGATGATCGTGCCGCATTTTATGAAGCTGTAACGGGTTGTCTATGTCCTCGCCGCTGTACGAAACTCGCTCGAAGTTATATGATAACGTATCTCCGAGCATTACAGCACTTTCGCGAACGTATCTTTATTGGCTCCTTTACTTAATGGCTCGTGGGAAGGGTAATATATTTCTGCTAATCGCCCCGCGGTAGCGAGTTCAGGAGTAAGAGCCTTGGAAACCGATTGCCTTTCCATCCGCGTGGATGTCTTTAACGTTACCATGCACCTTTGCCTCTGCAACCTTGCATATTTCCCCCCGAACGAGTGAAACTTTCAAACATCCCGTCGCGGCGGGAGCTCTTCGACGCTTCTGCATCCAGAGACACATATTTTTCAAGTTGCCAGTTCAAATTAGAATTCCCTGTTAATTGCTCCCTTGCCAGAGTCCCATTAAACATCACCCTCTATAGACCCCATCAAATCTTACGAAATTACCCTCGCACCATGAAACGTCCCCCGTAAAACAGAGTTTCCTAGGACGCAACCTCATAACTCACGCTATAATCTAGAAGAGAACGAGATTCCCTTTAAAATTTTCCCTCGCAAACTTTCTGATCGAAAAAACCTCTGCTTACAACGCCATAAGTACTCGATCTCGAGGAGTCTCCTTTGGAACTCGACGGCCAGCGATGAGAATCCATCGAAGGCATTCGATTCGCCCCGAAACGCTCGAGTAGAATTCAGGATGCTGGGCGCGCGTCACGCAGAGTGTACCGTGCCTCTGGCCACGACGCTCGAAGGACCTCCTAGAGACGGGCTCGAGGAGCAGACGGACGTTCCAGAAGCGGAGGAACTCGCCCCGCTGGAGCAGGGACACTCGACGAGGCTGGTAGCCGGCGCATGCCTCGCGCTCGTCAGATTGCTCGACCGCATTCAAAGCGGACCGCAAATCGATAAGCGGTTATCGCGGTGCTCCGGACCAGAGAGAGTCTCTGCAGCTCTTCTTTCGTCAGCCCACTTTGCCGCGTATCGTCGCCGAGCGCGCCGATAGCGCGGCAGGTACGAAGGCATGTGCACGCCGCAGAGGAACGGCCGATAAACTAAACGGGACGATCCCGGCCGATGGGAGGCATGTACTTTGCTATTTTTCGAGCCCCGTGATTCCAGGCTCTCGCGGTCGACCAGCGTTTTTAGCCCCGGTTTGTTTTCTCGTCTTCTGCCCTCTGGTGTTCGATTCGATGGCCGCTATTATCGTTTTTCGTCGGCGGACGCGGATAGCCTAGGAGGCTAGCCGTTTAAACGATCTTTTTATTCGGCGAATCTCTCTGCCTTCTCCGATCAGCCGTTTTTGTTTTACCGAGGCTGCTGAATTGCATTTAGCCCGCCTGCAGCAGGGGGGCAGGTTGAAACAGGTTATTAAAATGCTCGTCCAACTCATGTATCCGCTTTTAATACGGCCAGCCGGCTGGCAAAGTTTTAATTCAATTGCTGCCTCAGAGGGTGTATGGGGATGGTCGCAAACGATTTTCTGAGTCGCTTGGCCCCTGTCGCTGCAACTCCTGCTACGCGACGGATGACCCGTGATGTTAACTCGATTGGTTACCATACTCTCGCTCATCTAATGCGTTTATGGAGCGGCTTAATATTGTCGTAACTCGAGAACTCGATTCACTTTTTCTATATCACAGTGGAGGACGAATATTCGACGATTCGGTAGTTCGACAGACTTTAATCACGACGAAATATGTGAAATAAGTTTCCAAAATGATCTCTATCCAGTTCTTAATCCTTGGCCTAAGTGTTACTTCAACGAACCCTTACAACCTCATATCATCTCAAGCCAGTCTAAGTCGGGCTTCTTTTAAAATTCATGCACTCCGGAAACTTGATCGCTGAGGCTTGTAAAAGTGTCCCTCTCTGGGCAGAAAATGAAAATATTCCAAGTTATTCATAGACTCGCATCCCGAGAAACACTTGCATTTGTTATTCAGATTGCCACGCGGATATTCCCTCTGAGGTTGCTCCGACAACCGCGATTTGAAAGTATATAATTCTTTGGAAAGTCCGCGAAAACGAGACGTCAGCTCGTTTCGACAGCGTCGTTGCTTCTTCGGGGACAGTGATAAAAATGTCTCCCTTAATAAGCCGCTACCGGCATGCTGATAAACTTTCAAAGCACTTGCAAACTGCTCCCGTCTCTTATTCAGATTCTTATTAAGACATTGCTCCTAGGATTGCTGCGACGGGTCCAATTACAGAAAACCAGACATCCTCTGAATCCTCTCGTTCAAATAAGAAACAATCTCCTCCCAATCGCGTTACATCCATCATATACTTTGGACCTATCTAACGAGCTAATCAAAGTCTTCCATAAAGGAGGCGTCATTACGATCCTTATGCAACGCCACGATAAATCAATGTTCGAAGGGACACAGTAGAAATTCTCCCTCGTCCCATCTTTTTCGTCCCCAAGCTCCCGAAAGTCTGCAGGAGGCCGCAGCGATCGGAACGCGACGGGAAGAATTTCCAAATTCCGCGCACGTTTCCAAACACTTAACCGGCAAAATACCGCAAAATGTCCCCCGGATAGCTAAGAGCGCGGCTCATTAATCGGGCCTAGGTTTCGGCGAGAGCCCAGAGCCACAGGAATCCTGGAGTCGCGGCGGGATAATGGCGTTATTATGCTGGAGAAATAGATCGTATCGCAGGACGAGAAGCAGACTCGCGGAAGTTACATTCTCAAAGAGAGCCTTGCTAGCTTCGTTACATCCTTTCAGCTTTGTACCTCTGTGAACGCTTGCTCTTGTTGGCGAGCGTGCCGCGAGCCTTCCGCATCCTGCAGCCGTTGATTCTGACTCGTTGACTTCCTTCGGTGACACAATGGGTCGCAGTAGTCGGGAATGGCACCTCAGGCATCCTTTAAAAATCACGCCCTTTTGGAACAGGGGCGGCTCGTGCCACGCAGATGCTACGGGTCAATCGTTGCTGAAAGGTCGTGTCGCGGCAATGAATTATTGGCTAGCGAAGCTGACCACAGAGGGGAGTCCTCGAAGGAAATCGTATGAGTGACGTGTCACTGGAGACGTGGCTAATGGCGAGGAGATGGGAACTGTCGCGAGGGATTCATCTCCTGGAATAGATTCTATAAGGTTCGCCTCGTGCGAGCTGATTCCATTTGTTGATTGAGGAGGACCGTCTATTTCGCCGGGAAAATGGAGACGGAGGTGTCTTCTCTTGATAACTCTATACTTATAATCCCGTTCCACGTAATTCTCCGAGGAAAATGATCCCCTGGCTTCCCAAGGGCACGAGTTGCTGGTGAGTGATAAAAATGCGAAGCTTCCGAAACTATTCCTCTCCATTGCTCTCCTCCAAGGAAACCCTCCGAGTAATTCGTACTACTCTTCAAATTCACCTTTATCGCTAGTCATCCATAGACTTGATCCCCCAGATGAAGCTACCTATCGACATCCCGGACAGCTCCATTAGTCTCCGAGCCCACTGGGCTATCGAAAAGTGTTCCACGCATCGAGCCAAGTCCTGTCTTCCAGAAACCCCTGGAAACCATCCCCAGAACAGGGCCCAATTTGCATCGAACACGCTGTCTAGCAATAAAAACCTTGGTGCCGGACGGATCGTTAATCAAACGACCGAAGGAACGAGCCCGCAAGACAATGCGTGTCACGCGTTGCGTGGGTGTAGGGAACTGGGCCCAGGGCTGGTTCATCAGGCAACCCACTTATCCAGCGACCGTCGTAAATCAGTCGTGGAAGAAATGAAAGAGCCCAGGGTCCGGCGTTTCTGGGAGAAGCTGCAGGTAACGCCGGGTCACGTTCGTCGCGCAACAGCCGCGCGTGCAACGGTATTAAAAGGAGAGGAAATTCGTGGTCCGGGGCGCAGCCGCCATGACGAACCTAACCAGACGATATTTCCACGTTGGACCGTCTTCCCGCGGGTTTAATCCGCCTGGCGAGCGTACCCCCGCGTGTCGCCTTCGGCTGGCAGCCTCCACGCGGCCGCGCGAAGACCTACGCGAAACTGTTAATTAAAGTTAATGCATGCGACCCGCCGCTATTATCCCGGAGGCGCGTCAGCTGGTGCACGAGCCGCCATCGCGGTGCAACGAGAACGTGCTTACTGCCTGCCACCGGTTACGTAGCGCGGATCGAGCCCCCTCTTTTTATTTATTGCGCGACAGAGGTTCTTGCGCAAATTCAGTCGAGGGGCACCATTGAAGCTGGACGCCCTCCGGGCTGGAAACTTAATCTTCTCGAGAGCGCGGTTTTTGTTGCGCCTCGACGTGGCGGGCTTCTAAGGCTACGTCCCGGTCACTTGTACGTACGCGGGTAATAGGTTGATGTATATTTTAATATTTTAAAATTTAAGCCAACGGTTGGTAGTTATCGGTGGACACGTCGCAGTCGAATAAAGGCGATGATATCTACGGAGTTCTTTATTAGAATTCTTCGCAAAGGCTGTTAAGTTTCACTCGCTTCGGCGAAGAGAGTGAAGAATAGGGTGCTGAGGAGCAAAAGCGCCTGAATTCTGACCCGGTTGGATAATATTCACCCTGGTCAGGCAATTAATTCCAAGGCGCGTTTGGTATCGGAGATCGTGTCGAAACTAACTTAAACGAATCTTGTAAGACATCCGGCTGGAGACGGCGGTGCCCCAGTGGGGCTTCACGGTTCCGCTTTCTTCGCCGTCTCCTCGTGATCGCGTACAAAGAGGACGACGACCCGACGATCCGTCGTCCCGTACACCCCGTGCTCTGGGTATAATAAGATGTCTGCCATAAACGTCTTAGCACTTTGCGGGATGCGCTTAATTGATCGTCTCCTCGCTCCTCAACGACGACAATGCACCGTATTCTAGCGAAGCGAACCAGCGTCACGGCACTTCCCTGGGTAAACTTGCCCGTTTACGCCCATTCGGATCACGAGATTTCAAAGCTGGATGCCACGAATACGAGGCTGCCTGCTTTCCCAAGTTTCGTGAGGCTGCTCGGTGTTTTTAATTGGAATGCGAGCGTTTAGATGTTTAACGCTTATCCTCCGCTCATCCTATCAAATACCAAAGCTCGCGCAACCCTCAGCCAGAGACTCCCCATCCTATCTGAATCCCGAATTAACCACCGATTTGCCTGTACATGTGATTATAGCCACCCTCCAACGATACTTTCTCTCAGACCCATCTACCTTGGCCCTGCTCAAAGTCACTCCCTATCGGAACGATCGTTCAGACACACCGCAGACTCGGTGCGTCCAGAACGCGCCGTACCGCCGACGAGAGGACCCCCTGGCAGCTACCGATAGCTTTCCAGGAACAATTCGATACCACGAACGCGCGCCAGCAGTGGCTCACTCGCGGGAGCACGAGGCGATTAACTCGGCCGGAACAGAAAAACGCGGGCAGCATGGCTACCGAAGATTAAAGGGCCCCCGCTGCTCTGACCCGCGAGCAATACCGCGAGCATTAAACGCCATGTGTTTGACAACGTAACGCGCCGCGTCGAGATCTGAGAGAAAGGCCGCCTCGAATATGGAACACGTGTAAGGTTCGCAACTCTCTTGTATCGCGCTCTCGGGGCGAGTCGACCGCGGCGGAGGCGGGCAGCCAGCTACCGTCGTCTCGAGAGGATACTTGTCGGATGTACCAGAAATAAAGCTGACTAAAATTAGGCCGGGCGCATCGCAATAAAACCACCGCTCAACCGGTTCGGTAACGACCGCCGGCCCCGGCTCGCATACGCGCCCTAATAATTGGACACCTTGAGTGGGACGTCGAGATGAAGATACTCGCCGGGGCGTGCACACCCGCGAGTGCTCCACGTCCCTGGCATCGAAAGTCTGCCCGCGAGCCCCGGGATCAGGCTCTAATGCCCCGGCAAGAGGGCACTCGAGATTTCTTGTTTCGCCGTAGTGATTCAGAAACGCGTTAAACGGACGCGGATAGATGGACGGCGATCGACGCCGTGGCCTCGAGTGGCTGAGACGCTGAAGTGAGATTCGAGCACGATGACTTCGGGTGACGGTGAAGTTTAGCCTAGGACTTGGAAGCTTTTAAATGACAGTGGATCGTGGGAAGTTCGAACGTTTCGAATGTTTCTGCGGCGCAAGTGTCGCGGAATTATCGCGTCTCTGGGAATGGAAGATAACGTTTCGAGGGGAATTAGACTCGTGGATGAAATGTGACAGGATAAAATATCCAGCGCGTGCCGCGCGACGGCTCATGCCGCGGAGCATTCGATTACGTCGCCTCGTCAATGCAGACAGCAATTACAGAGCGGTGTGCCCTCCTCATTGCGAAAAACCGGCGGCCGGTTCTCCCGATGACACGTCGCGGGCAAATATTTGGCAGAAAATCCATAGCCACTCCGGGCAAACATTTATCGGGCGTGCCCGACAATGAACGAATTACCGGATAAAATCACGGGTATAAGCGATTTTTAACGTCCACGGGCGCGTGATCGAAGGTAAATAAAGAATTACGGGAACGTGTAAATTAGAGAAATGTTATATTGATTTCGCTTGTCAGCGGTGCTCGTCCCACCCCAAATTCAATTCGCTGGCGCGAAACGGAGCGCGACTCCCGTGTAAACGACGTTTCACAATTTTCACGGTGCCTGTGCGAAAAACGGGAATTAAAGGATTGATCCTATTTCAACGGTAACCTACATTCGTGCGTCACCGTGTGCCTGAAACGACGCGACAGGATTTTACGGTTGAAGCTTATCGGGAGAATCTAGGAGATTCAATTATCAGGACGATTTATCAAAATGGTCCCGGAGAAGTTCTCCGACAACTATCTTCCCCTCATCTTTGGGAATGGGCTCTTCCCAAGCACCTGCCTTTCGGAATCAGGTGCGACCTCATCCCCGCGTAAATCAGAAGATACGACGGCCCATGGGAAACTGACCTTCGAGGAAATCAATATCATCCCGCTGGGACGAAGGGACAACGACGTCGACGACGTGGATGTTCGTCCAGAGGACGTCTACACTACTGGAATCAACTTGCATCCGTTCAGTTTATGGGTGTAATTAAAACCGCGATAACGAAACGATTTCTTCATTGTGAAGATTTCACTAGATTTCGTACGAAGATTTTGCATATATCTTAGTTCAATTAGATAAAGTGGATTAGGATTCTCCAACCGACTCGTTGTTCGCACGTTTTAACACGTGCTATTGATTTAAAAGCAGTGCAGTTTTCATTTTACTTATTACTTATTCTTTCGTTGAAAATGGTCGAAATTACGATCGAAACGTTGGAAATTTTATTTGTATAACTTGCAAAATAGCTTTTATTTATTTAATATTGACCGAATCAGTGCGCCGATATCTAACGTTTTAATATCTTAGTTTAAATTCTAAGGAACTAGCGATACAAGGAAGTTGAGCATAGTCAGCCGAAAGTTACAGCGGCGTGCATGCCCCTAGAATCGCAAAGGGGTAGGTTTCATCCCTCAGCCCGCCGCGAAGGGTAAGGATGAGTTGATCTATGACTCAGTCAGGAAGTACGCCTCGACGATGGCACACAAAGTGGCGGTGAAGTGAACCTGCCACCCTGCGATGCCCCCCGCGTTCGGGGAAACCGATGAGCCACCCCCGTGTCTCGTCTTCTCTCGCCCCGTATCGACTTTGTTTCTGGGAACCGTGGCCGGAAGTACGATCCACGGGGCCACGTGCCCTGCGACGTGAAGTCGCGGGACAGAAAAAGTGACTGATGGCAGGAGAGCGATCGATGGGGCTGATAGCGAGGGGGTTTGAAAGCGGTATCCGAGAGAAGCTCCTCAGTCGAAGAGTTAGCGAAATAAAATATCCATTAAGGGTGCCTTTTCTGCGGTATTCTATGGGCTGTTTGATTAAAGATAGGAAGCTTGTTACGCCCCTTTCGCTCTACTAGATCGATTTCGTTGTCCAACCAATTGGTTGCTTTTCGAGGGTGGTATCTGTGTGAGTGATCAATTGAAACTAGTCCACCACACGGTTGCAGTAGCTGTATTTAGTTAAATATCTGATCATCTTGATTGAATTACCTATAGAATTAATCTGGCAATTGTGTCAAGCCACTGCTTCAGAGGCAAACATGGCTTGCTTGGAGAAAAAGAGATATGCATAAAGGGTGGTTGGTGGGAAAGGGTTGATTTTCCAAGTTGCGGAGAATCGCGTGCAGTACACGGTGGAAATTATTTTCTATCTTTTCACGGCATCTGAGTGGTGGACGCGAAAAAGAAAAAAGGGGAGGAAAGTGAAACCGGCGGAGGGGCGAGAGTGACTGACGAGCGTAGAAAAGCCAATTTAAACTTCTTTCAAGCCCGAAGTGTGGCCCTCGCGACACGCGAAACACGAGATCGCAGATAACCGTAATTGAATAACTGTCAAATTAAACGCGGCAACCTTTTCGAATCAGCGAATATTCGAGGAAAACCGATCCAGCCTCGCCCCGTAACTTCGTTCGGGCTGTTATTTATCGCGGGCTAGCAGAAAAGCACGAAGGGGGAAAAATTCGACGGCGGAGAGAAAAAGGAGCAATTAAAGAAAGCAAAATACAAGCAGAGGGGCGACATCGAAACACGCGAGGACAGCGAAGGCGACTGATTAATGGCGACGAGATTTTTAATATCTGTAAAGTGGCTGCACCGACGCTGGTCGTCTCACCGTAACGAACAGCCTGGAGACGAGAGAAATATCGCGACAGGGGCGAAGGAGCGGGTGAGGGGTGGTCGTGTGACCGAAAAATTGGGGAGCAGAGTAGAAGAAACGACGCCAGTCACGTATTTCTCTCGCACATTATAAGGAGGTGAAGATGAGATGAAATTAGAAGGAGAAGAACACATTTCGTGGCAAACGACCCCCTTAAATCTCCGAGGCACGATATATCTTTATTAGGCACATTAATTCGCTGGAATTTAACAACCGTCGAAACAAGAACTTCCGATGCAAACTGTCCTCCTTTATTCCACCATTCCCTTTTCCCAATCGGGACCGTGTCGCATCTCGCATCCAATCAGCCCATATTCCCCACGAACCAATAAGAATTTACGAGTTGGGCGACCTTTAAAGACCAGCGAGCTGTCTTTCAGAGCGGGACGCGACCGAGTAAACGTTCTCACAAACGACAGCGGGTGGATTCACTGAGTCAGAACCAAAGGGGAAAGGGAATCGAGGCCACTTCGCGTCGCTGACATTCCGCGAGGACGATCTATACCTCGATTCGTTATTATCGCTTATTGCCCTTTCTCGCGAGGGTGTTCACTCTTCCATTGAGAGGTTAAATTGAAAGGCTTCAGGCAGTCGCGGTGTTGTTTAATGAAATTGCAGTCCACTCTCCTAGAAGGGGCGCTAAATTGCCCAGTAATTAATTGAGGGGCATAAAAATGCGAATATTAACTCCTCCAGGTGACTAAACCCTTTCGGCGATAGCCCTCCAGCTGAAGGAAAAATTTCAAACCCCGCTGGTCGCTAAAGAATTTTATAAACCGCCCAAGACGTTTAAACGCCAGGCAGCGTCTAGAGCGAAAAAATTATTCAATCTACCCCGCAGGATCGCGCCGGGGCGTCTAATAACCCCCAGGTGATCCCCCAACGTCGCCGTCGTTACTATCCAGCTGGCACAGGGCTTAGCGTAGATCCTCTCCAGCCCCGAGAGTCTACGAGGAACCGGAAGCGGGGAGACTTCTGACCAGGATCACGCCAGACGCCCCCTGCGCCACGGAAATCAATCCTTCTGGCCTGCATTCATTATCGCCCGCTTAATGACTGCCCTAATGACCCACGGGGGGGTTAGCGTTATCCGTGGCGAAGCGGAGCGTAACGAGAATGGCCCCCGAAACGTGATTTATTATCGAAAAACAGCGAGGCGTAACGGTGACGAGGCGAAACGGAGGAGCTCGAGAAATTTTCGAGACGTGACGAGGAGCCCTCGCGGAGGGGGAAGGGTGGCGAACCCCTCGCGGGTCGAAATCTGCCGACTACGGAGAAGACGGCGAGGAAGAAGAGCGTTCGAGTCTCCCCCAGGGGGGCGGTCTGTAAACGCGACATTAAAATCAGCTTACAAATCGCTTCGACGACGTTTCCTGTCTCTTCGAGAGGATTGAAATCCGCGAGAGCCGCGGACGAGTGCTTCGGCTCCAATCGATGCCGCGTCTTTCTGATTTCTTCGTGGCTGCGCGACAAGAGGCCCCCGGGGCCAGGGTCTGCGTGGGGGTTTTCTGCAACCGCGGCAGGTTTCTCCTCGCTAGCCCACGGAGACCCGCGAGCGATGCCTCTTTTCCGCATATAACGATCTCCCTGATGCTTCGGTAGGCTTATTTCGAGACCACCCTTCGTCGACTCTCCTTGGTCGATTCCCTCGATTGATTGTCTCTGGGACCGGGTGGCTCCATTGTCTGCGGCTTCAGGTGTTTACTTGGTCTCTCAGTTCGTGAGGGGATTCTAAGTAAAAGACTTGATAGAGAGATATAACTTGGAGAGATCCGCACGTTCAATTCCCTGACGTTGATTATTCTACATTTAATCTAGCAGCCGAACGGTAGAACGCTGAAATCTGGCCAAGGGAATTTCGACTGGTACCGTGCTGGTATTTCCAGTGTTTTCTTCGAAAACTCTCAGCTGCGGGACCACCGCGGCCCACCCTCCACTTCAAAATCCCCGAGCCAGCTGCCCGAAGCCCCTCCATCGACCGCTGGTTGTGATTAAAATCTTTTTAATGGCTGGCTTGAGCAGCGGTAGTCCGGTCAAGACGACTGTTCTTCAATTCCACCGAATGTTCGTCGGTGGGATCCGCGGTAGAAAGACGCCGGGGGCTATTGAAAGCCACGCAAGAAGGCGGTCTTCGGCTGCGAGGCACTCGAGGATCGAGATAAGTAACTGTACGTAATCCCCGGTTACGCGATATCCAGCGTTTCCCTTTCACCGGGGCCGCGGCTCCCTTTTATTCCGCCTTTCCGACGCGCACTTTCTGCCCGGGAACGCCAGGGGTTACGTTGAATACCAAAGTAACCACCCCTCAGCATTGACCGTTCGAAGGGATACGCGCGGCCGAGGATCGAGATGCTTATCGGGAAGGTAGCTGAAGGCCGTCGAAGGCATGCATTCACCGTTGGTGGAAAGTTGGTAGAAGGCAACGAAGAGGGGAGGGGCTGAGAGTCGGTGGATCCCGCGTTTTCAAGACCGCTCTTAGGGCTGGTAAACACGCGGTCTGCACAGGGTGAATGCATGTGACTCAGCGCGGCAAAGCGATCTCTTCTGTTTCTTGCCTCTCCCGTTTCGCCGTCTATCTCGAGAGACTCCAAGTTTCGAGTGGAACGTGAGGAACCGGCAGACACAGGGAACGCCGGCGCTGGGGCGGAGCAACGGGAGGAAGGAAAACGGGAAGGACCAGGGAAAGCCGCAATCCTCTCGAGAGACGCTCACTCGAGCCGACGAGTGCGCGTCGACGAAAAAGGATCCCGGATGAACACGTTCTTTAATACGAGGCGCGTAAGGAAGCTTAAAAGCTCAGCCCCGAGACCGAACGACCAATCGGCGGGCATCGCGGCGTCGGGGAACACGACGCCCGGCGTCGCCTTGCCTCGCTCTACTCGGGATTCGGAGCCGTTGTCCCGTGAACTCGCGTAACGCTGATGCGATTCCCGAGGATTGCTTGTCCTTTTCGGAAAGCGACAAAAGTTCCAGCTTAGCCAGTGTCACTTTGGCGATAGCTTGGAGAATGGAAGTGCACTGTCAAATTCACTATTGGGGGCCAGATATATTGGCCGGTGAATTTCGTGAGGAGTATTCTTCTATTCTCAACGTTTTCTGACTTGCTCTCACCTTGCCAGAAAAAGAGTGCGCCAGAAGTGGAGGGGATAGCGCCAAGCTCTTGACGTGTAGGCCAAACCGAGCTCTTAGCGTAGAGATACATACATCAGAATAGGTGTGCGTTGTGAGGAGTATTCTTCTATTCATAACGTTTTCTGACTCGCTCTCGCCTTGCCAGAAAAAGAGTGCGCCAGAAGTGGTGGGGATGGCGCCAAGCTCTTAACGTGTAGCCCAAACCGAGCTCTTAGCGTAGAGATACAAACATCAGAATAGGTGTGCGTTAGCTGCGAAAACGAATTCACCGGCCAATATATCTGGCCCCGACCTTAGTCTAGTATCGAACAGGTTTTCTGATGCCCTTACATACAGAAGCGATCTGGAAGTTTGTAGCAATCACTGCAATAAAGAATTCTCATTCTAGAATCATCGACTGTATAAGTTCTTCCCCTTCCAACCAACGATCCATCAAACCACCCCTCTTTTATTTTCAACGACAGTAAAGTTCACAACGAAGTTCAACTCGGGCATTGATACCGATTCTTCATTTTCAAATTTTTCATTTTCCCTCGTCCTCCACTCTAAACGTCAGTCACCCCCAGAAAGTTACCTAAAATGTTCTTCCCCATTAAGTGTCGTTAAGGTTCCCCCGGTTCACGGTCGACTAGCCGCGTCGCGAGGACATCAATTCCGACGGCGATAAGCGCGAATTAAGACGGCACCCGTCGCACTTTCGTCGCCGCTACAAAGTTGCTAGCAGCCGCCACGGAGCGAATAAGAAGAGTGCAAGAGTTTTCGCTTTATTTCACGGCCGTCTTCCTCAGACGATCGTGACATGGCGACGTGGGGTGTAAAAGGGGGAGACCGGATTGACACTTTAATGAAGGAGAAAGACCTTCGACCCTGTATCGATTGTCGCGAAAAGCGAAAGCGACTGAGGATGACGGGGGAGGTGGGGGTGGGCGAGATGGAGGCGCAGGAAATCGAGCGGCCCCCGAGAGGCGATAATGTCGAGTGCCATGCCGCGTAATTGCCTTCGTTTCGAGTCGACCTACGCCGTGAGACTGGGAAGAGCAAAGACCCCCTTTACTCCGATAAATGGAAGGAGCCGGGATAACCTCGGGTGAAACTAACTTATTACGCCGAAAGAAACGAATCGCCCCGGTTTTCTTTCTCATAATCCGCTCGACGCCGAGGACGACCGGCCCGGTTCGAGATAATGAACCGTGGAATGGTTTTCATCGGGATCAACGGGTCCGTTCTGATCGACTGGACGAATTCTAATTGAATCGCGCGCCGTCGCCGGCCGGTTTATCCCCGATATCCTGCTAGACCCTGACTCCTGGGGAAAGGGGAGCTCGAAATGGGAAGGTATTGGGGCTCTTGTGCGTTAGAATTCTCTGTAATTAAGTCCTCCTGACTAATAGGGAATTTTAAGCCGAAAGGAAATGAAGATTCGGCGTTCATCGTTACACCCATCTCGTGTTGGCATTATTACAAGTTATAATCTATAATCAAGACTGAACCCTTCTTTTCTAAAGCCTATCATACCTAAATAAAAATATCTGAATATGTACCGTAAAATGGGGGAACATTGGCAGGTTTTTGATACATTTTGTTATATAATGTAAAAATTAAAATGTTTACAGTTGCTTTAAGTATCCTATCATAACATTGCATGTTTCGTGCTTGTACTACAAGTGTTAAAATGCAATAAAATTTTTGTCATTTTCTTCTTTAATACATGTTAAAAACATTAGTGTACCGGGGTAACGTTGGCAGATCATGTAGATATAACATTAACGGGTTAAGTTTTACTAATCTGAGGTCAGTAAACTTAAATTTGTTTATTTTATTTTATTTTTTACATCTTAACTAAAATCAATTCGTAACGTAGGCACATCATATAAATAGCATTAACAGGTTAAGTTTTATTAATCTGACGTAAAACAACGTAATTTCGGTGTATGCCAATGTTGTCCCTGTCTGCCAACGTTCCCCCATTTTACGGTACCAGAGGTGTCAGCGCATATTTGAAGCTGCTCCAAGTTACCTACACGCTCTCACACTCGAAGCATTGCCAATTTTTCACAAAGAACAAATCAGCTGTGGTAACCGAGAGACCACCCAGCACTGTTATACCAATTACAACTGTCACACGCCGTAATCTCCAGACGACAGTGTCTGACGTGCACGTGAGCGCAGTATGCGAAGTCTCGAGTTACAATTAGCGAATCACCCACGGCAATGATAGTGACCACTAAACACGCTCCCTCTGTCGTTAGCGATTCGTCCAAGTGGCACCGGACGTAGTCGTCGGACGTCTTACCGGCATAAAAATCGAGCCTAATCGGAAGTCGGCGGTTTAACGAGAGATTGAGCGGAGGCCGCGTATTATCATTCGCGTCACGGAGCGTGCGTGTACTCGAGGATGCCCATAATGCAAGCAGTTTTATTGCGTAATTGCTGGCGCTACCTTCTCTCCTTCCTGCATAAGCCACTCGTTACAATTATTCAAACGACGGTGCATCTAAACTTCCCTCCACCGATATAATTGTTTCTTCAGACAGTAATCCCTATCTCGAGAGACGAACGTATACGCGCGTTCTGTACAAGTCGGAGGGAACAGAACGCGCGTCTACCTGGGGTCGATATCTCTATTACTGCCAGTGTCCCTATAACTACCACTTTATTTATTTTACTTAATGAAAACGTAACGTATAAGAATACGATACAGAAAATTGTTATTAAATTGAGACTGCTCTTCTTCTTCTTATTATTATTATAATAATTACCTATTATTATTATCCCTTCGTTGACACTCTGGGTGTGAGCCACCCATGAGTTGATTTTGAAGCTCTGTACCTTCTATACGCAAAATAAATACCTACCTTTTTTCCAAAGCCGACTTACAAACTATTTTTTCTCTCAAAATATTATATCCGAACATCAACCCTGTAGATTTTTAGCTTCTAATATTGAAATTTGTAAAGCTTACAATTTTTAAAGATTTTCTTCGTTTTTCCTCGACATTTGGTAATCTAAATTTTTTTACAAAAATTTCAATAAAAAAACTATTGAAATACATTCTAGAGTCCTTGAAATTGACCCATGTTTTTTTCATCATAATTGGGTTCTTTAGATGACACTGGCAGTCGTTCAAAAATTGCTCTGGTTGTGAGCCACTCAGGTATGTCAAAGTTGATAGGAAAAGGAAGTGTGTCAACGAAGGGTTATATTATTATTATTGTACACTTTTATTTAGGGGAAAGGTGGGATAGTTGATCACAGTTTTTCTTTTTTATTAAAATAATAATAATGGTTTGCTTTGTTTGTATTTAATTATTTGAGTTGTGATATAAACTGATGTGATCATGTATCCCTGCTGATCAACTATCCCACCTTTCCCCTATACGTTACGTTTGTATTAATTAAAGTAGGTAAATAAAGTGCACTGACAGTAATTGAGACATCTATCCTACACCTACTTAAATTATCAGGGTGCACCGAATTCACCCTCAATTCCGAGACAACTATCAGCGAAGTACCCTGTATAATCCTTATTTCTAATAACATACCGCATGTCAGATAGACTAATAGAAAGACAGAAAAATGGAAAAATGACACAACCGAGAATTTATCAATTTCATAAAGGTAGCGAATGGAGAACCTTCAGCCTCACACTACAGAGAAAAGATCAACGTCTCAGAAGTTTCATCAAGTTGGGTCCTTTGAATAAGTGTAAAAAACCTGGCGAACGTACAAAGCAGACTCACCGTTGCCGTCTTCTCTTTTTCCCCCCAGCCACTTTCTTCAGCCGCCTATTATGGTCGCCGAGTTTCCCGCGTCGAGTGCAACTTCCCCCGGAGTTTGATAAAGTTCGTCGATTAAGCTCGTTGCACGCGGCACGCCGCTTCCGATTCCCACTTGAAGATCCGCCGCGGCGACGGATGCGTGCACGGCGACACCGTTCACTGCCGGAAGACGCCTCCGTCGGCCGCGGTTCTCGCTCCGTTCATTATAAGTTGGCCGCGGGACGTGCGGGGCCTCGTTGTTTTGACGGCGACGGCGTCCCAATTATACACGCGTTGCCGCTAACTAACCTTATTTGCAAGCCCCGAGGGTGCTACCTGGCTTTTCCTCGTCGCGACCCGCGCCGCACTGTTGCCGCTGGAAGGGAGCCGCCGCCGATTTAATTGCAACTTGACCGAGCCAGCCAACCATGGTCTACGGTTCCTTCGCGGTGCCTTCTTGCTGGCGAAAATTCCCGATGTGTTCCGCCGCCTGACGAGGTGTCTTCCGCCTGGAAATTCGTTGTTACGAACGCTTTGATAACGGGAAATTATGGAGCAGGGGGGGTTGTCACGAGGAACGCGACGCAGAGTGTCTGTAAACAGCCACAATGTAAAAAACCTTTAGCAGATTCCGTGTTCATAATATTGTAGATACTATCTGTACCTCTAATTCCTGACGATAAATTCATTCGACATATGCCTCTCATTCGCTTATGAGAAAATAATAAAATATTTTATGACTCCTGAGGGATGATTTTATAATTTCGACCTCGTCGAAGCCCTCGATCCCAAATAACCCCGGCGACTAATTACCCAAAAATCGGGAGATGGTAAACAAAATATCGCTACTGGGTAACCGATCGGAAGGTTCACCCTCGCCCAAGTTTTCCTCCCCTTGGACCACGTACTCCGGGGGTAATAACATAACGATAACGATATTCGCCGCTACTAAAGGGGACTAATGACTTCTGTGCTCGCCGGGCCGAAGCTTGCAAATTTAAATGCAATTTGAGCGAACTACCCCGACGGGGTCGCGGTCGTCGTCGCCGGCTGCAGCCCCGCTCGCTCGGGGGTGGCGAAATCCCCCGACGGACGTCATATTTCGCTGTCAGAATGAACGCGTTACGACCAACTTCCGTCTTGCTTTCTCTCTACCAGCTCAAGTGACACTCGGGGACGAGCTTCCTCGTGCGAATCTCGCCATCGCAATTCCGATTCCAACGGAAAAGACACGCGATGAAAGAATTTTTTCGTTAAAGGAGAACGAAGGTTCCAGGCAGAGTTGGTCTGTTTGTCCGGAGAACACGTTGCAGGGTAAGTTTCCATCGCGAGGAATAATTCATTCGCTGGGATGAACACGAGTGTTCCTGAGTTGACTTCGAAATTTTCGGGTGAAAGGAAGTACTCTTACAGAAGTAGACACGTTATCGCTGCCAAGTTCGAAGACAGGTATCGCTCTATAATTCTAACTAAACTCCCGAATTCTGCGATTCCCAGGAACACTCGCCACAGACGTTGCTCGTCCTTTTTTTTTCTGCGCGACATTCGAAATGGCGCGGGGGTTAATATTTCACGCGCACGACGGTTCCGGCGCGGGTGAAATGGGAAGGGCAAGACCGCGGTAAAAAGGGGTGGCCGTAGAAAGGGTGGCTCGGTGCGTGAAGTTATGAGGCCCCTTCCGGTCGGAACAACCGGACTACCCGCGGCGTGATTTAGCGGCAGAAAGTGTTCCTTCTCATTCAATAAAACCATCGTTTTTCCCTTGGCGGTGTCCTCCCGGAGGTGGGGGTGCAGAGGAATGGCGACTCGCCCCCGTAGACTGGACAGGAATGAAAGAGGACCGTCGGTAATTGCGCGTGGCGGTGTTCCTTGGGACGCGCTATTTGTCACTGGGAAAGATATTTTCATAATAGAATGGATATTACCGTGGAATTCTATTACTATATAATAACTATTATCGACGGACCTTATCGGGGGAGAAATAATATTTTCGCGGCTGGATCGATGAAAGATTCATTAGACGCTGTGAAAAGATTGGAATCTACGAGGAGCAAACGAAAACGAAATGAAGGTTAGTTTTTTTAATGAAAGTCAACATCAGCCTCCAATCAATATACCGATTAAAAATGGAAATTTATACCCCGTCGATTCCAATTTCCCGTGTACAAGATAACACAAAAGGGACACACAATTTCCAATTCGATTCCTTCGAATATCACGAAATAGATCTCGACTGTGTCTCTCGCTTCCTTCGGCGACCAGATCGACCCCAAACCCCCCAGCTGGAAGAGGGTGTTCTCCCCAGGCTGGGCGAAGGAGAATCGTTAACAGTTGGCCCGAAAAGTACGGGAAGTTCGTCGACTGACACGAATCGAGGATATTCCATTTCCGTGGCGGGGTTCGAGGGACGAGCCCGTCTCCTCGTCCAAGTTCCGCTTGACAAAGCGTTTCGGCGGATCCGTGCGGAGTATAGTCGCGACGATAAAACCGGCACGATGTCGACGGGACGTCGATTAATCTCGGCAGCGACGGTGCTCCGCGTCGATCTCTCCGCACCCAATCGAGGGGTAGGGCCAAGTTCTCGAGGAGCCAGCAGGCCGACACGTCCGTCGTTACCTCGGATCCAGTGAAATGCAATTTTCGACGGCGGAACGGTTACCCCGTTTAATCGGGCTACTTAGCGCCGAATACCGGAGTCAGTGGAAAAACGGGATCTCGTCCGACGCTGCCTCTTGAAACGTCGAATCACTTGAACGCATCCTTTCTACGTCCCTCGATCAGCGACGAGTCATGCTCTGCGAGCGGCGAGCTTTTCATCGCGGCAATCGAGACACGCGTGTATTTCTATATGCGTCGAGTGCTGACTCCTAAAAGCTCGACGATGAAGCTGTCGGTTCACCAGGAACCCCTTGAAAGAAAGATGGTATGTGTATACAGGGTGTCCTGTCAATGATATGAAAAACTAACGGTAGATTGATTCTGTGAGGAATGACGAGTCCGAGGCAATCTCACAAACAAACTTTCTAAAATGAAAAGAAAACTGGATTATTATTATTATTATTTCAACTTTATTACCCTTTAAACGTGACAGAGAAAAAAAAATAAAAATAAAAGTAAATGATGTAGTACAGATTAGAGTAAAGGCGAGGCCGCAGTATAAACTGTTAGTAAGCCTAACCGTAAATTATATTCTTAAAATAAATTTTTAAAATCACCTAATGAATCTGACGGAATTTTGCATTAAAAATATTTTTCTCCCTTCAACTCGGCTACCCCCAAAATTAAATCCCCAGTGCGCCACTGGTCCAAGGTGTGGAATAAAGTGTAACTCGTACGAAGCAACTTTAGTTCAAATTCTCGATGCATTTTTCTGTCTAGAATCGTTAGCTTCCCTCCCGCAGCCATCAGTCACGAGACACCCCATATACGAAGCGGTAACTCCTCCCATGTGCAGGCTGTGTCTCCTTCAACCGTTAAAAGCTTCTGCCCGCTCGGAATCGGTGCTCTCCTTCGTCGCCAGCTCTCGAGGATCTACATTCGCCGCGACGAGGACGGGTACTTCTCCACGGGCATTTTAACGGGCCCCCATTGTCGACTGGCGGGGGTGGAACGGACCATTAGAGCGAACTTTCCCGTCGCCGCGACTTGCTCGCCGCAACGGACCCTTCGACGACGATTATCCTTGTAATTATGAGTGACGTGACACGGGATGTCCGCCTCGACGGCTCCTCGAGGATCAGAGACGAAAGGAGGGACCGAGCATTGTCGGGTACGTGCGCTGGGATTCCGTGATTTTCCCTCGCCACGACGGACCAACGGCGGAGTTATTACGCGCGGCATTGTACTCGGGGGCTGATTTAAGGGGCTGGAAACTCTGGGTAGATCGAGTTCACTTTTGTTTGGCAATTTGGCTCACGCGGTGGCCAGCCTGTTTGAGTATTAAACCCGTGCGGCGGTTCACGGTTTAACTTCCTTCATTTTTTTAATTTTCTTCGCGACTTCGTTTCTAAAATTAAATTAATTGGCTGCGGCGTAATACGGGGCTATAGTTACTTCTCCCACTTCAACATTTGGAATGAATTTTTATATTGTAGAAGCTACTTCTACTTATATTTCTTTGGGGGTAATGCCACTGTAGAGTCCGGAAAGGCAAGCCTGATTTTGAGAATTTTTTATGGGAGTCTAGTGAACGGAATACAAAATCTGTTTGAAGGCGATTGTTGTACATAGTTTGAAGTATGATCACAATTTTTAAAATTTTTTTTTAATATATAATAGGGGCGCTACAACTCAACAAAAGAAGCTCCTTCGGAAAAGCAGTGTCCCTGAAAAAATTGAAGATTTTCTCTTTAATTTTTTACATACATAGAACAAAAAACCGAAAATTTGGGGGTTTTATATAAAATTATCTTGCGAAGTACACGAGGAAATTAAATAACACTCATTTTTGTAAGAATAGTGGATTGAACAAAACACAGAACCGCCACAACCTCGAAATTGTTGACACGTTTTGTTCAATCACGCACCATTCTTATAAAAAATATTATTTTTTAATTTCCCCGTATAAATCCCGAGATAATTTTATATAGAACTAAAAAATTGTCGGTTTTTTGTTCTAGCTAAAAAATTAAAGCTTCTTTTGTTGAGCTGTGGCGGCGCCAATTTGTATTAAAAAAATTAAAAAAAAATTTTGATCACACTTTAAGGTACATACAATAAAGTCCTTCAAACAGATTTTGTATTCCATTCACTATACTCGCATAAAAATTTCTCAAAATCAGGCTACTTTTCCGGGCCCTACCCCTGTGGAGTGGCATTACCCCTTAAGATTACATCAATGAATTCAAGAACACATTCAGCCGCGAATAAACGTACCAACAATGCAATCATTAATAAAGACATTCACCTTAATTGCAATTAAACAGTCCCATAAAGCGAAACGTCCGACCATCAAAGCACGCAATTCAAGCCGAACAAAGAATTCTCATACCGAAACCATTGCACCCCATTCTCTTTACCATTGTCACCCCCCTGAGCAACCTCTTACCCGTTCGATTCAATAACCGGGACAAAGAAGCGGCCATTCGCGACAGCGACGTTTCAATTAAAAGTGTCCTCGCGGCTCAGCGACGCGAGACCGTTTTCACCCGCCGTTGCATTTCCGTCTCCGCCGCGCGCCGGCCAGCATCCACGCGGCCTGCGGCAATTTCAAAAGTCATTGTATATAAAGTGAGCGGCGATGGCTGGGTCCCCGGCATCCCGTGGTCCGGCATTAAGAAAGTTGGCGATTCCGCGAGGCGCGGCGGCAATATAAGGGGTACACCTCTTCCTCTTAAATTTAATCGAAATCTCATTCGTGGCCGTGTTTGTCTTGCCAGTACCTCTTACGGCTTCCGCTGGTTCCACTCTGATTATGAGTTTCTTAACGTTCAAACTTCTTCGCTGCACGGTGCCCCCGCGAACAGGGTGGCGGCGGCCTTCGATGCCGGCAAGGGGTGGGTTTATGTCCCGGAGCATAATAAACCCATTTCCCCTCGGTCTATCTTTCTTTTCTCTTTGCTGCCTCTTTCGACCGTTCCTCGGAGATTGCACGGGGAAACTTCGGCTCGCAGTCGATCGTCGCTAGCCGGCGCGGGCCACAATGAAGATCCATCGCCCGTCTGCGAGCGCGCTGTCATAGTTCTTCCTGGATGGAATCGTGCGTTCCAGGCGCTTCCTTTTGACACGGGAATTGCTCTCGATTGGAAATTCACGAAGGTGTTCCGTCGAACCGGGGGGAACGGGGTGCGCGCCGGCTGGCCGAGTGAAATAGAGCTCCGGGCAACAACGGAGCTCTGTTTAGTATTTATTTCCCCGAAGACTTGCCTTTTTCACTCGCCTCCTCCGCGTTGCTTTTTGCATCGGCTGGTGGATCCGACTGATTGCTGGACAGCGGGATACCTCCCTTTGCGCGAACGTGATGCATGGGGCAGAGTTCCGATGGAATTCGATCTTTCACCTTTCAGGAGGAGCCCCAAGCTTCTAAAACGTAGAGAAGTAGAAGCATATATGGCAGTAGTAGGTTGAATAAATTACGGCAACGCTCGTTTGCTTCCTTCATTTTTGAATATTCTGGGAAATGAATACACCCGATTGCTTATTTGAATACAAATGAGTGGAGTTGGATTAAAAAGCGGGACGGAACGGGGCGGTTGAGGGCGTCGCGGGGGGATGGAGCGAGTAATTGCGCGGCGACAGTTTTTGGCCCTACCCCCAAATGGAACTTAAATTCAATTTCGGCCCATTGAGTTCCGACGAGTCCGCTGGAACGTATTTATAGCGAATTATCGAAATAAAATCACTTTCGGGGGCAATTTCATCAATCCGCCCGGCAGTCTTGCATTATCCCGTTTCGATTCTATTTCAACCTCCCCCGTTGCTGGAAAACCTGCTGATTCGTAATTGACGGACACCTATTATCTAAACTTTTTTTTGAGAAATTTTTTTCAACAAAACGCCACCTAAACGACTTGATTCTCCGTCTTCACCGTGATAATATGACACTTAAGATGAACGACGACTGGTCAATGCATGGCGAAGAGCGCAATAAAACTGGCGAATGGAAAATATATTTGAGAGAAGAATAACGAAAGAGCAACGAGAAAAGTCCATCATTCAATCTAAAGCTTACCTAAAAATACCTTTTACGATATCCACACGTTCATTCCGCCGGATGATAATGAACTATAAACGGCCATTCAGCGGGAACAAAACGTGAGAGTGAAGAGTTACAGCGAGGCCAGGAGATTCGCGAGCTCCGCGGCGGAATAATTCTCCCGAAATTTACGGCGCCCTGGGATCGTGGCCGAGAGTGCAAAAATACAAACGACGCGGCTAATTTCATTTTATCTCCGGCCTGTAAATTATCCCGGGCACAATAACTGCCCCGGGGGCCGAAGTTCACGTTCCATTTCGTCCCGACAATCGCCTCGTTCCAGGCGATATATTATTTCTCGCGTCGCGCCCCGAGAAAGTAATATTCTAATGCGGAACGGTGCGCGTGTAAAGTACAAAGCGCGTTATTTAAATCATAGAGCGCGATCCGCGCGCGATCCGGCGTCCTAGAACGCGCGAGGATCGTCATGGCGACGGCGAGCGGAGGAGGCGAGAGTGTGCGCTCGACGGGGCTATTCCATTTCTTCTCAGCAATTTCCAATAAATCTTTTGTCCGCGAGAGACACGCGTTCGTGTCTAGGGGGGCGAGATAGAGAGATAGAGGGAGAAGAGAGACAAGAGGCCGAAGGGTGGAGAGAGAGAGATGCTAGCCCTCTGCAAGAGATTGCGTCTCGGCTTCCCGCTGAGAAGGGAGATTTAAGGTCCCCTAACCGAAAATTCGCGACGGCCTACGCGCCGGTCCGACCCCCGGCATTATATTTTCATTTGCGAGGCGCAAATTTCGAGATCGCCTCTGCCGGGGCACAATCGTCGTTTAATTTGCGAAAGGATAGTGTGGGTTAAGTTGTTGGCAATCCGCGCGAGTTATGGCGCTGGTGATCCTCGTCGCGGAAATGGGAGAATGGAATCGTGAAACGTTGTTCGTCCGCGGGATATTTGGAAGATACATCGTTTTAATGAAAAGTGGCGATGTAGATTTAAGATTTTAGTTGTCTTTATTGTAGAGCGTCGGAAAAGGAAGTATTGGGGCACTTTTAAAACAAAACTACTTTTTTAAAATTGGTCCAAATGGCTTGAGTTTTGTTGAGAAGCTAGAAGGATTAGTTTATTAGTTCACGTGTTTCGGTGTTTTTAAAAAATTGGAATTGGTCGAAATAGCGAAGGGAATAGTGAAAGTTGCTTTTTAACTTTTTTATCTGAGACTGTAATGAAAATTTAAAAATACTGTTTGTAGATTTATTGGGGTACTGTAACTGCCCGTTTGCAACGCCGTCTTCGGGAATTTATTTAACAAAAACTATTACTTTATACTATCTGGCGTTTTACCTGCATATTCAGGTAGGTTGGTTTGAAGTATTACTCAGAATTTTTTGATCTACTCTAATGCATATATTCATAGATATAGTTGGTGGTAAAAACTTCTTCAAAAATATTATTTTCCGGCGGGCGTGGGAATTGTTCTAGTCATCCAAAATGGAAAAACTAAGATTTCCTTTCTTTATTATCTTTGTCGCTGTGGTTTAAAACCACAGACAAGTCCCTATATTATATAAAATTAATTCTACGGAACGAAGACAGCTAAATTTATCAGCAAAAATTCAACATTTTTTCAAACTGCAGTCACTTTGTGTTTCCAACCATAGCGACAAATATAATAAAGAAATCAACCTCAGTTTTTCCATTTTGGAGCACTAGAACAGTTCCCACACCAACGCCTTACATTTCTTTTTTGATTTCCGAGCAATCGATGCTGAAATCATAATGGACTAACTAATCACCGCGCACCTCGACTACTTCGTTAGCCCATCGCGATAAACATATCTCGATCAGCTGGAACCATCGAGCAGTCCTCCACCGACACCACGTTCCTCGAATAGAAGTCATAACTCAGCGGAACCGCTATTTTCCCATCCAGCGAAGAAACGAATCTCCCACCAGCAATCCGCAACCGTTCCGCCAGAAATGAAGCTATCTTTCAGCACCGCGAGGAACGCTTTCCCCCCCGCGTAACACCAGGGTAATCCTTTAACCAGCCATTTTCCGTGCTCTCGCGGTCGTCGTCTCGTTTACGTGGCAATTATCGGCCGGCCAATTAGGCCTCGGAATTTAATCCTCGCCGGTAGCGACCGCGAGGAGGTTTCACGCGGGCAAGTTTTTACGACGACGCGAGGCCAGACGGTGCTCCTTTTTTCCCCGGGAAACACGGGCAAATTATCGCGAGCCACGTTAACGCTAATGCACGGCGAACGGCCAGCGCGAAAACAAGTATCACGCGGAGAAATTGCCTGGGTAATCGACGCTACACTTACGCGTAATCACAGATCCCTCACGGAGGGACTCGCCGCGTAAAGATAAGAGGCGGCGATGCTGATTGTGAAATCCGCCACGCTTCGTTGCACGCTTCCTGTCCGCGGCAAGACGAGAGATGAACGAGGAGGGACGTTTCTGTCGCGCTACTCTCTCGGTACTTTAATCCTCGCGACGTCTAATCAGCCGGATATTGCTTCGCCTTTTTGCCCCTTGTTGCCGGGCGATCCCGCCTGCTCGATGACAATCTTAATTGCGTCGAGGCTGTTTAAGGAAACACTGTCGACAGGTTCCCGTGATTAGTTTCAGGCGATACTCGTGCTCGCCCGCGGAAGGCTTCAAGAGCCTCTTTAGAGTTCAGATTTTATGCGATGAAATTTCTAAATTCTAGTGGTAGGGTAGATGCACCGTTTGTAGCCACATTAAGATATTGCACCAGTTTTGACCACTTCTTAAAAAATATAATATTTTTCCGTGTAAACAATAATTATAACCTTATATTTCGCGCGGTATACTAAACAAAATATTTATGATGCTAAATTCTCCACATAATAATGATCTGCAAGCAATTTAAAAATAAGATAATTATGCACATGGCCAAAAACAGTGCAATGGCCACAAACGGTACTTCTACCCTACCCACCGTTCCTATCTTCTTTGTCTCGAAACATTATGGAGGATGGAGTTTGAAATATAAGCCCTCGCTTCGGTTTCTCAGCGAATGTGAAACGCTGCGAGGCGTAGCTGACTTCTTGGTTTTGAAATACGCGTGAAATGATTGCGAACGACAGCCTCTATTACCTCCCTACCCCGTCATTATTGATCAGCAGAGGCAATAATTTAAAATTACTTGGTCCCATGGCTGGCAGTGGGATCCGTACGAAAGTATCGAACCGAGGAATGTGGACCAGTCGCTTGCGTTCGATAAATTAGAGTTAAATAGCGAGACACTTGTCGACACAAATTGCCTCAACTTTCTTACAGAATTTCCAAGCCTCTAATCCCCGCCGAGCCCTCGGATACCTGAGCAAATCGGTATCCTCCACTTGCCCTACCAACAGACATCCATCCACCTCGAAACAAGCAACAGTTGCATCCTCTCGATCCGAAATAACCAGCTTCCAAGTCTTCCTAGTCACGTCCAACCGTCGAATTCGTGCACAAAACCCCGTGAAAGGGTTAGAGACCCTGCCATCCCCCCGCGTTCTTGGGATACCACCGGTCCAGGTACGCGTTTAACACGGCGGGCTCGATCGCGCGTTAAAACCTACGACGTCGTTTCGTAGCCGATAATAAAATCCTTCACCGACGGTGTTTCCGTCCAACGATCGACCGCGATCGTTCGTCAGAGTGGCGAACACCCGTCGATAGGGACTTCCCTGTGTTTGGCCGTCGCGACGGGAATTTTTATGAGGCCCCATAAGCAATTTACACGAGATTTTGATGACAGACCATGAAGACATTTCCCAGCCCCCGCCGCCGCGCCTCCTGCTTCCACCTCACGTACGGATAACGACCATAGATGACAATAACTACCGGCCCCGTACGTCGCGGCATATCAATTTCCTCCCTCTCCCACCCCGCGAGCCCCCGCCCGCGCCCAACCGCCGCGGAGAGATTGGTAATCACACAACGCGGCTACCTGACGGCTGTAACGGTGAAAAATTGCCGATCGCGCTATTAATGACGGTAATTTCGATCCACGGGCTTCCTGTGTTACGGGGGCCGGGCGCGGGTATCTCGCGCGGACCGCCTCGACTGCGATTAACTTAATTGGAGTAAACGAATAACAGCCGGTTTCTGTGCGCGGTGGCACTGTGCTTCGCCCGGCATCCGGAAAGAATTAGCGTAATTAGGCGGACGATGGTCGTTTGCGGGCTTTGCGAGAATACTTTTCAACGCTGGCTTTCTCTTCGGGATTCCAACACGTGTGGCTCGATTTTCTGATTTTTAATCTCGATAGGTAAAGTTTGGTAGCTCGTAGTTAGAGCTGTTCGGGTACTCGAATAAAACGAGCCAGGCTCGGCTCGACTGACCGGGCCGAGCCGGATACCCGTTAAATTCGGGCGGTCCGAAAAATCCGAGTAGCTCGAATTTGTTTCGGGCCGCTCGAAAGAAGGGGCTAGCTCGGAAAATCCGTACGCCTCGAACGTGGTTCGAAACAATTCTAGCTAGCCCCTTCTTTCGAGCGGCCCCAAACAATTCGGGCTATCCGATTCTTTCGGGCGGCCCGAAATGATTCGGACTACCCGGATTTTTCAAGCCGCCCGAAACAAATTCGAGCTACTCGGATTTTTCGGGCCGCCCGAATTTGACGGGTATCCGGCTCGGCTCGAAAACCGAGTCCCGGCTCGGTGCGAACTTCAAGCCGCCCGAATATTCAAATACCCGAGCAGCTCTACTCTAGAGCTGTTCGAGTACTCGGAAAAAGCGAGCCGAGCCGAGTACCCGTAAAAACCGAGTAGCTCGAATATTTTCGAGCGGCCCGAAAGAACCGAGAAACTCGAATTTTTCGAGCAGATCGAAATTTTCGAGCATCTAGAAGCTTGAACGTTACGGGCAATACGAATGTTTCGAATATTTTAGGTTATAATAAAACCCATACGAAGAAGGTAAAAAACTAAGAAAAAAAATAAGGAGAAAAGAAAGATAATATATACAGACCTATATGAATACGCTCATAAAGACACGAAAAAATGAAAAGAAAAAAATAAATATTTGAATTTAGTACTTTTCAAAAGTTATAAACTATTTCCATTTACAGCTTATAATTTAATTATTTACTTTACTTATCGGGAACCATTATTTACATTCCAGTAGATAAACGTAACCTAAAATATTTGAAACATTCGTATTACTCGAAACGTTCAAGCTTCAAGATGCTCGAAAATTTCGATCTGCTCGAAAAATTCGAGTTTCTCGGTTCATTCGGGCCGCTCGAAAATATTCGAGCTACTCGAAAAAATTCGAGCTACTCGAAAAAATTCGAGCTACTCGGATTTATCGAGCTACTCGGTTTTTACGGGTACTCGGCTCGACTCGGAAACCGAGTCTCGGCTCGGTCCGAACTTCAAGCTACTCGAATATTCGAGTACTCGAACAGCCCTACTCTACTCGTAGTCCATCCTGCATGCAATATCGTAGATCCAGCACCATTCGTGCACCCCAGCGATTTTACCCAGAAACTTCGATCCTCCCTTCCCCGTAAGAATATCCAACACTATCCCGAAATATTGGAGGACCCTCGGAAGCCCACGGGCCAACGACCAACTACCCGAATTTCTGTATTCACGACCCGCCGCCGGTGTACTTTTAGCGGCGCCGCTTTGGACCGGCAAGTTTCCTTATCGGTGGCGAACTTGCCTCCCATTATCGTTCCAGCTGCTCGTTTGTTCGCGCGCATCGAAACTTTCGCCCGCGGCGCACAAAGACCGTGCGAAGTTCGCACGGGGTTAAGGCGCTCGGCTGGCACCCGAGGCGAGCGGCTCGAGGAGGCGCGTGCACTCCGCGAGAAAAGGCGCGCACGCCACGCAAATTGGTACAATTTGTAATCGTCACGTATGGCGCGCGTGGGCCCACACATGCTTCGGGGCGCACGGGGACGCTGGCGCCGCCCCTGGCGCGCCTTCCTCGCGATTTCGACCCTCGAGAAAGAGCCGTCGACGAGTTCCAATGCGATTTGACGCAAATTAGTCCTAATGGCCGTGGAGAGAGTCCCGTGCTCGACGACTTTTTTTCTCGCTCCTCCGCACCACCCTCGGATCTCCTGGCCCCTCGACGATCCCATCGAGCCCGCGGTCGGCCCCCCGGGGCCCCGAAATCCCAGCGTTCCGCAGCGTCTGGCCGATTACGAAAGAATCCCGAGGATTCGGCTGCCACGACTTAATAGTCGGCCGCAGGGTGTCCCGTAAATCGCGTGCTTCGAGAGCTGCTCCGCAGTTGGAGCGTTTTAATTGGGCCTCCTTAACGATTGGCGTTCGTTAAGGAAGCTACTTTGGGCCATTTTTTACTACTTAGACGTATCGATTCCGCATTGCACGGAGGACATTATCTTTCATTCAATTGGAATGCTGAAGAGAGAAGAATGGCTTGCTTTCGGCGCTGCGTGAGGGCACAGTGTTCAGGCGATTAATCAAGAACACGAACTATTCGGCGGAGCGTTTATGATAAATCGCTGTTGGATAACCGCGGGACACCTTAACGCGCCAACATATCCTTATTCGGTAGATTAACGTCGAGACTTTAGCGGTCCCGATGCGTGCGATATATCGCCCTGGCGAGTTCATACGTAAGCGACCCTAATGCCTCACGGGACTGTCGGCACACGTTGACTTCGGCTTATCGCGATTGAACAGAATTAATGGTGATACCTGCGCTAATGTCTGCGTTCCATTTGCCGCGTGCATTTCCTCGATTCGCACGGGTATTAAATCCATACCGCCGACTCAGCGCCGACCCTCGTCGCCCGGTTTAATTAAAACTCGTTTGCGCGTTACATCACCGAGGCTGACCCGCTCGCGCGGAGAGAGAAAAAAAAAATAGAAATCCACCATGCAGCGGTGCACTTTGCAACGCGCGCTATGCACCGGCGCGGGTGTTATTCAATCGTAAGAGCTTTGAGGGACAAAAGTGCGCGATGTCTATATCTCATCCTCGTTCCCCGCTCGTCGCAAAAGAGAACAGTTACGACTCGGACGAGATAAAGTATCACTTCACCTGAAGCTCGGACGAAAGAAGCGTAACTGTACAATTATACGAAACAGAGAAAGGAAGTGGGAAAAGAAATACGTCGTCGTAAAAGACACTTCTTATCGCGCGAAAACGGCCCATCCCGGTCTTCCACGTACGAGCTCCATCGTAAATCAGCGCGCCTCGGGGCCCGAGCGCGCTTCTTCTTCTGCCCCGCTCCCCCGTTTCTGGGAAACGCCCGGGAAAAAGGCACCAGCTGTTCATTAAAAATCCATAGGGCGCATAGTTCCGAAACGTGGCATGCATAAGTCAGACTAGACCCGTTCTATCGGCAAATAACGTCGGAAGAAGCGATAACCATAAAATCTCTGCGAGGTAAACGCCGCGGCGCGACGCGTCCACGAGATTGGAGCCACGGCGACGCTTCCTCGGCCAGCGGGACACGCTGGGAATAATTCAGGAAGCCCCTCTTCGAGGTTCCTCCCCCCGTCGACCGCTTGCCAAGCACAGTGACCAGCATTCGCGATGCAATATTCATTGCGGGGGCGCGAGTTTCGTTCACGAATTTTTCATTTGCCCCAGCCGCCACGCTATCGCGACACATCGCCTCGACCACCCCCGAGACGCGGCGAAGATTGTTTACGGGGGCCGAAACTTTCGATCTTACGCATTTCTGCAGCTCGGGAGACAGGGGGGTGGAAGGTGCAGGCTCCCTTCGGGGAGGCTTCTATGAATCACGGAGTTTTGGCGTTTTCTGGGGAAAGAACAGTGGAAGTTTCTGGTGATCTGATACGGGGATGAAGGATGAAGATGGAGGGTTTGAGAGAGAAGGCGGGACACGTTCAGGTGTCTGTTTTTTGTATTACACCTAATAGAAGCTTTGGAAACGTTAGCTAGAGGACCCACGAGTTGAAGACAGACTTGGGCGAATTTTATTTCGAATAACGAATAAATCCCCAAGATTTATTCGTGAATAACGATTTTATTCGATGAAAAATTATTCGTGAAGAACGAATAAGTTTGTAGCGTTATTCGAGCCAGATTTAATCGAAAAATAAATTTTTCGTTATTCGAGCCAGATTTAATCGAATAAGAAATTATTCGTTATTCGACGATTTATTCGAATAAATTCTTATTCGACGATTTATTCGAATGAATTCTTATTCGACGATTTATTCGACTAAATTCTTATTCGACGATTTATTCGAATAAATTCTTATTCGACGATTTATTCGAATAAATTCTTATTCGACGATTTATTCGACGATTTATTCGAATAAATTCTTATTCGACGATTTATTCGACGATTTATTCGAATAAATTCTTATTCGACGATTTATTCGAATAAATTCTTTTTCGACGATTTATTCGAATAAACTTTTATTCGTTATTCTCGAATAAATTCATTTTGTTCGTAACGTTTATTCGCATATCATTCGAAGCCGAATTTATTCGATATTTTATTCGAATAACGCCCAACTCTGGTAGAAGAGTAGCATCCAGGTGGCTTGCCGTGAGAAGCTAAAGGAGGATAAAAAGTTACAAGTTACCCTCAGCTGCTGATTGAAAGGAAAGTAATAAAAGAATTTATAAGGCCCGATGGAAATGTTCCGTTAGGAAGTGCATTATACGCCGGAACAGAAGAAAGTCGCCGGGGCGATTGCCCGGATGGAAGTTTCAACTTGAAGACCTCCCGCGCTTCTTCTCCCGCTTTGTCGAAGTTAAACAATGGCAGTTTTGTCACCGGCCGCGCAGCCCGCGTTATTGCAGATGGAAGTTTCCCATCGGTCGTTCTTGCCTCCGCGGTGGAACTTGGAGAAACGGCCCTTGATTTCCGGGTTAATGAGTTCACCCGGGATCTCATCGGGCGGGGGCGGAGTTTCTCGAGGACGCCGGGGCCCTGCGCCGAATGAGAAAACGTTCCAGCGAGATACAGCTGGCGGAAGTTCGCGAATTAATGCTCTTATGCCCCGGCTCGACTTCGCGAAACTGTTCTGGAGAGAGCCCCGCGGTTCTCGAGGGCCACCTCCGTGGTTATTTCCCCCCAGAACCGTCCTTCCCTTTATCGACTCTCAATTCCACGGACGCATAGAACGTGTCACCGAACTTTGTCACCGTAGCTATTCCCCCTCGCTTTTACGAATTCACAAACGAGCTTCCCCGCGACAGTGGCGCGCGAAACTTGAACCGATCGTGGGGTCAGCGACGCGAATGGAGATTGCCCGGGTCCACTCGACCGAGGGACCGTTTACGACGCTCCGAAATAAAAACGTCCCATCGACAGCAGCATAAAGACTCCTTAAGAAAACATAGCCGCTGTTCGAAGAGTTCGATGAGGAAAGAAGAGGGGAAAGGAAAACGGAACAAGGGGGTGGCCGTTCTCCATTGGACGGTGACGGGGCCCAGGGAGGCGTTTCTTTGTTCCACGGGCACGTTACATTTATCTTAGGCTGGAAATTTTTACAGCCCGCTCAACGAATACATTCATAACGCATAAAAGACAATGGCGGCCCGTAAAAGTCGATGTCCGTTACCGGTGATCGCTTACTGGAGCAGAAACAAGACTTCCACGCCGGGAGAAATGGAGTGTGGAGGAATAACCGGGGTAGGGGGGGTGGGCGCCGGGGAGAGCCTCTAATTTTATAGCCGCCATTATCCGCGGAGACGCGAAGAGATGTGCGGTGTACTCGGCATATTGATCCCCCCGGCGTAATACATTATCGATCAGCATTTACACTGGCGGCGGCGGGCGACCGTTCGATACGCGGAGAAGGGGGGGGGGGGGGCACACCAGCGTGGCACGCGTTATTGGATGAATTTCAATTTACGCGGGGACAAAGGTGCTTTTAATGTTGTCGGCGCCGGTGGAAGTCGCCGGGGCGCCGTTTCAAAGGTCGACAAGTGGCCGAGGGATTTTTGTCGCGCGCGAGGAATTTTCACCAGCCGGGCAATTGAAAAGATTGACGAATCACGGTACAGTCCTTTCATCCGAAGTGGACGCACAGTGGAGATGGTTGTTTCCATCGCGATCGGGGAGCCGCGTCCTGCCGTAACATCCCCATGGGGCGAGGTGGACGCGCCTGCATCGGCGGTGCAACGGTACCAGGGGGCGATCCGACGAGAAACTTCGTTGAATAATCGATGGGTATCGGTGACTGGCAAGGGAGTGCCGGACAGAAGTCCACGATAATTAATTCAACAGACGGTGGAAATAGAAACAGAGTTTTGCCGTTGCCACCGTCCACGGGAATATACCTGCTATCATTCCCGGTGTAATGTCGCTCAATGATGCATTAACGACGACCGGCTATCTCGGCTATCCGTATAATTCCGACGGAATAATGGCGTGTGTAAAATTAGAATCCGATTTTCCGCGTCCCATTCTATCTATCCCGCCTCCACCGCGCGCCACTGCACCGTCGCTGGCGTGCATAATGCACGCTGGCACGCCATAAATGAAATTTTCCCCGAATTAAATCGAGCCGATGATAAAATAATAATAGCTCGATATTGCATGAATAAGGGATGCAGCTCACTGTAGGTACGACGAGGGGGGGTGTGAGAGTGCAAGAAAATCGGAGCAGCGATCGAAATATGGAAATGGAGCGGATCGATCGTCGCTAGGGATAATTGTATCTTTTTTTCGTCGTTGAATATTCATCGCGACTATAACGACTGACCTCGTTGAGGCTCGCGTGAACGATACCTATCATTCCTCCACTGCTGTTTCAACCGGATCCCAATCTAATCTCTCTATTCTTTCACACTGTACCTCCAAATTTGAATCCTCTTTCTCATAATATTGCGGCGCATTATTACAACTCCCTTCCTGCTTCTGTCCGACAGCTTGACTATATCCTCCAGCACTTTTAGTGTGGGCTACCTTATTACGTCTTCACCTCCCACTATAGCCAATGACCTATGTTATGCCGTTCTCGCGTATTCACCATCTATTTGTTCTTTGGGGTCTAACTTTTCTTTCACATCTATTATTATTTAGTTTTAAGTATGTTTAGTATTAGTATACGTAATATTAAGTAATTTTTGTTTATATTATGGTTAGGCTTACTAACAGTTTATACTGCGGCCTCGCCTTTACTCTAATCTGTACTACATCATTTACTTTTATTTATTTTTTTTTCTGTCACGTTTAACCCTTATGTCAATAACCGGGTACAGCTGTACCCACCTAAGCGTTGCCTCCTAAAATTTTTTATGTTCCCGTTAAAAGAAAGTTTCATTTCGAGATACATGCGGAAAGTCCCGTATACCTAATAAAGGTCTCCCGGCTCATCTCAGGGTTGCCGAAGTCAAGTATAATTACAAAGTTACGAATCACCCCTCTAAAGAGCCTTAAATACATGATTTCACCACGCGGGTACAGCTGTACCCCGGTCATTGAACAACGTAGGTAAAGTTGGTTATTGACATAAGGGTTAAAGGGTAATAAAGTTGAAATAATAATAATAATAATAATAATAATAATAATACCATCGTCTGGCACCATATCGATCGTTCGCATAGATCGCGGCAGTGCTTTTCGCACTGGGGAGTAGGCTTGAAGAAGCTCTGAAGAGGAGCCGAGTGATGTATCTGGGTTCGAAGCTGAGGAAAGGATCACCAGGTCCCTTTTATTCAAAATTTGATTCGACGTGTCAACGTCTGCTATCGGTGGGAGCCGAGTCGTCGCGTAACGATCCGTTGGGGGGAGCGTTCCGAGCGATTCCGGGGAATCCGTGAAAAGGAAAGTGGAAGGACGCAACCGTTCCTCGGGAAGGGTTCAAACGCCGGGGACCGATGGCGCGTTCTTCGGCGGAGATGGGGCGGCTTTTAGGACGAGCTGTAAGTGGGGCTTGCATAAGTAATGTCGTCGTCGCAACAGAAACGTTGCTGGGATTCCACGGCGGCAGGGTGAGCTTCCGCAACGGACGACAGCTGCGACGAGGCTCACGGTGGCTCAGGTTAAGCCGATCGACGAAATCCGTTCGCTCGTCGTTACCCTCGGCGATACAGCCGCAGAATCCGCGCTCCTCCTACCTTCAAAGAATCAACGCTTTCGCTTTCCGCCGAGCGACAGCCCTGATTCAACCTCGAACGCACCATTTCTCCATCTGCGCGAGGAATCGTCGGCGAATCTCCTCGTTGCACTCCCACTGTATTGCGAAAATTACAGGTGACAAGGACGCACAGGATACCACCACCTTCGACAGAGATCTTTCGTCACGCGGAACGTGTCTTCCTAAAAGAAGAGAGCTCCCCAGTCAGCAATCTTTCTTCCAGCGCCGTTGGAGCCCGTAATTGAACGGAAAAAGAGGCTGTCCAGCAGAATGGAGCTGGATTTCACTCGAACGCGAGGCTCGCCCAAAGAAACAATCGTTTGTCGCCAGCCGATTAGTTTCCACTGGGCTAGCAAAAAGCAGGCGAACGCCGGGCGTTCCCAATGCCAAATTACTCGGCCGATTACTTGCCCGTTAGCCCTCGGGGCGGCTTTATCGCGCACGCCACACCGTCCCGCGGAAAGAAGCGGAACGGTGAAATACGACTGGCCGCCGATTCGATTCTGATAAGGCTGTCTGGAGTTGCCGTGACGAATGCAGCCGCGAGCGCCGCGACGCTGTGCAATTTCGCACGAGCCGGCGAACGAGCGCGCCACCGTGGACCCTTCCTCTCGAACGTATCGTTAATGCTATCGACCGGCGGTTTTTCGAAAGGCTTTCGCCGAGTCACGCGATCGCGACGCGGGAGAACGAGTCGCCGGCCACTAAATCATCGGCGCTCGTCATTAATCACGAAAAGCGAGCGGGCCCCGGCGATCCGTGCCGGCGCGGCGGGGCCGTTACAAATTGTGTTACGCGAGATGCGCGGGAGATAATCGCGGGCGACACCCCCGCGAAACCGGCGCCGATCGCGCGTCCCGACGCTGCTTTATGACGCGTCGTTTGGACGTTCTCTGGTATCGCTTGGACGTACGGGTGATTTTTCTTCCCCCCGTTCTGCTTTACGTTTCCGATTTTTCGAGGGAGTTTCTCTTGCTTCGAACACTGCGGACGTTTCGAATCGTAACGCGAAAGGGCAATCTCTAGGTTAGATTAAAACGTTAACAGCCCTTGGTACCCCGAGCAAGGAGTAATTTCTCAGATTCGCGGACGCGCTAATTACGAAGGTTTTTCTGTCGGCGCGTGACCGCTAATAACTCATTGCTCGGGCGCATTAGGGCTCCAGAGCGTAGCATCCGCTTGAAAGAACAATTCAGAAAGAGCGGAAAAACGCGCGAGGAGCGGAGTCGAAGGGGGATGGCGAGAAGGTAGAGGAGAGGAAGGAGCTGTCGTCCTGGTTCGGGTTCCCACCGCCGCGAAATTGCAAGGATGACCTCAGAGGTCGCAGGACTAATGTATGCGGACGTACAGTTCTTTACGTGCACTGTGTTCCCTTCCACCCCCCTTCGGCCCTCCCCTTTCCCGGCTCCTCGCAGGACGCGTCCGAACCACGGGCCTTTTTTACCCTTTACCCCCGACGTGCACGCTCGCGAGGGACTTTACGTAATCGAAGGTTCTCCAGAAACGCTGCAAGTAGTTCCTTCGCGTGGGGAAGGAGCCTGGCTTCTCTACCAAAAAGGGAATGGGAATGGTAAAGTACGGTTGCACGAGCGGAGAAACGAAGGGGCCACAGATGGAGGAACACGCTCGATATCGGGCTCCCTCGGAAATTATGAAAGAGTAAATCCTGGAGAAAACTACCTGCGCTGGTTTTCCGGCGACTTACGAGGGGCCGTTTAGAAATAGATAAGCGTGTCATTGATTTAAAAAGCCACAAGTGAAGCAATACACATTTGGATAATGAGAAGACTCACGACCAGTGAGAATGGTAAGCGAAATCCTACTGCAGACAATTTAATATCTAATGTATTATAGTACCTATCTACCCCTGCAATGTAATCAGCAAAAGTTGCAAGGCTACGCTCAGTAATCCTTTATCGCCGGCGTTCCTCCCCTCGCTTAAATCGTCCTGCGAAGTTCCATTCTCCCCCCCAGAACACGATCGTTTCACGACGATCCGAGGCAATCCGCGGCGGATCGAGAGAGCCCGGTGCATATTCATAAATCTCATCCGACGCAAATTTCCCCGGGCGTTACATTTTCTTCGAGGCATCCAAGCCCGGCCACAATACGACGACATTTTTCAACCGCCTGGAATATAAACTCCCCCTCTGTTCGCGGCGGGGACGTTTGCAGGTGGGTCGTTTCCCCGTGCGTCTGTACCGCGGAGCTTTTTCTCACTTCCCCGAGGAATCTCTTCGTTTTAAAGAGAACGGAGGGTAGAAAGGAGGAAGGAAATAAGAGAAAGCCCTCCTAATCGAGGAGCTCTCGATCAACGTCTACCGCCGGAAGGGAATCATATTTTCCACGGTGGAAAACGACCGATTCGCCCTCCCGCCGCTCCGCCCTCTAGCGCCGTCTTAACTGGATCCCCGTCCTTGTTTCGCGGTGTCTGCCGGTTTCCGTTGCTCGGCCACGAGCAACATCCCACGGATTCCCCGAGTGTCTGGTCGGTTTTTGCGCGGATCTTCTTGCCACCGTCTCACGACGGTGATTGTCGCCGAGGTCCTTCCCGGGATTGATAACGCGGGAGAAGACGGTATCCGCCCGTCGATTATTGCCGAGGACGGATCCGTATGGCCGAGGGTGGAGTTCCGAGGGTCGGCGAGCGGAAAAACGCTTGCTGCGGGGCCGAGCGCGAGCCGAGACGATCATTTATCCGGCGGAAGGAAGGGCGAGAGATTTTTCAACGAGGATGGATCCGCGAGAAGGGTAATCGGCCGATTCCCACGTCGTCGGGATCTGCGACATATTATTTGTCTGTTCTCTGGTGTTAGTTAATCTTCATGAAACTAAGGTCGGGGCCAGATATATTGGCCGGTGAATTCGTTTTCGCAGCTAACGCACACCTATTCTGATGTCTGTATCTCTACGCTAAGAGCTCGGTTTGGCCTACACGTTAAGAGCTTGGCGCCATCCCCACCACTTCTGGCGCACTCTTTTTCTGGCAAGGCGAGAGCGAGTCAGAAAACGTTGAGAATAGAAGAATACTCATCACGAAACTCACCGGCCAATATATCTGGCCCCGACCTTAGTATAAAAGGGTTCGACTCTACTCTATCTTCTCGGATTTCAGGGAACTATAAAGATGGACCCTAGGAGCTGGCAAAAACGTCGAAGCGTCAGAGACAAGCACGTGTCGTTCGGTGGGGTCCGCGGCGAAGAAGAAAGGCTGGTGGGCAACGGGACGAGGTAGCAACGGCGACGGAGGAAGCTCGGGATGAGGAAGAAAGAAGGCGGAGGAAGAAAAACGAGCCGAGGAAGCGTACACCGGCCGAAAAGATTCCTGGGGGCACGATGACGAGAACCGGGAGTCACGAGCAGGCCGGATTAAAAGTTCGCCGAACATCGGCGAGCCCGATCGCCATGGTCGAGAGCTAATTAATTGCAGAAGCCGGGACAGAGTGCAAGCAGAGAGGCCTCCCAGTCCCCGGGATGAGGATGAGGAAGGAGGGTTTGGGAGGGGGCGGCGGAGGACGAAGCCGGTGAATGCTGAAGTTAGTCAATAGGACTAGGAGCCCCCCGGTAGTCGGTTTACTTTTTGCCTGGACCTTCGGCGACGTTGCCTCTCCGTATTCCTTCTGCTTGTCCCTTCGGTCCTCCTCCTTGTTCTCTCTCCTCTTTCGCCGGTGGCTGCTACGAAGACAGCCCTCCAGACTCCGTGGCTCCGACAATGGAGAGCTCGCATTGTCTTCGTGGTTTATCGCTTCCTTCGATTGCCAAGTACACGCCGCCGAGTCGCTCCGACCCATACTACTCCCCCGTATTCCCCCAGCCACACAGCTCTCTCGTCTCCTGTTCCCCTTTTCCGTGTCCTACCGCTGATCCTGGGTAGCTCCTGGACTCCCTTCTCGCTGGAAGCTACGGTGGTCCGTGCTCGTGACCGTGCACGCCGCCACGGACGCCAGCCGCACGGCGCTCCGTGCTTTTTCGACGTTCCCCGGCTTCCGCGAGCCGCGCAGCCGTCCCTTCAACCACAAAAACCCACGGATCCGGGCGACTCGCGGGCTGACTCCGGCGCAGCGGTGAGCCCCGAGTCGTTTCGGTAGCCGCGACGCAGGGCGATCGGCCTCTCGTTCTTTACGAGCTCGATCCCAACACGACCATCCACCTCGAAGTAATTGAATGATACTGTTCGCCGACTTAATGCCAGCTTTTTGCGCCGCTGCGACATCCGCTGCTTTCACCTGTCCTTCGGGAAACCGCGGGATTTTATTCCACGGATTTCGCCGAGGAAAGGATGCGTTTTTGTTCCAGGCCAAGATTTACTCGGTCCCCGTTTCTACTTGCGGGAGATGGTTGATTCTTCAGCGTAGACCTCTGGGCGACCTGTTGCCTATGGAATTCTACGTCCAAGGGACTCGATGCTGTTCGAGATGTTCGTTTCCCAGGGATTTAAGAGATCTCGTGAGGATGCATCGATTTTTTAGTGCCCGAACCGCATGTGCGTCGGTCGATGACGATTCCGGGATTTCTAGAATCAGTATCGCGTTTTTCTGGCGCCCTGCGAAACGCTCGCTCCCTCGTGCGAGCCTGGATGGCAGCCACACGCGGCTGGAGACCGACTTTTTCGACAGGACTCGGATGGCCGACGACGCTGATAAAAACGATCCACGTCTGCGCCGACGATCGTTCCCCCGTCCACCAGCGAAAACCCTAAGCGTGTAACAATGTCGGCCTCGTCAGATTTCGCCATCCGTCTTCTGATTCGGGGAAACGAGGAAAGGGGAGAAGCGAGACGATGTATTGGGAAGCTTGCGAAGGATATTGCGTGTTTAGTCTGTAGCGATCACTTTACTGACACGTGTTCAATCCCTTGTAATCTGAATTGTATTCGAGTTTCGTAAGGAGCCAATAAAAGGGTTCGTCAAACATCCCCATCCCTCAGGCGCATAACACTTTCCACGAACAAAGCACCTTCCCAAGTTGGACCAAGACGGAGCAGTCTCTGAACGGCGTCTGGAGGCGGCCGCGGAAGTTGGCCGATTAATTGAAACGACCCGCGGGGTTGGTCGAACAAGTTTTTGAAGTGCACGCACTCGCATAAACCGGATACGCGGGCGAGCGGCGGGCGCCGTTTCCGAAAGTCGTTAACGAGAAACTCGAATCCAATGTCTCTCTCGACGCCTATCCGCTTAATGAACCGTGTACGCGCGGGGATCGAGGCTGGGGATCTCTTTTATTTCCGTCGATCCGCGTCCCGCGACGTCCGTCCCGTCGTTTTTGCGATAACTCCCGCGATACCGCCGCTCCTTACGGACGCCTCTGCCCGTTGCAATTTGTATTTTCGGCGTCGTAAACACGTCCGTGGCGTATCGCGCTAGCGAGCCCAGTGCCATGGCTGCACACGCTCGCGTCCCGCCGCGTATTTCAGGCCCCCCGTATATAAATCCGTTATTCAACACGCCATTAAGTGCTCGGCCCGTTGGAAACGGCGGGGACGGGGCTCGGGGGCGGGAGCGGAGGAGCCAGAAACGAGAGGACCGCGGTCGTAAATCGCAATTACGAAGCGGCGCGCTTGAGAATTTGTCGCGCGGGATCTAAGCGTCCGCGAGAGAGAGCTCCTCGCGAGACCGTGAACGTCCGCGGCCGTGGACATCCTGGACCACCGTAGAGAGTGCGCTGCGCCACGTTTTTGTCATCTCCAACAGACACGGTTCTACGTGCTCACTTGGAGATCGTACTTCCTCCGGGAAGATCAAATTTCTAAGGGTGCCTGCTTCTTCTATGATGCACCGAGCTACTTGGAATTTGCTTCGCGGATGTTTCTTTCCCCTTTACTTTCGTGTATAAGACACCATCGATTTGCTTTTTGGAGATTCTCATGTTCTCCAAATACTTTTTAAAAGTATGAATTTAAGGGGGGAGCCCTATTTAGGACGCTAGGAATAAGGTGATTCTTGGGAATTTTTTTTCTAAGAAACTATTAAGCGGATCTCTTCCAAACTTTCAGGGTATTTCAGTTCACATTCAAACAATAAAAATTAATTTTTACGTTACAAAATGTTCGGTAGAAATGAAGATATATGAATAACGTTCGTTAGGACTCGCGCGCCGGAGTTGGAAATTGGCGGGTGTAATTGTGGCCCCATTTCTTCCCTGAAATAAAAAAACGAAGGATTTTCTTATTTCTAGTATAATTACATTGTCGATGAACCTAAGACATTGATAAATAAATTGAATTGAACAACTCTTTTTCCATAAACAGTACGAAATATCTTGGGGCAGAATCGTAACTTTTTCTTTGAAGCTCCACCAATTTGCCAACTTTTAACTATTTTTTCGTTATTTAGGTTCATCGACAATGTAATTATACTAGAAATAAGAAAATCCTTCGTTTTTTTATTTCAAGGAAGAAATAAGGCCACCATTATACCCGCCAATTTGCAACTCCGGCGTGCGTGTCCTAACGAACGTATTCATACACCTCCATTTCTACCGAACATTTTGTAACGAAAAAATTAATGTTTATTGTTTGAATGTGAACTGAAATACCCTGAAAATTTGGAAGAGATCCGCTTAATAGTTTCTTAGAAAAAAATTCCCAAGGATCACCTTATTCCTAGCGTCCTAAATAGGGCTCCCCCCTTAAGAAACTGAAATGAGTTTCAAATGATGAAATATTTACCACCCTCTAGTATCGGAAGGAGACGTGTATCGTCGTTTGCGACGTCGACTGTACGAGCCTTCCAGTGGCCACGTAATTTGAAAGGAGACGAGGATGTTGCCCCGTTCTGTTCTACGCGCGACGACTGCCAGACGCTCTCTGGAGCCAGCGCAAAATCAATTACGCGCGGCATAAGACGCGGGGCCGACGAGCAATGACAAACATCCCCTTAGTGCACGTGCCACCGTGAGCCGCGGCTGCGATCGGTTAAGCTGGATTATGGTTTCCCGTCTCTGCATGTGCGACACCGGACGAAAGAAACCAAAGGAGACGAGACAGACGTTCCTCCTTTCTTGCGATCCTTCATTTCGCCGCCCCACACGAGCTCATATGCAGTCTGGAGACACTTTCTTGCGGGGGAGGGAAACTCCGCCGCGCGAACCAGATTTCAAATATCCGCGACGGTGCGCTTTGAAACGCGTTCCTCGGGGAATATTCCTTCCTTTTTCCGCTATGCCGCGCGCTGGGTGGTAGAAGGAGGAACGGAGGTAACGGAAGATGACGGTGAATGATCATTTGGTGGGTGAGGAGGAATTTCAGGCTGATTCCCAAGCGGTGTGCTAGAAGAGGAGCTCGATGTAAATCTTCCGAACGGGAGTTTAGCGATCCCTTTGGCAGACTTGACGATCGCGGGATTGGATTTTCTTTGAGTTCGTCAAACTCGGATTTATAAGTGGCACTCGGTTCAAGCTACTTCTTTCTGAGGGTCAGGGCGACGAGGATTCCTCTTGTGCATGGTTGCGAATATAGATTAGTAGGTATCGTCGGGGTATAGAGTGCGGCGATGCCTTTGTAGACACAAACCTATAGCCAACGATACCTACGCTGCGCTCTACAAAGGGAATGCATTAACTGCGTCTGCGCGCGATGTTTCCACAGCAGAATAAAAGATGACGGGTATCTATCAAGCACGCATCTCTGTTTCCCCCATCACTGCTCGATGTTGGAGTACATTTCTCTGCCGTTCCATAACGTGCAATTTACTCCACTATCTTCGCGTTCCTTTGACGACGCAGAATATCACCGGCGTGAAGTGAAATAAACGTAACTTCAGACGCCGTGATGTGTATGTACGTGTATAGAGTGTTTCTCTGTGCGCCATTATTTCGTCACAGAATTGTTTTATCGAACGCGTGCAGAACACTGTCGTCGCGCTTGCAAAACGGCGAAGATCGAAATATTCTATCGAAGTTGTGATTTACGCGGTGCCGATAAATCGTCCGATTTATCGGGGATCCATCTGGAATGTCCCAAGCGGCCCCCGTCGATAAACATTTCAATTAGAAACGTATTAGGGCCCGGCACGCGAGAGCCACCCACGTGGAAGGGTCCGCCCCCCTGGGGGCAGTTCGCGGGCCAGTGCCCGTGTATTTTCGTGCCGCCTCTCGACCAAATAAAAGAGTACGGAGGGAAGAGGATCGTGTAGACGCCGAGGGACCACCCGCGAGTCGGCTTCCAGAATCGATAACCTAGAGCAGACTGCCTGCTCTGCCTCGTCGGATCCGCCGAGTTCACCGGTCCATCTGTCTTTCCTGACCCTTCCTTCCTACCCTTTTCTGTCCCCGTTCGACGTCTGCCCTCGCCGAGGTACACAGGAATCACGGGAAGCGAGCGCGTCCGCGTAAATCGCCGGGCTTCCGTGAGAAAACGCTGCCCAAGCTCTGAAATTCCCTGGAAATTACAGATTGGAGGTTTCCACGCGAGACCTCCAGCCACCGGGCGTCTCGGGTCTATGGGGTGGATTTTGAAATTACGCGAGGGGGTGTGCGCAGCGTTCACGGATCGGGGCAATTCGGCGAGCACCGGCTGGCTCCTTGTTTGTTCGTAATAAATAACTGAACGGGGTTTTTGTGCCGGGGGATCACTCCCATCCCGATCGACCGTCGCGGAGCGGATAGATTTCCCGTTTGAAAGAACGGCCCGGAGCTACAACAATAGGCGGCGGGGAACTGGGGTGGTTCCTTCAGCGCTCGGTCTTCCCTGATTGCGTCGTATTTCCTCGCGGTTATTATTTGCGAGGGACAGAGGGTGGCTGACTGACGACGCAAATCGCTCTTCTGACGAACCAACGCCGGGTCCTTTTCTTTTCGCGTCGAAGGATATCATCGACGATGTAAAATATGTCCTTCACGGATCAAAGAGGTCGAAGCTGCTTCGAACCATCAAATAGGAATATGAATCAAGGGGATAATCAAATTATAATCAAACTTCTATAAGCCTCTATTGTACCCGTTTACGCATTATCACGCCGCTTCCTCGTCATTAGGAACCTCTCCCAGCGATTATTCCGCTCCATTCTCCGCGACGCCGTTAGCTTCGAAAGAAAAAAGGAGAGTAGACGCGGCACAAACGCGGCGCAATTTCCACGGGAGGAGCGAAAGGGACGGTGGATGGCGCGTGTTTGCGGACGCGTTCCGCGATATCGAGAAGAAGCGAGGATCCGAAAGAAAGGACGAACAAGAGGCTTGTTTGGCTACAAGGAAGGGAAAGTCAAAGGGAGCGCGGGATCCATTGAACGGCCCCGGCCGAGGGGGACGTGTGTGCGCGCGTAACTTGTGTCCGACTAAAGCCGGGTGACTCCTATCGATCCTTCCATTTGATATTCCGCGTTGAAACTCGGTTAAATATTTGACATACCGAGAGAACCGAGAGGGGTGGCTCCGTAATATGTACTGAGCAAACGGCGGGCTCCGGGCCCCCGGTAATCTGCAGCGTCAATGTAATATCCGCGAGATTCGACTTGACACGGGAGAGTTAGCGGCGCAGCCAAGTTTTCAGAGGCCGTGCCAACGACCGTCGATCCGTGGTAACCGCGATCGTTCCGCCATTTGCGCGCGGCGCGAGATAAAAAGAGCCGCCGCGGAACCAATTCCCTGCGCAAAGCTTGGCGCCCAGAAAAATCACACCGCCAGACGGCGACTCTGCCCGAAGAAGCGACTGGGAAATGTGGAATGAAGTTTTTCGCGCGCGGCTTCGCTCTCGAGGAAATCGAGTAAGGGAAGCTCGCCGAAGCTTGCCTGCGAGGATCCTCGAGCTCGATTTTCTTGAAGGCGAAGGATGTCGGATGAAAACTCTATTCTACACTTTTTATTGATCCTTTTACGTAGAATCGTTTTTTTTTTAAAGTTTACATCTGATATTACGGGACGTGCCACCCGAATCGCACGGCGAATCTCCCTGGAAAGGGGCGTTTTATGTGCATCCCTGTTTTTACGATCGAACCTATGCCCGGCGATCGCATATTTCGCTGGCCCGTTACCGTGTCGCGATACACTCGACCGAGTATAATATACGATTATTATAATTTATAAATTGCGCGCGGCCGATCGGGTCTACGCCGGCGGTTTGCCTCGTATTTCATCGGATCTGCGCTGAAATTCCGTCGGACTTGTCGCGGCAACGGCAATTAACGCGTGAAATATATTTTCAACGGCCGTGATCGTTAATTTCGCTTCGACGCTCGGTTGTAAAATATTTGCTCGAGATCTTCGAACAAGTAAATAAAAAGCTTGCAGGGTCGAATGTGATATATTAAAATTCGAACTATAATGAAAGAGAAAAGATCCGAGTGAAACGTAGCCGCTGAAATTACCATATCGATGTACACGCGGCTTTAAAAGCTGGTTACAGTTTCGTCTGTCGACCGGGGCGGAAAGTTGTTGCCAGGTTCCGTAGTTCCGGAGGGATCCCGCGGAGATACGAGCACGGGATTCAGAGTTTCGGGGGTAGTATCGCGGGGTTGAGCCACGGCCGAGGATCTAGCCGCAGGTATATTCATAAGCGGCGGGTATAAACCTCATAAGCGATGCAATACACTTCAGCGTGCAGTCGGCCGAGCGTGTATCTCCGGCCACGAAGACGACGCTTTACAATGACACCGCGGCGTGAATTAACAAACACCCTCCCGGCGCACGTCTCGGCATCACGAGAAGTTAAGTTCGCCGAGCCAGTGATACACTGGCACTCGTAATCCCCTTTGCGAAACATAATTCGCGTTTACGTCCCTTTTCCACGACGTACACGTGTCGCGGTTACCGCGGCGTTGCGGAGGAGTGACGAGGACTTGGGTGTCAGCTGGGATAAAAATGGAACGCCGCTGGATCGTAAGATGATTAGAAAACGACTCGTTGCGCTTTAACGTTTGCAGGCCTCCCTGTTTGCGCAGGGTTTAGTCCTGGTTGAGACTTTTGCGGTAGGAACTTTATATTGCCTGTTGGCAGTCGACGACTCTGAGGGCTGAGTAGTTTATACGGGGGATAATCCCAAAGTTCAAGAGGAACTTGGGTGCCCCGAGTTTGGGACGCTGGATATCGTCCTGTGGGCTTGAAAGTAATTCAGATTTTGAATTGGAAGTTAAGGATACTCTTCTTCTCGAGATAATTGAAGGATTTAACCGTAAGCCGAGTCTGATCTTTGAAATCTGGAGCAGAGATAGTGGATGCTCAGAATTCCAGGAAGCGTTCAGGTCGAAATGGTTATGTCGACGGTCCAGGTTGCATTTATTCTAGAAATGAGAAGAGAGCTGGATAACTCTCGTAAGATCCAGGTTTGATTTAGGGATATGAGAGAGGCTCGGGGGTGTATATAGAGGCGAGGGAAGAATCGAAGGTCGAGGACTGGAAGAGACCGCGCAGGTTTACGTACTCCTCTCTTCAGGTGTGTACGGGCTCCTGCAAATATTTGCCGAGTCTTCCCCGCACTATTTATTTATCTGACCTGTGTCAGGGGATCGCGCGTGACGGTGGGCGGGTATCGGTGTGCGCGTGTGCGCGACGCCGGTGTTTGTGGACGCGAGGAAAAGAGAGACAAAGAGCGGACGGCAATCTAACCGCGGGCAGAAAATCAGCTTTTCAGGGAATACTCGAGTCGTAACCCTCTGAAATAACAAAGACGCGGCACTTTGTCGAAGATGCCGACTGCCCACCTGCAAACCCTCTCGCAATATTTGCCCCGAAAAATGACTATCGATTAAACGCTCGTGCCGCCGAGGTAAGTACACAGAGATAGAGGCGACCCGTATTTGTGGAGAATGGAGTTCCAGCACGCTGGCGCTATTTCATCTTAATACCTCCACTTATATCCCGACCGCGACTCAAGAAAATTTTCATCACGCTCGCTCTGCATTCCCCTCCGAAACGATCCTCAGGAGGGATGAGAGATGGACCACCGTGCGAGAAAAGAACGCGTGGCAAATGCGCGCGGGCATACGCCCAAGAAGCAACGGCAGCCATCGAAAGACAAACTCGAGCGGGCGCAAAAACGATGGGAAGAGCGAGTTCCCGGGAGCATCCGCACCCTCTGCTCCGCACACATCACTCCGCGGAACGGTAACTCCTTCGCGTCGGTATTTGACTTGGTGCAGAGTGCTCCGCGTCCGCCAACATCCCGCTGCAAATCCCCGGAGGCTCGACGGTGGTTCCGGCCGCGGCGCCCGGGGCGGATCAAAATTATCCTGGAATAATCCGACGCCTGGCGTGCTCGCGAGAGAAAAAAAAAAGAGCGAGTAAGTACGAGCGAGGAGAGAGGACGGCGCCAAAACAGTTTGACGCCGAATGATCCGTAAAAATGTCCGGGCTTCCCTTTTGCGGGCCACGTGCAGGCCTGCCAACCGCCGACACCGCTGGTGGCCGCTAGACAAGTATTTGATCACGGAACGTCGGCCCACTCTAATGAAGGCCCACCCCCATTGTTGCCGCGGTATCTCCATTATTTTTTGCGGCGTTATTAAAAATCCAGCGTAGACCAGGGACCGGGACAAAGAATTCGACAGCCATTGTCCCCTCGTCGTCCGTGCTTTTTGTTCGCCACGCTAAATGTCAATGAATCTTCTCCCCTCCCTCACTCAGTCTCGTTTTCGTCCCTTCCGTCGTTTCCGCTCCTGCTCGTCGGGCTTGTCCCGCTGCTGGGCCTCCGCGCTCCTCGTCCCCCGTCGCCAGCTTCGTCGCAGTCCCCGGGCACCATTGGGAACCGTTCTGTATTCGGTCGGGAGGAATCAATCGCGGCGCGGGGGTGCAAAAGGGGTGTCGTCACCCTTGGAGCTGATTCCGACCGCGCCGTGACGTTGACTTTTCCCGAATAGTCGCGGACCCTTCTGCTGTCACCGGGGTTATCATAAGGATGTTCGGTACGTGGAGACTCGTGTACGGAACGGTGATTTTAGAGAAGCGTCGCCGAGGGTGAGAGCACTGAGAGCAGTGGGAGACCTTGATTTTGCCGGGATATTCAGCGCCTCTGAGGCATAGAATAATTGAAAGACGGGGCATTCTCGATCCGTTAGACTAATAAACCGCTCGCCGAGCTACTTCGCCGGTATGATCCGTCAGCGATCACCGACCAACCTAGCCAGCCGGCTTTCGCCGTGGAAAAATCGTGATACGCTCGACGAGCGACGAATAAAAGCGCCCCGGGTAGCAAGTGCCGTGGATCGGTCGTTTAATTATCGGAAACCTTTCGGTTTCGCTGACTCGGCGGGCTCTTTCATCCTCGTTGGCGCGCGAGCTGCACGCTCGCAGCAGGGCTGGAACGTCGTCGTTGGCCATCCTACGGAAAACATTGTCCGACGCGGAAAGCGCAGGACCCCGGCCACCGTTGCGCAAACTCGATTAAAACGAGCGTTAAGCGATCGAGCGGCCGCGGGGGCGGAAAGCGCACCGCTTAATAGGGTGTGATAGATCGGGTAAATTGCATCGGTGCTAATGGGATTGCACGCGATGGTGCTATAACCATTACCGTGGCCGTAGAGGCCGGTATCCATGCCCCGAAACCACCCCCATGGAGCAATCCCGCTTGCCCTGCTCCTGCACCCTCTCGTTCCCTCTTCTTTCACCCTTCTTCGTCTTCCCCGTCTCGTTTCGGACCTACCGCCTCCCTTCCCACCCCCTCTGGCGTCCGATTCCCGCGCCCTCACCCTCCAGTCGCGATAACGTCACAGCCGCTAGATTTAATAATCGACCGCGACACCATTTCCTAGGACCTAGACGAAAGTCGCCGGCCAGTTGGTGATCGAGAGGATGCTCCCATCGATCGGTACCCATCGTACGATGGCAACCGGCTCTGTATCTAGCGCCTATACACCCGGAACGCGTAATCGTTTTAACCGGCAGTTTGAAATTTCACGCGAAATTTATCGGGAAATTCTGGCGCACTGCCGCGGCGCGTATAGAATTTCGATCCGCGTGCTAAAATTAAATTCGTTATCGCTTGATCTCGTGGCCGCGCTGCCCGGCGGGGTGGATTAAAGTGGCTCTCGTTGTACAGTTTTCCGAGTTTTCGAGTCGCCGAGTGGCCGAGCCTCACTGCTCTTGCGGTCCGCGTACACAATGGTGCCTGCGAACGCCTCTTTCAAAGCGAACCAAAGTGCATTAGCAATCGGGGATGAATGAAAACGCTCGGCTTCTATTCCCGACAGCAGATACTCCAGAAAAATCCACTCTAATGGATTATTCAGCTACCCTGTTGCATTCGGAATGTTCCCAAGAAGCGACGCTCGTATCATAAGCCTATGGTTGGATAGACAAATGCCAACAGTTGTTTCCCCCGATCATTTGCCCGGCACTTTTAAAGCCGGTAATTGCTAGCTATCCGCAAATGGAATCCCCCGACGTGTAATGGAACTGCCCGATGATTCGTAATTCTGCCGTCTTAGCTGCGGTCTATCTGGCAGGCAGGATCATTTGAGGAACGAAGAAGCCCCGCGTCTCGGTAATAAGCATCGACGCGGCAGGCGGCTGATCTTTGTTTCACGATCATAATCACGGATTCCTACGGTTAGCTGCCTCCGGAACTTGATCTGCTAATGTACAATGCCGTGGCGTTCCAACCGCCGCAAGCGTTATCGTTAGGCCACCCCGTGGGAGATGCTCGCAATTACGGAATGGATGCTCATCGATGTATGGAATCGCGAAGCTCAAAAGCCACTCGAGCGAGGCAGCTCTTTGCCCCGTGATATGAGATTAACTCCACGGGCGTAGATTAAACAGATGATAGATAGTACGGTTAGTCCGTTCAGCGCGACGCGATGTTTTTCGTTCAAGCTTCTTAACCTCGGAAGAAAACGTTGTTACATTCAGAGAACAGATTGGTAATCTGAGAAAATCTTTTCCACGCGATTTCATTCTGCAAAGATGGCGAGATGGAAAGGTTCGTGATGGGCACGCGTAAAATCCATGCCGCTGTTGGTTCGAAGCTTTAAGAAACAGCTGACACAAGGAATCGACCTCGTTTTCTAAGATTTGTTGGCTTTCGATAATGACTTTGAAGGTTATGGACCAAACAGTTTCTTCGTAAATCCCACCGGTGAAACGGGGATATATTTTCTGAGAAGGTAGCTGACCGATTTCACTGACCGTGCCCCATTGTTCACATCGATGAAAGAGTTCTGCCGTTCTCGCGGAGTCGATAAATCATATAGTTTGTCGCGGATTACGGTGGTCCGGAGGAATCGAGTCACGTTCCGCGATAGGCGAGGGGGGACATTCGCCTGTCGCGGGGGATAAAACGAGGAACACCGTACTCGGATAGCAACAGCTGGCACGAACGGGAGAGATATCCCTTCCTCGAGGTCCCTTCGGCCCCGTCCTTCCAGTTTCCAGCGAAATCGACGGCAGGGTCGTCGCAACTCACTCAGGGACCAGCTGACGTTACGATCCCGGCGAGGAGGAGCCGGATACACCCCCTCTTATATCCCTTCGACGGTCTACCCTCGTCCTCCAGATTCGAACAGCCGGTGGTGCGAAGTGCCGAAAGACTGTTTTTCGAACAACATCCTGCGCCTTCGATCTGACTTCCAAGTTCCTCGCGAAGGGAGCCCGACCGCTTCTCCCCTAACGCCTTTATAATTCCCATGCAAAACGGGTGTCAGGTTTGGGACACGATGCGCCCTTCGTTTTAAACTTCTGCTCAAGTAGAGACTACGCTAAGTTCGTCAAATCTACTAAGTTTTCCTTTGAATGTCCACGGACACTTGCTACTGATGAGCAACTAACGATAACTAGTAACCGATCAGGATCCAAACCTTTACCTCCCGAAGATCGTTCGGAAGGTGTCATCGCGTGTATAACAGGTGCCAACGAGGGATCCACGAGTGAGGGCCGTATAGCAAGATAAGGCAGACACAGGGCAGAACATAAACTTTGGACATGTTCCCACATTTTACTACGTTCACCTAGCTCCCCTACGTCCCGAGGCTCCGAGCCACGGAAGAGGGTGCGATAGGAATAAGAACGAGGGGGGGTGTGGGGGTCAGAGTGTTTCGGTGGAAGAGCCACAGCCCCGTTTTCCAAGGCACATCGCCCGCGAGACACATCCTTGGGACAAATACCAGCGCGAGCTCGATCCTCCGTTTACGAGGAGCGGCGTTCGTAGACGGGAGGCTCTTGGTCGCACGTAGCCGGAATACGAATGCTCATCCGGCAAATCCCGCACGACCTCGACGTTTACGCGACCACTTAAACCGAGACACGGGGAGATCTCCGTTTGCGGGGCGCGGCCCCCGAATCACGGGGGCCAAGGTATATATGCCCGTGTGTCGAGGGTGGTCCATCCGCTGATCCATGGGATTCCCAAAGCGCCGAGAGGACGCCTGTAATCATCTCGTTACAGCCGCATTGTGCGCCCAGCTACCCGGTAAAACCTGCCACCACCCTCTTCCTCTCCGGCTCTGTGCCGGAGCCGGTCGACGACGATCTGCAGCAACCCCTCGGTCGCGTTTCTGCCGCCTGAAGCACCGTCGATGATTACACGGAACGCAGATGAGACCGTCACGGCGTGCAGCCATCGGAGTCCTAATCAGCTGGCGCATTGTGAGCCCCGCGAAATTACAGGAGACGCGCGACGGGACCCGCGATGACGACGATGATGACGGTGAACGGGCACGCCGACGCGCACCCGTAATTAGTAGCGACGAATGCTGTCGTCCCTCCAATCTGGCCACCGATAGCTACTCTTGGACAGGTATCGCGTTCCCCCCACGAAGAAGAGGCCCGTCCCCCGCCGGTGACGTTGAAGACAAGCGACTTTCCCATCCACGCGGGACGTCGCCGGGGATCGATACGTGATTTATCATTCAACGTCCGACGCGGTGGCGTGGTGCGCGCTGGTAGATCGGGGAACGCCGATATCGATGAGGCATCGGATTACAAAATGGGTCTGAACGAGGGGAGAGGGTTGGTAAAACGTGTTGGAGGTAAAATTAGTCTGAGGGATGCTTGGAATGTGTTTATCTTAAATCACTTGGGTCATCTAGATTTCACTCAAAATAAGTATTGCTTAAGTCGAATGGCACACTACTTTCCCTACAAGTACTCAAGACCAACTTCCCTCCCTAGGGGCTTTGCTACCGCAACGCGTGCCCAGAGATCATTCCAAGATTCCCTAAGAGACCGGTCGAAATCGGCCAACTATTAACTCGCCTAATCCCTCTATCCGGGGGTCGCGCAGGGGCGATTGAAATAAAAAGGCTGGCCCGTTCCCTGGGCACCGTTCGGTCGAGTCTATCTCGCAAGAATCGCCGGGTCTATCCCGCCACCGTAGAGGAGGGTGAAAGCGATCCGAGGATGAAAGGAGGCGCGTTAGTTTGGCCCGGGCCTGCTGCGATCGGCGCGGTGCGTAAGCCATGCTATTAAGGGCGGCAAGTGGGTGCATCTGTCTGGGCAAACCTGGGCTTAGTTCCAAAATCCGACTGCAAACAGAGATGCTGGTTGCTCAGCGGCGGCTCTACGGCTGCCGACCGCTCCTTCCACGCCTCGCTCGCCCCCGAACGGGTCGAAACGGTTTACCGATTCGTCGACCAACCTGGCCGTATTAGCGCGAGTGCTTTGCTCGACGCGCCGCCGATGTGCTTGCGTTTTCAGGGAGCCGGGGAGTACAGGGGGAACCGGATTCGCGGGGCTCTGCCTCCTCGCGGCGATCGAAGATGCCAGGCCAGCGATAGCGTCCACGGGGACCAGATCTCCAGGCGGAGTTTTCAAGCGGGCCGATTCGTCGATTGCTGGAAAGCGTGCATGTTTCCCCAGATAAAATCGAAGGCCGGTGCCCGGACAGGACGCCGATAACCGGGGACAGATAGGTCGTGAAGTTGCTGGCGATGACGCCGAGGAAGTGGCGGATTTGCGATCCGATTCTTGGATAACGTCTGGGCCTGATAAGTAAAACGGGAGCGGAGTGACTTGTCCAGGAGACGTTTATCGTCCAGGAGCTGGGACTTCGCAACGAATGACGTGCAGAGGCTGGCGGATACTTCGTGGCGGTTAATTAGAAGATAGCGGAGCAACATTGAGCTTTATCGTGGTCTTGAATTTATGATGAGATTGCTAAGTTAATTATTAAGTGGTCATGGAAATCGATGAGGTTTCTGAAGATTTACCTATTTTATATGCCACACGCAAATATGCGAATTAAAGTGTACGTTTTTGGATGTCTTGGAAGATTAATTAAATTTCAAAGTGCCCACGTTACTGATATTGTGTAAGAATGTGTAATTTCATAAATATTCACAAGGTTGGTCAACCTTCGTCAACCTTGAGGAATGAATCATCGAGGGGTGAAAGACCATTTTCTATGATTCACCGTGACGCGTTATCGAACCCATCAAAGCGTTCGTTGGGATATGATAAGACAGCAACCTGGCCTTAACTAAAAGTAAGGAGACTTACAGGGGGAAAGGAAACATTAAGCTCACGTGTTTCGAACTCTAAAGCGGTTTTCTTCCCCGTTCGAAAGGGAGGGGTCGAAAGCAAAGATGTTATTCTTCTTCCTTAACTCATACATATTTCCCGGCGAAGACGTTCCCTCCGCCACGAATTACAAATCACCTTGTACGATAATGCAAGGGGATCCCTCCCCGCTTGTTCTTAGGGAACCATAAGCCCCGCGGATCTCTCGAGTCAAGTATACAGCTGTTGTACCCCGACCTCGGGACTTAAAATTGCGAAATCCTCGTTGGATACTGTGTTTCGTCTCGTAAATTTCGAGCCTCGCTGTTGGGTCATGTCGTGCAAACTAATCGTTTACGATAACATTATAGTTTCATCGCAAAGCCTCCTAAAAAATTCCATTTTCCTAGAAATCCTACAAAATTTCCAACAATTCGAGTCCCCACAAAATACAAAAGCTTGAAATTGCACAAAAAGTACAGTACATGAAAGAGAGCCTGTGTCCCGCGTTACGTCCCAGAGGAATTCCCTGCACAGGGAATCCAGACAGCACTGGAACGCCAGGAGGACCAACGCCGCGCGGGGTTGCAGCAAAAGAAGCCAGCGATTTCAGGAATCCCATTTGACTAACTCCCTCTTTGCCCATCACCTTGCCCAGGCTGCCAGCGCCAGTTTTACCGGTTGGCACAATGGTAGCGGTGTATCTGCGATCGGAGGAACTCCAGCAGGAAATAGGTTTGTTAAAGTTCACCGGGTAGCAGTCGAGATCTTTCTTAAGGCCACGAAGTGGGGACGATAAAGTCTAGGCGCACACCGAGATCTCGTAGATTCTGTCTTGTCGTTCTCCGCCGGGCCCTGCCCCCTCGGCCCCCTCCCCTTTGCCCCGTTGTTCCCTCGGCTCGCCCCGTCGCCCCGACTCTCCCCTCTAGCGGGAGTTTAATTAGGCCCCGGTCGGAGATATCGCGAGATCAGCAGCTCGTTAGCATGTTTTAATTGGCGGCTGTCAGTGAGATCCTTGGTAGCGATAAGCGCCTCCTCTCTAACCAGTCCTCCGGCCCGGTGACAAGACTCTACGTGTAGTCAGGGTACTACTTATTCGCGAGACACAAGGTGGACAGGACAGGGGGAGGCCAGAGCGAAAGGGTGGCACAGCAACCTAGAAAGGTACCCGGTCGTACACGACTTTTTGCCGTTTAATACCATGGGTGGGTCTACAGTTGGAAGAGGGCTGGCCGGACACACGGAGAACCACAGCTGGGGCGAATGTTATTCGACGTCCAGAACGACGTTCTTCTTCGTCGTTGGTACCATACTCCGTGATACTTGCTCGTCGCAGAGGCTTGGACGTCGGTGGCGATGACCAGCCGTGGATAGAGACGCGGCCAGCAGAGAGATTAACAAGGTGTCTCGGCCTCATTGCTCGCTATTGATCCAGCTTGAACGCGTACTTTTTAACGAGGCTGGTTCGTAATGACGCTCCCGGTGGGTACACACGTGCCGAATGATGAAACCTCCGACCCCCCCATCCCCCAGCGCCGTCTTCAACTTCTTTCAGCCCGGATTATTACTCTCTGAAGGCAGAGAGATACTCTTCTCCGGGACAGGCCGATTCTAGACGCTCGTGACGCCGGATTGAGGACGCTTCCTTTTCCACCGCGCTGAGGATTCTTCGAGAGGCTGCCTCTTCTACGGGAAACCAGGGAGCACAGAGAGTTTCACTCGGATCGAGGTGAAATTTATGGCCAGACCGAGCGGGAGTTTGATCGATAATTTAGCCGTTTTAAATCATGCCTCGCTGGGGTAATATATTGGGCTATAAAGTCTTCGAGGCTGCTGTATCTGTGGATCGGGATGCTTAGACGTCTGATACGAAGGCGATATATTCGGTGGAGGCTGCGGAATATGGTTAAGAAGCTCGGGTCTACTACACCTAGCTGGATACAGCTGTTTGAGTGAGTATTATGCAATCGAAATTCACTGCACCGGAAAGAGTGACCCAAGAAATTGCTCCTTTTTGGTCCCACGATTTTGGAACTGAATTTTATGCCAAGCGATTCCTTATGATGAGACATCAATCACGCGAAATATTCAAGTTGAGGTGACAATTAGTTTCTGAGATATGGGAGGTCAAAGTAGTGAAAATTCATTAACGCGTCAGCCCAAACGCTTCGATGTACGGATTTTTATGTTAGTCCGATAATTTAATCAATTATTTCCAGGGGTTTTCTGACTGCTAGTAACGAATTTGAACTTAGATTTTCAAAATAAAAAAAAAAAATAAAAATCTTGAAATATAAATGTCTGAGTAGTGAGTGCTTTTTTTAATATATCGTGCACCATATTGAATCGGCCATTGTGATATAATATCGGTATAATACCAATATTTTACGTACCGGTAGGAGTCCCTGGGGCTTCGTGTGATTGATGTCTCATCATAAGGTATCGTTTGGCATAAAATTCAGTTAAAAATCGTGGGACAAAAAAGAGGCGGAAAAGGGCCTCATTTTTGGGTCACTCTTTTCTTGTACCTTTTATTGAAGCGGAAGAAACGATAGCCAGAGAGTCTCCACGTTAGAGAATATATTGTACGAAGAAAAATCTTCCAGATTGAAACGAAGTATCGAAAACAGTATAGGGATGAATATACAAAGAACCTTCGATCAAACAGTTTACACTGCACTACAGGAACTCGTGCGTTCAATATCCCACTATTCGTGGCATATCCCAGTTCAAATTCCCTGAATTATTCGATCACGTAAACGTAAATCACCGCGTTTGCCCGTCAAATAAATAAACAAATGCGCATCCCCCGTCACCTGCCATTATCCACATTTCCTCTCTCTCTCTCCTCCAGCTGTGCAACATTCGCGGAAGCTTTGATCCACCGTCCTCGACGTGTCCACGGATCCAGTCCTCGGCCATTTTTCTCATCCCTTACACTACCGACCTGTGATCGCCGAGGCCCGTATAAATATGCATTCGTGCTCTCCGCTGTCCAAACGCTTTCAAGCTCCGCCGTCCCGTCTCTGAGCGGACGGGCAAGTTTCGCGGGTGTTTCGCGCGATCGTACCGGTGTGTATTCGGCCTTAAGCCCTAGTACGTGACGAGGAGTATTTGCGGGCGCGTTACTACTTCTCGCTGCGACGCGCGTGATCAGATTACGCGCCGGGCGGATTTTACAATCCCGCGAGCGAGAGTGCGTGGAAGCGCTCGCCCAGGGCTCGCCGTAATCGACTAATTAGCGAGGCGTCGCCAGCCTTATCCCCGAACGGAGACTTTTCGCCCGCGATCATGTTCCACAGCCGCGTTTCCAACGTTCCTCGCGTAGCCGTGCTAATTGCCGCCGTCTGATGAACCTCGCCTCCTCGAGGAGGCCGTTGCAACGGAGAAGTCGTAAGCTCCCGGACGCTCGAGAGTCGTAGAAACTCTGTGGGAGACGCCAGTGGCATCCTTTTCAGAAGACTCACCGTTTATCATAAACCTTGAATGAGGAAATGGGTACCGTTACAGAAGGCTGCTCGATAGCTGTGTTTTTCTGCCGAGTGTGGCGAGCGGTGGCTCATAAACGTCACGGTCGTTTAATTAAATAAGATAAATCATCTAGCAAGTGGACTTCCAGCCGAGAATACACACATGTGTCAGTCGAATGGAATCCTAAGAAACCGTCTACTTCGAAGTGACAAGATTTTATGGCATCCGCTGCCTAAAGAGACATCGTCGATAGTGATTTTACAGAAGCTTCCGCGTTTCTGTCCTTCTTTTCTTTTTTTTTTTTGCCAATTTGCAAGTTTGCACAGCTGGTTGGCCGAAAAAGGAGTTACCTTAGCGAAATGCTGCATGGCTGGCCTCCATATGCGACAGAGAGCTTCGCCCGAGGTAGTTTTAACGATCGCGCGGGGGCTAGCCCCCGTCGCTCGAATTTTATTAAGGGTTGGCGAAACGACCATGCATATGCATGAGCCGCGTTTCGCGCGGCGAACATGTTTATTGTAATACTGACATACAGCGCGCGAAATTAGTACGGGTTAAGGCGACATTTCCATTCCACCGATGGAATATGCATGAGAAAATGCATCGTAACATCTGCGCTGCAAGGTGGCTGCACTGGGTCAGCCGAGGCTAGGCCGGCGGAGAAATATTTTATGCCATCTCAGCCGAGGGACACCAGCCCCTGGTTATGACCCCGTGAACGTTACTGCCTTTCGTTTATGCGCTCGCTATTCTCCACGAGGCCTTGGTAATAAAATATTAAAAAAGCCCTCCGCTCGCCAGTTCTTCCCTGAACTCCCGCATCTTCCACTGGGGACCATATCTGCGAATGTCCCGTAGTCCAGTATTCCTCCTCCTGTCTCTTCTAACGTAAGAATCGCGCGGTTAAGGCACCTCCGCGATATCTGCATGACACACGATTGCACGAACCGGGAACATCGGGCGAAGCGAACGAAGCATTCAAGGATCCGGGGGTAGTCTGGCGTGCAGGACTGATCCTCCACGGTATCGCGGGCATTGTATCTTCGGCAGATGCGCCCGGCCGAATCCCAGACAGAGAAAACAAGAGAGGGCAGGCGAGCGGAGCGAGAACGGGGCCCACTTCGTATGCAAATCCAACTCCGCCCTGAATAAAATATTAACCCGTCCGATCGAGGCGCGTGGCGGGGGTAGGAGCACGCGAGCCGCCCTCGACCAGACTCGCCTCCTTTTTTTCATTACCTTTCTGCCATCGTCTCGCGTGTGCATACAGCGAGCGGGCACGCACACGCTTTATAACTAGCGAAGCTTCTCTGCCCTTCTCGCCTCCTTGGCCCGTCCTCCGCTCGGCTCGGTCAGTCTCAGCTTTCGAAGAAGCTAGGGAGGCTCCTTCCTCTTTGGTGCGCGCCGTTCCCCGAGGTCTCTTTTAAATCGAAGACCTCGTTATCTCCCTGGCGAACGGATTCTCGTTAGCGGAGCCTTAATTATAACCACTCCGTCCCCCGTCCGCAGATAACCGTTCCCCAGCCCGGGAGCTTGCCGACGGAGGCAAACGAATCGTCGTCGCTAACAATTAACGCCGTTATTACGATTTGTTTTTTACACGAACTTACCAACTCGGGTTTCCTCCGTTCGCCGGGCTGGCTGCGCCTCTCTCCTTCGCCCACCACCCGGGAAAACGACCAGTTGCGTCACCGTTCGGGGCTGGAAAAGTGGTGGCGCAACCCGAGCGGTGAGACGAACGCGGACGAAAAAGTAGCGAGGGAAACACCGGCGGCCGGGTTTCTTGATCGTTAACAAGCATGCAACGCTGCCGGGGGTTTCCCTTCCGGTTGAAATATCCAGCTTTTATTCCGCGGCGATTGTTCGTTTCGCGTTTGAGAGCTGGCTGCCGCTCCGTAAAGAAATTCGCGAGAAACGCCTGGGAAAATAATAAGGAGCGACGGAGCAGTAACGATCGCGGGGCTGTTACTTTCTCTTTTTCGAACTCCCCGCATCGTTGTGCCTCGTTCTGCGGGGGTGGAGGTCCTCGGCGAGGGAAAATCAAGGTGAGAACTGGCGGACTGAATTGTTAGCATTCAATCCCTCTTGTAATAATGGCGTGACATTAGCTCGGGGTTCAATCTTTTAGTAAGAGAGCCACTCGGTATCAGATTCCTGGGAGAAACGAAAGGAAAGCGCTGCAATCTTGCTCTCGATACCTGCAGCGATTAAATTCTCCACGAAGTTCCCGGCGCACAGTCAATCGTGCCGCGGAGGCTTTCGGTCGAAACGTGAAATTTAATTGCATCCGAGCTGTCACGTGGAACGCCGACGGCGAAGGCGAAGCGGTGGCGGAAATAGAGGAACGGAAGATGATAGAGGAGGAGATACCGATGGGTTGGAGGCAAACGACATCCAGTCACATCGGTCCGCGAAACGCCGCGGACTTTTCACCTTTTGTTCGGGGACGATCCCTGTTTAGCCAGCCGCGAAATTACGTAGTTTCGTGGCCGAAGAGGAGCAGGGCGGTTTCTGGCTTTCGGTCCGGGGAAACGAGATTCTAGCGAGGCGAGAATCTAACGAGCGACTCTGGCTTGCGTTTCCGAACGAAAAAAAAAAGAAGAGCAGCTGGATCTCGTTAGAGTTCAGAATTTCGCTGGTTGCATCGTTATTCCAATTAATTATTAGGCGAGCGTTTGTCCGTCGACCATGTTGTTCTTGGTCCGATAACTTTGATCGCGTTCGTGGAAAAATCGACTCCCCCTATGCAACCGGCGCAAATTAAATACGACCTGGGCGTAGCGAGATTCATTCGGGGATGTTATACGGACACAGCAAAATTGAAAGTACAATCGTCGATGCATCATCGAAAGGAAGGAAGTTGCAACGTACACCTTGCAAACATAATTGACTCCTTCGCGTTGCCGACACGAGCACAGATTGCTCGACGCGGCCACTTAACGGCGCGCAACGATCGTGGAAAGAGGACTACAGCCAGCAATTAATCAGGAACCGATAAGTGAATTCGACGTTACCTCGAGGGACAAGTGTTCCGAAAGTTTCCGCTCGTCGGCCGTCATTGTATGTTAAACGGCCGCGAGTGGGAGTCCCGATTAGCATGGCGCACGTATAATTTCCCCGCGCAATTAAGTCGTCCCGATGTTAAACAGCCGGTGATTACAGCTCTGACGAGGGCATTTACGGGCCCCTTTTTTCCGCGGCGACTTCATACAAGTCTAATCGTAATAACGATTAACTGGACGAGCGGTAATTAAAGGGAGCGAGTCGCGATGCACGACTCGATAGCATCTACTACGAGATAATCTAATGACGAACGATTCGCGCCACTCATTCCGAAACTGGTCAGCCTCTGTTGCACGAGCCGCGCGGCAGAAGCGGGGATAATCGAGCTTCGCCCGATCAGGAGGGAAAAGAAAATTGCATCGCCGCTCGACGACAGGGGACGTCCTTAAAAGGAAACACTTCCCTGATCCGTTTCCTCTTGCCCTGCTGGCGAGGGTGGCGCCGCGGGGGTGGGCCCGGAATCGTATTCGGTGCCCTGGGGACCGATGACGAAGGCAAATTCCCGGAGAGATCTCACAGGAACCAACCTAATCCGCCGGGGTTCTCGCGCACCGAATTGGGTAGTAAAGCGCCCCGGCAGCGGAAGGGGTGAATTAGTGTAAGAGGGCTTCCGCCCCGAGGAGCCGCTTGCGATCGCTAATAGGAAAGCCTTGGGACGTTTCGAATTTTTTTGTCGGCCCATCTGAGGGATTTCGATTGGTTTCGTATGTAAAAAGAATTGGCGATCCTTAGGAATTCGGTTGAGCAGGCACGAAGCTGCGAATTTCTGTGCAACATACTTCTGTGTGATTAAACGTGAATGGGTAATGAGACTCTCTCGCGAGCGTGTTTTTCATTTCAACCCTCCAACTCGAGTATTCTTAAAAATCGAGAGGATGCGGCATGTGAAGGAAATTAAAAATCTACCCGCTGCTAACGAATCCCCTTCATCACTCCACCAATTTACACGCAACTCCGCTGCTCAAAGGACTCACGTCCCTCCTGACTCGCGTTTCCATCGCTCATAAATTATCCCGGCGTTTTCATAGGCCGTGTATCGAACGGTACGATAAATATTTATAGTAACACGATGTTCAAATAAATATTTATGGGCGCCACGATCGCAACTATAAATATTTATCGACTCCCCACCCCGGAGCCGCAAGGAGCGCAACGAGCTAGACGCGTTAAGCCCGCTCGGGCGCGCGTCTTTCCTCGCCGGGTCTCCAGCCGTTAATCGCGCGAAAAATCGCCCCCTCCGGCCATTTTCACGCTTTTCATCGCGTTAATTCCACGAGAACGGGCGCCGGTGGCCACGCGACGTCCCTCTCCGAGCTTCCCACGATTGATATTCAATTCCTAACACAAACGTCCGCGCCGACCCGACCGGCAATCACCGTCCCGGAGGATTACGCGTCGAAGCGAAGGAGAGTAGCCAGCTCAGGGATGGACTGGTCGAATTTTTATCCAGGCTTTGCAGGCCTGTCGTGTCGCACGAGACGACGAAACCTGTGCAACCATAGGAATTACTGTCGACGCCGTTGTAATAATATCCAGGGATCGTGTCTGGTCTGCACACGCTCGATCTACTTTTTGCACGGCAGGATCGTTAATGAGAGAGTCACGCGACACACGCGATCCTTCCACCCTGAATCACGATCGAAACTCTGTTTTGAGGAGCTCGCTGCCGCTTCTCTCCCCGGCTCCTTCTTATTATTCTTTTTCCGCTCCCTCTCCGTTTTCGTGAAATAAATTCTGCCGCTAAATATCACGCGACCAGCGGAGTGCAAACAGCCAACACATTGTTACGCATGGTGTGTAAAAAATTTCGATCGAAATCAATGAACGGGACCTCGTGCGACGCCCTCGTAACTCACGATCGCTTAACGTAAAAGGCGGATTTCTAAGGTCGGGGCCAGATATATTGGCCGGTGAGTTTCGCGAGGAGTATTATTCTACTCTCAACGTTTTCTGACTCGCTCTCGCCTTGCCAGAAAAGGAGTGCGCCAGAAGTGGTGGGGATGGCGCCAAGCTCTTAACGTGTAGGCCAAACCGAGTTCTTAGCGTAGAGATACATACATCAGAATAGGTGTGCGTTAGCTGCGAAAACGAATTCACCGGCCAATATATCTGGCCCCGACCTTAGTTAGAAATCATGTCGATTTTTTCCCCCGTTCGCCGGAAACCGTGTTCTTGCACCCCCTTGAGCGAGGACGCGCCGAGCCGGGCGACGAAGCTTGATTAATTACGAACCGGATCGGGCTGAATGTAAATCGCGATAGCCGTTGGTATTTTTACGGCGGGCCCGAATCCACGGGCGCGGAAGAGATCTATGGCGCCGGATCACGAAAGCGTTCACGTGCGCTACATGACAGACGCGCGATCGACACGGTGTATTAGTACTTGTTAATGCGTCGCCCCTGCATCGCTATTTATTGCTACCGTGCGGCTACTATATCGCGTGGAGCACGCGCGTGGGCGTCGTCGGTGTTTCCTTTGACCGCTGGGCGCGCACACACCGGTTCCATTCCGCGGCGCGCAATAACTTTATTCTTTTCAATCGCCAGCTACCTCCTCGCGCTCCCCCCGCGTCCGGCGGCGGACAATAAAAACGACAATTCGTCGGATTGAAAGTAAATACGAGATCCCGTTTGGCGAGATTTAGCTTCAAATGGAAGATAAATAGAGGGAGCCCGCGAAATTCTTTTTCGACTCGTCATCGCGAGAATCATAGGCAGATTGATTGGACGCTGACGATGCGAGGTGCCCTGTATCTACGATTGAATGAAAAGTAGTTCAAGAGATCATCGTCGAGCAGTCCTTTTGTGTCGACACGTAACTCTAACGTCGCTTTCTACGCGTCGCGTGTACCGAGCCACACGTAACCGCATTCGGTGCGACACATTAATGCAGGAAGTGACGTCGTTTGCATAGGAACGACACGATTCGGGCGGTAACGCGGAAGAGTGTCGATTCAATATCCATCGAACTGCTGATGGGACGAGGGTGGCGCGCGTGGAAGAGATACCAGCCAGGTGAAACGACCAAACCCGAAGGATTCGAGAAGGGAATCGAAAGAAAGAGATGCAGAAGGGGCGGCTTGGAAAAAATCTGGCTCATTTTGCAGAGGCAACGACGAAGCCTGGTGCGATTACCGGAAACCCTTGGAAGCTATCGGTTGAACGGGGGTGGGGGGTACATAGACGAAGGGAGAGAGAGAGAAAGAGAGACAGACGGTATTGAAAAGCTATAAAACAGCGTAATTCGGTCGGTGCCGCAGTCCATTGCAGTTTAGCCCGGAAACGCAATTTAAACAAATTGCTGGACCCGTCTATGGTGGCGCCACCGTCTCCCCCTTTCATCCCTCGCAACCCCTTCCGTTGGCACGTCCATCTCTGCCCGGTGTCTCTATCCGTTCATCCATCTACCCGCGGTCCATCCTCGTCTCTCGCTTCCAGCAGCTCGACGGCAGCGAGCGTGAGCGGGCCGCCTTGCTCGATTAATCGAAATCGAAACGAGCGCGCCGCTGTAACGGACGTTTATCGCCCGTAGGGCAATAATTCGATTTTCGGTTACCACCACCGCGCCCGGTTTCCCTGGCCAGGCCGTTGTTCATCCGCGCGACGCGACAAAACTCCGCGATCAGAACCGGGTTTATGGATTTTCACTTGGCCCGCCGCCACGCCGTGACTCACGCCGATCGAATTAAAAACTCGGTGACGCTGCACTACCGTTCACCACTATCTCGATCCTGTGCGCCCCGTTTTTCACCGAGCCTCGATAATCGCACAGGAATTTCGAGACAAACGTTCACCGCTTACGGAGCCACAGTTCAATACTCACAACTACTTTTTTTTTTTTTTTTTTTTTGAAAAGTGTTTATTAAAAGGACAATACAAAGATAAATCTTAAGATAAAAGACATTAATAAAAACAACAAAGAAAAAATAAATTTTTAAATGGTATGGTCTATTTGTTCAGCACTTCTGAAGCTCATAGACCCTCGATCTGACTAGATAATGCGATGTTACAGTCTTCTGAATGGTTAACCTGATGGATAAATGTTTATTACATCACTGATGCTATATATACGTGGGGGAAAATGTAAAAAAAAACCCTAATACTCGCAACTACCTGCCCCTGGCTTTAGATCATACGCTCCTCGTTGCAGCTGCGCGTACAAAAGTGGCATCGTTCTCCGGTCCGTTAGCCAACCAACCCGCGAACGCGAGTTTTCGGATATCGCCGCGGTTTTAACTGAATCTTCGTGAAACACGACCGACCAGCGTGGAAAAGTTCCCCGAAAAAAAAGCTCGCTCTCTGTGTATCGCTTCGATTCAAAGCGAAACGTCCGCGGTACGTTAGCCTACAGCTCATGAGGGATTTTTATAAAATCGTTTGTCAAGCTTACCGCGCGGGTCGAAGCGTTGATGCGTCGGTTTTACGGAGATCCTCTTTGATTCACGTCGCGCCGGAAGGACCGCGAGGCGGCCGGAAATTCGGCGCGCCGATGACTTTTTTGTCAGCCACCAGTCCCGGGCATTATCCGTCCCGTCGCCGCGTTTAGTCGCGATTAATAACTTCTGTCGTGCCTCCGCGCCGCCCGTCCTCGCCTCCTCTCGCTCGCGCTTTCGCCCCGCGGGGAGGAAAAAAAAAAGCGATTTCTGCCGGGGACTGTACGACCACTGGGTGACAACGTAGTTTCCCATGTTTTATGGTCAGTTCCGTGCGCCATGGTATCTGATTGCGTCATAAATCGAACGAGGAACGGGGGCGAGGGTTGCAGCCGCGCGCGATACACGACCTACGAGATTTCGTTTTGCCGAAATTTAGCGGTCGCGTTCCGCCGCTTGTTTTTTTTTCCCCTGCCGCCCCTTTTTTTTTCAACTTCCAACGATATATTTTTTGGCCGCTGGCGAAAAGCCCGCGCGTGGTATAACTCTTTCGCGCCTCGCTAAGGGCGCGTCGCATCGATTCTCATTTGGTTGCGCGCATTTTCCGGGTAATGGCCATTGCGCGAAATAAATGTAGATTGTGATGGACGCATTGGGATCGTTTAATGAAAACATCGTTTCGAAGTTTGCAAAGAATCCTTGACTATGATATGAAATCCTACGAGATACGGTAGGAAGCATCTTCAGTGCAAGCAAATGGCACACTCGTCCCCCGGTTACTCGGATCCCCGCGAAATCTGCATTCTTCCTCGGCCCATTTACCTTGCACATTTTCATTACCGACCCTTCCGAGTGCTTTACGTCCGAGGTAGGAGTACGAGGCTACGATTCTCGGTTTGCCTCGTTTACCACGTCCTCCGAAAGGATAGGAACGAATATCCGCGAGCAATTTACAAACCGCCTCGCCGTAGACGTCATAAACGCGAGTCACATTTGTCGACGTCAGGAACTTAATAAACTGAGCCCTCCAGCCTCGTTGTCCCTTCTTAAGATGAGAGAGGAACGAGGAACGAAAACAAGAGGAGCGAGATTAAATTGTGCATATTTAAGCGCACCTCCTTTTGGGCCCAGTCGATTTTCTTCCGTTTTAATATTCGACGCTTGAGTCAGCCTTCCATTGGGATGCTGGCTTTTAAAATAGTCGACGGAATAACGCACGCCTGGTATACGGCGGGGCGGCGTGCTTTTAGTTCGTCGAAGGTAGAGGCTGCCTCTCTCCGAACGGGTAACAGTTGTTCCATTAAAACGATTTGGTACTCGAGTACCACGGTGAGTCAGCCGGCTCCGTCGGTTCTTTCGTTCTCGAGGGCCACTCGAGAGAGCCTTGCCTCGTGTAATTAATTCGCCGTGAAATGCTACATTAATTCGTAATGGGCCATGTGTCGTGTATACCAGGTACATACCCGGGGCTCGCTTACAAGTGCGCCCGGATACGCTGTGCCTATTAATTGTTTCCCGCCCCGCGCAAAACACGCTGCGAGGATGCAGCCTGGTCCAACCCTTTCCTCGTCCGGAGAATCGATATTCGTGACTCGGAGGATCGACTGCGCCCCGTGAAAACGTTTTGGTCGCGCAGGTTTAAATGTTAAACGTTTCGGTGGCTCGATCGAGACTTGTTTCATTTGCGACGATAAACAGCACAAGTGGCTAGATTTAATTCATTTGATTCACGATGGCAATCACACGAACCGTGGTAGAGAAGAAGAAACCCACCCGGATGGGGCTAAGAACAACGAGAGACGCTTAAATTACGAACTCGTTCGTCGAACTGGGGGGGAAAAAGAAGTTGCCGAAGTTTCTTCAATGGAGCGCGCGTCGAACGAACAGCTACATTGTCTCCCTCGTTTAATCACGTTTCTCACAGTTTCACCGAGACCTTTTTGCGCAACCTGCTGGCCAGGTTCGTCCCCCGGCCCTCCGGGCGAATAAACTTTGCTTCTTCCTCGAGGACAAATCGAGAACTGAAATGTTGGAAGAACGGGTACGAAAGGAACCACGAAAAATGGCAGGGGAAGATGGAACGCGAAGGGGGTGGTAATCGCGACGACGTGGCTCTCGAACTTGCCAAACCGAGAGCCCGCGCTCTCCTTCCTACCCCGTCCGCAATTTTCCACAAGCTCGCTCGCGAAACTTTCACCCCGGCGATGGCTCCGCTTCGTGGAAATCGGCCGGCGTGAAAAAAAAAACACGAGCCCCGACCAGCGATCACGCTCCTCGGCGTCCAGCGACGTCAGGTTGCTCGGCTCGACCTTTTACGCGGAACCTGGACTCGGTTCCGGATGTTCCCTGGTTCGTGTTCCCACGGGATCTCAGCGGCGAGACGTTGGCACGCCCGTACAATGTATCCAAAGAGGCGCTCTTCAAGTCGAACCGGTTACGAGGCGGGTCGAAGGTCGCTGGGAGTTCGCTTTCTTGCCTCGTTCAGACGGCGGAGCATCGGCTGTTCGAACTTGGCCTATCATTGCTCGCTACTCCGGCAGTATTTATTGCAGGCGTGTTGCGCGGACCGCCACGACGGCTCGTGTTCTTGAAATATCAATTTCGTGCCGTTTATTGGGGTCCCCGACGTATGCCACATCTCGATCGCTCCGTTCTATCTGCCCGGCCACACACGTCGTCGATTATTCGCTTCCTCTTTCTGGCTTCCTTTCCCCGGCTACTCCGATACCTCACGTGGTCTTCGATATTTCTGAATATCAATGCTGAAGTAAAAGTACAGCTGCGGTTGTCTAAGCCGCGAAGTTTAAGAGAAAGTTCCCCGCGTCTCCCTTGCTTCGTTCACTTCTACCATTTACGGCGAAGCCCCAAGTGGCACACCCACCTCGAGAATATTCCTGTTCCTAATTACTGGCTTCGGGACGGTATTTCACAGTCGAGTACGATCGTCGAAAGGCCAGGGGATCCCTAGGATCCGGAATTATCGCGACGATTTACGAATCTGCCAGCCTATTGTCTGTCCGTCGCGCGTGAACACGCGCGTTGGAAGCCTCGATCGCGACGGGCGTAGACGCGCGCGACGAATTTGCTGGAAATTTTCGTCGGGACAGATTTCACGGTCTGCCTGAGACGTTCGAAAGTTTGGAGACACCGAAGCAGCAGAAACGGCGAGCGCCGCCGCCAGCAGGGCGATAGAGGCGGAAGATAGGCTCTGGCGGAAGCCCTTGCACCCAGCCAGAGATGAACGGGGGGTGGGAAATCGTGGGGGGGAAAGTTTCCCTTAATAACTATGCCGCGTAGCTTGGCAATCGAGGCGTGAACGCGAGATACGGATTAAAGGGGAGAAGTTTGCTTCGGCGCTCCTGCGAACAAATTTCGAAGGTTGTTTTTCGCCGTCCAGCGCGATGGAGGCTGAAGGGTGGAAAGCTGAAGGCCGGGAAACGTCGTCCCTCGAACTTTCACCAGGACAGATATTTTTCTCGTCTTTTTTAAGCTTCCTCCGAAAATGTTCCGAACCAATGGAATGGTTCGTTCATTCTGACGTGGATCGTAACTGTTCCAAGGAAACTACAAGAAGTAGTCTTAGTCAGTCCAACTCAGACTAATAAATCTACCAATCCTATGAATTTTGAAGTCGATACAGGATCGACGGAAGCCACAGACTTTTGTCCATCGTATATCTCACGTATCTGCTTTAAAGGCGATCAAGTCCGAAATATGGTCGTCCATTTAGGTAACCCGATCATCGACGGTTAGCCAAATTAATTTCGAGGGGGAGGACACGGAGGAATCTCGTTTGAGACGTAACGAGATCCAGTGGTGAACCGGAAGAATTCGATTTTCCTCGCGGCGGAACCGTTCGACGTCTCGTTGTAACGGGGTGAAACGCAACGGCGGGGGGCTCGAGCTGTCCAATCAGCGACGCGCAGCAACAAGCCAGTTACGGATAGCCGAGCGTAGCAATTACATACGACGCGTTGCGGACACAATGGAAATTCGCCAGACTGTTTGAAATTCGAATTACCGCACGGGTATCTTGATGCAGGCGGTTCCTGCCGAATGCTATCGGGCCGCGTGCACGCCGCGCGTGGGCGCTCCATTGTTTTCCAAGTGCGATTTCCAGATAAATTTTTAATTTCACGGGGGACTCGAGGGGAGAGGATGTTGCGGCGCGTAACGGCGATATTTCCCCGAGCTTTTTGTGTTTTCCCTTTAAACGTTCGTCCCCGTGCTGAAACTAAACTTGGCATTGTTTCGAATCAACCCCGCGATTGAATTTTTACATCCGCCGCAGCTTTTTGCAGCGATGCAAGTTCTGTCCTCTTTAGTTAAAATGTCCTATCTAGCATTTTGAAAGAACCGAGAAAACTGAAGTTTTATCATTTCCTTTGCATCATACTTATTTTCCTTCTTTCGAATTAAAACATGTTGTCATTATTTCATAAAAGCCTAATATCATTTTTTGTGATAGTTGTACCGGTAGGGAATGTATTATTAACGTACCAATTAATTAATTCTTTCAGATAAGATATTTTAACCATTTTGAAAGAAGTTAGGTTAAATACATTAGACTGTTTATAAATCTTTCTGAAGCACGTAGACGTTTCTAACTATACTTAAAAGGTAAAGGACGTGTAGAACTTCAAATATTTCAACATATCTCAAAAAATGAAAAAATGCTAGATAGGACAGTTTAACTAAGAAGGGCAGAGTTGTGTCTGCGAATACAGTGTTTTTTCAATTTTTCAGTATCTCCACTGCTGGTATAAAATGTTGTATAAAATCCTCCCACTCCACCTGCTCGCTCCAAATCTAGAAATGTAATTCATTTCCGGAGGCAGAAATTGAAATTGAAATCGAAAGCGGTTGTTCTTAAAAAGTTTGAACTTCCCAATCAATGAATTTTAATCCCACATCGAAACGAAAAGTGACGCTGATAAATCGCCAAGTCCCCTCTCGACCGTTGAATTCCATGTTCCAGCAATGTTTCCCCTGCACACGACGAGCCTCGAAACTGCACGCCGCCAATTTGTCACGGCACCGACGTGAAGCTTCAATTTCTCTTACGTCTCCCAAAAATCTCGCGTTTCAAAAAGTCATCCCCAGGCGACGTGTACTTCGCAAGGCACATCGGGACCATTCCTCTCGGCCGTTCAATCAAGCGGCGTTAAAAAATCGATCGTTGCAGAGACAAACGCGAGGCCCGCGCCACGGGGGTGAGTCTCGCGCGACGCGGCAACGTTTACGCGCACTAAAAGCGCGAGAAAAGACGGCGGTAAAATGTAGACTCCGGTCGTATCGCGGATTGCCTTAAACGAAAACCGATTCCGGCTGCCGGCAGCCGTCTTTACGACGAGATTACGCTTTTTACGGGTGAAACTGGGGGTGGCGCTCGCGAGAAACCAAAGGTCCCTCGACGACCCTCTCCGAAGGGGGTGAACGCTGTGAACACCGTTGATCAGCAGTCGCCGTGAAACGCGGCGACGATTGGCGCAATAAAAGAGCGATCTGCCGCGAGTTTCGGCGCCCGGAGACTCGGTTGCGTTCGAGTTCCTGGCGCCTGGCCGGAAACTGGCCTGTTTATATCGGCAATTAACAAGTTGCCGTACGCCCGCGCCGAGGGGTGGCCGGGCACGAGCCCCTCGTTCGTGGCGCGCTAACGATCGCCGGGGGTTACGATTTACGAAATTTCGCGAATGTCCACAATGGAACTCTCCGCCGCCCCCCGCTGCCCCTTTACCGGCGAAACGATAAAAGTGGCGTAGCCTCGTTTTAATGAACGAGCCCCTCTAATTTATCGTCCGGCGTTACCGCGAGACGAGAGCACGCCCTCGAGTTAAACGGGATGGTTTTTTCAGAGATGGGAAGAATCGAGGGACGAAGCGGGAAGGATGCTAGTATAACAAACGTTCAAAGTCATCGGAATAATACGGTTCGACGGGAACAGCCTCGAGAGGACTCGTCGTCCGCGTATCCCGACGAAACGACGCGGCTCTCTCTCACTTAATTGGAGTGCTCCACTTTGTCTATTTCCATCGCGGATCCTCGAGACTCTTCCGCGATCCGCTCGCCCGGCCATAAGGTAATTAGCCAGACATTGTTAGCGATCTAGTTGAGCATCCGGGGAGTCAATAGCTTCCTCCCAGACGCGCTCCCGGACGATGGCAGTCTCGAGACGAGCTTCCTCCTTGGCCCTCGCCGTTTTATCGAGTCGACAGTCGCCACGGTGTCTCGTTTCTTCTCTTCCAGTCACCGATCGAATAGGCTTCTAAGGGTCGTCGTTTGAATCGCCGTCACGAGGAAACAATATCTGGATCGCGAGGAGACGCGTTTTTTCCCGTGGAATCATCGTGAATTTTCGGCTGACTCGCGGAAAAGCTGACGGCGGAGGACTGGGAGTCGAAAAAAGCGACGAAGCTGCGGGGATAAGAGGTCCCTTGCCACGGAGAGGAAGGAAAAACGAGGACGGACGGGAAATATAATTGCTCGCCGAGTCGTTCACGCGCGAACCTTTTTGATATGCCTCGCCCTGATTGCGAATGTGATTTCCCCGGAAAGTAGATTACTGGATTAAGTTCGCTCCGACCGGAGGTCCGGATGGTAGCGAAGGATGGCGGTGAACAGGGCCGACACTTGTGTTAATCGGCCCGACGACCCCTCCGCTTTTTGTCACGTCGGGGCTAACGTTCCGCGCGGCAGTCTCGCTGAATCCTGCTGAATTGGAGTTAATTGCCGCCTACGATTTTCCTTTGAACACGAATGTAATTGTATGAAAGAGAATCGCCGGGGAGATTACTCGTTGCCACTAGCCTGGCAGAGGATTTTTAGCTGCGAGCTATTCTGAGAGTCTTATTGTGCTCTGTCTTCCTTCGAGTCGACTGATCAATCGATTATCACGATCCATTCCTACTCTCATATCCCACGGCTATCGGGGAAGAAAGATATTCTCTATTCTAACAGAAGAGGCATTCATACTCGGCGTAGAAAAGTGGAATTCTTTGGAGATATCTATCCCCGACACAGAATCAACGCCGCTATCGGTAGAAATTAAATGGATCCAGTTTCCCCGCACTTTCAACAAGCCGAGGCAGACGAATATTCGCAGAAATATTCCAGCCGCGCGAGGACACGCGTAACAACAAATTGTAGAGGACAATGAATAAAAATGACGCTCAAAGAACCTCCAGCATCCACTCATTTGTCGTCACCGCGGAGCATCCGCCACCCCTCCACAGCTCCAAAAAAAATACGTTTTCACGCCGACACTTCGTCGTCACTGCCTCTTTCCATTCTTTGAAAAAAAAAAAACCCGTGCTTTCGCTCCTCGACGGCGCGGAACAAAAGCATAAAACATTTTACACGTGGCTGAGGGACACGAGCGACATTAAAGAGCGCATTGTTTTATTCAGCGTTCACGCGTGACAAAACGCCCGGGCGGAGCGCGCGCGCCCGAAGATTTAACGACGACGTACTATTTTTCACGTCGACGGCTCGAGCGACGGATAAACGTGTCGTCCCTTCGCGCCCGTCGGAACGAGGAAGTCGTCCTTCGATTTCCATGACAACGGGACGAACGCGGGCTTGAATGCACGTCGTTTAGGGGCGATCGACAGGCCTCTGGCCTCTCCATATTCAACGAGCGAAATTCCCGGGCCTCTTCGTCACCACGACGATCCATCGTCGGCTCCTTAACGTCGACTGCGGCTTTGTCGTCGCGACAATGGCCTCCCAGGATTTCCAACTTCGTTCCTGGTCGGCCGCGAATTATTCCACGGCGGGGCTAGCGATCCGACGATCGATCAGGAATTTAATAATGAGCGGGAGCCACGGCGAGGTTCTTTCGTAGGGCCATGCCCGAAAACACGGGAATATTCGAGGACCTTGTGGGGTGGCTCCAGCCACCTCGCGCGGAGCGAATCACGGAATTTCATCGCTTCGCTTATTTTCGAGGTCAGTGGGCCGATTTGCATTTCTTGGCGCTGGGCAATTTAATTTAAATGGGCTACGAGATGATTACTGTATTCTACAGTAACCCTCATCCATTCCTCATTTCACGAACTGAATCTGTTCCTCTTTATCAAATTGACACAGTGGTAAAAGATCGATGAAATGACAAGGTAGGTAAACAGCTATTTTTCGATATCTTTTTACGCGAATTCATAAGTTAACATTTACATCTTAAATTCTTCACAACTTTCGCATCGGTAAAATAAAACGATGTGCAGGACATAATTACTGCTTGTTTACAAGAATCACAAATAACAGAACAGTATAACTATTCTGGAAGTCAGCGGTCTTCTCACATTGGAAAATCGTCGTTGTATATCCGATCTTACTTGACTTTTTGGTATTATTAACGGCTACACTGACTCTGCGGACATTTTAGCTCTGGAGAATCTTTATGCGCCTATTGTTTCTATTAGATCGCCTTCTGTTTTTTACATATCGGCACATAACACCTCGTATGGAATGAATAACTCCAATGATAGGATATGCAAGTTAGCGAACCTGTGTAGCGCACATATTGATTTTTTTAGTGGCACATTGGCCACCTTCAAATATCGTTTGCGGGCTTTGGCTCGCTTGAACGTCTTTTTACACAACCAGTAATTTCTTATTCTAACTTTGGTTGTATTAGCTATTATGTCTCATTATTTTCCTGTACTATTGTTTGTTTATGTACGTTATGTTGTCATTTGTTAACTTTATGAATAATCATTGTAAACTAAAGGGTCTTTACCTTTATTTATAAATAAATAAATAAATAACTTATTACCTACGGGAAAACTGTGTCAAATTGACACGAAGGACGGATGAGGTATAAAAAAGATGTAGATTGAATCCACCATCGCTACATTGTATGAGACACCCTGTATAAGGGTTGCTCCCTCCCCTTTCGCGATATATCCATTCCAGTAATGCTCGTTTTCCAGAAGCCGTCTTGCAGAATCGGTAAGAAACTAGGACTTTTTCGATCGCGAAGTTTTGCCCAGTGATTATGCTTACCAGAGGGGGAACAGCTCCCTCGAGTAATTATCAGACTCGCTGCATATCTGAGCGAGTTTGATGCCTAAGGTAATAATCAAAGTTTCATGGATCGAGCGGAATCTCGAGGCAGAAAAAGCGGCAGCTCTGGAACGTACGCGGGTTCTTTATGCATACTCAATAAGTCATCTTCTCGAGTTGGCAAACCACCGAGAAATTCCCGGTTAATTTCGAGAATTCGTTTCTTTCCCATGATTTCCCGCCGCGTCGATCCGGCCAGAAACTATTTTTCTTCTCCGCTCCCTGCCCTGGAAAAAATCTGTCGGTTCGAACCAGGAAACGCGGTCGCGAGACGTCTCGCGATAGCATCCAGCGCATTTCACTCGGCGATATTCTTGGCGGCTGCAGCGCGCAGGGCAACGCGTTGCCTGCTTCGGTACAACACGTAAAACGAAAACACGTGCGAGGCTCGATGCTATCGTCCCCTGGCGCCACGCTGAAGCCTCTTCACGCCTGTTCTTCACGGAAGTCCGCTCGGTGGAGGCGTAATTCGAACCACACGTCGCCACGAAGGTGCCCCTTGTTCGCCAGCATCCCCACGGCACTCGGTATCGCTGCGTTCGGTCAAAACCTGGCCTTTAAACGAGAGTTCTTTCCTTTTCCCGGCTTTCCGTCTTGGTTATCTCGTTAAGCAACGCCGCAGGTTTTAATTAACGTCGCTCGCGTTGAATTATGGGGGAAATTTTCAGGCGGACGGGCATCCGGCTTATCCCGCTTCCGGAATTAATGGACGCGTAAACGATTGCGTAGATGAGGCCCAACAATCTCTGTTTGGAATCGGTTGACGAGGAATTTTGAATTGTGTGTCCTTTTGGACAGTGAAAGTAATTAATATGTCTCCTGTTTTTAGTGAGAGATGTTATGTAATGATACTTGGAAGAATTCTTAAGATTCCTACAGATTTTCTAACACTCTTAATTCTTTAGCGCCCACACCTAGATGCCGTTGAAAGAAAAATACCCCCTTTTGTTTGTATCGTTAAAAATGGTCTGAATTTATATATTTTTATACAAATTTTTTTTTTAAATTTATTTTTTTCCGAAGTCAAAACACATAAAACCAAAGAATACAGGGTTCAGATAGATCCAACTTTCTTCAGTGAATAAAACTACACTGAACATGTTTCACTTAAACTTTGCAAACAGCGAAATTCGAGTGCAAACGGCGAAAAAAAGGAATATATCATATATGATACGTTTGGCGCTAAAGGGTTAAGAACCCAAGTGATGCTACCCACAAGTCCACTGATCATTCCTAAACACCCTTTATCCCCACGCCCGCATCGAAGCGCAAAATTCACAGTGGTCGCTGAACCAAAAGAGCCATTGACCCCCAAAGTGAAATCGCGCGAAAGTGCAAGAATCGGTTACATATATAGTCGATCGACAAAATCGGCCGGAATCGAATGGTGGCGTCGAACGCGGAACCCGTCGAAGGTTTGAGTAGCGGGCCTGCCGGCGCGGTCCAACGGCCGCGGTAGCGGTTACTTCCGGTCGGCGGTGCACGTAACGCGTAAGTGCAATGAATCTGCCCCGCGGTCCGTTGAAACAAACGTCCCGGTTCCCGATTCAATGCGGCTCGTTAACGCGGCCCTTAATCACGATCGTCGTCGCGGACAATGAGCCCAATCGGTAGAAAAAGTGGTCGGCCGGGGCGGCGGGCATAAATCTCGGCTGTCAGAAACAATGCGATGCGATATACGGGAACGGGGAGGAGGACGCGGGCTCGCCCACGCGACCGATCGTCGATACTCGTCCGACCCAAGTCCTCTCCGTCTCGTTTCCGCTTCCAACCCCCCGGCCACCGCCTCGCGTTTCCTCTCTGTCCGCCGCACGGCGTCCCCCCACCTTCCCGCCGTGTTTCGTCTTCCCCACCCCACGCGCGCAGGCCGAACCGGGGAGAAAAATCGCCGGGCGATCAATTTCGGCGTGCCGATAAAAACTCCGGCGAGCGCGCCTATATAGGGCTGGCTGCGATTTGACTCCGGAGAAAAATGTTACCTTCGAGCCGCGGGACCGATGTACGCGCGATAGGAGAAAAATACGCCGCTTTAACGCCGCGGCGATGATGCATCGACTTACCTATGCACCGTTGTTCCTTCGTCCGTCCGTGGGTGAAGCGGGGTGCAGGCCTTCCCCTCCCTCTTCGGGCCGACAATGGAGACAAGTTGCGCGGGATTTCCGGGCCGATTCTTCTCCTTTTTCTCTTCCCCGGCCCCGTTTGTCTTCTTACCTGTTGTGGAGGTTTTGAGTTATGAGGTTGGAAACAATTTGGACGGAGAGAATGAATCTCCCCTTCGCTATCTTTGAAGACGGAGAATCGTATTCTCGCGGCCACTCGAGAATTACGGGACATTTTTCTCGGCCGTCGTTCCACCGAAATTCGCGCCTTATCGAACGAAGTTTCGGCGGGGTTCTCAGTCTTCGAAGTCGCCGAAGAGATTGCGGGTGTCTTAAATATGAGGGAAGCAGTGTTTCGCGTGATGCTTCTAGCTTCAGAATCGCGTAATTCGCGGCAGGATAGGAGTTAGAGAGTTTCAGCCACGCAAGTGCGAGCTAGAGCCATCTGTGGAAGAATAGAAACTGCTGTAAGACGTTTTTAACGAAATCTCGGTAACCCGGACCACGAGATCTTGACTCGTTAAGGGAGTCCCTAATTGCCGTTTAAAGCCGCGTTCGAAACTCCGGGGTGTTTTAAAAAAGAACTCCAGTTTAGAGGGAGCACTGTCTCCGGTATCCGGGAACAGCGCGTTCTGAATACGGGCCAAAGTCGTTTAAAGACCGCGCCCCACAGCCACCGAACATTAAGCCGTTACAGATCCACGAACTTCTAATAAATTGGTAGCGCGCGGTTAACCGTTCCCCGGTATTACTTACAATTAGCTGCAACGACGCGCCGCTCAATTACGACCTCAAACAGCTCGGTGAACTACGATACACCGGCGCGTACGTATATACGCCGCTTGGTATCGTTCAATTAGGAGCCGAACACGGGGGTTTCGTGGGTCTGTTCGTGAACTGGAACACGCGGCCGTGCACTGTACACGCTCGTAATCGTGCAATTCCTCCGCCCCTCGTGTTCCCGTTGCCAGTCGAAAACCTGGCGGATTAGCGATTTGGTCCCACCCCGGGCGGTCGACCGGCAGGAAATTGTCTCGAGAGTGACCAGGTCCCGCGGAGGAACGCGCCAGTCACGGGTGGATCGATAATCGATACTGGGAATCGCGGCGCGGCACGCTAAGCCGCGCTCGAAATTGAATTGTGAACCGCCGATGTAATTGGCTCGAATCAAGCCAGCCCTTCCACCCTAGACCCGGCGGAGCTCCGTCGCCAGAAGGGATGGATAAGGAGCGATTAAGACGGAGCACGGTACCGAGAGGACACGCGCACATCCGCTCGAGACTGTAGCCGACCTCATCCTCCGACGTTCGTCGAGCACCTACGAACCCGAGAGGACACGTAGAGCCGCGCACGAAGAAGAAAGGAAGAGGATGAAGAGGGCCACTCTTCCAGGAGGCCCGCGCTACGAACGAGACAGGAAGAATTTCATGCTCCGCGAAGCGGCAGACTCTACCCGAGGGATTACCTTCAATTGATCCGACCCTGTTGCCTGCTTTCTCGCCCCCTCCCGCGCCCGCTGCACCGCCACTTTGCGCGGATCTCTCCTCTGCTGCGTGGACGAGGAAAGGGATTGGAGGGAGGGTCGGTACTTGCCCTCTGTGTGTTTCCTCTCCGGCCACCCCTCGGCCTCCCCCGCGATTCCAGGCATTGTTCGCGCGAGAAACCAATAGCGGGAAATACATCGTTACGGGGGCGACAGGAAGGAAGAACGAAGGACTATGGTAACGACTTCGCTTCGGCTCTTTGTGCCCCCCCCGCGCTGCTCTCTCAACAGAGGACTTCGTTCGGGTAGACGCTGCTCGATTACGGTTCACTTCGCTCTTTCCAGCAAGGTGGACGATTCGGGCTTCTTGGTTCGTGGCAGTCGCCTTGTCAACCGACTCGCAGGGACTTCCTGTTGGGTAGTCGCTGATAGAGGGGTCCGAGGGAGTCGTAACTTGTACTTGCCCTTTGGTGTGGATTTCCACGGGAATATAATACTGATTTCTGTGTGTTTCCGAAGAACTCGAAGTATTCAAAAATCCATTGGTTGCTTCGAAGCAATTCGCAACTACGACATAGATCATTCCGGATCCTCAACACTACAGAGCACTGCGTTCCAAACAGCCACGCGCCGCAGAGAAGAAAAGAACCAAGTCGAGACGAATCTGGAGAGTCCTCTCACTAATTCACCCCATACTACATCCACCTCTTGCCCCTCCCCCCTTCTACGCTTCATTCGCCCGCGTCTTCCGCGACGATTCCTCGCGTCAATTAGAAGAAGTGACTCTCTCTCACGCCCGACGAAAGCCCCTCGGGCTAAGAGAGCCCAGAGCACGTTGACAAAGTGACAATTACGCGGCACGCACGCTCGCACGCGTTTACGAGCGGGAGAGGGCTGGCCGAGCCGGCGGGACAGAGCAACCCCCCGCGTGTTTCGTAGTCACGTGCGGTCTCGTGTTACATTTTCATTCGGCTAATTGCCTTTTCATCGGATCCCTACGCTGCCACGCGGTCTTCCGGCGGTGTAAAACCGCGCCTCCCTCCGTCCTCGTCGCCAGGCGTCGCGACGCCGATCGCCGTCCTTCTCCCCTCCGATAGGCGGCGCACGAGCTTCGAATCGTACGACCCGCGGGGGATAAGTCCCCGATCGGGGTTCAACGCAAATTGGAGGCTCCCCTTTGGCCCCAATGACGCGGTACTTACCTCGCGGAGAGCGCTCTCTGCTCCGGAGAAAGGATTGATTTACAGCGAGCGGGTCGAGGCCGCGGGAAAACGCTTTTTTTCGCGGCCTTTCACGCACGATTGTTCCAAGTCAATAGAGCGGGGGCTTGGTCGTTTAGCTCGAGTGCCCGGCGAGGGAAAACAAATAGTAGCTGGTAGGCGAGTTCCTTTATGGTGGGACGACGTGAAGGAGCTGGTGAACAGGGACCAAGCGGATCTCGAGTATTATTCAGAATATTCTTCACAATGCTGCATGTTATGAAAACGATTACCATGAATGATGCTACGTGTATTCGCAGGACCCAACCTATCCCTCGGACATTCCAAATTAGAATTACCCAATTACTTGAGCAAACCTCGACGAGATACCGATTCGAAGCCATCAAGTAAATCAGGCGGAAGCTAGTATAATTAGCTAGAGCCAGGATCCAATACCTCGACACGGAGATTCCAGGAATGTCTGTACTTGTCCCCAGCCACGTTTTCTGCCTCCCAGTAGAAAACATCTCGCTGAAACGCTCCCAGAAGCGAGAACATCCTCGCGATACTACCTGCTTGCTGGCTTCTACGCACTTGTTTCCCCGATGCCCCCTCATTACGGGACTTAACTCACCTATAAAGATATTTATTAACGCCCCGGTGCCTCCGAGTGGTAGCCATTTAATGAGACATCTTTATACCACCAGAGAAATCTTTAAAATCCTGTTACTACGAATTCCCGGGCGGTAAATTTTCGAGAATCCTAAAGGGACCGTGTAAGCGCAAAAAGAGGAATCCACCGGCGAGTGGCGGGCTGTTCGTTTTTCCCCATGTTTCGCCGCTAATTGCTTTATATTTTACGTAAATTATTAACGTTTCATTAAAGAGCCCTCGGCGAAGGTCCGCCCGGCGCAATTGCTTCCCGAGGAGTTGTAATGGCGCTGCCCCTAGGGACATCGGCGCGTTCCGCGCAAATTGGTGCCGAGCTTCGTCTCGAGCAACGGTTGCAGCTGGATAATGAAGCTGCAAGGCGAGATAGATATTGAAGCGAAGTGATTTTATCGTTGGGAAACGATGAATTCGTTAGCGGGACGATGGATTCGAAGCGTTTTTCCGCTTGGACCGGTTCAGCCTGACGCTCATGATAAATTCCACGCCTGCGAAGCTTTGTCTAACATCTGTTATTTATGCAGTCCTTCTAAATGAACCGAAGCCTAACGATTATACGTTGCGTTGAGCTCACTGAGCCGATAAGAAATATTGTTACAGATGCTTTCTCCTCGACAGCCAATTGATATTTTCCAACTCCGACACCAACAAGACACGTTCCCAAGAGAAACAACGGAAAGCGAGGAATAAGAACCCAAGATCGCTCGATTCCCCCCGCTTCGAATAGAAAAACATCCCCGAAAGGATCTTCTCGGGGAAATGCAAGAAAAACCCCGATATTCATGCAGGGCGCGCGCTCAAGGAGGCCTCATCTCTAATTCACTTGGACCACGGATGATCAAAGAGTGGAAAAACATCCTTCCTTCCGGGCAGCGACGGTTTTGCGGCTTGGGACGCGCAAAGATGCGTGTTATCCACGAGAAAGGGGCGGCTGGGGATCGAGACGGGTCTTGAAAACAGAGAGCAAACGCGAAGAAAAGGAGCAGACCGCCTTCTCTTTGGAGAGTCATCGCCGACGAGCTTGGTCCTGCGCTTCTCCTCTTCCCTCCAGCCACTCCGTTCAACTCCTCTTCGAGTGGACTCGATTATCTTCTCGTACGGGCCGCTTGGGTCATCGCCAAGACAATTTCGTCCAGGGGGGTGGTCGCGGTACTCGCGAGTAATAAATGCAATCTTAAGCCTCGTTTCCTTTTCCCTTCGCCGTGACCGTTTAATCGCCGTGAAGTTTGCGCACCAGCCGGCGCATCCGCCCCCAATCTCCTTAAATTTCGATGCACCGACCCTTCTCCACTCCCCACTACAACCCCCGCGAACGCCGGAGCAATAGTATCTAATAATTTAGCGGAGGAACGCCGGGAATATCGATACGCCTCTGTTGTTCCGAGTCACCGCACGTTTTAATTTACTATTATTACTTGGGAGGGATCAGTGGGCCGAATGAAATCTTATTTACGTCGCGACGCTCCACCCGGCCACCCCCTTGGCCCGTTCGAGTTTCTACTGCGCTCGCGGACCAAGAATTATCGGAATCGAATCGAACGGTCGTGGCCGCTGAACGTTCTCGTAATTAACGACAGTCTTTGGAATCGAAAGCCGCGCGGAAAGCGAGGATTTCAGGCGGAAGGAGGGTAGTTAACGAACCGGTGTAGCGGCTAGCCGTTTACGAGGGAGGGGGGGAGTAATGGACGTTTTCGTGTGAGGTATTTTTTCGAGGGGAGGGCGTAACTTCGAATGAAACTTCACGACCCGCGAGTGATTCCAGGTTGCGGACGATGCTGGTGGCATCTAGCAGCCCAGCGACCTTGGGCACCGCCGTCGAAGGAGGAGGAGACCGCTCTGTAAAAAGCGTTTAACGATCCCGCGGTGGTTCGGTTGGCTGGCACGCCGTCGCCGGCCGAAACACCCGAAAGCTTGCGCTCGATAATTTGTGGCTCGCGAACCACCGGCGTGGAACCGGCCTCGGTGTAATTACCAAGGTAAATAATGCTCCCCGGGACCGTCCAATGGCGTAACTCCGTTCGCGAATAAATTCGGCCCCGCATACGTGGCCGGCCTGCGGAATGTCGGCCTGCCTCCGTGCCCGGGAACGAAGAGATCGTTACGATAATCACGGATCGGTTTTTTGTTTCGGCGGAAGATTTGTTTCCGCGGGCGGAACGCGAGCCAAGGCGTTCGTCGATCCACCACCCTCGGAATATATCGGCGTCGATATATTTGCGGGGAACACTGCGAAATGAAACTCCATTTCACGAAAATTCCTCGTCTACTCCCTGGGTTACCAATATATATTTATTATTATTATTCTTCGTCTTTATTAGGGGAAAGGTGGGATAGTTGATCAGCGGGGATACATGATCAGATCAGTTTATATCACAACTCATATAATTAAATACAAACAAAGCAAACCATTATTATTATTTTAATAAAAAAGAAAAACTGTGATCAACTATCCCACCTTTCCCCTACTTGGTAAGTATACAAAGAACAGTACCTAGGTAATACATAAAGCGTAACGAAGTAAAAGGCGAGGCTGCAGTACAATACTGTTAGAAGCCTAACTGTAACTGAATAACTAAATAAGACTAAAACTAGGAAAGAAAAGGAAAAATATAAAATTATTCCCCTGAAGGGATGAGAAAATACAAAATTATCCTGTTAATCTCTGACCATGGACCTCGATGTAGGAATGCAAAGGTGTTCAAAGGATCTTCGAATGCCTCTGAGCGCCCAAGAATTAAACTTAAAATTTAGTTCATTACCCCTGCCGAGGATAGAGCGCGCAAAGTAAAGCCCGCACACCCCGGAGCGCGGGAAAGTGAACGAAATTGAAGCTGTCCAGCGGGGCAAGTTCAGCGCGCCCGGCTCGAGAGCGGAGTTTACCCAGGAGGTCGAAGCGTTAAGAAGGCATCGACGGAGTCGGAAGCGCGCCCGTTCACCACATCGGAAACAAGGAGTTTGCATAACGCGGCGGGGCTCTGAAACTTCTGATCAAGGGTGGCGAAGTTTGGCCACGAGGAGGGTTCCTCGGAGGGCCCTGGGGCCACGATCGCCGTAGCCGGTGAAGAAGGGAGAGAGAAGAGGTTGACTAAACCGCCTCATTGTTTGCCCGGAGCTCGATTACGGGTTAATAATGTTACCGTGACCCCTGGCTTCGTCTTGGTGCGCGAACGGGGACGGCGCGCGGTGGTGGTGGTGGTTTTGAGGAAGACCGCTTTGCTCATCGACCGGGCGAAGTCGCCGCATAAAGGAGCAGATCGGCCGATCCAATTACCGACTAGCTGTTTCTTCGTTCGTGGCTCGTTAGCGAGGAAGGAGGTAGCACCGGGGCGAGCTTAAGGCGAGTTCATAAGACTTCCTCGCATCTCGCGCCTGGACACCAGGCCGTCTCGAGTTACCTCGGGATGGCGCGCAAAAACCGGCCGCGATTCGCCGAGTGGGTCTTCCTCGCGGATCGTACGAACCCCTCTGAGGAGTTATGGCCTCTTGGCTAAGATTTCCTTCCAAAGTACACTCGCGGTAATTCTCTGTATGCACCTCGAGCCAGCTGTGGGATTAGCAGGTGACGGGGACGTCGGTTGAATCGCGGCGAATTGCGATCGGGTTAGAGGGTATGTTGGACCAGTTGATTTTATTCTCACTGTAGCTGGGAATATGCCGGAAGCCAGACACGTCTGTGGAAGAAACCCCTCACCACTCTAAGAATCATGGAATATTCTAAGGAATCTAAGGTACACTTAAGCAACTGCAAGGGGGGTGTTTAAAATGTAACGATTTGGTGCTTGTACAACTGAGCTAACAGCTGTTGGATTACTTGAATTCGACGGTGCTCGCGCGAGAAGTCCGGGGCAAGTTTAAATTGGAGAAACACACGCGGCCGGTTTCCCGATGGTTAATTAACCGAGGCCTTGGCGATTTTCTGAACGTTCGGGGGAACATCCCGGCGGCCTACGGTGAATCGGCGATGGAGAAATTACTATGATGATCGGCGTAGGAAACTTTGGAAATAGGCAGGGGGTCGAGAATTTATGGGGAAACTTTTGGTCCTCGCGAAATTCAACGAATGACGCCATTATGGGAGGGCTGGTCTACTAAGAATTAACGTTACCCCGTAACACAGGGGATGCTGATTAACCGTTTTACTGTCACCCATGAAAGGCCCGAGTCTTAAATAAAACACGATTCTCAAAACGTGGTGTAGATCAATAATCCTGCTCGCTTCCCCGACACCTCAGCCTACTATTTCTACGCTCCTTGCAGCCCCCTCGCCTCCTTCGAGGGTAGAAAAAATACTACCGCAGGGGTGTGTTCGAATTACACGCGGAAATGGAGAAGGGAACACGATCCAGCAGCCTGGGCGGCTATATATCGCTGGCAATCGAGGTGTTTCGATACCGAACCACGGTTTTTCTCGTTACCCGCGCCACCACCGCGGCCGGGAATAACGAGATTTCGCTATTGACTTTGAACAGGGTTCGGGGCAGGAAGTGAACTCGCAGCGTGCGGTGATGAGCCCTAGCGCCGAAGGGATTTCCATAACTGAGTCGACCGGACGCGGAGTTGCCTTGTCGGCCGAGCTGTCGCTGCAACCGGTGCAACCGTGTTCGATTTTCACGGGTCACATCGCCGGAAACTTATTATTCTCCGACAGCAGAGACAGCCTGAAGTTATATAAAGGCGGAAAGAGCGACTGCCTGATCGTCGATGGAAAACGACACAACGAATCCTCACTGTCGGCGACTAAAGCATCTCTTTTCCATCCGATGATGGGGTCCGAAAATATCCAATTCAAAACGGCAGATCAACTGTCAACTGTCTCGTATTCCCTTAGCATTGCATTCCATGTGGATAAAAATAGAGGATCCTTGCAATTTCAGACTACCTTCCTTTCAAAGGTACCTCTTTGGTACCATTTCGAAATAAGTTGACAGTGGCGTTTTTATCAGGAAAGCCCCGAGACTCTTTTAATTACTTCGGCCTTCTCGATCGCTGGATCAAGTCCTATCGGAGGGGCAAGATTGAAAAGGAGGCGTTCTTACGGCGTCCGTTCCAATGGAAACGGTTTTCTGAACTTTCTTAGTCATTCCGTCCATGGATGGTAGGTGGCCGTCGTATGTCCCATTGTCGAGGAAGAGATCACGATTTCGTGACTTCGTGAGCGTGGCTTCGTGAACGGTGGGCGTATCGATCGTTGGCTCTCGATGCCAATAAGATCCTTAGGTAAATCCTAAGCCGATGAGACGAAGTCGGAGATCAGCGAGCAAAGACCTAGCAGGCTCCGAGGCAACCGGCTAATCCTAATTGAGTCGCCTTATATAAGTCGAACCGGTCGCTCTTCTTCTCCGCCCTGATATTCTTCTACCCTCTCCTCTCATTGTCTGCCTCTTACCTCTTTCTAATTCCCTCCATTGTCTCCGCTCTTCATACTTCTTCCCTTCTTTTATTCTCTGTCTCTACTTTTCTGTCCTTAACAATTTTCTTCGTTTACTTATCCTGACACGGTACGATTGCAATTCATTTCCCCCCACTCTCTTATTCCTCAGCAACCTTCTCACCCTCTCCTCAGCCACCCCTTTCTCTCAACTCCCAGTACTTCTAATATCTCCTCTCCATCCGCTTCTTTCCTCTATTTTCAACTTCCTCAGCCTCAGCCCACCCTCGTATCTATCCGTCTCTATTTATTGGTCTATTCTTCTCCCCCAGCCGCACCTCGGTCCGCAAAAAGAAAGTTCGTTCCCTCGGTAACTTCCACCGACAGACCTTGAAATTGATTTCTCGGCTGCGCAGCCAGAAACGATCCGTGGCTCGGTATCGTGCATCAAATCCAGAAAACGAGGCAATCGAGCGCTCCGCAGCTGCCGTATCATCTGACTGCCGCTTTGATCGGAGGAATCCAGATGAATTCTCCAAGTACCCCAGAGGAATTTCGGGACGGATCCAGACGAGCGTCCATTGCCGCGGGGTATTTGTCGATTCATTGAACATCGGTGGTCCGCCGGGTGTTATCAGCGGCTCGAGGTGGGCGTCGAGTCGCGCGTTTTGATCACGCCAGAGAAACGGTCGCGTGACAGTTGCGTGACTTTTCGACGCGGACCCTCTGGCTGATGTTCCTTGGAAGAACGGCGTTGGCGGAATTCAAGGTCCAGGAGGAGCGCGGAACGCTCCGGTCGGGTTGTGTGATCCTTTGATCCATTGTCTCGACGAAGGAGAGGAGAGGCGTCGGAGAGCCTCCGGGGAGCGTCGCCGTCGCGCCGGCAGAAAGGCGAATTCTAATTTGACGAATGAGAAAGTTTCAAGGAGAGCGATGCCTCGCAACTCCCTGGTCGTGCCGCGACAAAGGGCGTCAAAGACGGCGAGCTGGAGCTATTACGATATGTAAAAAAAAAAGGGAAAGGGAGAAAGAAAAGAGAGGGAGAGATGCATTGCCGTTCATCGAAGAGAAGTCTGCTGGCTCGTTCAAAGAAGGGACCAAAGAAGAGGGAGTCTCTGTAGTCGAAACCAGTAAAGCACCCGGGAAAGAAATTCAAAGGAATTCTTGAAAAAGTTGCTTCGACTTTATGGTGATCGATTCACCGCAACAGGGGGACAGGATTTTCGTTTCTTGCCCTCGTTTTCCTTAAAACTCTGGAAAACAAAGGACGGTGCTTGGATGGCGAAGCGCGATCGTCGCTCCCCGCGTACTTAATCGCTTTCAACTCGGCCGGGCTTTGAAGTTCGCAAAGTAATACTCGAAATTGTGTATATAATTAGTTTTATCGAGAATTCCCCTGCAAATATATCGATGTTATCGGAATTAAACAGAAAGCTTTCAATTACATAAGCACTTGCTTCCATCCGATAGATCAATATTGACGCGTTGGATTTTATGGGCCGCCGCTTTTATCCAAACCTCTGTCAATTTCGCGTGAAATTGCGCGGACAATCGATATCAGAAAATTAAACGCCGAGGCTTGGGTGTTTCGGAGGTAATCAATTTTAGTCAAAATTCCCTGCTATTAAATTTTCAAAGTTCACTGGTAATTGCGCTCGTCTGGCCACGTAAACTCCTTCAACTTTTACCGGGGCTAATTCATTGCATGGGGAATTTCAGCATTCGGGGATCCCAAATTTACATCTAATTACTCCTCAATGAAACTTCCAGTTCGCAAATTTTCCTACACGCTGCGTCACGCTAAAAAGCTCCACACAAAACGCGGCAGCAAGGTGCAACGTAAACAAACGATGTTGCGAAAATATGCAGCTTGAAATAAGGGCGGTATTCATAAACGTATCTTAAGACTAAGCAAATGTTTAAGCATCCTTTACTATGCTTCTAGGTTAGTAGAGGATGCCGCATGCTTAATCTTAAGACACGTTTATGAATACCGGCCTAACAATCCCAGATTCGCGACAAACCGCTGACCCATTCGCCCGATACGGGATTGTACGTAGCGGTTTTGCGATATCTTGAACATATTCTTTGCAATTGACACTTTTATAAAAAAAAAATGTATTTTTTCTCCCCATGTTCACCATTTCGTGACAAATTAATATTTATGGATTTCCCTACGTACTTCCATAGTCTTAGGTATGCAGAAAATAAATCTTTTTGGTTTTTTGTTGTAAGTCAAACGGTATAGCCGTGAGATTGAACACCGTGGAAAACGTCGCTCCTAAAAAACTTGCGTATCACGGCTCTACCGCCACCATTTTGTAAGAACAAAAAATACGATTTTTTCTGGCGAGAGTTGTATAATAAGAGGCTTCATATTAATCTTCCTGTTTATTTCATTATCTTCCTAAAAAAAAAATCCGAAAATGACGATAATTTTGCTCCGACCAAGGTGGCCTAACCCCTTAAGAATCATCGCTGGCGCGGGTCTGTTCGTGTTTGGAATCCAGCGATCCAGCTACGCGCCACGAGCGGACGATAAAGAACGTCAAAGGCCGACGTTAAAAGCTATATCGACCCATTACGCTGTCGATGAACATACAGAGAAAAACAAGGAAGAAAAAAGGAACGGGGCAACAGGAGTGCCGGACAAGAGAGTGACGGAGGCGCGTTCAAAAGCCTTCGTTGCCGAACGACCAGAGGGGAACACGACACGGAGCAACACGGAGGCGGAGAAGAACACGAAAACTCGCTGCCTCGTAATTAATAACCGTTCGAGCAGCGTGCAACGGGCGTGGGCGTCGCAAAGTGGCTGTCGTTAGTCGCTCGTTGAGACGGCGCCTTGCCGCTTGTACGCTTCAACTCGTTCGCACTTCGTACCTCTCGCGCTAGCCCCTTCGCGGGCCTCGAAAAGCCGATTTCGTAATATTTCACGGCTGTGAGAAAAATCTCGGTTAATTATCCTTCCTCCTTGGCCGTCTTCTCGGCCAGAGGGTTCCATTTCTTCCTTCCTCCCTCTCACACTTTGGTAGCCCCCTGTGAGCGAGTTTGGAACTACAACAGCAGAAAGTGAGACTCAGGACGCGTCATCGCTTCGTTCCTTATCCTTCTGTTACAATCTGCACTGACTTCTATAGCATCTGTCTTCGCACTGACAGCCTCGATCCTCCGCGACGAAAATGACGCCGAGGAAACTATGGCGCGCAAGCCTCTCGTTCTCCAGAGTCGTCGTTACTGAGGAACGACTGAACTTTCTGAAAATTGGACGATCCCAGGGACGCCTAAGCGGCTTGGTGCAGATCAAAATCGAGAGGAGAGTCGTCCCGTTCTTTCCCCCGCGGCGAATCGTAAATAATAGAGACGTTTTTAAAAGCGACTGCGCCGAGAGTAAAATAGAAGCACGAAACACGAAACTGGGAGCTCGGTGCAACCGGTGTCGCGTGACGCGGACAGTCTGAAAATAAATTTCGAGACACAACCGGGCGAGAGCCGCGCTCCCGTGCTCCTTTGAACTGTTCCAGCCACGAATCCGGCGGGGACGAATCTCGTTTCGGAGGGGAAGGGACGAGACGCGATTTCGACCTCCGCGGTGGCTTCTCGTTTCGAAAAGCAACGGAACAGCGAGTCGCGGTGGCCGCCGCAAATTGGACGAGACCGAGGACGTGTAAGCGGCTTCCTCGCCGGGGAAACCGGAAGAAAGATGGATTCCGGGGTCGGGCAATTTCGCGTCTCCGTGGAAGATCGAGGACGCGGTCCCTTGATCCGATCGATGCCAATCGGCGAGGCATCGATGCCCGTCCGTCCGTAAAATTGATTCTGTTTCCATCGTCTCCCCGGGGCCGGTCGCGAGACGCGAAATCTCGTGGGAACCGAAAGGTGATTCCTTCCCTCGGCTTCCTCCGTCTCTCTTTGCCCCCCTTTTTCGCATCGATTTGTCTCGTTTCCTTCCCGTTGTCCTCCGACGCCACCTCCTTCCGCCCGTCCCTTTAACAGACCGACGTGGGACACTTGCAACATCCTCGTGTTTTATTTCCCCGTCGCCGTCTCGCTTCCTCCGCTCGGCTCCGAGGCTCTTCCTCGCTGCGGACCGCTGTTTGCTTTCCCAAAAGCAACCCACCGGCAAGTTTGTAGCCCGACCCTGCTCGTCAGCCCCGATAAGATTTGTACCCCCCCCCCCCCCCCCCCGACCCCTGTTACCGTCCCTCGCGACAACACCGACTGCGGTCTCCCTCCGGGTGCCATTTTATAAACGATAAGTCTCCGCGCTGGATGACCGGCTATTTGCTTTTCCCTGGTCTCCTCCACGACTGGGCCACCTTCCTCGTACCTGGCCAGGTTTGCCGAGATAATAGAGCGGAGGGAACGGATGGGACGCGTGGGTAGCGAACGGTCACGCTGGTTATCGATGGTTCGCGCGGAACTAGCTGAACGAGCTCGGCTCGTGGAATGCTTTTAACTCGGGGAATGAGTCATTTGCGAATGATCTATTTCTTAACTCCGCAGAGGCGAAATCGCTGAACGATTTGCGATATAATAGACCGCTCGGCTGAATCGCGTAATCTTAAACCGTGTCTGTTCCCGTTACGCCGTTCTTTCCAAATTATTTCAGAGCGGCCAGTCATAAGTTACTGGCTTTAAAGGCGACTGGCTTTCAGAAGACGGAATAACTTCGGGGGGGCAGTTCCGCGGCATTAAATCGCGTATTGACAGGCGGAAAGGAGTTAAAAGGCGCGCGGATTATCGGGCTAGAAATACGGGGAGGTGAGCGGTACAGCTCGCGGTGCATTAAAGTCAGCTGCGAGTGAAATAGCTCTGGATATATATCCGAAGAGATGGCCGCGTGAAAGGAGTGAGAAAATATCCATAAAATCGCCTTCTTTTTCTAACATTTAATACCTCGTTCGCTCGCTATCGGCGATAATCGCCTCGCCTAACGCAAGCTACATTATTAGGTTCCTTGGAGAGCTCCGAGGATTGGATTTGCTGCGACGTTCAGCGCGAGAGCGTCGAATCGGCCGTACTTCAGGAATACGATTCTTTAATGATAGTTTATGCGACGGTAGTGGATGTAGGATTCTGATTTGAAAAATACTCGGGTAGGAATTTGCGAGCCATTGCGGATCGACGATCTCGTACGTTACGCCTGGATAAAGAAACATTATTCCATTCGCGCGACTTTCTCCTCGTTGATTTCAAATTATTTGCCGCGCTTCGAACAGCGATAGTCGACTTCTTCTCTTTAACCATCTTCGCTTCTTTGTGCGACAGCAATTCGCACCACTCAACAACGCGTGGAGGATGATGTTCCTGGTCGCCATATAAGACTGCACCCCAAAAAGAGAAGACGCTGCATCGATCCCCGAGCCTCGATCAATGACACAAGTAGCCCTCCGAGGGCCACGATCGTCACGCACGGTCACCCTCGAGCGAATTCCCCGTTCCAAAAAAACGAAGACGATCGCGTCGCGAGTCACCGCCTCCGTTTTTCTTTCCAAACGGTATTTGTGTCGCGACAACACCGTGGAGACCACGAACGTGACGGCGGAGCAAAACAACAGCCCTTCGACTTCCCTCGACTGTTGCTTCCTCGTATTGGAATCCAAGAAAATCTGTGCCTCCGGTTCTTGGCGATGATTCTCGCAGGAATCACGGCAAACGGAGCACTCCGATGGGAACTCCTGTCTTTGAATACCAAAATGACGAAACGTGTTGCTACTCTTCTTTTCGCCCAGTACTCGTCGAATGCAAACGCAACGAGTACGATTTAGAAACTAGACGCGGCCAGTGGCTCGAGTTCATCTAAAAAAAAAAACTGCAGGCAAGGGAAGCTGCCCTGTATAAACAGAGGGTGGTTTCACCGTTGATCCGGCAAGAAATGAAACAAAAATAGAGGAACCAGGTATGGGAAGGAGAGAGCGAACGGTTGGCGCGCAAGCACTGCGAATAAAGTTTCGCCGAGGCTAATTCGATCGGAAAAATTCCGTGGGGGTTTACCTCGAGCCTGTTATAGAGAGGGCTGGGGGGGAACCCTGTGCCGCGTGAAACTTTTATTTTTCCTTCCGTTGGGGCGAGTTCGGGCCGAGCTGGACGCTCGTCCATTTATATGATTAAATTCCACCTGATACGTTCTCTTCCCCCCGAAACTTTACAGACTACCTGAGAAAGGGATCGAGAGAAACGGGGGCGGAAAAAGGGCGGGCAAAGACGTCGGGGAACGTCTGGAAACGATCGTGATGCTGCTACGTAGATCTACCTATTTACCTGAGGCACGTGGCCAGAGGAACGGCAACTTGCGCTGTTTCGCTGACGAAACTAATGATAGTATCGAAAGAGACAGTGAAATGAATGTGTACATAAAATTGCAGTGAAACTGAGAAGCCCTCGGTTTCCTTTCACATTCTGCAAATTTTCCGTGTCACCACGGCCATGTGGGAGACATTAAACACTCGGACGGCTTTTCAATGACCGATCGACTCGTTTCGAAGTGAAAGGAGCGGCGAGAGATCGAAATAGCTAATGTTACCAACCGCACGGTGAAAGAGGCAGGCTCAAGGCGACGATAAAACGTCCAAAGTTCCCTTGCAGCCCGGTCGCCGTTCCCAAAGACCAAACTTCCCGGTGTACATTATTCAGAAGCCGCCCTCCACTGAGTGCCGCGATAAATATTGTATTTACGCGGTGTTGCAATAGATTCCGAACTTCCGCGACACAATCACAACACGCGGGGGGAAGAGTTATGAAGCACCGGTTTCGCGGCTGGGGTAACGATACGAGTTGATAGTTTTCCTGGGCACAATGCCGCAAGTTTATCGCGTGCTCGCTCGTTACTTGTACTTTCCGATCTTGATAAGGTTTAAATAATAACGCGCTGCAACCGGCAGCAGCGTCCCAAAAACTCGGGACGACCAAGAGTTCGCAATCGGGGAGGGGATTTTCAGCCGCGAGCGATTCGACGTTGTAATTGCCCTGGAACACGGAACTTCGTGGATCCGTTGAAATTGGGAATTAATGTTCCGAGTAACTGGCAAATTAAAACTAAATTCCCCGGCGAAAGTAGACGATATTGTGCGTCGATAAATGGCGATGGTTGCGTGCAGTTTCACTAACTACCAATTTCAGTGATTCCGCGTAATCGAAGAATTAAAAAATCGAGAATCTTTCATGGATAAAAAATGCCACAGAAAAAACGTACCCCTGTAATAAAATGGTTCGTTACAACGCCTCTCGGACTGCCTCCAGACCAACATACATCACGGCCGCAGCAAAGCAGGGGGTGCAGAGTGTGCGTCACGTCGGGCGCAAGGCGCGTTATATTTTCTTACGAGTGCACTCGCCTGTTGCGGTTCCCGGGGGTCGTGCGCATCCGTAACGAGCCGCGTTATGGACAGAAGCCCCGTGGAACGAAGCTTTCGACGTAACTCACCGTCGAGAGGCCACTCTCTGCCATCGGCTGCACCTCCGCCAAGTCCAATTGGGGGTTGGGCGGGTGGCTGGTGAAGAGAGGAGAGCGGCGGCGGGCGACAGGCTGCACGGGAGAGAGAGAGAGAGAGAGAGAGGAACGACCAACAGATACGCAGAGGGTGCGAAGGGACGAGAATCCTTGAAAAAGGTGGATCGAGCGGGACCAGCGATCGGGCGAAGACAGCTGCCGTGGAAGGGGGTGAATGGTCCCTCCTGCGCTTCCACCCCCTCCTGGTTTTAGCATATCGTTACTCGGGTACTCGAGCGGGGCTGCGTTTAACGACCACACCAGCCTCCCCCGCCCCGTGCTGGCCGACAAAAAGCAGGAAACGACGCGACCACGGGACGCGAAGAGTGCTTGCGACGTATCAATTGACTCGCTGACGGCTGATTTACGGCGCGATTCGCTCGCAGGCTGCCACTACGATCGGCTCGAGGGCGACGGGGAAGGTGCGAGGCACCGGGGTGCTGATTTCTCCCATGGGAAACGCGTCGGACGAGCACCGACTGGGTCCCAGGTTGAGCCGGAAGTTGGCTTAGGGGTGGCATAGCCGGTGGTAGTTGCTAATGCGTGCTAATGGGTAAGACAAGTTTTCGAGAACTGCGGTATTTGTATCACGCGATAAAGAGTTTTAGATAAAGAACAGCCCTTTTAAAGGGACAACGCGACATTCGTACCTAAATATTTATTCAAGGAATGCTCGATTGCCTGGTACAAGCCAGCATATAAATTCTCATCCCTGGGAAACGCTCGACAGGAAAAACAATGACATCGGCGTCGCGTACGAGGGAGTGGGAGAAGAACGGTTGTTCCCTTTTTTTTCATCATTTTTTCCAGGCGAATTGAACGCAGACAGGGCAAGGGTGGTCGGAAACGTAGCAGAGGGTGGATTCTGCAACTACGGCCGCGATTTTTAATATTCCCTTTTCCCAGGCGAATTTAACGGTGGCGAACGACGACGCGGGGGCAGTTTTTGCGGGCGCGTCTTCTCCGCGAGGAATTACGAGCGAGCTTAGTTCAATATTGACCCGGGCAAACGTGTGGCGAATATTATTACACCATCTGCATAATTTCTGTATTCAGTCGGTGCTCCCTGAAACGCGTCTGTAATTACTTCGGTTGCCGTGAGGTCGTCGTCGAGGGTGCCGGTGCGCGCGCGAAAGGCCACGGGGGTGGGTGGCGGCGCGTGTGCGGGACGGGGGGTGGGGGAGGAGCCGAAAGTGGAGGGGTGCGTGTTATACGTTATGTAAACGGTGTATACGGGGTAATTGGACGATCGTGCGCGTCCAAAACGACGATTTTCTCATCGCCGACGATTCCCTCCCGAGCCTGTCCACCGCGGCTTACGGAGTCACGCGCTAGAACCGCCGCTCACGACTCTATTTCTGCCGGCAGTCTCTGCTTTCGAATCCCGCGCCACTGATTTAGGGGTTTCCGCGGTTAGCTGGCGGAAATTCTAGCTTCGAGTCTAGTCACTCGAGGGAAACTTCGTTTCACGAGTAATTGCAAACAGCTGAGCGATGCCACGTTCTCTGTCGCCGTTGTTCCCTTTTTCACCCGGACGCTGCGTACACGAACGCGCGATTGCAAAAATGGTGAACGTCCCCCTGTTCCGCGCAGTTTCCCAAATTAACTCTCCATTCGCGCGGAACATCCTCTCCCCCGCGTCATGGATTTGCGCGCCAACCGACGCGTCCTCAATGGGCGGGCAGAGGAACGTTCACCGTTACAATGGGGATCGTGAACATTTTAATTCATGAACCGATGAATTAATCATTACTTGCAAATGTACTCTGTCTGGAATCTCGATTAGGGCCTTGAGCTATTCTTGCCCGGCCGCTGCAGTTTGTCATACCTTCGCCCTCTCTCCTCCGTGACGGCCGGTAATAAATTATAATAAATTCGGCGACGCGATTACGCGACAACTGCTCTTTTTCACGGGTCTAGTGTCGAAGGACATGGGCTCCTTCAGGGACACCAACATGGACAATGTCGGTTTAGCGATGCCTTCTTCCCCTTTAATTCGGAAGGCAATTACACACAGATAATTACATACTACTAAATCGCAACGAATCAAGAGGAGCAAGTTTCTCAAAAGGAGATTCACGAGACTCCTCGATCCTCTCAGAGACTCCCGAAACCTGCCAACGAAAAAACGACGGCCCCAGTGAATTCAATAAATTCCTCCCCAATCGAATTCCCGTGGACGTTGTTCGCAGGCATAGAGCACGACGGAGAAGAATTTGCATGCGAAAGGACGAATATCCTGGGGACAGGGGGCGAAAAAGTACTGTCGTCCTCTTTCTTTCCACGTCCCCACGGCGACGAGCGCGCGCGAGACACGGCGCGTTTAACGGCGATTTAAAGAATCAGCGCGGCGACGGTGGGAAATAAAAGAGGGAGCTCGATTCGATCGGAGGAATCTATTGGGGGAATCCACGGCACGAGGACTTAATCGGCGAGGAGAGAGGCGGTTTCCGTCGGCGATCGGTCGCGAAGGTCGGAAAGTACGCTGATTGTGAATCGAGCTGATTGCCCGAGTGCCGGCGGCGTTCAAACATCGTCCACAAAGGCGGTAATACTGGGTCCGGGGCCTGTGGCGCCCTCCCTAAAACGATTATCCACTCGACGAGCCCTCGCTCATGGGGGAGGGTTAGCCACCACGTAACGACGTATTGTGAGGACCTCTCCTCTCTCTGGTCGGGGAAAAGCCTGCCTGGGGCTTTCCTACCTTCGACGCCGGAAAATCCTCCGGGAGTATCCTCTCGAGACTCCCTGCAACCAGCCCCCACCCGCCCTTTCTCGCCTGCGACTTCCAGCCCTCTCCTGCGCCCCACTTCTCCTTCATAGAGTCGCTATTCCCGCGGTCTCGATCAACACCGGCGACTTCCACGGGATCCGTTGATCGCTCCTTGGCCAGCCAACGCCGCGAACAGATCCACTCGAGTGTCCTCGAGGAGCAAAGGATTCCGCCGCGCGAAACGCCGGCTGCGGAGCATCCAAGCGGGTGATCAGCTTTGTCGATCCTCGGGAGCATTCAACGCCTCGAGTGGACCATTTTAGCGAGATCACATGCTGAACCTGGGGTTGCGCGGAATTCATACGCATAGAAGTGAAAAACAAAGGAGGAGGGTCCTCTTCAACTCCTTTTTCTTCACACTATGAGGGGGTGGGGGGGATCTATTTGAAGACTTTCATTGGGAGGCCTAGCAGTGGATGTTAGAAGAGATCCTCTGGAGTGTTCTCAGGGAATCAGAAGGATTCTTTGCGTGGATAGAAATGGGGTGGTCCTCGATGCTGATGATTAAGTTTCGGATTATTCGATGGGAAAGCTGTGTTTGCTTGTTTAACCAAGATGAAAGATCGAAGCCCGCGTTGCAGGGAGTTCCGAAGAAAAGTTGGAAGTCTGTTTTCCTTTTTCTCCCTATTCTTGGTGAAATCTTCTTCCTGGTATCTTGATCAATAGTACTCTCTTTGATGAGATCTCTTATCTTTCCCATTGCTGCAAAAATCGCCGGAACAGATCCCCTGAAGCGTCCTCGAAAGACTGAAGGCCTCCTCCCCGCGAATGGCGTTGAGCCTCGACATGGAGGATTAATATCGGTTCTATTCCCTCTGATTCCGGCCGGGGTCGCGAGGCACCGATTCTCAGGTGGATCCGCGGATATTAAGGCGGGGATGGGACATTCATAAGGCAGCTTTGAAGGAGCTCGTTCCCCGGCCAGAGAAGTTTCCGAGCAGAGGTAAAAAGAGAAGCATGCGGAAGGAAGGCTTCCAAGTTTGGGCCTCGGGGAAACTTGCGCGGCTATAGAAGGCTTGTGGGAAATTTTGCATAATGCCGCGCGTCGTTGCGTCTCTATAACCGTGCGGGGAAAATTTAGAACGAGGGGCAAGCACGTAAATAAAACATCGAGCGACGAAGCATCGAGAATAACGCGCTCCTTTCTCCTCTTGTACCTGTGTCTTCGCGAATGATCGTGTCGTACGACTGAAAACTTTGTCCCAGGCCGGGGTCGATCGGCGGTAACTCTTTTCCCTCGTGGAAGATAAGCACGACCAGCGAGATATACTTAGACCCTGTATCGGCCATAATAGATGAACGACGAGCCAATCGGCCGCTCGGTCATACAAACGTACGAGCAGTCCATCCGGGAAAACGTAACCCCTTCGAACCCTGTCCCGTGAATTTCACTTCCGTGTTGCCGGTGCACGTCCTTCGTATATCCCGTGGACGTGTATCGGCATACCGTAGTTTCAGAGCACCGGAGCCGCCTCGTAAAATCTCGACGAGACGGAGTTACGGGCGCGAAACGCCCGTGAAGGGACCACGAAAATTGTCGTCGTTACTCTGCGACAAAGTGTCCGCGGTATTTTCTAAGCGGAACCGCTTCCCTGATCGTTGAGCCCCTGGCTGGGGAATATTTGCCGAACCACGAATTTATGTGCATGGTCTGCGAGATTGCACGATGAACTAGAGCATTAAAAGCGCATAGAAACGGTAACTGAATTTGCTGAGTTGAAGGAAGGTCATTGCTTTCAAAGGATGGTACATTTTTACCATCCTCAAAGCTCACTGAATATAGAAGCTCGGTCAATAACAGAATTGTGTCGAGTTAATGAAAGTTTCACCGTCTGAACGCCACGATTTTAACGCGCGGGACATATGTGTGCCCCGTGGTTGTTAATAGACCGTTCTGTTCCGTGAATATCCGGCGCCAAGTGTGCGTCGGCCCGCGCGCAAGAACTTCCGCCATGAATAGCTGATGGGTAATAAGTATCTCGCTGTAACGTTCCGTGGTCGGACCGCGGACCCCTCTTAGTGGCCGTTGAATTAATAATATTCGGCGACGCGTTTCCTAAACGGGCGACATCGAAACCGAGAGCTATCACCCATCCCCATTCAACCCCCCTCCGGCGCTCGACCAGCCTTCCGTGCAGTTTCGTCACCAGCATCGAGGTAAGAGTGAGCGGCGGGTTTTCTCGAGTTTGCGAAGACAACAGCTGCACGCCCGTTGAAATATTAAGGAGTTTCATACGAGAGGCACGGTACACAACCCCTTACTAGGGATCGATCTGACGGTACGACCACGATGGTCCCACAACCCCCTGATCGATAGGTTTGCGTACAACCTTCGCGAATCGATGTATTTGAGCAGCTGCAGTCGCATTTGCGATGCACGGAGTAAGTAGATCGCTTTTCTGTAACCCGTTCCTATTTCTGGAAGACTCGGCAATGCCTCCGTGAGGGACAACGTTTAAAGTTCTCGCGTGGAACTTTTCCTGTCGTCGTAGAACTTCTGCTGGGGCAGCTTTTATAGAAAGCGAGTGGAATGGTTAAACACTGATATGTTGTATAAGATATAGACGGTGAATCGTAAGGGATCGTGGGGATACCACATGGCATACATACACCCCGATGCTATTTTGCACAGTGGTCAGAAACTGTACCTACATAATGCCACTTTGAAGTTATTATATCTGACACTTAAGTGCGCTATTGTCGTCACTCTCCACTACTTTTATGACACCGATATAGTTTTTCTTACACGCGGTATATATCACTTTAGGGTAGTCGCAGATATCCAGTACAAAGCATCCTACGATGTCCACTTCGTTGTAGAGATCGCCAGGGAATATGAACGCAAAGGGTGAAAGTCGCACACGATGAAACACCCCTAACGCGAGACGGGGATTCCCGAAATCTCGATACTTCACTGGAGATGAATAGACGAGCAATAGAACGCAAGAGACTGAACTGTTCTAAGATACCCGTTCCACCGATCGATACCATCCATTCTATTTCCGTGCAAATTGCCAGCACGATAAGCGTTCCCGAACTCGAATTACACAGAAAGCGTGGATTTCTCGGTACGCTTCGCGGAAGCGTATAGAATTAGGAGAGTGGCTCGCCTGATCGCGCCCACGTCGGCCGGAATTAAATAACAATCGAACTCTGACGCAACGCGGCCAATTGTTAGGCTTCAGCCTCCGGCAAACTTAAAGGCTATCTCGAGCGACTGGAATGGGTCGGATCGGTAAGCGAGCCGCGAAAATGCCAGCTTAACGCCTCCGATTTAAAATCCACCGAGGTCCCGCCGCCCTCTGACCCCCGCGACTTCGGTAACGTGAGCGTCGTCTGCAACGCGACGGCACGGATTATCCGTGTTTAATGATCGATTCAATCGTTACGCGTCCGCTCGCCATTTCTGTTTACTCTTCGTGGATACAATTAACGGGGCTGATTTAAACGAGATCGCCGATATGCGTGTTTAATGACGCGAAACGCCATTACGTAGCGTAAAACCGTTTGTTTGCACGTAATCATCGCGGAGTGTCTCTTGACACTACGCTTTCGTTATTTCGTTGCGATTTTGTTGGTTCGCGACTCGGGAAGGGGTTCTCGTCGACGCGTTTATTGCAGTACACAATACGAAGGCACTCGAACGATAATACATTTTGTGCCTTTGTGCCGCTTTTTAGTAAAAATGTAAAAAGTGCAAGGCAGAGAGAAGGTAATTATTATTAAATGTGCAGAAAAGTTCCGTTCTATGTACCGTTCACCGCCTTCGAAGTTACAAGCTCCGCGAACTGAGAGACCCTCCCACCCAGACGCATCATCCCCCGCGAATTCCGAACGTTCGACATTTCCACCACAGGGGAACGCTCTCAGCGTGAATATTTCAAGCAAGCCGGGGAAGAGACACGGCGAAGATGAGTCCCGTGCACAAAGGGTGACGTCACAAATCACGCGACTGTCCTCCCCCGCGTGTCCTTTTACTTTCCAATAAGCATCCACGGGGTTAAACGCGCTAGCGCTCCTCGTCGGGGGCTCGAGGCGAGCGCGTTAATAATTCCAGCCGCCGCTTATCTCGATTTAACATGATATATAACGTGCTACACAACGAACAAGCGCGAGGTAATTTATTCAAACACGTACACCGACCGGTACAAACGACAGCGTTGCACACCTTACACCCACACGCCAGGAATCGCGTCCTTTCTGTGGCCCTTCATCCAGGAAACGACTCCTTTACCCGTTGTACCGGCGCGAAATTAGCGATCGCAATTAGTCGCGGCTACGGCCCGCACGGCTGCCTTTCTTCCCGTTGTTTTCCTCGATCCAGCTTCGGGCTAAGTAAGACAACGCTGGCCAGATTGCTCCCCCCACCCCAGTGCTTCTCTACCCTTTCCCCCCGGCTGTCCCTTCTTTGTCTCCTTTCTGTCTTTCCCTCCCACCTTTATGCTCCATTTTTCCTCTTTCCTTATTTCTTTTTTCAGTGACGCTGGTTCATTCGTTTCTTTTCTTACCCGCCCCTCGTGCCGCCCCTTCCAACGATGCGTTTGTTTCCCCCTTTCTTCTATTCTCCTCTATTCTCTCGGCCCCCCTCCTCACAATCCCGCCGCCACTTTCTCTTTCTTCCCTCCGTTCGCTCCCCATTTCCCCCGCCTTTCTTTCAACCCCCTCCTCGCGCGGCCGAGGCGCGTGGGCACGTTTCCTCCCGTGGGCGACATAAACCCCCGGACAAATTGCTACGTGTGTTTACGTTAAATCGCTTAAGCGACCTGGTGCACCTTCCTTGCCGGGGCCGAAGGTGGAGGCTGGTCGTAAAGGCGCGCGATAACCATCTGGCGGAGAGGGCCATCGGCGTAAGTCAAGCTTCGACGGGCCAGCCGGCGTGTATCGCTCCTCTATGCACACGCGTTTATCTGGATTAAGATGACCCTGGGCGTCTTTGCGAGCGGCAGCGTATTGAATGCCAGAGTCCTACGTCGAGAGGCCCACGCGCGAATGCTTGCGCTCCCGTGTAGCCTCTGCGGGTTTAGTAATCCCTTGTAGCGGGGGTAGCATTAATTATGACAAATAGAGCCTGTCCTGAGATGGAGATTGTCTGAAGATGTTTGCGGGGAGCCCCGCGTGGAATCGCGGGCTACTGAGCTGGCTCGGTTGCATCACCGAGGGCGGGGAAGTGGAATTGTGGGCCTCGAAGGTCGTAAGTGTCTGAACCTTAAGAGGTTAAAAGGGTGATCGATCTCGCAGCGGGGTGTGCTGAACGTTAAGAGATACTGAAGTGTCTTCCATTCACTTGCACTTCCATAACACCCTCTTTCATTAAGTCGAGGCACAGGTAGGGTGATCACATTACAGATCACCCCCCCCCAGAAGTGACAAGCCCCAACGTCTGTTTTCCCTGAATCCTTGCAACACCAACCCCCGAGGATCGCCGGCGATCGATCATCGTCTGAAATCAGTGGAATTGATACGCTCCGCACAGACAAGCCCGAAGCGAGCGAACGTCGACGGCCGAGGCCGCAGCGTCGACAGTGGTTAATCCAGCGAACAAGACGGAACGGAAACGGATCCCCTCGACGCGATTTATTTACACTGCGCCGGGGTGTGGTATCGGTTTCTTAGACGCGTAACCAACCGATTCGGAAGCTAGTTTACCGTTACACCCGCCTTTCCTACGGCGAAGACACCGACCATCGACGGCGACGCCTCTGTAACCTCGTTCCCGTGGTTGGCTCCGATTTCACGTTCGAGCGGATCGGCGGTGATCGACCGGTTGGAAATCCCATACGTTCCCGCGCGGATCCTCTTCGGCGTCCTCTTCTTCTGGGTAGACTCGAGCCTGCAACCCGACCGTCCGCGCGCTCCAATGATATTCATTCGATCCCCGACGAATTGCCTTCCAGCTGCTCGGCGAGGAGTAACAATGACCCCTCGCATTATTCACCGGGATGAAGGGGAGGAAAATTGGATTGTCGACGCGGGAACGTGTCAAGGTCGCGTCTTGACCCCGGTAGGTTTTAATGCGTAATGAGTTCGAGACGGGAAGGCGCATCGTGTGCGATCTGACGGACTAATTGAGAGCAAGATAAAGTCTGGGAGAAGATGGATGCTCGGAGAACGGGGGTGAGAATTCGCTTATTGGGCGAGCAGTGAGGATTGAGGATTACTGTGAAGGTACAGCCAGGTTTTATATATATCATCTAATCTCCAGATTCCTGATTACTCCATCGCTCAGAAGCCTCAATCTTTTGCAACTTTAGACCTCGAAGACCTCAGAAGACCTCATCTACTTTTCCCCCCGAGAAAATCCATCCACCAACTCCGTCGTAAGGTACCAGAACACGAATACCCGGCAACGCAACGAAGCCCAAGGGCCACGAGAATCTTCGCGAAGAATCATCTCACCCCCTCGTGTCGCCGCTGGAACTTTGCCGCGTCTTCGACTTTTATTGCGTCGGTCTCTGCCGTCCGTGGAGAATAACTCGTAAATAAGACAATCGAGTGGAAACGGTCGAGAGGACGCACGCAAAAGGAAGCAGCACGCGTCCCGTTCGGAATCTCTTCCTGGAAGGAGGATCGGCGCTCGCTGAAGAAGGCGCAGCCTCCGGCGGCACGAGCATCGCCAGCGGGAGCCTCTCTCTCCGGCAGCGGCAGCGGCGGCGTCGCCACCACCACCCCCGACGACAAGGGGATGAAGAAGAGCGACGGTATCGAAGTGAGACGTGTATATATGTATATATAGAGGTGCGCGCACGTCGGCAAGTTCAGTCGTCTACCGCGTGCCGAGCCGCGAGCATCGCGCAGCAGCAACCCTCCTGCGCTACCAACCCCCCTTGTTTCCTTTAGTCTCCATTTTTCGATCGCCACGGGGGCCCTCGCAGCCAGTGGTCACGTGTCCCTCTCTATCCTGCTCCAGCCATCCCCCCAGTTGCACGGTTGAACGGAAGTGCAGCCGACCAAGTGCCACCCCACTCCCTCTACCCGTAGCTGAGCTGTCATGTAATTTACAACTGGGACTAATTGACGGCCAGTGGCTGTCGTTTAAAAAAAAAAAAAAAAAAAAAAAAAAAATAGAGAGGATAGTAATGTGAAAGGGGCTGGTAACTCATAGGACTTCTGATAAAAATTAAAAATGAGCGACCGTTGGACTAGACACGCTGGATCTATTGGCGGAATGTCGATAGAAGTCCACGTTGATTCGTGATACTGAGGGGTAGGGATGTTTTAACGGTGACCACGTGCAATGTCGTTGGGACGCTGAGAGACCGGGGTTCGACGTGACCAAGTAATTTTCGTTTGGTTCGTTTGTTTGGGGAAGTCGGTGGTTGGAACGCTGGTTTCAGTGAGATGTGAGACCAGGATGGAAATGAAGATCAGCATACTGCTTCTGGCGCTCCTTCGCCTGGCCAGCGCGTACGAAAGTAAGGATACACTGATTCAGTTATCGATGAGTAGATCTGCTGGCTCGTTCCGAGGGCCAAAGAGTTAAAGGCGCGATAGTCGATCGATTATTTGTTCCATCTCCATGGACAAGTGTCTGGTCAACAGGCGGTTTCATTGCTGTGATTGATCGTGCAGTTTTGGCGGGCTTGCAATGTGTACAGTAGAAGTGCGTTTGCGTTGGCGTTGAATAAGGAGGATTCACTAATTACCCCTCTATTAACAGTTTTATATTAGTAAATCTCATCGATCTATCATTAAGTTATTTTCAACACAACTTTCGAAAATACCAGAATAAACAAGCACATCCAAAAGAACGATATCTCATCATCATACATTTCAATATCGAGTAATCCCAATCATTAATTAAGAGAATGAAAACCAGCAGCCTCTGGCGCCTACCCTCTCGCATCAGGTGCAATTAATCACTTCCTCGACCCAGGTGACACCAAAAAACCTCCAAAACAAGTCCCCATTACAAATGAACGACGTCCACAACATCCAATCACGTGCTTCCCACTCTCTTTCAAATCAAGCATCAGAAAAATCTCACCAAGCAAAGTCCACATAATATAAAAAAATACCTCCCCAATGTGTCCAACATCCGTACAGTGCGCAACAGGGGTCGCTATCACCTCCTATCACTCTCGAATCATCTTCGATATCGGAAGGTCCGGGGACTACTACCATCGCGGAGAGTTTACAGCTTCGGCAAAGAGCCCCGGCGCGTCCAAACATCGCCCCCTCGCCCCTGCCGCGACGGAGATAAATTCGCGGGTGGAATTTACGCGAGCAGCCTGATATCCTACAAAGCCCCAGGCTCGAGATCGTGACATGTTTCCCCGTGAGCGTGACAGCCGCGGGTAATCGTCGTTCACCCGCCCGTACGGTTTACTGCTCCGAGTCAAACAAGAGACGCGGCCGCCTACTCGTGCAAGGGTAATAAAGTTGCCCGCGCGCGAACTCAGCGGCCAGGAGGGAGCGAGAGGGCGGAGAAAGAGGCCCGGGCATCGCGTATATACGCCAAGTGTAAAGACTAAGAGATCTCCTAAGCGAGAGGATCCCGTTGACTGATACACGATGTAAAATCCTCCCGGTACGCATCGTTAAACCGGGCTTTACCGTTCCCATCGCCGCGACGTCTAAATTTACCGCGGCCGACTCGCGCCCCTCCGCGCGCCCTCGCGGAACGTCCGATCGCCTGGACGTCGTTCGGCTTGTTAACGCGGACCGCGATCGTCGGGGGAAATCGTCGGGATCTCTCGGCGGACGCGACTCGTTTCGCTCGCTGAATTAACCCTTTGCACTCGGCGCCAGGCTTCGATCTTTATCGGCACGCTCGCGTGGTAATAAGTTAACGGGATAACGATTCCAGCGGGCGTAACGGCCGCTTAGAGCCGCAGGTGGATGCGCCGAGCGTGGTGAACGGAAGTCGGAGTAGATTGTTATGTTCATTTGTTCAGTGGTGGATGAATAGTCTTGGGAGCAATGCGGGGAGGGAGGTCTTCGTGGTTCGAGGTTCCAGATAACGTGAAGTCACCCCTTACTTTCAGACACGAAGGAGGAGGATGACGCGGAGGAAGACGATGAAGAGAATTACCCGGTGGACGACTACGACTACGGTGACTATGAAACCGCGACCATAACCAGCGACACCGATCTTATCACGGGTGGCTCGCTGCCGATCTTCCTGGCGGAGCCCGTCGACACGTTCGTCGTGAAGGGGAAGCCGGCAACCCTCCATTGCCGCGCTGCACATGCTCTTCAGGTGGGAAAGGCACTGCACACCCTCCATAATTATACAAACCTGACCTAATCAGAAAATGCGAAAACTTAGAATCTTTACACTCCCTCTAAACTTTTCATCAAAATTGCCATCAATCCTCCGAGGAACAACCCCCGCGAGCAACTAGCTGAACTAGCTGGGGAGAATTCATTCCACACGCAGACCTTTGCGCCAAGTACAATGGAATCCGCGAGGTGTGTCGAAGCCCAGAAACAAAGCCCCGCAGAAGTGTCAATTTTCGGCCCGTTTCCGTTTCACGCGCCCGGTGGAACAGGTCCCGCGGCCACCTACCCCTAGTTATTTTCCACTCGAGACTTATTAACCACTCGACCGGCTCGCCGACTAGCTGGGCTGACTCTATTCACGCGTCGCGGAATTGCGACCAACTCCGCGGCACCTTATCCCTGTCGGTTCGCAGGTGTACTTCCGGTGTAACGGTGAACGGGCAGAGCGATCGCAGCACCAGGATTTTGTCGACCCTCGTACCGGGACGAGGGTCGTCGAGGTCGAGTTGAACGTGACGAGGAACGAGGTCGAGGAGTACTTCGGTAGGGAGAGGTTCAAGTGCGAGTGCGTGGCATGGTCGGGACCAGGTCAGATTCGAGGGCAGCCAGCCACGGTTGAGGTCGCTTGTAAGTAGTGAACACTCCAATCTCTCCACTTCTATTTTGCTTCCACTCCCTCTCTCTTTCATCCACCGATCCCTTTTCCTGACCCTTCTTAGACATCCACGGGGGTTCCCGATCGAACGAGGTCCCTCGCGCCTTGCCTCGCCATAAGATGCGATTTCCAAGATTGACCGGACTGGATTGACCAGGCTGTCCGTTCGGAGAAATCCCCTTGATCTTCTTCGCCCAGAGTTGCACCGGTAATGGAGTTATCTAAATAGTTCAACACTTGTTTATCGAAGCGTTAAATTGCTCTATCGGAGAACAGAAGACCGCGGATGCAATTGAGAACACCTCCGAACAACAGTTTCCATTATTCGGATGGTACAGCCGAAACGAGATGGCTAGGTCGGATCGAGGGGCGCAGCAGCGAATGAACGCGTAATTGTAGCGTATTCGTGGATGGCTGGGGGGCGCGAAAGAGGCATTTAACGGGGGTCGATCGAGAGAAAACGGCCGGCAGCGAGTATGGCACCTGGAATCGGTCATAAAACGTAACTTCATTAACCCGATTAGCGGTAGCCGACTCTCGAACAGGGGTTTTCGAGATAGCCCGACGGGAAATTCACTCTCGTAAGCTTCGCTGTCGACGAGGGTTAGCCACCCCCGCGGCGCGGCGAGGGAGGCCCGCTTGTTTTCACCGGATATCTCGTGACGCGTAAACCGTAGTCGAAAATCTAATCGATATTCTATCGCAAAGCAAACACCTGTGAATACAGGATCGCTCAACTCCCTTTCACCGGTCCGTTGTATGATTCGGTCTTTTTTGTTGTTGCCGTCCCTTTTTGGCGAATGGCAAACGTGTATCGTTGCCATGCAAATTGGAATGGTAACCTGTGAACCGCAGCGAATCGGTATTCAAGTCGCGCGACGATGCACCCAGACCTACAATTTTTTTGCATCCGGGCTTTCATCTGCGCGCTGCTTTTCCTCGGGCAGTTCGTATCAATGGGGTTAGCGTCAATGCTCGGCTGTAACAGGGAAAGTCAAGTGCTCGAATGGCATTGACTTGCAAGAAATATTTGAAATTGGTGAGACGCCTCATATTGATCCACGGAGTTCGAGCTCAAAGGAGGAGATTGCAGGAATAACGATTTTCCAAGGGTCCCGCGAAAATTCTCCCGTCAACGCGTCGCAGGCATTCCTCCTCAGACTCTCCAACCCTTCATCGCGAAATCGTTCAATCTCCCGGGAGCACCGCTCGCGTGTTTCGATCTCCCAGCGCGGCGAACGTAGGCGGATTGTTTAGAGGAACGCCGGGAACGAAGTTCCGCGCCCGCGGAGCGAGCCCTCGCGTCGAAAGAGCAATTTTCATTCAGACGCGTCGCGGCGAGACGCGCAAACACGCGGGGCAAACAGGAAGCAGAATTAAATCGGTGTTTGCGCGCAAACAGGAAACGGACGTGCTTTCGAAATTGAATACGCGGAATATCGATCGCAGCCGCGTCTCGTCGCGAGACACTGTCGTCAAAGCGACTCCGCAAGCATTTCGGAAAACACTTAGAACACCGGGGGAGACGAGCGAATTGATCTCCCGAGGATTCCGTTACGCGCCTCGGGGGGCGATTACACGCGGCGAAACGGCGGTTAATTCCAGCGCTTCCGGTTCGAACGGAAATTCCTCGAGGCTGTCGATGGATGCACCGAGGAATGCGTCATCGTCACGTCCCTATGGCGCTATGAACATTCCTAGACGAACCTTGGAACGGAAGAAACTTTCGAAAACCATATGAAACCCCAGGATTCAAAATTAACTGCTTATTGGATTGAATCGTTGAGCAAAACGGTAAAAAATCTGCTGCAACAAGCAACAAATGATAACCCCGTTTGGCCTCCCGCGCGCAGGAGCGCTTGAATGAACGTTGCGGGGCGTATCTAATCGTTCATATTTCCCATTCACGTTCGTATTAATAGCAGCCTGCGGGTCCGCGCAATATGGCATCGGGTCAAAAGTAGTCTAGACGTCCGCAGGAGGCAAGAATGTAGCCGGTAGGTGGATCGGTGTTCCCGCTGTGCCATTGCTTGCCGCTCTTCACGAACGATATAAAGGCACCTATTTTGCCGCGGTACACACGGCACACCGAATAATATACCATAGCCGGTGGCTGGTCGGACGAATAGCCACCCTCGTGGCCGCGGATCGAGCGAAATCTTTTTCTGCCTTTCCTGGTGGCACCGGCGCGGCGCAACCGTATAGACGCGGTCCATGAAAGCGCCCTTGCATTTGTACACGCGCCCTAATATCGCTGAGTGCCCCACTACTCCCGTCCGCTCTTTCTCCATCCACCCCGCCCCGCTTTACTCCACCGAGCCCTCGTGCCCCGTGTTTCCGTCGTATATTAAAAAAAAAGCTGGCGAACGCAGACCTGAAGAAGCACTTCCTGTCGCCCCCCTACTCGCTGGCCGTGGAGGCTGGTCGCAACGCGGAGCTGCGATGCACGCCGCCGCTGGGGGTGCCGCTGCCCAAGGTCTACTGGCTGAAGAACGGCTCGCCCCTCGAGACGATCACCAGCTCCACGCAGCTCTCCTCTATACCGGACAGCATCCCCAACGAGGTGTCATCCGCCGGAAGCTTCGTGCAGACCACCGACGGACACCTGATACTGGGGGAGGCCGAGCTCAGGCACCAGGGGAATTACTCCTGCGTGGCCGAGAACATCGGCGCGAGGCGGGTCAGTGAACCGGCGGTGCTGACGGTTTACGGTGAGACCTCTTGCGAATTCCGTGAGAGCCGGCCGCCCATGAATATTGCAACGGTCGTGGCGCGTCCGCTACGACTTCGGCGTAATTAGAAACCGTAATGGCGGATCGTCGATAATTAGCTGGAATATAATATATTTCTTTCCTACGCGGAGGACGGGCGCGTTGAATGGAGGTGGCGGTGTTAATTTGTTTCGACCGATAGCGTCGGGGAATTTTTATGATACCTCGGGCCCGTGAGATTGGAACCTGTTCTTGGAAAGTTCAGGGACTGAATAGAAATTAATACATTGTAGTCGTCGTTGATAATTATCGCTTTCAGAACAGCTTCTTCCCATACCGCGCCGTTATTCTTGCCTTACGAGGTTCTTAACCCTTCCTCTCGCAATACGATGTTTGCATCTCGTTAGAAGAGAGGCCAGTTACTTTGAACTTAAGAAGAGACTCGTCATGCTTCACTGCGCCAGTCATGAATTCTAGGCAAATTCAAAATTTCCCGAGCGCTGTCAATTCGAATTCCACCCCCGATCGTGAAAGGTCAACGGCTCTACTGGCCACCTCTTACCTTGATCCGCCTCTTCTCTAACATTCTGCCCGTTCTGAATTCGTTGCCAGTGAACGGCGGGTGGTCTTCCTGGTCCGGATGGTCGGACTGCAGCACCCGTTGCGGCCGAGGTGTACAAAAGAGGACACGGACGTGCACGAACCCGGTGCCCATCAATGGGGGTCAAACCTGTCCGGGTCCAGCCACGCAAAGGGTCGAGTGCAATCCTTCCTGCCCGGGTAAGCGGAGACCGCAACCGTTTAATCATAAGTTCGACAATGGCACATCAAAAGGTCCCTAAACCCGGGGCGCAGACGTGTCTCTCGTGGCGTCGGGGATACCGTCAAAGACGGGGCATCCGAAACACAGGCCTGGGCCAAGAATGTAGCCACGTTCCGCGTGGGGGCCGGGACGAATCTGATAACCGAGATTTAATCGTGACGTTCAAGTTCACCCGTTGCTTTCAGCGGTGGACGGCAGATGGTCAAGCTGGTCCTCGTGGTCTGCATGCGGTCCTGATTGTTCCAGAGCGAGGAGGAGATCCTGCAACGACCCCCCGGCGAGCAATGGCGGCCGTCCCTGTCAGGGCAAGGACGTCATCGTCGAGTCCTGCTCCGCGGATCGATGTAATGGTGAGTCTCCAGCTGTGTTCCCCGTTGCTTTTTTCCGTTCCTTTGTCTTCTTATTGTTCGATAACTCGGCCAACGGCGGACAATTTATTACGAGCGAACGCGGCCTGCTCTCGTCGTGCCCGATCATCGCCTTTCGCGGCCCCCGACTCGCGATTCAAATTAATAATGACTCGCAGAAAGATCTCCATCTCCTATTTACGTCGCGAAAGACTGCAACGTAATCGTCTTCGATTAACCGGCCCGTTGGAGGCCCTGAACACTCCCATTGTTACGTGAAACCCGCGGGACTGTTACGATCGACCTGAGTTTTTCGGAGTTAATCGTTGGTCCGAGCGGGGAAGGTGAACGTTGTTGGCTGTGCATTTTGAGCCGTAGAGTCTATGAAATCACGTCTGTTTCCGTACAGTAAGTTACTTTTCATCCTTCCGCACTCGCATGCAGCTTACGTGCAGGAAGGACCACGAGTGTTCAAGGAAGGTAAGTGCCTCAGAGCAGTGTCCCACTTGTAGAACGCGCGTCTCAAACGCTCTTTGCACCGCAGCAGCTAGAACGATCGATCACAGGAGCATACTGGCTCTGTGGATCACTCTGAGCCTGGCAGCGGTCATCTTAGCCTGTACCACCATCTTCGTCGTTCGACTGATGCGTCGGAAGGAAAGGATGGCTCTGTACGGTGTCGCGAGGCTAGATTTCCATCGACCCGGGGACCTAGCGAAATCCGTGGTGTCGAAGAACGACAGGGCAGTGCTGTCCGTGGACAGGCGGCTCGAGCAGGTGATAGACGAGTCGAACGCGGCCAGAATGTCTAGGTAAACGACTCTCGAGGAGTTAAAGCCTGATCGATCTTTGTCCCCCGTTGAAAGTCTCTCTGACGATACGCAGGTCTTGCTCGGAGCACCACTACGACGTTCCGCAGCTTTCATTGCCTTCGACAACTAGGCCATCACCCAGTTCGTCGGTTACCAGGTCCTCCTGCAGGACCTCCCAGCGAGGACGCGGGCTCTCTGACAACGAGGAAGGTCGATCATCTCGTAAGAAATGACTGTTATAGAGTCTGTGCCTTCTGGACAGACAGCAGTCAATATTTGGTGACGTTTGTTCTTCAGGTTCCACGAGTCGCCCGAACCCAGAGAGCACCAAGGACGACGGCGACGACCACGACGAGGATGAAAGGGTCGGAGAGGACGACAAGAGCCACGAAGACTCCGGTGGATTCATCGTGAGGACGATAGTGGACGAACAAGGTGCCCTACTCGTGGTCCCAGAGGCTGGAGTCTCGATGTCTGTGCCTGAAGGAGCGATTTCCCGTGGCCGCAGGCATAGCTTGCACCTGGCTGTTCTTGGGGATGACTCCTTGAGGCCCAGTCTGCCGCCTGGATTGACTCTGCTATCGGCGATAGTTGCCTGTGGACCGAGTGGCATCGATCTCGTGAAGCCAGTGATCCTTCAGTTCGAGCACTGCGCTGAGCTGAGGACCGGTAATTGGGAGCTGAGTCTCTGGTCCACGGACCTAGACCTGGAGACTCGTTCCAATAACTCGACCAACTCGTCCGCAAGCTCCAATATCACTTCCACGACGATGTGGCGCAAGATCCTGACACTCGGTGGCGAGCCGATCAACCTCCCCGGACAACCGTTCGCGCAATTGGATCACTGTGGAGTGTTCTTGGTCACTGAGACACCGAGTGTCTACGCCGTGGCTGGGGAGAACTCTGCTGTTGCGCCAGGATTAGCTGTGAAGAGGATCTGCGTGGCAGTTTTCCTGTCGCGAGAGAGGGATCACATCAGGTGCCACCTGATGGAGGACACCAAGGCGGCGTTCAAGCTTCTGGTGGAACAGGTATGTCTTTGACGGTGCAACAGACGTGGGAATGGTTCTGCGGAGATGCATCAAGTAGAAGAGTTGCTTCATTCATTTAGGAACGTCGATCAGGAGGAACCCGAATCGATCACGGAGCCCTAGGTCTCAGAGCGGGTGGCGCACCCCTCCGTATCGATCTCGAGGACAGAGAAAGCGGATTCGTGGAGCGGCAGGAGGTGCCTCATCGTCGAATCTGGACCTCATCCAAATCGAGTGTCAGGAGATCCTTCAGGATCGAGAAAATGGTCGGTGAAGTGAGGCTCAGCTTCGAGCTCCGCGCCTGCCAGTGCGGCTTCGAAGAGCACGCGCTGTTCCTGAGGATCGATTTGGACCTGATGAAAAGGAATGGGTCCGGTGGGAAGAGGACTACGAAGACGGAGTCGTCTGTCGTTTTAAGAGGGAAGAATTCCACCAGGTCGACAGAATCTGTTGTTCCAAGACCATTCAGGTACCATTGACCCCTTTGCTCAGTGTATTTTGTTAGACTACGCGCGGCTTAACGATGTGTACGTTCGCCTTCATTCAAGATTCTCAAAAACGTTGAGAAAACAGCTCTGTCAGTGTCTCGACCCGCCCAGCGCCCGAGGCAACGACTGGAGGATGCTGGCACAAAGGCTTCAAGTCGATCGGTGAGCTGCCCCCCATCAGATCCGCGCAACAGAAACACGAGGCTCAAGACGCCGGTCGCGATTTTATTTCAGATACGTCGACTATTTCGCGACGAAGGCGAGCCCGACGGAGCACATCCTGGACCTGTGGGAGGCCAAACACCAGGAGGCCACTGCCCTCGCGGATCTCCTGAACCACTTAAGACTGATGGGCCGCGTGGATGCAGCCAACGTTCTCGAAAGTCGCCTCGGACCGTGGATCTGAGTCACCAAACCCCACTGCCAATCACGAACCAACCGTTCACAACTTTTCAACGTTTTGTACATAGACAGAAAGCGAGATATATATTACGTCTAAAAGGAAGAGATCGATGTAGAACCAACGTTGTATAGAGACAGCGACCGTGTTTGTACATAAAGCTCGTTTATAGCAAACGCTCGTTCTGTTCTTTAATCTACTCCCATCCCTTTACGAACAAACGAAACAGAGCTTCAATACGTTTCAGGGTGGCCGTGACAGACACCATTTCCCATCCTCCGGCAGACTACCCCGTAAATGACCGTATTGTCCATGTAAAACCTCCGATTCCCACGGAACCCTATTGCGACAGCAATAGCCGGCAGGCGTTGTCTTTCGAATATCGCCGTCTCACACCCCGGAGCCTCCCCCCAATGAAAGGACGATAATCGTCCGCGCGAACCCTCCGCAGCGTCCCCCGGTCGCCGAGTCCTCTCGATCATCGGGATCCCAGGCAACAATGCGCGGAGCCGCAGGAAGATCGGAAGTTGCAAATGACGTTCTGGGCCAATTTGCACCTGAATACCGACGCCGCGTTCCTCGATGGCCGCCGGGGAGCGCGAGGGTGGCAACAGGATACAGTCGCGGGTGTATTTAGGCGGCCATTTGGCTTGAGCATTCGGGCACACGGTATCGCGGCGCGAGCATTTCAGGTAGGCTTCGAGGTATCGCGTCCAAGAGCAAGGATGCGTGGGATGCTCGAAACAATGGGCATTATCCGGCTGAACAGGGGAGTGAGGGTCCCCGGGATTCTGGCAGGCTTCGAGGAGCTATAGGTATGCGAGGATGCCAGCCCTTGTATATAAGTAGGTATGCATGTATCCCTTTGCCGCCCCCTCGACGTTGTCTCTCCGCTTTGGCCCTCTCCCTCCCTCATCGAACCCTCTGTCTCCCTCTTCCTCCCTCTCCACCCTCTTGCAAGGACCGGCCACGGGGTTGGGGGGCGAGGGCAGGGCTAGGGGGTAGCATTTAATCACAGGAGTCCGCTGGTGGTAATTCCGTCGGACAATGGCTGTTGACCTGCGTCGCTGGGGATGCCGTGCCGGTCACCCTTTCACGCTAATACCCGTGGATACGCTCTCTTTGTCGGTCACTCGCCGTCAGCTGGACGCCCCGTCCTCTTTCCTCGCGCGACCGTCGAAAACTACCGGACTCGATCGCGAAAGAGGGAGCAATCAATCGCGCGAAACACTGCGACGCCTGAGCGTCGCTCACGCCGTACGGTCGACCCAGATTTCCGGCCGGAAATGAATCGCGGGGGGATTGTAATGGGATACCCTCGACTCCTGGCAAGAACTCGGGTAATCGAATGAGTTATCGATGAATTTTCGTTCTCTCTCGTCCCGAGCTCTTTCGTTCGGGATACGCGGAGCTTTGATTGGCCAAACGTGCACCGGCGTTACCGAATCCGTGGTGATCGGTCCGCCCTATCCGTTTCCGCGGAATCGGGAAAGCAGCGATTTGAGAATCGGACCGCGCTCGCCCCGATAACGTCGTCGTAACGACACGGTTATTGCCGTGGCCAACGGTATCGTATATGCATAATCCACGTCAGAGTCGCATAAATTCCAGGCCCAGAACCGTATTAATTTCCCGACTAATCGCGATTGGGATCTACAGGCAATTACGAGAAGGATAGGGCCAATCAGATTGGCGGCCGCCGCGCCGGTTCGACTCGCTTCCGTTAACGCGGAAGGGCGAACGCGAACGAGAACGCGAACGCGCCCAGTCACGCACACGCAACTCCACCACACCCCCAACCCCCAATGGCCATCCTTCGACGCGTACAAAACAGCCGCGCGAGGGTGCCTTTATGAATTGTCCGGAGAGATATCGCGATCGAACCATCGTTGGAAATCGATCTGCCTACCTCTCTCTCACTCTCTCCCTTTGTCTCTCTCTCTCTCTCTCTCTCTCTCTCTCTCTTTCCCTCCCTTCCTGTACATGGCCGTTTCCGCGCGGCGTCTCGCCGATTCGCTGCGAATAAATTGCGCAGAGCTGATTGCTGTAATCGTAACTGCTAGCAATTGCTCGAATGCATATGAGTAATGTATCGAACGGCGTTGCACGACTTTGCTTGTTCAGTGTAACAAATTGTGGGAGTAATTACTGTAACCGAAAGTGTGTTAATTGGTTGATTTTGATTCGACGCTGGGGAATGAGAGGAAGGATGGAAGGTACGATTGTCGATGTAATTTTCAGGATTGAATTTCGGGTAATGTGGAGGAGAAAGTAAATCGAAATTGTTAAATGCTTTACCATCGAGTGGAGTGAGTTCTTTTGCTCGGAGAAATGAGGGAGGTTTATGTTGAATTCTCCTCCTAAGCATCGCCACGATTTATCAATGATTATCTAATTGGATCTCTAAGGACTACCAAATTGAATTCCAACAATTTGTCCGGAAAAAAGCGACTTTGATGGGGAGGAATCTCGGGGTTGCCGAAATAGGCACAATTAGCATGCCATTGGGCCGATGCACGTGCACGTAACGTTTGGCCAAGGGGTCGTCTTCCAAATAATTACATCACGTCGAAGGGAAATAAAAGAGAATCCAACGGAGAGGCAGAGTATCCGACCGTTTCAAGAGGGGAAACTCCGCTGCCCCGTAGCAATGAAAGAAAGATTGTAAAGAATGAGAACGCGGTTGAGATCTTATCCTGGATCCCCTCTGCCTGTGAATCGTTAACGAGAAGTGGCGAACTTAGAAGCGAAGAGCTTGGCGCTTACGGCGAATCAGGTCACATTACAACCGCGAATAATTTTCCACAGAGTGAGAATAGTTCCGCCAGAAAAAGCGCGCGCACGGTGCAGGAATAAAATTAGGGGGAAACAGAGGAGGCACGAGCAGCGTGAAAAAGAGGAGCCAAAGAGCTCGCCTCTAAAACAGCGTCGGAAAGGAACCGAGCGTATTTTTCCGCTGTCGTCGGATTTCTACCGCGGTCCGGGAAACAAAAAACGTGGCCGCATAGTTCCGAAACAATTCCGTCGTGGAATTCCGCAGCATCGTCGTCCAAAGGGTAGTAAATATCCCGCGCATTTTGCACGGCATGCGCCGCGACGCGTACAGTCCTCGTAGAAATTGCCCGCTGCGATAATTCCCTCGGCGATCTACAAATTAATTAAACCTAGACAAACGAACCTACATAACCCCGCCGTCTGCTTCGAGCGCTCCTCCGAACAGGACGTCGTCAATCTCGCATCCCAGCAAGAGCAGCGTCAAAATCCAAACACAGCCCCAATCTGCATACATTTTCTTACCAGTCGCTGCGACAAACCCCACTCCCTCTCGCAGGACCATAAACCAATCCCCCTCCACCCTCTCGCCGGTGACTTTACAAATTGCGATGCAGCCGGTTACAAGTCACCGAACGGACGTAAATAGCGCGCGACGAGGCGCAAACAGCCGGGCATTATTCGCCCGCGTGCACAGGCGCCAGGTTTCGCGAGCCGGCGACGAATTCGCGCGGGACGCTCGCCGACGTGTGTCCCCGTTCCCGTCCCGCGAACGGTGGTATCAATATCTCCAGCCCGATACGAGCGTCGTCGTCGTGGTCGTGGCCGTCGCGGAACGCTCCTTCGCCGCGGAATCTAGCTCGCGGTCGCGACATTTGCATGGGAACGCCCGGCTTTAATCCGCGAGGCAGCGCTGAATTATGCGACCGGGCCGATTTGCATAACGCCTCGGAGCCAACGTGGTCCTACTCGCCCACCCTTGCGTCCCCCCTCGATAAATGACGATTCGCGGAAAATTGGCCCTCGCACAGGATTAAATCCGCGGCTTAATTAAGCGAGCGTTACAGCAGCGACAAGAGAGAGAGAGAGAGAGAGAGAGAGGATGCTCGGTCCCTGCCGCTCGACGATCGTCATTCCCAGACGCCGGGCCACAACAAATCGCCGGGATCCACCGTGGCAATTGCCGCGTACGTTCTCGTTAACTTACGACAACGACCGGCATTCCTCGTGGCAGGCCCTCATTGCCCCGACACTTTGACGCTCGGCGCCTAATTAGGCAATCCTTGTCGCGCGAGCCGGATTTAACGAGGCGCGGGTCTGATCGAACGTCGGATCGGAGGCGGCCGCGCGCGAAAATGCCAGCCCCGGTTCCGATCGGTTATTACACGGTGTCTTACGCGGCTTTTGTCTCGGGCGATATCTGCTGCGGAGTGGAGACCGGTTGGTCGGAGTAATACAGCTCGTGACAGCAATCAGTTGCGCGATCAACGGCGCAGCGTGAAGATTTGTGTTCGAGCCGGTGTAATACATCTGTCTGCTGTATATAATGGTCGAGCGTGTCGGGGGCTATGGAAAAAGAGCGGAAAAGCCCCCTGGGGACCTGTTCGAGATTCGAATCTGGGTCTACCGTGCCATGGTGATATCTAGACCGTCTCTGTTCCCTGGCTGATGTTTCCTCGGTTTCTCTGCGCGCAGCTGCTCTGATTACGTGCCTCTGCTTGGGACCGACTGTCTGCTTCATTGTTTCGCGGAGCTTAAGGTATAGCAATTAATTATTCCTATGAAATTAGACGCTTCGTCTCGGAACCCGGTCACGTACAGAATCCACTGAAAAGAATTCTATCTGGATCCCTCAAGATTCGTCAAATCGCTAAAGTGCTAAACTATTCTGGCTGTGGGACGGCGAGTCGGGAGATCAAGCGTGATCGCGAAAGGTCAAGCAGAATGGGATTGCACGGATCGAGGAGAAAGTCGAGCGCAGCGAAGTTACGCCTCGCGCCGCCTCAGCTCGCGCATACATTAAGCGGCGGAGGTGAGAGGGTAATTTGTTAATGCGATAAATTGCACCACCGTCGTGGCGCCGTCGGAGGGTGCAGGGCCCCGTGGAGGAAGGGGCGAGGCGGGAGGTCGAGGTGGCTTCGGGACGACGGCGAAGAGAGTGGAGCAGACATAAGGCGGGTAATCGGCTTTTGATTCCGCCTTAAGTTATGGGCCACGTCGATCGTACGTCATTGCCGGTGCAAAGGCGAACTATCGGCTTCGTCGGGGATTTATGGCGAGTTCACGCGAGCGACGGGGCCCCGCGAAAGAGGAAACCGAGGGAAAGAAGGGGCGACAGGGTACCGCCTAATGACCGCGGCGTTTGCCTCGAGGATAAGAAACGGGGCCTTCGTTTAACTCGACATCGTCGTGATCGCACGATCCGAGGCATACCGGCTCGTTCCACCCCTCGAAGTACACATTGAAAGTGTACGCTTCCCTTTCTAACAGAGCAGAAAGAAATCTTGCGTACAAAAAGTTCGATCGTTTTTCGCCGAGAAACTGATAAAAATTAGCACGCGGAGGGGTTAATGGCTCCCCAGGCTGTGACAAAGCGATTGTTTTTTCGACGAAGGTTTCAGGGGTCAAGCATTGGGGTGGTTTCATTCGAGTCACGGTGCAGACAATGTATCGGGGGCTGTTGTTTTGGAATATAATTAGAGGGCGGCTTTATCTCCAGCAGTGTTTCAAGATCGTCACGATGCGCGGTAGATCGGACAAGGGTTAGCCGAGATTCCCGCACCCCCGTCAGACTTTTTTCCCTCTCTACGTTTCATTTCGCTCGCCGCTGGTAATCGATTGCCGCGCGCGACATGACGAAGTACCCAAGTACCTTCGGCAATGTTACAAAGGTCAGAACACCGACGGTGGAAGATTAATTACGCCGGCGATGTATTCTTAGTTTCGCATTTAATTTGCAGCGGCGTCGATTATCGCTGACACCGTAGGTCATCAGCGGAGCCCATTTGCTTGGAAATTGAATCACTTTACGCGCGTTTAACGGGGAACAGCATCGACAAGGACGTCCTTCCCTCCTCTCGACGCAAAGAAGTATCGATGGTGTCTGACTCAACACAGAAGGATCTACTTCAAGCTGGTCGTGCGCCAGAGTTCATGGAATTTCGAGGACAAGAAAGTCTGCGCGTCGCCCAGCGCTGTTGTAAAAAATGTATCGCGACGGAAACGGTGCACCCGCCGTCTCTTGTCTCGGTGGCCGTAAAAACATTTATCTGGCCGAGCGATTCCGGCGAGCGGAAAATGTGGCCGAGGAACAGGGAGGCACGGTGGCCAAACGAATTAGCATGCACGTGCACGGAACTTTAAAGTTTGAGCTGGCGCAATGTATGCGCACTCGGTGGAAGGCGTACCGGCAATTCGTTAATATGATACGCCGTTCAATAAAGAAGAGAGGAGCCGATTAGATCGGGGTTGGCGCCGCCACGGACGAAGGAACCGGGAACGGGCCGGGGAATTTATTTCCGAGCGGGAGCAGATTAAAAATGAATATTCATGGCCACGCCTATTAAAATATAACGTGCATCGATTAACTGTTTGCGGTTCAATTTATTTCTGTCGCCCCGTATCGGCCAATCTGCGCCGGCTTGAATACATTTCGGCGGGGCGCGTCGTCGAAAAGAACGCTTCCGAACAGACGCGCGTCAAATTGAAGCGTTAAACGAATTCGTTTAATTGGGAAAATGCATACAGATGATCTTTATCCATCTATGCTTCAAACAGAATCTTGTGTACCTACTTCAAGATCACTAATATCGTGGACGATAATCATTTGGGATGAAATACAGTCTCTCCTGGAGAATGTTCGAGACTGAGGAGAAGAAAAAGTTGGCCAGCTTCTTAGGTCGTCTTTCGCGAGGCTGTCTCTGTAGCGACGACGAAGCGGCTGAGACCCCCGAGAGAAGACAAATAGTTGAGGAAAGCCAGTGATCTGATACTGACAGATGAAAGGAAACGCGGAGGCTCGAAAGAAATGGAGCACCGATTCTGCGATCCGGTATTGTATTGTCACGGCCGCTGACAGTGAAGTACCGTCCATCGTGCCACGAAGATTAGTTTCGGCTGCTGAAGAATCGGGCTTCGTTCGCCACACCGGAAACCTTATGCGGCTGACGGTGAAAGGACGTAGCAGGGGTAGGGATCTTGATGAAAATCGAATCGCGAAGCGAGCCCATTCGTAAACATCACGAACAATCCGGGGCGAAGTGCCCGGGCGAGATCCTTGATAAACGACTCGCAGCGAAACGAAGAAATAAGAGACACCCCCCGGGGAAATCTTATTAAATCATCCCTTAAACGACAGGATCCTATTCCGAGCAACGAATTAATAAACCCGGGGAAGCCGAACGGTAAATAGAGACGAGAAAATGCAAGGAAATCTCCGCGGAGAAGTCCTTTTCAAACTGCGTCGATCTCTCAGCCGTCTCGGGCCCGCGGCTCCAAAAATTGCACTCCTTATCGCGGTGCAACCGAATGCACCCAGCGCGAACTTGAACGGCCGCCTCGCGGCGATCGCAATAGGGGCGCCTCAAGGTGCCGCTATAAATACGGCAATAAATCGCCACCATAAATCGCTGGCTTTGTTACCGGCGGTATCGATATCGCGTTGTCGCCGCGATATCGGATCCAGCTCGAATCCCGAGCAACGACGCGGACGAACAGCGACAAAGAGGCGGCCACGGGTGGAAAGAAAGAAACGCTGGGCCGTAGAAAGTGGCGCGGGGCGAAGGGGAGGGTTACACCCCCGCTACGTGTAGGACGACGGGACGCATGGGCGCGTTTCCATAAGAGGCTGCCGAGGGGGGGAGGGTGCTCGATAACGCTCTTGTTACCTCGAGAACGCAGACACGTCGTGCCGCGTGTATCGAGGCCTTCGAGGAGTCGGCCAGATCGGGCCCCTTGATCTTGTTAGCAGATAGGACGCGACCCGATCCAGACCCCTCGGTGCACTCCACCTTGAAGACCGTCTGGCGGCCGGGGCCACCACGTTGCCGATTGCCACAACGCCCTGACCGATCGAGAGATCTCCGCGGGCTTTCGTTATAATGGAATCAAAAGCTTCCTTTGTATTGACCGGGCGACAGCGAGCCCTTTGGCCCTGATGACAGCGAGATGGACGAGTGGACGTCGAGAGTAAATGGGATTTAGGGAAATCGTTTTGCAACGGTGGATGAATAGGATTTTAGTAACTGCAGGGATCGAGGGTTGCTTTCCGACCGGTGGCTGTTTAGAACGGAACTGATGAATCTTTTTATCGTGCACAGGGTGGTACACGTGTATCTATTTTGAAAGATGGTGAAGGGAAGTTCTTTGATCAGGGTGGCATGGTCTCGACACACCTTCGCCGACCAGACACGATTTAGCGGAGATGGGTCGTTCGATATCATATCGCTAACGAGTGAATGAAAAAGTTGGACCCCGGGTAGGATAGGACCGCGACGGCCAGCCGGTCGGACCAGAAAGAAATGGCCGGTGAAGCTATCAGGGTCGTGCATTAAGCGGCGATAACGCACTCGGTCCACCGAGTCCAGGCGCCCGCTCGTGACTAAGCGTGTTTCTTCAATGAAGCACCGGGGCCCGCGGAAGTCTCGATTGCATTATCATTCGTGGCAGCCGTGGTAGCCTGGCGCTATCGTATTTTTTCGTCGGCAGCCAGATTTGCATGGCCGCGGGACCGTAAGCAAGACCTCGCGATACCACGGAACGGCTTAATCCCTCGAATACAAACGAGAAATTATACACAGATCCGACGGTGGGCCAGCCATGATTCAACCTCCTGCGTTTCTTGCTACGGAAAATCGACGTGTAACGGATGGAAGAAGTATAGTGAGACCTCCAAAACGCTGGAAGCGAAGACGCTACTAGGATATCGAGATTCGAGAGGTCAGAAATGAATTTTTCTACAGTTTCCAGGCTTCCACTCTCGAAGGCATCATTCAACCGACCACTCGTGGAGGCTCGGATGGCCTATTTTTCCGTAGAATCGCCAGCCGAACATTCCTCGCGGCCGTATTTACCGTATTCGATTCGGTATTCAAGGGACGCCACGTTTGCAGCACGGTTTTACCTGAATGAAAGCCCGTATTATCATTCGAGGCATTCAGCGACGCGCTAGCGTATTCTTTCGAGATTTGCATGCTCCAAGACCTACAGCGGGCTCCGCGATATCGCCGGCGACGGCTTAATCCCTTGAATACGAAACGATAAATCGCGCGCTCCTTTGACGACGCGGCTCCCGAGGATGGCGGGAGGGTACAGCGAAAAAAAACGATGATTCATCGTTAAGTGCGCGACGCGTATTTATCTTCGTTCGCGATCAATACACTTTGCGCGGTGAATGAGTCCGCATTCAATCAGCCGTTTCCCTCCTTCCGCGTTCCGCACTCGCGGGTCCTCTATTTTCTTTCCTTCGGGGCTCGATGGCCAGGGCCGAGCCGGGGGGAGAAAAATTGTTGCGAAGCGAGAGCAGAAAGAGTCTGGGAGAGATTTTAATTGCCGAGCGGAGATTACGCGATCGCGGTGCGCGAGGATTACGAAGCATCCGCGGAATATAAAATTCCGCCGGGCGGAATTATCGAACCTGCGTGGTTGAAGCAATTGCTTGCTAATGGAGGACAATAACGTTGCAATCATTAATCAAAGCCTAAGGCGATCTGTATCTAGACTTATCAGGTTCACTGTGCAAATTGATATTTCCAGAAGGCAGATCAGATTCCCATGACAGCTTTGTATCAATGAAACCTCTCACCCTCTAGATCCCTTTAGGTTAAGTTGAAACACAGTCGTGACTGAACTTCGCCTGTGCTTGTGTCTTTGTTTACTTTCGTTCCTTGTTATTTTCTGTGTTTGCAATACGCTTAATAATAATAAACCAGCGGCCGTAGCCGTGATGGACAACACCGGTTCTCGTTAGATCACCGAAGTTAAGCATCACGGGGCGGGTACTGGGGAAAGATGGGAGACCACCTTTCTCCCGGTGCACCGTTGCTGCTGGGACTCGAAGGAGAGAGAGGAGAGGAAAAAGAATATATGACTTATAGTTCGTTGGGCAATATAAGCGGATAAGCTTGAAACGCCATCCTGTTTAACAGGAGAAACAATATACAATACAATACAATAATAATAATAATAAGACGAATTTTCCTCAGATACTCACCCCCTCGAATCCTCTGCTATAAAAGTATAAACTACGAACGCGATACCGCGAAAAAAAGCCACCGTTATTGTCCAGGATCAGTGGCCGCGATCTCGCGCGATCAATCACCCCCGGAGCGTAGTCGCGTCCCGTAGGCGTGTCCCCGCAAGGGTTCCGCAGATTACGCGGATCGGAAAGGGCCGAAGGAAAGGAGGAAGGCAGAAAAAAGGTCGGTGCAAGGGGTGGCACACGGCGGGACGCGGTTTATTTACGACGTTATTTCCGAGGAATCCGACGAGCGAGAGCGCGTATACGCCGGTGTGCAGCCAGGCAGTCCGCGGCGGTGGCAATTTGGTCGCTCGGCCGTGTTAGTCGCTCGCTGGGCCGATGTAAATGCAAATACAAATGCATTTAAACTGGCTGCCATCTCTCTCCCTCTCTGCCAGTCTGCGCGGGGCCGTAACCGTTAATCCGTGCCGCAACTAACCGCGCTCAAACGTGCTACACGCCATGGGGACACGTACACGAGGAGGACAGACTTCAACGAGAGTGCCCCGGCCCTCTTCCGGGCCTCTGACGCGCTGATGTCGCCTCTTCTTCTTCATTATGCTAGGCGGCTGCGAGTACGCGCGGTTACCTTCCTTTTAGGCGAACCTTGCCGCCTCGGGGACCGCGGGGACGCGGCTAATTTCTAGCCCCCGTCCACTTTGTCATCTTAATTAGGCGTTTTAATGTCTTGTCCGCCGCGCCGTTCGCGGACAACCCGTGGACATGTCGCTGGAATTCCACGCTCGGCCGGGGAACGATATTCTCGGGCACAAACATTGTCCGTTATTGCTGCGCTCTGCGGCGCAGCGATTCCAAGAGGGATAGTCGCGGACGAGGTTGAAGAATTAATTGAGTCATTGTGATCTTACGAAGTTCGTGGGAGGATTAATTTGGTACGAAGTAGGTGGCAATCTATTCCAGAGCGATGCCAGGAGAGTTCAGAGTAGAGAGGAATTTTTTTTTATTTTTATTGATAAACCGGGTAAAGTCCCCATTAGTATACATAATTGATATTACCATGTGAATTACATAAAGTTCACGCATATTTCAGACGACAAGTCACAAGTTTTGCAGGTTTCTATGAACCCAATCTCTGAAGCTGCTTATGTTAACATCAAATAGGTTTATGTTAGCACAATATGAGTTGGCGATACTACATATACGGTTTACAGGGCCCGAGTTGATCATGGAGGAAATATAAGAGTGTGGAAGAAAAGTCCGCGTGAATCTAAAGAATTTCTTAGGAGCACAATCAATTTATCAAATCGAGGAGTTGAGGGCAATTAATAAGGCTATTGATAATCTTAAAAAGGAAAAGCAAGTTCGCCTCAGCGCCCTCAGCTCTCCTAAACCCAGGGGATCCAAGATTCAGCTGATTCATGATAGAGTTGTAACCGTGGACTATAACTGCCATACTTTGACCCAACCTATATGCACTAAATTGACTGTTTTTAGGAAGTAGAATTCCTAGAAAAGCTAACGATGATCTCTGATAATCGGGAGAAGAGATTCTTCGCCAATTAGCAAAGTGAAAGGTGCCCCGCAGATCTCTCAGCCCAGTTGCGGCGTCCATTCATCACGGACACCCAGCCAGTACCCGAAATACAGCGATCCCGCCTAGCCGCCTGAATTTACGATGTTTTCCAGCGACGGGACGCAAGAATCCGCTTTGAATTATCACGGACATTTCAATTATCATTCCAGCGTAAAATACTTGTTAACCAGCCCCGCCGCGGACTGCCCGCCGCGACGCGGAATAAACAAGACTGACCGCGGTCGCGTGAAATCTCCGCCATTACCATGATTTACGCGGTCCCCCGGTAACCCGGAGCCAGGGATAACAAATAATCGGCGATTTCGCCGATTTCTCCTCGACACGGGAATCCAATTAACGGCTCGCGGGCCCGCGACGGTCATTAAAGCCCCAATAAACTCGTTCTCGCCTTCGCCCGATTCCAGGGGGGACTCGCCTAACGAGACGTCGTTCGCCGAATAACCGAGAAAATCCGGCAGCCGTCAGAAACGTACGGTCACCTCGACGCTTTCCCTGAAAGGCCATTCCGCCGTTAGTTCGCCCACCCGAAAAGAAACTTTCCCTCCCCCGTCCGGTCGTCCACCCCCCGTGCGGCGCGTCTTTTCCCTCCGACCTCTCGCTGAAAGCGCTTCCCTTCGACGTAAGAATCGAGGCAGACGTGTCTGCTGGCGACAGGATAAAGAACCGCTCCTACACGCACTTACGTCACGTCCTTCGATTCCCTCCCGGTGCCCCCCGTCGTTCCCTTCTCGCCGAGCATCCGGCGCGAGAACGTTCCCCGCCTTATCAGGGGGGGAAGGTTGCGCCCAGATAAGGCACGTCGGACGCGGTGGGCGCCCAGCAGCATAAATTGTTTCGAGGGCACTCGCCGATCTCGCGAGCGATTCGCGAATGGAACGAACGGGGCTAAGGTCCCCTCTCTCTGAATCTACGTCTCACGTGTGCGATAGCTTCATGCGGTACGGGGTGACGCGAAAGTACGCGAGGACGGGGGTGACTCTTGTTCATGGGAACCGGAGGAGCCTCGAAAATGGCGAGGAGCGAGATTTTAAGAAGGCTTTGTTGAAGAGGATTGATAAAATATGAAGATGGGGGTGGTTTTGTGTTATTGGAAGCTGGAGAATGGAGTTTAAATTCTGAGCAATTCCTTGCTTCTTCCCCAATGAATTCTAATCTTTCCTCGGGCAAGTTTCTGTGTTCGGGGTTGCAGCACCCAACAGGGAAACATTCAATCGGCAATTACGCCGTTTCCCCAGACCACTCAATCTTCCCCGGCAGTTATTTCTTCCGCTAACCTACTATGCATCTCCCTCGAAGCAAAAAATAATTACACCATTCCTGGGGAGGGCGATCTACGAACCCCCATGTCCAACGACTTCTCCCCCTCCACCTAATAGATACAATCTCTCCTCGGATTTATCGATGCGCTCTCGAATCACCCTGTATACGAGCCCGTATATCGTGTCGTCTACAGAGGCGACGGTTCTCCAGCCCCTTTCGCCACCGTCGCGAAACAAATGTCTCCTTTTCTTCTCTTTCTTCGCTACCCCCCGAGCTTCCCCCAAGATTTCCCCGTTCCACCGGTCCGTGGCTCGAGAAGCCTCGCCGTCTTCGGCACGTCTAAAAGCGCGCATTCTTTCCCCAAAAGAACAGCCAAACACCGTTCCGGCTTTCTGGAGGGAGTCGAAGGGGTTTGTTCTCGGCTGTTCGAGCGTGTGGAAACGCTGTTGACAATTTCGACAACACTGGCCGTGGGTTGGAGGAATCGGGCGGAGACGTCGATTCGAATAAACTTGGGGATTTTATTCGGTTTTCATCGGTGGAAAAAGAGAATGGGGGGAGGGTGAGGCGGGCGGGCAAGGGCGGCGGGTTCGTTAGCCGATGTAATTTCAAACTTGCTGACTGGCCGCGGGTATGAATGGAACCGGAGGGCCGTGGGGGAAATCGGCTCGCGAAAAACCCTCCTGGTTATTGCCGTTCCGTGCCTCGTTCCCGTGTCTATAGCCAGCCGACGGGGGTTGGATCAGGGGCCGCGATTGACCGCCGGCAACATTTTTCTTCCGCTCGCCAAGTCGGCGGTCGCGCTGGCCGCGGTATTCTCTACTTCGACCCCCTGCCAGGGGAAGCCTCGCTCCCCTCTCCCTTTGAAGAGTCCTCAGAGAAACGCTCCCGCCGGAAAAGTTTCTCCCGCGACCGCTCAATGGCCCGGAGATTTTCGCCGACTCGTTGGAAACGTCGATGTAACGCGATTTGGATGAAAGACGATCAGCGTCTTTCATAGAAGTTCGGCAGACGGATTGGGAGACGGGATACTTCTCGAGGAGCGGTTCCCGACCGTCGTTTTCCGTTCAGGAGTTCCAGTCTCGAGTTTACGGCGACTGCCAGTTGGAAGTAATTGAAAGAGAGAGGGGGTTGCTTAAATTCCATTTTATTGCATTTAGCAGCTCACTTGCCCGGGGCTTTTTCTAGCGTTGCGTTTCTCGTTCACGAATTGAGAGAATACTTAGCGTTTCCATGGTCCTGGGATATCAGAAGGTGAGATTTAACTGGGACCTTCCTAAAGCTCGTCAAGTAAGGATTTGTACTTATACTTTACGACCGTAGGATGAAATTGTAACAGATTACGTTACTGTCCGCGAAGAAGAAATTACGCAATTCGTACATGGCAGATAAGTCACCAAAACGGCCGACGATCTCGAGATGGTCGGACTTTACGATCGGTCGTAAAGCGTGGCGGGCTCGCGCTTAAGCCCGATCGCGATCAGCGACGAGATTAGGCTAGATCCTTGCCTTGGAGTCGGTCGATCGATAGCCAGGGACTATGGGATCGTCCACGTTGCAGAGACAAGCGCCTTCGCGTTTCGAATACCGCCATAGGCGTGGGCGACAAACAGTCCGGCTCTCGGGAACCGCACGGAACACCCAATATGCGGTAAATTGTCTCTGACAACTAGTTCACCAACACCTGCCAACCCGCGGGGCGATAATTAAATTTGCCGCTCAAATTAATTCCAATGTTAGTCCGTGCGGCTTCTAGGAACAGGCGGCCCCGCTGATTACAAGGATTAAAGGAAGCTTAAATGTAAACCGTGGACGAAGAATTGAGCGAGCTGGTTTCAGGTCACTTAAATAACGAAAAAGAGCGATGGAGTCCAATATTACTGCAATGCACCACCGGCAGTTCAAATATATTATCGCCAGGAATAAATATCTAGGTTCGAAGAAACCAACCGAGTGAATATCTAAAATAGTTATTTCCATGCCTGCAAATGAATAAATGAATCTGCTAAATCTTTCAGTAGATGATACCTAAAGTTACTTTTCCCAGATTTAAAGGGGGAATATAAGAATTTAGAGCAGAGTATAGATTATCGATACGTAGAATATTATCTTCCACATTTATTTTCCACTCGGACGACTAAGCTCGTTCCAAAATACAACTATCGATTGGCTGCGCGGCGAGGGGGTCGGGCGACCACGTTGCAGGAAACAATTTCGAAGTTCGTGGCGCAGCTAGACTTTTTCCCTGCAGAGGTTTCAGGCGCAGCGTTTGCACAGGCCTGCACGGGTCAGAAACACGGGCGTAATACCACGGCTGCTCGCCCATCTATTGTAACAGCCCGCCGTCACGAATCCGTCGTTTCAGAAGGCCTTCATCCGTGTAAAAGCCTCGGCGATTCGCCGCTAATTATGAGTAACGACAGCCTTTAACGCGCCCCGGCACGCCAACCCTCTCGCGTAGACACCCCCGCCGCGCCCTATTATTCTTTTTCTCGCTAGAATCTCTCGCAGTGGCCAGTGCCAGGCTACGAGCTTGTTTTAGGCGTAAGTTGTTAGCGGGCTCTTGTCGAGCGAGGCACGCGTTGAATACCGAGGGAATCGTTAGGGTAGGTTTTATGGAAAACGAGGATTCCATTCGTTGCAACTGAGGGACGAAGTGGTGTCCCTCGTCTACGTTCAGACTCTTGCAAGTAGGCCAGAATTGAAGCTTATGTTTCTGTTTCTGTTTGAGTTTTTTCCCTGTCTTTATACAGAGATGGCGTTTCAAGCATATTTGCTTCTATTGCCCAACGAACTGTAGTCTCTATTTTTCCCTCCTCTCTCTCCCTCCGGGTCCCAGCAGCGAGCGGAGTACCGGGAGAAAGGTGGCGGTCACCCATCTTTCCCCGGTACCCGCCCCGTGATGCTTAACTTCGGTGATCTAACGAGAACCGGTGTTTCCATCACGGCCACCGCCGCTGGTCATTGAAGCTTATTCGAAGTAGAAACAGCAGACACCAAATTGTATCTGAAGACAGCAGAGAAGACAGACGAACGTCAAAAGATACCACGAGAAATTGATTTGAAAGACGCTGGAGTTACCAGAAGGTAGCGAAAGATCCTCTAAGAACGTTGGAGAACATTAGAGGGTGCAGCATTGCAAGAGAACCGGCTACTTCCCCCTCGTTAAACGGGAGATGCCCGCGAAGAAGCTGCAACTCGTGTAATAACTTGTCCGTGACGGTGTTATCATTTCGCGGTGGGCCTTGCCGTCGCTTTGCCAAACAAACGCCATGTAAATGAATGCAAATTAATCGTTCCTGGATCTAGCCGTTCCTCTTCCTTGAAAATTCCCTTTCTTGATCACAAAGCCGTCCACTCTCGCGGAACTCCGGTGGCCTCCTCGACGCAAACGGCTTTTTTGTCCGTGGAAATCCGCCCGCAAATAAACGAGTCACGCCCAGCCATTTGTAAGAAGAGCGGGGCCAGCAACTACAGCGGCTTGCAGTATTCATTAAAAGCCACGGGGAACAAATGAAGACGGTAAATTGGACGGCAGAGAAACGAGAGAGAGAAAAAAAGGGTGGAGAAGACGAAAGGAGAAGAGGAGCGCGCTCTTCCTCGATCCTTAATTCAACGGGATTCGGTATTTCGCGTTTAATTTCGCGCCACTTTCATCAAACCGAGACACTTCGCCGTTCCGCGATCCAACGTTTAACTGCCCCCCCCCCGAATGAAGATCCAGGACAAAGTTTTCGAATCCCGCGGCTAGTAATACAGCCCCATCGTTGCTTAATGTAATAATTCAACGCGTTATCAGCGCGTTTCGGTGGAGCCGCGCGAGTTGGTTTGTGGCGGGGGTGAAACGTCGACAAAGGTTAGCGACGAAACAAAGAGGACGATTTCTAAAGGCGCTTCGTTACCTCGACAACGACGTCAACCACCGTCGACATCCGCGAAAGGCCGGTTTTAACAAAGGAGCCGACATGCACAAAGAGGAATATTATTCCTGCCGGGCGTAATCCTGCCGGGAGAGTGCGAATATTTATTACGCGGGCCACGCTTAAAACGGCCGGCTAAAGTGAAAACAATGGCGGATTTTCAGCAAACTGACTGGTCGGGCGCTAGTGCGGCGCCCTGACTAGCCTGATTTAGGGCGAGCTCCTTTTCCCTCCCTCTTCCTCACACACGCGTCTCCCTCCCGTTTTGTCTTTCACGCGGAAAAAGTTTTCCACGCGGCTGGAAGGAGCGACACACCGACGGGAGAACTGTTGCATCGTAAAAATGGGAGAACCGGGACAAGGCCGGGATTAATGGCCGGCTGACTTTTTAACTCGCACGCAACTTCGTCGATTAATAAAACCTGTCGTCGGTTGTTGGAATAGCTTCCCGGCGATTATAGAATGTTTCACGAGCAATATGTCAGCGATTGTTCCTCTGGGGGAATCGTTTCTCGTGGCTCACAATGGAACACACGTTCAACACGACACAGCTTCGAGCGAGCTTGACGACTAACTCTACATAAGCGAGGCTCGCGGGTTTTTTTCCCACGTCTTCTTCGAGCATCCTTGTCTCACAAGGGAACACCGCGAACCCGGGCTCACCGATTGGAACGCAACATTGTGGGTTTTTAGAGTGACTCAAAACAAGAACAACGATGTGTTTAATTTGTGCCCTATCGCCCTTTAAGGGGGTGAAAACTAACCTCAAAGTCAAATAGACACTCCCACTTTGTCGCGTATAACTCCTAAAGTACAAGGGACAGAAAAAAATGTTTCAAACAAAAGTTTAATGGTGCAACGAGCACTGCAAACTTGAATTAACAAAATTTTGAAAAGAGTTTAAAAAAAAAGTACCCGAACGAAAAAAAACTTTTTTCAAAATTTTGTTAAAGCAAGTTTGAAGTGCTCATTGCACCATTAAACTTTTGTTCGAAACATTTTTTTCTGTCCCTTGTACTTTAGGAGTTATACGCGACAAAGTGGGAGTGTCTATTTGACTTTGAGGTTAGTTTTCACCCCCTTAAAGGGCGATAGGGTACAAATGAAACACACCGTTGTTCTTGTTTTGAGTCACTCTAAAAACCCACAAAGTTGCGTTCCAATCGGTGAGTCCGGGTTCGCGGTGTTCCCTTGTCTGTGTCGAAAGTTGTTTGCGTTAGCGCCCAACCTTCACTGACTTCTATTTCGCTAACCACGCATGCAAAGCGACTGAAACCAGTGATACCAGAATCGCGGGACGTGGAACAAATGCTTACCACCACCATCACCTACCATCGTCTTCCACTTTGCTCCCATCGCATTGCACTCCGAGACACGGGCATCACTGATTGTGAGTGGAAGAGATATAGGGAAGCAGGTCAAAGCCACCGAGTTAAAGTAAACAAGCGTCGGGTGTCGAAGCAGCGAGCTTGCGAAACACACGTGCAAAGAAGTCGAGCCGCACTTGAGGTCGTATTTCGATTCGCTCTGTCCCCGTTTGCGCTTTTGAAGGATAGATGATCTCCTAGAAAGGGATGCCGTATACACGGCCCTGGGCTTCCTCCGCTATAACTGTTGCAGGTACTTTAACCGGTTAACTGGCACGGTCCTTTTCATTATTCGGGCCCAAACTGGTACCATCGAAAAATTAAGTGAATCACACAAAATTTGGTATACAGGAGTTTCTTGAGTCGCTGCACCGATTCCGGGGGCAATTTTTTTCATCTAACACCCCCAACCCCTAAAAAATAGAATTTAGGGGTGAGTTTGTCAATTGGCGGGCATTTTGGTTCGCCATTTTGAGTCTGCTATATTGAAATTTAAAATTCCAATGCCAAATTCAGATTCAGCGACCCCAAAAACCCCTATATACAATTTTTCTATATCCCGATAGTATTTTAATGTTTGTCAGCCAATTTGGTTCGGCCATTTTGAGTCTGCCATATTGAATTTTACAATTCCGATGCGAAATTCAGATTCAACGGCCCCAAAAACTATTACATACCTACCAAGTTTCATTCAAATCGTTTGAAAAACAAAAAAGTTATTCCATTTGATCATATATGATACATTGACAGAATTGGCCAGATTTTTGTTTCATCATATATGATACATTGACAGTTAACCGGTTAACGAGTCTACGACTCCGAGTGCACCTTTACTGGCAGATAGACGTAAAGATCGCGCGCGATGCTCGTTGCCTCATCCGCAGACGAGGAAATCCGTCTGATGGGGTGGAAGAAAACGCGAAAGGAGTCGTCCTTAGTCCTTTGTCGTTTGAAACGGGCTCTTGATTTCTCTGGTAATGCGCGCTCGTCGCGAAACGGACGTATTCCAGGCACCGGTGAGCCCGTCGTGCTTTCTGCTCTTTTCCTCTTGTTTTAAAATATTTGGGCTTTATGAACGCGCCCGCGGGGTGCATAAATTATACGGTGTTCCGTGGGACAGGGATGCAAAGAGCCGCTGCCTCGAGGAATATAATGTCCCGGCGGCTTTTTTCCCCCCACGGCGGAAAACACCGCCGATAAAGCACACAAATTGCGGGACGAGGGAGGAACGACGAAGGATGGAAGCGGGAGGACTTGTCCGATGAGTTTCGACGTCGCATCGAATATTCCTTGAATACGTTTCACCATCGCTTCGAACTTACAAAGTGTCCTCCCTTCCCCTGGTTTTTCATGCCTGTCGTGTTCTTTGAGGAGCAACTGATGCACGACGCGCGATAACGCGTGTTGGGGGGATGTTAACGTGTATATTATAATTGTTGCGCTATTGCTGGGGATTATAAGTGTGAAGACAACGGGGGTGTAAATTGTGTTTGCGTTCCAGACAAAGATATTTCTTGAAGATATTATATATCTTCTTTAGGGTTCCTAAAATTGAATGGAGCGTTATGTCCAAGAATTTTAGAATCATTTTCGACTTCTTGAAGCTCTGAAACCTTTCTATTCAGTCTCTAATATATATATATTTTATTATAATTCTAGCCTCCTCGGCCACACAATAGGACTTGGTTTACATGCCTTTACTTAACCACTCATCCATCCATACTCGTTTACTCACTCATTCTATTCTATTTTTATTATATAATTTCTCCCTCTTTTTTTTCTTTTAGTTTCTTGTCTAATTATTCAGTCTCTAATAGCTTCCAACTTTATTTTGCAGTAATGATAAGTATCGAGGTAGGTATACATTCCTGTGTTAACATTCGATCCGAAATGAAGTGAATTAAATTACATTTCACTGCACTCGCCACCTGAATCTGGCACATTCCGGTAGAACAGCAGAGGATGCAGTCACTCTTTTAATCGAACAGTGGCGCAATACGCTGGAACCATCCCTTCCTATTGCGCCCGATAAACAAGCGCAACAATCGTCGATATTAAAGGTGGATATTGAAAGCGCGAGACGGTGGCGGAGACAGGAAATCGTTGGAGAACGTCGAGCATCGTGAGAATGGGGGCGGAAGGGTGGCGCAAGGCCTCCCTTCTTCATACATGGAAACGGGCGAAACGCGTTTATCTTCGTTCCAGGTGAATCGAGTGCGAATAACCGAACACCGATAACCCTCGTGCACCTGGGACGTCGATCGACTTATTTCCGACAAATCGGCAGCAATGACGTCGGGTTTTCGATTGATCGAACGTGGAACACGCCTCGCCTCCTAGACGAAAACCTCCCTCGAGGATTTCCGGTCTTCCCTTCGTCCTCCAGTCGAACAACTTTCCTCCTGCCGTTCCAGAAATATCCTGCAGGTGGAATCGTTCGCATCGTGAAAGTGAAATACGCTTTACACGTGGAGTTGCATGGTCAACCCTAGTTTATCGATCTTCCGCGAGCGGATGTCCGCGCTCGTGACGCTTTGTGTATGTGAATCCGGAATTTCTGAATCCTTCCAGGATCCAAAGAAATTTGAACCTGCCTACAAAGCGCGACTCGTTTCCGCAGCAAAGTGTGGTCTTTGAATTCATATTCCAGAATCATGAAACCGCCTTTGAAACGGTGGTGAACACGCATTCTCCACGCGTCGAGGAGTACTTTTTACCAGAGAGACTGCATGGACCACGGAATATTTAGGATGCTTCCAAGGAACAATTAAACGGGGGTTAAAACAGTTCGCTGTCTCCCCCTAACTCTATCTCCCTTAATTGCCGTGTCTTTTTTCGACGCTTGCCCTCTCGTGCTCCCCATCGCGGTACATTCTTCGAAGACTCTGGCCAGAATTCAAGTTGTTTTATTTCAAGTATACCCGCTGATCCTTCTGTTCGCTCGTTCCACGGGCCGCCAGCTCATGCCGCAGACACGGTTATGTCCCGGAGATATTTTAATTGTCGCCTCAAAGCAACGCTCGCCCTGATGCGAGAATTCTTCGTCAACCGCGTGAAATATGAGAGAACTTGACGACTCGCTAATAACCTTCCTGGCAGGGCCAGCACGTGTCGAATTTAAAGTTCGCCGACCTTAATTTTTCAAGCTCGCGTTGCCGCGTGTTTTCGCGCCTTTCGTCCAACTGTTTCGCGACAACGTTCAACAACGTGGACCAACTCGGTCGTAAAACTCGTCTTTATTCGGCGGCACCGAGTGGATGAAATGGATGGCGTTCTCTTGGAAGTTTCTTTGCATAAGGATTATTACAAAAATGCTAGTTAATTTTGCCTGATTAGGCTTTATACATTTTCATAATGAAAAAACACTCGGGGTACGATTTTTAACAATTCAGCTTCGGAGCAAAATATTTTAAAGAGCGTGAAAACGCTTAGGACACAGTAACGGGCCAAAAAGGCAGACGATTTTTAGACGATGACAATAAGAAAAGTAAACGATCGATTAATATAAGGGTTTGTGTTTTAGTTCACTATATTATGAACTATAAGAAAAGCTTATAATATTTACAAAATAGCATTTGTATGCCGGGCAATGTCTCCATTTAAAATGTCCTTTTTTCTCGGATGGCCAACTGATGGGCCGGATTCCGGGAAATCGGATGAAGTGAATCAAAAACCCCAAAAATGTCATAAACTATAATATATTTCCTAGGCATTGACGATCCAACATTTCAAATTTTTTAATTACTGTACAAAATATAAACAGAAAGATGTCGACACTTCTGTCGAAATTTGATCATTATTTTTCAAATATCGGCCATTTTGTCAATTTTCGCAAAAATTGAAATGTTGGGTCGTCAATGTCTAGAAAATATATTATAGCTTATGACATTTTTGGGGTTTTTGATTCAGTTCTTCAGATTTCCCGGAATCCGACCCACCAGTTGGTCATCCGGAAAAAAAAATTTTAAATGGAGACATTGCACGGCATACAATTGCTATTTTCTAAATATTATAAGCTTTTCTTATAGTTCATAATATAGTGAACTAAAACACAAAACCTTATTTTAATCGATTGTTTACTTTTCTTATTATCGTCGTCTAAAAATCGTCTGCTTTTTGGCCCGTTACTGTGTCCTAACCCCTTAATGAAGTCTGTCAGTCAGTACTCAGACCACCGAATTCAACCCACTTTTCACCCCGCTAACGATATAATACGCGTGAATCGCGATAACGCAGCTTCATTTCGGCCCCCGAATGAATGTGACGAACAGTGGCCGAGTAATTCCAGGGAGGCAACAGCGGAGGAAGAACTACAGACAACTCTCGACGGGGGATTCCATTTCAAGATAGTCGCGCTTTGATTTCCGTGGCTCAGGTGTCTGCCCGAAGAAAGGGTGCGCATCCAGGGCCGGAAATTTATAGGAAGGTGGCCGAAAAGGGGTGACGAGGATCGCGCGAAGTTCGGAGCTGGTTATTAACACGCTCGTCCCCGCGACTTGGACCGTTCCTCTCCTGGAAAGATTCGGTCACAGTAACTTTCCGCCGGTCCCAGATTAAATTCGATCCCGGACCCGCTGCAGAATTATGAAAAGAATCGAAAGGTGGAAGCATTGAAGCACACCCTTTCCCAGAGACAGCCCCGGGAAGGAAAGTCGAAGGGCCACGTTGAATAACAACGAGGGAGGATTTAGAACCCGCGATGCTACCGGGCTAGTGGAATATCCCCGTGGAGACGTAATAAATATTTTCGAACTGCTTTCGAAATTGCGCGGGCGTGCAACGGCGCCGACCGCGCTCGCTCGAATTAATTGGGGAGCCTAAATTAACGTAATCACCTTTACGGGCGTTTGAAGGCGTTAAAGGCCCCGTAATCCGCGCTCGTTTGATCCGGAGTAGCGCTCGCTGGTTTCGCGTGCTCCTCGCAGAAGTTGCGAGACGGTGTGCGGCCCCGTGGGTGAAAAATAATTTTCGCCGCCCGGGCATGGTAACTTTAGAACACTTCCAGCCATTTGTTCGCGCTGCCGGCTTAGAGAACGAGTTACTTTAATATCGCGACTAGCAGCCACTTCGTATGCATGCTTGCACGCGGTGAATTCTATCCCACCTCTTCTCCTTTATCCCTGCTTATCTCGGTCCCTCTCCACGAAACGGCGACCGTTCGTAATCCTTAACGGGCTGGATCACTCGGATCAAGCGTTCCGATGCATATTTATTAGCGTAACGTAACGATCCCCGAGGAGACGTGAAGTGTGGATTCGAAAAACGTTGTTTTCTAAGAAAGGAAGATTCGAGGAGCTTTCGTCAGGCGACTCCGAAGGGACGGTTTGTTTCTCAGCCCTCGCTCAGCGATGCAGATCGCTGCAATCGATACAGAGAAAGACACGCTCCCTCTCTCGAGGGGGGATTAATAAATAATGGAGCGCCGAAGTCGGCTCGATCGAGTTTCAGACGTTGCATCAAAGCAACGTACGCATCCTTTAATAAAGTATACCATGCCGGCAGACATCGGTAAATAATACAGGACGCTTTCTCTTTCCACGGACGGGGGTGCGCGGAACGCCCCGCGAGTAAAGATGATGTAGTAAACTCTACAGTTATTGGCACTCTAAGCGCAGGTGTTCGGAATGATTTCTCTGGGGACCCAGACAGTCCGTGAAAGCGACTCCTTGATTCTGGGCTCGGCGAATCGCGTCAGGAATGGGAAATCGGACAAAGAGGGATTAACGGACGGCTTGGACGGTTCGGATGATTAAAAGCATGAAGCTCGAACTTTTCAATCTCGAATCCCTCGCTGCAACTTTTCCAAAACTCGCTATTATTATTATTATTATTAAATGTCTTTATTGCACCATTACAATTAAATTAAATTAAATTACAATGGCGAGTAGGCGAGGTTCAGCATTAACTGCTGCTCTACAATCTAACCTAAAATGCCGTTGCGAGGTAAGAAAAAGGAAAGAAAGAAAAGAACAAAAAAGGAGAGAAAACAAAATAAAATATAATACAATAGGAAATTACATAAGAACTGGATTTGGTGAGGGAAATTATGCCCCAATAGCAACTCGTTCTACAAAAAACCAAATGATTTCGCGAGTTCGCGACGAGCGCTATAATCGCGGGGAAGCTGGGTCCTCCAGCTCGAGGAGTGCGAGAAATCGAAACGAAAGAGCGAAGGTACGCGTAGGTAGGATCCAGGGCGGCGACATTATTGCCGGTACACGAGGGCGATGTCATTTCGGACGATTCGTTTTCTCGTCCCCTTCGGGGCATGGCGGGTGGCGCTGGAGAAAGGAAGGACGTAGGTGGAAACACGAAGTTCCAAAGGAACAGAGCGTGGCCCGTGCTCACTCCGGTTTTCTCCGTGTGTCCACCGTATAGACGAGGCCGGGATCATAAATTCACAGCATGCGAGCGCCGGGGGAACGTGTCTTCATAAAATCTTAGATCGAAGATTGCCCCGTGGACGTCGCGGTGCCCCGGCATGCGAAAAAAATAATTAGAGGTCTGTGTGTCCTGTCCGTATGCACGCCACGTGTGCCACGCGCTGTTTCGTATAAATTACGCGGCCCCTCCACCGCCGACACCGGCGGGAATTATTTTGTTGTCCCTGTAATTGGCCACGGCTTCGTGGAGCTCTATTGAATCCGCCGGCGCGGATCGATCTCTTTAAACAAATTGCGTTTTTCGTTGCCTCGATAATAGCCGGAATCATGTCGGTGACGTTCGAGTGCGTTCGACTGGCACCGTGCTTTAAATTTTTTTACCCGAACTCGAGGACTTTAAAGTGTCGCCAACAGTTTTCGACGGGGGTTTAACACGCGGCGGGCGGGGATTATGATAGTCGGATGGCGAATCGCTGGAAATAATCGCGCGGGGGATTTTTTTCGGCGGCGGGCGAGGTGTAAAAATGTAAATCGCAAAAATTCGAATGTAAATCCGCGGGAACAGGTAGCGGAGAGACGTAAGCCCGCCAGGGATTACGATAATTTATTCTCGCAGCCGTAGGGTTACTTTGTCCCCTGGCACCGAGATAAATTCGCGTCCCTTTTCCCGGGGCGGGCTTGAAAGCGACCTCCGAACCGATTAGACCCTCGTCGGCGTCCCAAAAATTGAAAACATTCAAGATTCGTTAAGGAAACGTTTGTTTCGCTCGTCGCACTTCCTTCGATCGAATCGCACAATCTGCACAACGAATCGTCTCAATTATCTGTATTTCTTATTTCCCTATTATCTCACAGTCCCTGAGCGTGTATTAAATACCGATTATTATCAAGGCGGTTATTAATTTCCGTGGAGCGTCTTCTCCAAGCCTCGGATCCGCTCGCTTGTAACGGCGTTCGGCGAAAGTGCGCTCGTATATCTCTCCACCCGTTCAGGTGTCTTCCGCGGCGGATATGTTTACTACCAGCCGGGCTTCCTTTTTCTCCCTTTCTTGGCGTCGATTGATCATCTTCCCCGCCCGCTCGCCACCCACAATTTCACCTGAGGCACGGGCGAGGCGAGAGCGCGTGCCTCACGGTATTTTTCACGGCGGCGCGAAATTGTTTTCGCGCGGCGCGGCCTCCTTCCTGCACGCGCGATAATGTACACGCTCCATCCGCCTGGCCGCGAAAACGGGAACGTTACCTGTCGGGGATTATTCAGGCGAACGGGACGGCAAAGCTTTCGGAATTATCTCGCGAAACCCGCGTAAATTCTACCCCTTTGACAGCTGCGAATCACGTCTCTGTGACCGCAGAGATAATTACGGCCACGGGGTGATATTTTCTCTCTGCCTCTGTCGGCGCAGTGATACGTCCAAATTAGCAGCGAATGTCCCTCGAAAAATGTTTACTCAGCTACATCTTTTCGTTATATCTATATTATATTCTGTATGGTTTAACTTTCACAGACGATAGTTTGCCTCTTCTTATTTTAATTCCAAGGATTCCAGTTTAATCTATTTCAATTACTTTTAACGCAGATACCCAGAATCGGTTCCAATGTGAGGGAGAGTGGGGTAATTGCGAACACTTTAGCATAAGAGCAAACAAAACGAAAACTATATGAGAAATGAAGTTGTTCATTATTTACAAACGTACTTGAACTATTCACGTATAAAGTAGTGTGATGAATTTTTGAAAAATTATAATAAAAATCAACTTTGTAGTGAAAAAGCAAAACCCTTGGTGTTCGTGATTAATCGACTGCCATTGCGGTAATCACGACCAGAGTGCTTAACTTCAATGGTCAACCCATAAAAAATGTTGCTACAACATATAACTAATGTATTTTTCAAATTCCTCTTCTTTTGCGTTAGAGAAAAATAGCAATTGGTCGGAATATCGGAAAAAATAGAAAAGGTCGTTTTTTAAACTTTTGTTTCTGAGCCTGTAATGAAAATTCAAAAATCCCTTTTGTACATTTAAGTAAATTTTGTGAATGCTGAAAATTTCATAAAAATCGGTCAACGTTGTTAATCTCGAAGGATCAAAATTACCCCATCCGATTTGTTCGTCAATACCCCACAACATCAAAAAATAAAAAAGAATTTATTACAGAGGTTAGAATCATGATCAAGCAATGCCTTGGTCACAAAATGTTGGTAAAAAAGTGATTTGTTTCAACTTAAAAAACACCAATTGTATAATTAATTCAACACTAATTACATGCAATTGAAAACGGACAAAATATTACTTGAAACATGATGAAAATAATAAATTGTGTTTATCTTGAATAGCATGGGTGTTCTGTATTTATTACTTTCTGCCCGGCGTTGGATACGACCTAAACTATTAGCTATTGGAGTGGGAACATCGTTTTTATTTATTAACCCTCTAGTGCATACGCCTGCCTTAAGGCGGGCACCTGTTTAGTCCAGGGGTTGGGAATTCTCATTTGCCAGCCCAAAAATAGTGCCACAGCGCACATATTGGTCTAAGAAATATGTCAATCTGAGTCTTCGATTTGACAAAAATATAGTTTGAAGTGCATTTTTGAGCTACACACGCTGCAAAAAATATTATTATTATTTCCTCCAAATTGAAAACTGACATCGGATTCGGTATTTTCATCCTCAAATGAGAGTAAACTAATTTTTCCAACTGAATTAAAAATCTATGCACTAGAGGGTTGAAACGCCGTAACACCGCACTCGCGATTACCCGGCGTTCGTGTTTACCCCACTCTCCCTACACACCATTCGAACACAAGCCCAAGTATTCATAAAATACTGTTTCCCCTCAAACGATTCAAGTAGACAAGAAGAAGACTTTAAGAAGGCAAGACTCCTCAGTCACAGCACTGACAGCGTCGAAGCCCAAAAATCGACAGATTCTGTACCGATTCCTCCCTGTTCTCGGATGGAAATAAATAGCGGAAGAAGCTTCGGACATGGGGGGATACTGGCGGACAAAGGGCAAGCTCGCTGACAAACGACAACAAGATCAAGGGAATCCCGTGCAGCATGAGAACGCACTTTACGAATCAAAATCGCCTTCCTGACTGACCACGGTGTCTCCATTCATCAGGCTTCCCGAAGTTCGACGGTTCCTCTTCTTCCTCCGCCCTCTGATTAATGATCGCGGCCTCGGCCGAGATCGGGGCGAATCTTCGCGTTGGAAGTTCCGTCGTCGAACATCGCCGGGGCCGTTAATTCGCGAGATCCAGTCGACGTCTGTCTGGCCGGCTTTCCTCCTCGTCGCCTTTCTTTTCGTTCGAGGAACCACGGATGCTCCGCAGCTTCTTTCAATCAACGTCGATTAATCTCGATTTGCGGCCCGTCTATCGTCCCTTCGTCTCGATCCTCCTTTTTTTCCCCGCCCTCCCCGGCTTCCAGTCGGGTCCTTTCTTTTTTCCCTTAGGCGCGCGTGTACCACGGAACTTTCTTGGCCGCCGGGCCGAGAGCGCATAATTATTCATCAGGGTCTTTGCCTAATTCTGGCTCGTTAATCACCGTCCACGGGAGAGACGCGGCGGATCCGGGGCCCCTCGGTCAACGACTCGCGCGAGATCGACGCTTTAAGCTCCTTTATTGAATCGTCGAGCGTGTATCGGCGATGTCGTTCCATCACCGATCACCGCAGGTGCCGCCTCGTTCCCCACCCCCTTCGCAATTGTCCGTACGCGCAAGCTCTGCGGCGTGGGGGCGACTGGCTCGACACGGGAAGGGTTGATTCATTCGCGGGATTTGTGTGACTCATTTGCGTACGACACGGAACTTCCGGCTTTAAAGAAAATTGGCTGACTGCTGTGCAAAGACTAGCGTGGATCTCTTAACGCGGTTCTGTCGTACGCATCGCTTGTTGGAGGATAGTATAATTTCCTGTAGTTTCCCTGATTACTCCCGTGTTATCGGAGGCGTTGGTCGTTCGCGATTTTCCAGCTCGCGCGGAAAGCTATCCAGTGGGATCGTTCACGCGATTAGCTGGATCATCGGCGCAATGGAAGTCTATTATACGGATGGCTATTAATTGAATCCGGCGCACGGTTCGTGTTATGTAACCGATATGCAAATAGATTGTCCGTTTCGCGGTGTGTCGCGCGTGGAATTAATTCCAGGGATTGTTTAACGAACGGTGCCAACGAAATCTGGGCGAAAATGAATCGAGAGCTCGGAATAGGACAGTACGAGTCTCGATTGTCGGGGGAAAAATAGTGATAGGTACATCCAGTGGGACGAACGAATCCAAATGTGATTGGGGTCTATTAAGGTCGTGGCCAGATATATTGGCCGGTGAGTTTCGCGAGGAGTATTCTTCTATTCTCAACGTTTTCTGACTCGCTCTCGCCTTGCCAGAAAAAGAGTGCGCCAGAAGTGGTGGGGATGGCGCCAAGCTCTTAACGTGTAGCCCAAACCGAGCTCTTAGCGTAGAGATACATACATCAGAATAGGTGTGCGTTAGCTGCGAAAACGAATTCACCGGCCAATATATCTGGCCCCGACCTTAGAAAAGCTGACTGCAGACTTTTCTGATTTCGCCGAATGTTTGTTGGCGAAGGTCAGAATGCTGAGGTCGTCGACCGATTCTCTGCGACAGTAATAAGAAAAGACAGACTTGGTACCTCGAAGACAGCGTTATTGCGTGAAGGTTAACGAAAAGAACGGCGTGGCGATGATATCTTCCTCAGCGTGGATGGACGACGCCAGATTCTCATCTACGACCGACGAACTCCGTTTATTGCCTCTATCTGACCGTGCTACCGAATCGTTTCGAGGCGAAAGCTCGTTCGTACGGGGCGGAGATTCGTATCGACCTACGGAACCGGATCGAAACTGCCACGGGACGACGGTATCGGGGCAACGTATCGGAATAAAAACACCGGGGATTACGATTTTCGCGCTGCCTGATAGGTACCGGTCAGTTCGATAATTTCGTGGCACGAAGAAAGATCGCGCGCGAATTTTATATCCTCGGCGAGGTGGGAGCGGTTGGTACGTGGTTACAATCCCCAGAGGAGGGAGAGTGCGTGACTCGGGTGCTTAATTGCCCATTAATTATGCAAATTGAACGGTCACCTTGTTTACGTGCTCTTAAGGGTGAGTAACCGAGCCTCCACCACTTTTCTCGCCATCTGATGCAGCAGGGAGATGATAATTCGTGGAAGTTTCCGTTTGCCGTTATAGACTAGGTACTCGGAATTGGATGTCGGGGAAAAGAAATGATACGACGAAGATCAGATTTTAGATAACCGGGTAGGTAGTTTGAGGACTCTTTGCCGCCTAAGTGTGTTGCAGAGATCGAGGTCCGATCTTCGTTGCGTGAGGTGTTAATTATCGATGTTTAAAGATCCACTCAGGAAGTTCTGATGATAGATGCGATTTTGGAGTATTTATCACAAAAAGAAATTGCTGCTTAAGTAGTCATCGCATGATCCCATAGAAGGGATAAGTCAGTTCTTTAACAATTATAGTTTGATAATGCCTATTTAACTTCCCATACTCCGACTACTCACTATAGTATATCTTTTATTCTTGTTCACTACCCCTAACTCCCTTTGTTATGTGGTCCTCTCTCTCGCTCATCTGTTGTTTTGTTAGCTTTATTTTTGTTTTATATTGTTTTTGGGTTAGGTTGCAAAACGGCATGTATGCCGAACCTCGCCTATTTATCACATTAGTTTTTTTTTTTGTAAGTGTGATAAATAAAGACGAATTATTATTATTATTATAGTGACCGCTCCCAGTAGCTTCAAGGAGAATAGTACCTACATAATAAGATTCTGTGTTAAGAAGATTTTGTTTTGTTTCATTTTTCGAATGTTTAAGAATGTTTTAAGAATGCGTGTTGAAAATTCCCGAAATTATAGGCATTTCAATCACACAGCGCTCAAGTAAAACTTTAAACGCGTTTTTCTCGAAACTGTGTTCTTAAAATCGGTGGAGCCTATGTCTCGTTATTATAAAAGTTATTATACGATTCGACTGCAACATTTTTATTTTGAAGAATATACTTCTGCCTCGTGGAAGAAATAATAAAATATAGAAAAAAAGAAAATTTGTAATTTTTAAGGGCAGTGAATGGACGAAAAATATAGGGAAAAAGTGATTTCAAACTTCAAGTGTCGTTATTTTCTCAAAACATGTCATTTTTACTGCGAAGTCAACGAGCGAGTTTCATGCCATTTAATAATCTGGCATTGTATTTTATTTCAAATCAATAGTTTAGATGCTACACGTTCCACCGTTTTGGATGAAGTTTTTGACGCCTCGACTTTAACGGCTCCCCAGTGTAATAATAATCAATTATAAAACAAAAAAATTATTTCTACAGTTTAAGACATCCTTAATCCAATGCAAAAAGTCGCATTAAATTATATGTAGTAGTTTTCCTCTAATTAATTCCTAAATATCACCTATTCTTAGGGACTCCAATCCCTTAAACTCTTTCATTTTTAATATTTTACATCAGCAGTAATAACAACCGTAAAGTTCACAAACAGAACCCCCCGCGTTACACCTCACTACCAGGAACACAATGTTCGAAAACATTCCTTTTAGAATATCACCAACGCACTCACCAGCTCCCACGTTCGCCAGCCCCCGAGTCCTGCCAGGTCCTCTATCCGCAGCCGCGTTCCTCCTCACCCGAGAAGGGATGCCGACGAGGCAGAAAGGGATGCGTCCCATCGATCAGTGGCTCGTTCAGGCCGCATCGCTCGCCGTTGTCCTCGAGTTCTCCTCCCTTCCGCGCTCGGAAAGTTCGTCGTCCAGTTTTATTTCGGGGGCGTCCGTTAAGCCGTCAGCCGGAAACGTATTTGGCCCGGCGGAGCCTGCCGGTAATTGACGCCGTTTCGATCCGTTCACGTCGATAGATCCAGCGCTGGCCAGGCACTCAAGCCACCCCCGCCCTAATTACCTCCTCGCGTAAAAACCGGCCAGTCGTTAGTTTTCACTCTCCCCGCCGCCCGCGACCGACTAATTAATTCTGGCCCCGGAGCCAGCTTAAACCGTGAAAACGCGGCGCGACCAAGGGGACGAGCGGGGCGAGCTTTTCGGCGCTTTTAGGCGCTCTCCAATTAGACACGGATACGTAAGCTTCACCCGCGGTAAATTAACTCCTCGAGGCAACGGGCGTCATGCGCGAGATTGATCGTGCCGCGGGCCCTCGCGGCGCGGGACGCTGTCGCGGGGAATAGTTTTCTTCTGACGGAGATACAGCCGCGTGAAATACAGAACGACGCTTTGTGCGACGGACAGCCGGAGAAATTGTGCGACCGTGCCGCGCGAAATGGAAAAAATGCTCGTCCTCCCGCGAGGGAACCAGCCGAGAATGGAAGCCGTGGCGAAGTTGCGTTGGCTGTTGCCGTGATGGATTCACGCCGAGAATTGAAACGCTGCTTCGATATCAATGCAAGCACGAGAATTTCGCGTCGACGATTTCTCAAGTTCCCCGATGACGACGGGAAGGATTGAAAGCAGTTGTCGGGACGAGATAGAGAAAGCGCGGGGTGATAGTATCACTGCCCGAGAGGTTAAGAATCTTGGCTTTAGACACTTTCTTTATTCTAGTCTTACTTTTGTGGGAATAATCGGCTTTTATGTTTATGTAGGGGAGACCGGGGCTAAAAGTCCCGGAGGTAAGTTGTTCCGACAGTTCTATCTTCAAAATGAAAAAGAGCGTTGTACTTTAAATTATTTTTTCCACAGAGTGGGGTGATCAACTTACACGGAAAAAATAATTTAAAGTACAACGCTCTTTTTCATTTTGAAGATAGAACTGTCGGAACAACTTAGCCCTCGGAACTTGTAGCCCCGGTCTCCCCTACTAGTTAAGGGGGGCCCCACCCTGAAGTCACTAACAAAATACAAAGTTACCGATTTTTTTGTTCATATAAATAAAAATGTAGGGCATGGATTTTTTATATAATTTTAAAGCAATGCTTAGTTTACCAGAAAACAATTTTCTTTTATGAAAAATTGTACAAAATAACGACGAACAAAATGCCTTCCCGGAGCACTGCAAGAAAACTGGCCCACACTCCCGGGAACGACTGGATCATCTCAGAAGGAAATACAAAAAATATATAAACTGGAACATATTATCTTCCACCTAGCGTAGGATTTTGTTGAAATTTCCATTAAGCTAGATTCTCACTATCCGCCTGGACGGCGGCAGGACGGCGGGCATCCCACTAGTGCAATGGAGAAGTACCTATGCATCTGTGTCTCCGCTGCGCTAGTCGAACGGTCGCCGCACAGTGATACATAATGACACTTTTGGTTCAAATCACCGTACTTTTAAGTAATTTTTAAGTAAACTTGACGATTTCTTTTTAAATTCTTCCCAATTAAATTCTCTATCGATCTTGCCGACCGGAATTTTGAATTTCGTTGCTGTTTTTTTTTTATATTTAGCGAAATATGCACTACTTTTAGAAGATCAGTGTCTGTGGGGTTTTTTGGCCGCTGGTTCCGAATTTAAACTCAGATTTTCTAAATTGAAGATGGTGAATTCAATATATCGAAGCCATATCCCCCATATATTCACAAAATTTCAGAATTTTTTTAATTTTCGCGTTCGGGATCTTCCCTTGTAAATTTCTTCCCAATAAGCTGATTTTCTGAAATTTCGCTTCGATATATTGAATTCGCCATCTTCAATTTAGAAAATCTGAGTTTAAATTCGGAACCAGCGGCCAAAAAATATTTCGGCTATATATTTCGCTAAATATAAAAAAAAAACAGCAACGAAATTCAAAATTGCGGCCGGACAGATCGATAGAGAATTTAATTGTGAAGAATTTAAAAAAAATCGTGCAATGTTGTGATAGGATACTTAAATCAAATGTTAACATACTAATTTTTCATTATACAAAAAATGTTTCATAAACCTGCCAATGTTCCCCCAGTTTACGATACACCATCAATGACTTTCCGTTGTACGAACATTTCACTAAAGACTCTTTGTTTCGAGTCTGGTTGGATTAAGAAGATGGGATTATAAATTCACCCAGCATAATTTGAAAGGAAAAATCGATCGTTCCTGTTATAATCATTGATAATAGGCACACTGTCGTAGCTAATACGGCATTGAAAGGGTTCACCGATAAAAATCGAAGAGCATTAATACTCATTTCTGCAATTCCTATTGAATGATCCGTGCGAAATGTCTACAAAAGGAACGGCGCTTGAAAATTATCAAACGCTTCCACTCGAGGCTCTTCTAAAGGGAATATCCCGTACTTCTCATCCCCGTCGCCGTGGAGAAGGTCTGCCAAGCGTATTCACGGCCCCGAACGACCCAATAAGAGTCGAATACTCCGGATTATTCTTACATAAATTCCCGGTTCGATTCGTCCAACGAGGGTATACGTTTCGCCGGGTCGATCTCTTTCGGGTTTCTCCCCTCGACGGAGGACGCCGAAGAAGACGTTGCAAATTGCGGGCGGAGGAAGGTATAACCATAACCAAAGCCGCGGACAATGCCGGGAATTCCATTTCTTCCTTTCCCGATATGCAGCCCGTTTAGATGTGCGTGGAACACGTAGCGCCGGGGTACAAAAGGGCTGCGTCATGTTTGGGCGGTGGTGTTGGTGTGCTCGTTGCGCGAAAGAGACTCCACGGGAGAGTCGTGCAGACCCTGATTACACCATAAATCGAATCTCGGCCGACCGCGCGGAACCTCGGATTAAATGAAATTCCTATGCCATCCCGTATATCTTTCGACGGGACGGTGGCTTCGGTAACGAGTATTACGCCGATGTTACGTTTTCCATTTGGACCCGTTGCTTCTTGATCCACTACGGTCCAGCCAACTAGACACACGGATTCACCGTAATCGAGAGCAACCTTGGATCCCCTAAATTCTACGTACGACGGGACGATAGCCTTAAACGATCCCGCCATTACGAAATCAGGACAAAACCAGCTGGCTATTAGACGCTACTTTCTCAACGGTTTAATCTAGACGGATAGTCAGTGGTCCAGCCAGGTATCTGTGGATCTTCCAAGCAGTCTTCAGTGGAAAGATTCCGGTTCAATAGTTTCGTGCATTCCTGCGAGACAAACGCCTACGCTTTCGTCTAGATTCGCACGCCGTTCCCGTTTCGAATCACGATTGGAGTCGCCATTCGTTCCGATGTCGCTGCCCCCGCGTTGTTTCGTATTATTAGAAGACAGAGCGACGCTCGGAGAAGGACGGGGAAACGGGCCGATAAAACGCAGACGGAGAATGAATGAAACGCGCGCGTCGCGAACTTGCAGCGTGGGCGGCAGCCCGAAAGATCGACAAGATCGATAAGTTCGTCCGGGTGTAGTGATCGCTCGTGGTTCCATCGGCGATGTGATTCGATCGCTGCGCGATCGGAATCTCGCTTGAACATGGAACGACGGGCGAGCAGGCCTCAGAAATTTCACGAAAATTCGGACACCCACCAACGCCCATTCTGAAATTCGATGACAATCATTCTGAAACGTGAGCTCGAATAGCTTGGCCGGTTCTTGATGGAATAATCAGTACGTTTCTCGAATTCTGTGACAAGATACGGTTCGAGATATTCGAGATTGGTGAATGTAGATAGGGTAAATCCGGGAGACGCGGTCGAACTAATATAAAATGGCTGTTAAAACTAATATAGAAATTACTTATTTGATCAGAACAAACCTATATGTACTTCAATGTACCTTTTAACCCTTAGGCTGCCGCTATAGCCACTATATTGGCACGGTTCTACCCCCTCGACTCTATAGGACCTATTGACTACTCATACATAAAAATTTTTGGAAAAAAAGGACCCCTATTTTTACGAAAAAATAGCGGCAGCCTAAGGGTTAAAGCCTATAAATCCAGAAAAACACAGAAGGATGCGAAATGACGCTAGGGTGGATGTACCAGTAAATGAACACGTACCAGTGGATGAACATTTTTTATTAAAATTAGTAAATAAGTTATTAAAGTGAGCAACTAATTAATTTGAGACTCCTTTTCATTTCTTACTTCATATCCAAACAATTTTTGCAGCACGTGGAATCATTCGCGCTGCAAACATAATTTTATAATAGTGTTCATTCATTAGCCTTAACTGTTCATTTACTGGTGCGTTTACCCTATTCATTCGATTGTTTAGCTTCTAGAGACGGAATTGGTCTGCACTTTAACGCATTTTTACGTACAGAGTCTGAAATATAGCAACTGGACCAACTCTCCGGCCCGACCGCGTCTCCCGGATTTACCCTACATATATAACTACTATGATACTGTACCGTAAAAATAGTGCATATGTACCTACAACGTTTAACCACAGTTTTGAAGACCTTTAAATACGATTTGTGTGTTTCGGGGCGTCGTTCCGAATAATTGCAATTTAAAGAAAAGCGAGGAATTCCTGCTCACGCGAATCTCCAATTTTATCGGCGCAAAACGTTGAATCGCCGTGACGTAATCCCCAAGGCCGCGGAGGAGCTTAACGTGCCTTCCTCGCTGCGCTGGGGACCAAAGAGGACGACATCGTGGCACGAAGCTACGAGGCGAACGAGTTCTGAAACGAAACCGAGACCTGCCCCGGCAGTCCGCCACGGAAGTATCTGGCTTTGGAAAGTTTTTAACGAGCTTTCTCGCTCCCCCCGTCTTTTCCGCGAGACTGGAGCGGTGTTTACTTTGTCGAAGTCCAGGCGACGACGCTGGTACCCGTAGATGGGAAATCTTGCGGTGCACCAGCCGTTTGTTATTTGTCTTCGTCCGCTCTGCCAGCCCCGCCAACGGCGAAAAACCGTCACGCTGGAAACTAAAATGCTCGACGGGCGGAAAGCGACCATCCCAATTGCTCGTGTTTGACACCCGTCCTCCCGACCAGTCGCCCCGCCCTCTGCCGGCCGATGTTAATTAAATCGCGAAATTGAATTCTGTCGGGAATTACTGTCAATTAAAATCGAATCGCCTTTGACGCTCGCCGACTGAGCCTCGAGCATTGCGATTCTTAGCGTTCAATCAGCGACGTGTACCTCGTTACTGGCGCGCGTTTTGTCCCTTTCATGGTTTATCGATCGCATCCGCAGAATTAATAGGCAAATAAGTGAGAATTTAAATGGTAATGGTAGGATTTCTGTATAACGCGTGTGTATACAGCACGAAATCGTCAGCAGCAGTAATTGACTGTAAATTGATGTCGTTTGATGGACAATTCGGTAAGTCGTTCTGGTCCAGCATCAAAGGCTGCGGTTCGCCGAGTGTTTGGAGTGCTTAATGGAGTTTGATTTCTTTCCAAGTTTTTTTTAATTGGTCTACGCGGCTATGCACTTCGCGTGTACACAGTTGGCAGAGTACAAATTCGCTTTCGGGAGCAAACTAGTCACAGGGCAGATCGGGCCGCAAACTTTGCTCGTTAGAAAAATCCAAACGGACGTGGAGGGATCGAGGTATGACGTTAATCCTTTGACAACTCGGAGGGAACAATTCTTTGGACCACTCTGATATCTACGGTACAGTCTTCGAAGCTTCGAGTAGAATTCTTTAAAGAGTCCCGGTAATTGTACCACGGTTTGCTGTGTTTATACGAGAGAACGTTTAACACACCTAATCTTTCGCAGCTTAGGAGAGAGGGAGTCGTTCTCGTGAAATGAAATCACGAACTTTGCTTTTCCACGTAGGGTGGACGCTAATGCGGAAGATGAAGCTGCGACGTTAATCCTTTGACAGTTCGAGAACGACTATTTGTCGTGCTAATGTCACGCGAGAGAGCGGAAACCGAAGGACGGAGAGAGGTGGGAGGGAGAGAGAGGGAGAAAGAGCAGAAACGAGGGGATGACAGGGGTGACCCTCACGCGAGTGTCCCACCCTTTGTTTGAGCTTTGTCAGGCGAGATACATTTTCCGTTTCGCGCCGAGGGTGCAAAACGATTGTTCGATGCTAGAAGCCCGCACACGAGAGCATCCTTCGGTCGCACTTACGCACATCACCGCACCCTCCCCGCTCTTAATTCCTCCGTCGTCGGATTTATTCCTCAAAGAAATCGGCCCGACAGCCTACAGATCATCCGGATCTCAGTCACGAAATGCCACCTACCGATCGCATCCCCATCGTTTCTGCTCCGTTTCACGCGTACGCGTGACTCCAGACACGCGTTCATTTCAATTCGGGGTAGTAAAGTTCAACGGGGTGAGAATGTTCTTTAGTATTTAGGCGGACATAATTCTTTCTTTGCCCGAAAATTAAGCAGCATTTATGATTTTTTTTTATCTATATGAAATTGAAAAGCTAAAAAGATGGGGTTTGTTGCAAATGAAAGATCTCTGTTTGAAAGTATTAAAAGAATTTTTATTAAAAACAAATCACCCTCCCTCCCCTCCCTAGAATAGTCGTTCAAAGTTAGTCCCTCGCGGAGTGAGTAAAATTGCGGTGCCATAAGTTCCGCCTTCTGTGCACATCTGAAACATAAAAACAAATCAATGCATTAAAATTTCTTACATTTTGTGGTCGTTGACGGAGCCGATTCCTAAGTTTCGCATTTAAAATAAATTGGCGGACTGTCAAACTGTAGGTATCGCATTTCGACGCTGAAACTGTAGGTTTGACAGTCCGCTATTTTATTTTAAATGCGAAATTTAAGAATGTGTTCGGTCAACGACTACAAAATGTAATAAATTTTATTGTCTGAATTTGTTTTTATGTTTCAGACAAGCACAGAGGGCGGAATTTATGGCACCGCAATTCTATCTAATTCCGCGAGAGACCAACTTTGAGCGACTATAGCGAGGGTTAGGAGGGCTCTTTTTTTAATAAAAATTCTCTTAATATTTTCAAACAGTGATGTTTCAATTACAACAAACACCACCTGTCTAGCTTTTCATTTTAATATAAAAAAAATTCATAAGGAATGTATAATTTTCTTGCAATTTTTTTTCCTACTACCGTTAAGGAACTAGTTCTTGATCAGGCACTAATTTTTGATCAGTTCATGAAATAAATCGTTTTTTGAGTTTATGTCAATAAATAATTGCTTGAAATAATTACTAACATAAAAACTGATAATTCAAAAATATAGGTGTTGTCTGTGACAGCAGTTAGTATTGTTAATTTTAGATGATCAAAAACTAGTTCCTAGTCACCTTATTATTTCATACCTTATAAATAATTAAATTATATACTTATTTTCAACTTTTTAAAATTTTTCCTTGAAGTTTAAACATTAATTCAACTTTTAGTATAAAAAAAGTCTATGGTTTAATGTTTTATTAGGTTAAAAATAAATATTAAAGCGGGAAACCCTCTAAACTGATCAGAAACTAGTTCCTTAACGGTATGCTCCTTTCAAGTGCAACTGCTTAGAATCTTAGCTGAAGAATCTACAGAATAGGCCGCCTTCTAATCGCAAGAAATTTTCTACCGGAGGAAATCAATATTCTATCGTAGCTTCTCATATTTTCAACCGTTCGAATCCCTTTGATTCTGAAAATCGAAATCACCCCGAAAGGGAACAAAAAAGGAATATGCTGAACAACAGGCAGACGCGGGTCGATATATCGGGCATTCCTTTTAACTTTAATTACCGGTCCCCCCGATAATCCATCGCGATACGGGGAGCGGGCCAGACAAAAAGCTGAGGATATCGAAGCGAGCGTCGGGGATGCCAATCGCCTCGGTACTCGATCGACGCACACCTGTATCACGGAGTCTAGATCGGCGTGCAGGTGTAATCCGTGCCGCTCAATCGAGGCCCGACTATGGCGAGAATCGGTTGTAGCGGGAATCGGTATTAGCACTCCCCGATTATGTAAAGCCCGAGCGATTATGGAGATCGAATTAAGCTCACGCCGTGCGTTCGCGCGCCGAACGAGCTTGACGCGTGAAGAGAGAGCTCGCCCGGAGGGCTATGGTCAGAGGGAAAAAGGGGGTCGGTGAGTGCTCGCGGTGCAGAGGGTAGAGGCTCGACGCGAACTGGAGCCGCGGCGCGGGGCTTGCAATTCTCGTAAATTAAAGGACAATCGAAGCGAGGTCACCCCCTCCCCCACTATTGTTACCGGCTCTGCTTGAAACGGTGCGACCGGACAATGCGCATCCAGCGAGCTTCCACCCGTCGTATTTCACGTAACTGCCAAACGTCCGTGGCTTCCGACGCGAAAGAGAAGCGTAGACGCCCGATTGGGACGTCGAAGGAGCAGAGAGCGTGGGATGGCTGTTGACGACGAAGCAAGGGCGAAGGGTGGCCGAAGGGGTGGACGTGTTTTAAGCTCGTTACACCGTGGGTAAATCGACAAGTTCTGGAGCCGGCTTAACGCCACCACCTGCCACCTGCTGGGACTCGCGTTTACACAGACTCGGTGCTCTCCCGAGTTAGACTGGATCTTCTTGGTTTACCTCGGAATCACGACGGTTTGCCTCGAGTTACGGGGCGCGCTTTGATCTTCGGCTCCGATAAGTCGCGAAAGGATCGCCGAGCTCGTGTCGATTGGCTGGGCCAACTTCGACTAGTTTCCAGGCCGGATATCCGAAGTCCCTTACTTTCGTGACGCTGGATGGGTCGGTAATATTTTAAAAGGGGGTTAATCGCGACGTCTCGGAAACCGGCAGTTTCCTCGGGTGAAAGCGATTTCTCTGGATGATTCAATGTGTTCGTTCAATCTCGCTACTCGACGTGTTTACTGTTCCTAATCACAGGTCGATACGTTTTAATTAACAAAAGTACGTACGCGTAACTATCGCGTGTTTGAAGAATTGCCACCCCTTTTCTACGTAGCTTCGCACCCTCGGTCCCATTGTAGGCGTTCTATTAGAGTCCGTCGAAGCCTTCCGCGGCGCAATTAAGCCCGTGGACGTAGCCGTGTAATAAATCAGGGATCAATAAATTAGCGGACGGTTGGAGCACCCGCGGCTGACTTATCTTCACTGCGGAATCGCGGCCTGGCAGCTGCCGGCCCGCGGAGGGGTGAAGGAAAACGGAAGCTGGCCCCAATAAAACACTTGCCGCCGTCGACGCTCTTACGTTTACGTCTGCGTTCGCTCCTCGTGCTAATCTGCATTTTAAATGCCCGGTGCTTCCCTGCCACGGTGGCGGGACCGATAACAGAGAGCCGTATCCCCACCGACGCCATCCCCCGGTTCACCGGCACGAGCTCCTTCAACCCCTTTCGGACCAGGCACCGCCGGATGCGCCACCGGATACTTGGCGAGTACGTTCTCGCGCTCACCGTCGCAGATAAAAGTGGTCAGGACGAGGCATTGCGAGCTCGCTACGTCGAGTGCCTGTCCGTGGCAGACCTCCGTGAACCTGACGCCATTGTTCTCGCCGCTTTTTCGAGATTTCGCCATCCTGGAGATATTAATATCCGGTCGGACCCGGCCAGCGTTTATTTTCGCCGGACGACCGCTGCCTCGTATTTTCGGCCACGTATCGCGCTGGATTATCGCCCGCTCGAGTAAGGCTCAAGCTTTATATTTTCCAGGGGTGGAACCGACGTTCAGAACGCCAATGAACTTTGGCACATTAAATCGCGCGATACCCACCCAATACCACAGTTAATGCCTTTCTTCCTGGGACTCGTAAATGTTATTGGTAATACTGAGGAATTGAACCGTCCGTGGTTTCAACGCCCCCAGGATGATTGGTTTCTCAGATATAAATAGCTGAAACTCAGTAAACTCAACACCCACCAGCGATTTCGTCGATCAAACATTCCACCAATTCGTGGAAGCCAGAATCGAGCAGTCATAAAAAATACCGGTCCACCAGTTTTCAATCTGTTTCCAGGGTGGCGTCAGCTACGCGGGCACGGTCGATGGAAAGTGCAGCGAGTGGATCGACGGAAGTGAGATGTCGCGGATCCTCCAGCGCCGTAAATCACCATTGTCGGTCGGTCGGACCCCGAAGAAACGCTCGATTTTACGGTCGCCTCGAACTGAATGGGACAAGAGTTACGACGACGCATCGAATGCATATCCCGGAGGGTGAAGCCTCGTCGACGAAAGGGAAGGATGACTCACAGCCGAGCCGGGGCTCGTTGGCTAAATGGCCAGAGATCATGGCGCGTTCCTCTGAAAAAAAGTTCCTCCCCCATGCCGTCGAGTTTCCATGCGTGTGCATTTCGTTCCGCGAACGCGAGCAGCTCTCTCGCTGGTAACGAGAAAGGACATCCGCGTGTTCACCTTTGTCACGATTCTGCAGGCGACCGAGCGTCCCGACGCGTTCAAAGGACAGGCGAACGCACGTCCCGTCTAAAAATTCTGGCTCCCCCGGTTTTTCCTTTGTTTCACGCGAAATTAAATGCCCTCGCCACCTTCCCCGTGCGTGCGCTCCTACGTACAGGGTGATGTTCAATTGTTGTTGCCATGTTTTGAGTAAAATAGAAAGGTATGGTCGCAGATGAGCTTGGAAATAAACGAAACTTAATGGTATGATTCAGAATTTCGACTGAAGTAATTTTTAATTTTAAGAATAAATGTTATTTTGCAAATTTTATTTGAATTTCCAACGTTTCGGTCAATATTGAGACCATTATCAAGGAAATAATTATATCAAAAGAAAACTGCGTTCACTTTTATAAATTCCGCAACGTGTTCGACGTGCGAAATACAAGTATTACACTCTCACACTTACAAAAATACACTCTCCAACCGACTTGTATTTCGCACGTCGAATAATAATAATAATAATAATAATAATAATTGGTCTTTATTTATCACACATACAAAAAAAAAATTATGTGACAAATAGGCGAGGTTCAGCATTTATAAAAGTGAACGCAGTTTTCTTTTGATATAATGATTTCCTTGATAATGGTCTCAATATTGACCGAAACGTTGGAAATTCAATCATAAAATTTGCAAAATAACTTTTATTCAAATGACCGAACCTAAGCGCCGATAACATTTATTCTTAAAATTGAAACTTAATGGTTCTCAGCAATCATCCCCGATATCAAATGACACCTAAAAGACGTAGCAGTAAGTACCCACGAGCCTTCGAATTTCATCCCCGCGTTATTGTATTCTGCACGTAACGTGCTGCGAGTCCATCCGAGAGGCTAATACCCTCTCGTGACGGTCCACTGGTCACCTTAGAGCATATAAACATAGAGGAAGCATGCAATAGGCAAAAATGTAAACGGCGATAGAAAGAGAAACATATACAGGAGGGACACCCCCTCTCTTTCTAGCGCCAGCGTTTTTTTTCTATGTTAGAAAGAGAGGGGGTGTCCCTCCTGTATATGTTTCTCTTTCTATCGCCGTTTACATTTTTGCCTATTGCATGCTTCCTCCATGTTTATATGCTCTAAGCTCGTCACCGAGTAAATTCAACATCAAGTAGGGTAAACCAACCAGTAAATGACCGAATTGTTGAATGAGAAGCCCAGTAAATGACCGCATACTTTTATTAAGAATTGTACTTATTAATGTTTGTTTAATACGCGAAACTAAAAATATGGGATATTAAAAGTGCAACTACACTCTATTTATAAACAAATAGTAATTTTTAAATTTATAATTGACATTTCTTTGCCTAATGGTCACTCAATGGTATGCGGTCAATTACTGGTTGGTTTACCCTAACGTAAATCGGCTGCATCCCTTTTGGTTCGTGACACGTCGAGCAAGGGACGCGACTGAAACGCAACTAGAGCGTCCTCGCGGGACCGCGCTCGCGCTCCTAGAATAAGACACGCGAAAGTTCGTTGTCAGGTATGTACGTCCTCGACGGGGCGCGATTGTCTGTTGGCAAAGTGAATGGCGAAGTCAAAGGGGGCACCGACTACTTTTATCGGTGGATGCACCTACCCCGTTTTCCCTATGGTGAATTTCGTCGAGTCGGTCGCCGTGCGAGGGAACAATGGGTTTTCGCGAACGACCACGCCGCCGAGTCGCAAAAAATAGAAACACCCGGATGGAAAGGTCCTTTGTTTCTCCGACGATGGTCCGCGCGCGTAGCTTTTAAAGGGGCGAGCCCCAGCCCGACGAGAAAGGATCTCTCCTCGCCCAGGAACTTGCTCCTCTTTGTTCCAGAAGATACCTTGCCGCGTTGAGTCTTCCTAGAAACAAATAATCCCAGACCTGCCCGTAAAAGCATCTTTCCGGGGAATCATCAAATTAAAACGTTCGAATCGCGACATTGTTCCCCGAGGCGACTTTCCGAAGTTCCCAGTGCTTCCGTGACACCATGGAAATTTTCCAATCTCTTAGTCCTTCTTACGGACGTTCCGCGACGCTTGTCGGACACCGTCTGCAAACTCCGCGGAAGACAAAGCTTGGATGCTGAACTACACAAGGGGCGGCGTTCCGGGGGATCGCGAGGAAAAGGGGTCCGTGGAGTCGAACCCATGGAGTGACCTTTGACTTTTTAATCTCTATGAAACGCGCGAACCGTGGATTAAAAGCCTGCCAGTAGCTCCCCCTAGTGTCCCGTGTCCCTCGGAGCTTCCCCGCGCGCGCTCGGCTGCGCGAAAATTTATTAACACCCCAAACAGGAGCGTCGAAGGGGGACGGCCGCGAACAAAGTAACGCGACGGCTCTTCCAGTAGCGGAGGCGTCATCAGATAGAGATACGTCGGAACTCCGCGTCGGTTCTGTCTATCTGTCGCGAGCAGACAATGCGAGATCCGACGACAGACGTGGCCGAACCGCGCCCCTTTCATGTACCACTGATTGATACCCTTGGTCCTGTCCGACGTGGGGTTGCGACGGTAATGTCGTCCTCGTTGCCACCGCCGCCACGTTATCAACGCCAGCTCTCGAGATCTGCCGATTAACAGGGCCCTCGATATTTCGCGGATGCTGCTGAAATTGTTCACAAGGAGGTTACACAGCGGCGGGCCAGCGATGGCTCTGCAATCGGTGTTGGCAGTGTTTCTCGGATCGTGCTTAAAATCACGGGAAATTAATTGAAGCCCCTCCACAACCGCGCCACAGGGGATTCGTACCGTGTATAGTCAGACAACCCGGCTGATGCCGGGACTGATTTATAACTTGACGAACGATGAATGGGAGACACTCGATGAACTTTTCCAATTACCGTTATGCCTCCAAAACCTCCCATTATTGTCTAGATACCTTTTTCAGGGCAACCGCGTCCCAGCGAGACGTAATATCCAAGGGTAACTCTATTCCCGGCTCGCGGGCGCGCCAGTCACGAGGTGTCATCTCGCGCCGCGTCAACAAGATTCACAGCCCGGCTCCATTGTTCCCGGACCGCAAAATGACCCGCGTCAATCGCCGACAACCGCATCCGACCGTGTAACACAGCGATGCAGCGATCCATCCGGCGATCCGCGACGCGTTACGCTCGTTTCAGAGACAATCGGCCCTCGGACCGTCCGCTCTGAAACTTTTGACAAATGTCGTTCCGTCTGGGACGGATGGAGGCGCGTTTCAAAGGAACGGGGCGGGCTATAACGGGATGATCCGCGGATACGGGACGGCGAGTTATGCGTCGCTTCTTGTTAGAGTGATGCGAGCGAGCGACGATCAAAGGGAGCATTCCTCCGAGGCAAGAATCTACGGAATTGCTTCCCGGACGCGGTGACAAGCCGAGTGTGACGATTCCGCGAGGAAATTAGCGGGTCGACGGGCACGTCGTCGATGTCGTCGGCGACGATACTCCCGTCGACGTCGAAGATACTGTCTGAGTCGTCCCTGTTCCACCGCGATGGAACGCGATGCGCGCACGCGAAGAATTCCGGGCCTCCGCGATTAGCGGGTATAAAGGGAGGCTTGGATCGCTTGTGGCAAGACTTTTACACTCTTTGGTTTCCCCGCCACTTGATTTTATACCCTCGAATGAATTCTTTGGGAGAATATCGATGCACACGAGGGAATACTAGAGGATCTGTTTTTTTTTTTGGCGCTGGAATTGTCGAACGTCTAAAATTTCGTTCGTCATTGAAGCCAGCAATTTTCACTTGTATAAATCCGTGGCGGCGTGTGAGTACCGGTAAATACCGTGAAATTTTCCAGTGGGTACACGGTCTGTTTTGAAGCAATAAAAACGAGCAAACGACCGCAATGCAAATATGCGCTGTGCATACCCCACGAATATTTTGAAATCCTCGGGGATCAATATTATTCTATAGTCGTGTCGAGAGTAACAAGCACGACGATGCTTCACAAAGAGTAGAAAAATGAATGTAAACGTTGGAAATAATTCCCGGTATCGGTTTTAATTATCGGATACCGTCTCGAGTCAATTATTAATTATTAATCGTCTTAGCCTGTGGAACGACGGAAGGTATTCACAGGGGACTGGAAAAGTTCCATTTTATTCCTCAACATCCGACGTGGATGCTTTTAATCTCTCGACCTCGATTTCGTTATCGTTTTAGATAATCGTACTGCTCTGCTTCTTAAAGAAATTGTCAACGTAGAGGTCCAGTTTTCTGCAATTTTATTTTTACCCTCTTAAATTCTGAAAATAGAGGCAAATACGCGACCCACGTTAAACTGACACATATCAAGAGGATGGCGAGAAGATGATTCTATTCCTACCATTCTATTTTAACAACTGCCAATATGTCCAGCTGTGGGTTGATAATTTATGTCACCTGTCACGTCGAGGGAAAATGTATTTATTCGTTCAGTAGATACCTGGAAATGGAACAGCCATTCAGTAATTAGAGGAGCAATTGTGGCTACTGGCGAGCTTAACGTCACATATTTATAATATTTAAATTCCTAACCTGCGTATTTCTTTAATATATCATTCTTATATAATACTCTTCTTCCGGGAGATTACAAACAAAAAACATCAGTAATAATAAAACACATTTCTTATTCAGTGAAGCCAAAGATAGATGCGGAAAATTAGATATGGTCGTCCCAGCGCGGTGCAAGCAGACGATGGCGGATAAAGTATTTCAAGTGTTCTTATTTTCCATACCGCGTTCGTCAGCCAGAACGCGAGTACATAAATATTCACGTGGCATGGGGGAGAGAAAAACATTATAACTGCTACGGTTCTCGGCTTTCATACTTTTTTCCTTGCCGCGCGGAACGAAGAGTAATTACGAGAGTAACTACGAGACGTTAAACACCCTTGAAGGATTCTTTCTGCCGTGGGCGGGAAAAGGGAGAACGTTCCAGTCGCAATTAAAGTATTTATTGCCATGTGACGCGGTCAAAAGCAGGATGACTGGCTTACAAACTTAGCGACAGCCTCAAGCGCTTTCTCCCTTCGAGAAATTCCTTCTCAATGTTTTCATCTCACTGGCTCCGATACATTTGTGACAGTCTCTTTGCTATAGGGTCGCCGAAACGCCGCGCACAGAACCTCGGTAAACCAGGAGTGTCCAATATTCGGAATGAAAAATGCAGGTAATTCTTCGGCGAAATTGTGAAGCCCTCGCAACATGCCAGGCAACCGTAACTTACGTCCAACAAGAGTTCCCGTTCAAAGTCATCGATCAAAGTCCACGCCAAGCAAACTCGAATGGGAACTCCCGTTTGCATGACCCTTAACGTTTCATTCTGATAATACATCGGCCTAGTTACGTCGAGAATGCTGCCCGTATCGGTAACCACTTGCAGCGATAGAGATTTCGGCCGGCGCGTTTCCATCAGCCGAGCGGAATCTTGTCAAATCCTGTAAATTCTCCACTGGGAAACAATCGGAAACGGTAGATTTCATTTGCGACAATATTTTGTAACCGTTTTTCGACAACATCGCGCGATATCGGCACAGATGCGTTTGGCAAGCTGAATATCCTCTTTGTGTTTGTGACACGAGTCGGCAGACACGTCCGCGCCGCTTCCGTCAGCAATCAGATTTCGATCCGCCTGCAATGCCTGCATCGTGTAATCCCACGCGAGCCGGTCCGCGCGTGCGCGTCGACGATTTTATTATACATTGTAATCGAATGAATTTCGGCCCCGTTGTCGATCAGCGTTTTTGCAAACATCGTGGAATAATTCACGCCGATGGCCGGCGACAGTCGGACGATTTATGAAAGCCAACGTCAACGCGGCATTACAATTGAAATTCTATAATTTCAGCCGGCGCTTTCGCGGATCATTGAATGTCTCGCCGTCCTCGTTCCAAGCATCCTCGACCTGGCACGCGGAGATCGACACTCCAAAGTAAAAATTTCCCGCGGGGCGCGTTTCACCGTTCGGGAAACTCGCGGCCCCTCCCGGATGATTGCCGGTGACACGTCATCAGCGGCTCGGCACAATGACGGTGTATTAATGAATAATACGAGGGAAATTTTGCAAGAGAGACATTATCGAATTCGCGCGTGACAGGGGCGCGCGACGCGCAAACAGCGCGAGTTCCTGATGACTGGGTGAAAACGTTGTCGTGACATTTCAATAAACGCATTGTTTTCCAGTGGGGGCGATAATGGTCCAATTATGGCGCTCCAAGTGCGTCAATGCATTTGTGACGAGCTCCCGGCACGAGGCGATAGATATAATCAAAGCTCGCTTGTTACTTCCAATCAAATTCGTAAACATTTATAAAGTTTCGTGGACAAATGCGTTACAAAGTTAGGGAATCATTAGGTGAGGATGCAAGGTGAGTAACAATGCTGGTATTCCTTCAGAGGAGTAGTGAACCATCGAAGTTTCTTCTTTATACGCGGACACCGTGAACTTGGACCTCGTGCTTCCTGCTTCAAAAGTTTCGTGACCACTTTCGGTTTTCCCAAAACCGAGTTGAATGATTTCTTCAGAACGGACGACGTAACGTACGGGTGCATCTGTGAATGACATTAGAAGAAAATAAATTGATAAAGTCTCAAAGATCAGCCACCCTTCAATGTTATTCTTTGAATAGTTTTCATTCCACTGGCATAATTCGAAGTGGAAACGTTTTCAAATTCATATCCACCGGACATCTTTCATTCCCACGATAAATGAAACGCGCCCGGAAGAATTTGTTTCACAGACGGAGAGCATAAAGTGGAGTACGTAGGAGGGAAAAAGAGGCACGCTTCAATTCGGAGTATTTATGAAGCCACTTTACACGCGGGTACCGTGGAACTACCTTGGACAGAGTAATACAGACCGCCGTTCCATCTAACCATCTCGTAACGCGCGGCCGTGCCTCATACATCACCATCTGAAGTATCCGGTATTATTCCCGTACGCGCGCGAGCACCGAGCACGCAATATCCTGGCCCGTGACAACAAAGTAAATACCGTATACGCGAACGGACAGGGGAGAATAGAAATTTCCACGTGAAAATATGCGAAGCCGCGGCCGGGGCGGTTCGATTTTCGAAACGCGTCGCAAGGAAACGGGCTCTGAATCGAAACCATTTCCTCCGTCGCGCTACGTTAATTCTACTGTCACGTTTCGGCAACCGGGGATAAGATCTTACGCAGTAGTACGCTGGCCCAGGCAGTCGAGGATCATTTCCAGCTTGGCTAGGGAACGTCATCACGCCACCCTTCACGTCCTTCGCTATGTCGGTGGCTACTTTATAGGTCGTGGGATCTGTAAAGGGTTTTGATGGTTAAAGAGGTTCCGAGCTCGTTTGGAAAGGGTTTAATCGATGTACCAGGTTGTTGGATAACCACGGTTTTCGGTAGTCGACTGTCGCGCGTGCCGAAGGGTGGAGCTGATCGACGGCAGAGGGACTCGCATCTGTCGCGATTCGCCTTGAAGGCTGTTGGTACTTCGTAGGCACCGGGATCGGGAATGTCCACCTATAAATATTGAATTATATGAATTCCTAGAGTTCTTTGGGACCATTTATCGAGGGGCGTTGATTGGAATCCCGCTTGAGTCTGTTAGACAGAGATAGCAATGCCCGTTGAGCAAGTGCTCCAAGTGTTTGTAGAGCTAACGAGTGTAAAAATTCTCGAATAATCGATTTTACAGCTGTCTGTTCACGAAAGTGACGTTTCCTTCGATCCTCCGAGTCACTCTTACTGACCTCCCTAATCGATTACGCTCGATTCGCTGCATATAAAGCCATTTTCTTCTACTACTTCGTCCGGTAGTCAATTAAGTGCTGCCTGCTCCCTCGATAATCCGATCACTTGAGACAACACCGATCCAGGAATGAATCGAAGCTCAATACTCGCGACGATCCACGCTTTTTCGGATCGGAGGGGGATAGACACCGGGGTCCAGGGATTGGCTCGAATTTCCGGCTCGCTGAGCCGGAAGTGATTTCTCTGGGCTACATCGGCCACGCGCCTCTACGTGGAAATGACCTGCAGAGCACGGCGGAACGTCATTTCCGGCGCTGTCGAGTTACGACGCTTGCCTACGTTATGTAAATACGCCTCGCCCCCCGAATCTCGTCGAAATCCTGCTCACCGACGTCTTCCTTATCCACGGGAAAATAAGAATCCCGCGACGACACCGTCTTCCTGTCTTTTATTGTCCGTCGCAGTAACCTTCAACGACGAGCATGCCGCGCGTAAAATCTGCTTCACGAGGCAGTAAACCCCGCAGCTTTGGATGAAACTTGGCTGGGATTAGCCGGAATTGATTAAAGCCTGGCATTATTCGGCTCATCTTTAGTAGATCAGCGCAAAGTACGCGCATTGAACGTCATCGCGTTCCCCTTCAAATCACGCCGCATCACTTTGCAGCTATCGTCCCTAAAGCTTTACACGCAGCCACAGAAATAGGGGCCATTTAGAAGCAATCGAAACCACTAGCAGGATTCTCCAGCGGAACTGCTGCAAGTTTGATCGAAGAAGCGCGTTTAATGAAATTTCTATGATCCCACTTGTCAGACGTTGAAGTTCCAGGCGGAGCAACCGGAAGGCGACCTCGACAGAAGGATTCCGGGGTGTCGTTCGAAGCAACGCGCTGCACTGGCAACATCAAAGGAGGCTATAGGCGAATGCCGGGACCGTGACAGGACCGAAAACGGTGTTCGAAGCTGTTCCATTCTAGCCTATCTGCAGCGTCGAATCCCGGCTGGACGGTCGCTCGATTAACGGGCAAATTGGATCCTGGCCTCGAACCGCCCCGGGTACAGATGCATCGCTTCGATCCACTGCCATTAATTTCGTCCCGGCCTCTCCTGATTACCTTGTGCACCGAGGATTACCTGGCTCTGTCCAGTCCACGGGTCTCCGTCCAGCCCGAAAGAATCCTCTGGGTCCTGGCTGACCGCAGACTTATTGTGACTACTGGCTGGAACCTCCCCTGCGATCTCATTAAGGGAATTGCTCGCTCCTGGTTAACATTTTCAATTTCCCCTTTAGCAGCCGACTGCCTCTTTCGACTGAGTCAGCTATCGGGGAGGGTGCTCTTCTCTCTTTTTTTTTTTGTGCGGGATATTATAGGAGGAGGATGACTTGAGACATGGGAGGCTGATTAACTTATTAGCCGCGCCTTTTAGCTGATTATGGGTTACTTTGAACGTAGAAATTGTACGTGTGCTCTGTCTCCCCTTCGGTGTGGTGTTATAGAGTGATTTCAGAGTATTTTCATGAAATTGCTCTTAGAAATGGCACTGCCAAGTTGAAAGTCTGTTATGGTAGCGACATCTCTCCAGAAGAACGTGGTCGACTGGAGGCGCTGGCTTTGGTTGTACAGTACGGTTCCTGCTAACCGAGCCTGCTTTACCTTGCGCTTCGTTCTTATCGATTTAGGTTTCAACTTGGTAATGTAAAATACTGTATTAAATTATAAAAGGGAAAAAATGTATTCCTAATGTGCTGAAATATACTACCTTGTCAGGTTTGGAGAATCTCTCCGTTCTAGACTTGAAAGCAGCGTGATACACTTTGCACTTCTTTTCTTCGTCGCTTTTCGTAAAATCTCCAGTGTCGTAGTCCTCGTCATCTTCGTCCAGCAAAATGATTTTATCGATATCGATTGGACCAGCCGTTCTGCCATAGCTGTGCTTGTAACGCTTCTCCGACTCGTAAGCCAAGTTGCCGACGTGCGAATGATAATGATTGGAAGCTGAAAAGGAAACGCGCTTGTCTGGTAAGGTACCGCCAAGTGCTACTGTGCCTCGGGTAGAAAAATCTCAACCTCGGCAATCTTTAGAATTTAAAAAATGAAACAGCTTCGGAGTACCTGGACCTGCATCCACGGTAATCTTCTGAAAACGACCAGCGCATGCACCGAATGGCGCGGGATAAATAGAAGCCACACACTTTATTCGACCTTGAAGGTCGTAGGTTCCGGGACCAGGTCCATTAGATTTCAGGTGATCCCCGAACCTCTGCAACGAAAGGCAAGCATCAGGGATGAAGCTGGCTGAGGCAAAGGTCTCACCTTTTCAGTGCGTCCAAAAGGTGGTGGTTCCACTGCGTAACGGTCGCATTTGCAAGGAACCTTGAAGAACCTATCGAACGATCCCTTCACCCTGTAGCGGTTCGGGGCTGGAAAGTTCTACGCGTAAAGATTCACGCTCAGGATTTTCTATTAGCAACAACTTCCACGAAGATACTCAGGATTCTATCGCGAGTTAAAGTTACATACTTCTAGCATTTGTCTTCTATGTACAGCGTCGAGGTAACGCAGTTGCCTGGAAGTCCTCCTCTTGAACTCCCTTACTCTCTCGTCGTGTATCTGAGCCGCAGTTTTCTTCAATTCGAGTTCGTAATTTCCCGGACATGGTGTCAAAAATGATGGCAGTTCGGTTCTACCTGCCATTCTACTCCAAAAGTTCCCTTTGTACATCAACGTGGTATGATTCCTTTCCTGGGGATTATAGAGTAGCAGGTTAACAGGAGAAATTAAGAATTCTGTGAGACAATGACTCTTTAATCACGAAGGAGGCATCCTCATAATTAACAAGACACTTTGTACCTCTCGAGGAATATTGTAAAAGCCTGTTGGCTCATGCTTGATGGGAGGATTCTTCACGAGAACACCGTACTTGTTAACGTGGAACCCTCCGTGTAGTTTGGAGGGGATTGACGCGGCCGTGGGTATAATCGAACGAGGGGGACGAGTTAGCCAAAGCTACAGTTTGCAATCGGAATTATTAGTCTTACTGCGATCCTGGGAAAGAAATCTGTAATCCTGCGAATGAAGTTTGATTAGTACTTTCCCAGCAGGACCTCTCCAAGTACCAGGGTGGGTTCTTTTTTTCGGGCATTGCTCAAGCAAATCTTCGGACGCGTCATACTCTGCTGGCCCTGGCCCTTCGAACACCTGGCTCTTAAACCTGCTATCCGTGAAATCGATACTGACACCTCCCTAAAATCATCGGCATTCTTACAACTAATATTCACAGAAATTTCAGTGTAAGTGTGAAACTTTCAGAAACTACGTTCTGGAATGTGTCGCTGCAATTCCGTCACGTTGTACCAATTTGGGGCTGGGAATAGCATAGCATCCTTCGATACGCCTATGGTTTCCCTCTTTGATCCACGCAAAAAGGGATAAACGTGGGCTAAAAATGTCAGTGTTGATATATTCGCAAGGTTATAGGTTACAGACGAATTTACCAAGATGTCCTGGAAGTTTAGGTTGATCAGCTACATCGTAAGTTCCTGGACCAATATCAGCGGGTGTTTGGATGATCAATTTTGGAAATCTTTTTGCCCTATCGTGCGCCATATTCTACCTAAGTTTTTACCAAATCCTACGTAATATCGTTTGAACTGTAGGCTAACTGTGAAATATGCTAATAGAGGAGAAAAGACAATGGACAACCTAATTCCTCTCGATCTGGTATCTCTCTTATTTAGTTTATATATTCGGCAATTTCCTTTCGCGCACAATGGCAATTCGATCTACCATCCCTCGCTTCATTAAACGACGCTACGTTATTCGCGTTGCATAACGATTAAAATAATACGCATGAGAAAAAAAGAGTCCCAGCGCATCCGACAGCCGCGAGACGACCGGCTGCTTTCGCTAATGAATCATTCCGCGGCAAGAAAAATTATTTGTTTGCGATAATTGTAACGGCGGTTCTGTTCCCGCCCGAAGGACGCTGTTTTCACTTCTTTAACCTACTTTTTTACAGCCTTCACCTTGCATAAATTTTCGGCCGGGCCAGTTAATAATTTCGTTCTCGTTACGCGATATCCCATTAACGCTTTTGATGCTGGAATAAGAGATTATCGTTCTCATCAAATTGAAAACGATACGCTCGCAGTGAAGGCTTACTACATTCCCCGCGAGTGATATCTCTTTTCGTTGCATCACCCCACGAATTATCGTCTCGCGTAAAGTTGACGGTTTCTCAAGAGATCTATTGCAACGGACAAAGCTCGATCTAGCTCTTCCGCCACTTGGGGCAAACATAATTTTTGCCACCTTTCATCAGGGTCGGGTTTAACAGGGCGGCTGATGAGTAGTTGCCACCTAGCACCCCGCCCCCCACAGAAGGCGTCCGCAGGTCCCCATGACAAAAAAAAAATTATGATTATAGGTATAGGAATTCAAATACTACATTTTTTTCGTACTACTACACTTGGCCCGTTTTTAGTAAACTTCACTTTTCCGAAAAATTGGCCTCTGCATCGAAGCCCCCCCCCCCCCCCTAGGGACCTACCTTAAAAAACATGATTTCAACCAAACACTATATTTTTTTCTGTCCTGCTACAATTAGCTGGTTTTTAAACGATTTTACTCAGCTTCGACCCTCTGTTTATATGTTTGTTTGTTTGTTTATATGGTTCAAATCTGGCAACTGAAATTTAACCCAGTTCCAACTAACCAATTGTCTTGAAACTTTGCAGACGTGCATAGTTTGGATGACAATACAATATTTAAAAAAAAAATTCATCCCAAGTGGATGCAAAAATTACCCAGTCGTCAATAAATTTAACCCGTAACCACAAATCCAAACGACTTGAAATCAGCCACTCGGGTTCTTTACGAAAACGATAAAAAGCCGTTGCATTCAGGACGCCAGTCGCATCGTGGTTACCGAAAACACACAATTTGTCGAGAGTGATCCGTCACGTATATACGTGCGAATAGTAAAACTAAAACTTTGCAGGTGTTCGTAGTATATCACCATCGAAATTGTAGTACAAAAAAATAATTATTTTTTAGTGCATTTTTATTAAAATCCTTTAACATTAAATTTTTTTTATATATTTTTTATTAAATTACCTCTTCATCCCCCTCCCCCCAAGAATGGGGCCTCAGAACGTTTGCTACCTGGGCCTTTTTTCTTAAATCCGCCACTGCCCTTTCTATTTAATTATAAAGTTTAATACTAAATTCGAATAAGTATTATTTACTGATTTACCGTTTTTTGAAAAAGTTTCCCTTTTTTATTGGTGTTTATTGATTTTAATTTTCACTTTCTACCAGTTTTACCGTCTCCAAATTCGGGCTCCTAGATCAGGCCCTGTGCAACGGACATTAAAAGTATTGTTCAGCAAAGTAAACGCATCGCATCTTAAATGAAAAGTGTTTTCAATTTACAAATTTCGCTGCTCACTGTACAGCAACATCATTGAATTATATTTCAACGTAAAACGCGACCGAAGGATCTATAGATCTCTGACGAAATGGCTGCGACTAGCACGTGCCTCGTTAGAGGTCGCCACGTGCACCGCTGGGGGAGCGCGTTTGGTCGATAATTCGAGACGTGTCGGAGCTGGGAAACGTGGTGCAGCAACAAAGTGCGCTGCTTTTTAACGTCAGTGCTGTACGTTTAGTATAAGTAATCCAGTATTTCGCAGCAAGTGTTCGAATAAGCTTGGCGAACGATGGCGAAAAGCGAGGAGAAATTCGACGGTATGTTGCTGGCGATGGCCCAGCAGCACGAAGGCGGCGTGCAAGAGGTTGGTTCTATATTTCTTTGCCGGTATAGGTTAAGTTCCACCTTTATAAACATCACCGATTCGAAATCAATTGGACGCTACACGCGAAATCTCTGCGTTTCAGTGGCTCGACACTATCTTCAGCTTCTTGGCGAGGAAAACGGACTTTTACACAGGTGGAGGCGAAGGAGCCGCGGAAAAGGTGATTGTCTCTTTTGCATCTTGCACGTTGTCCGCAAAAACGTTCTCCTAAACGATATTTCAACGACTGTGATGCTTTCATGTTGAATTCCAGCTTGTCATGAGCAAGTTCAAGAAGCACGAGGCTACCGCTATCGCTAAGGATAGCAATGAGAAGGCGGAGCGTATGGAGCAGGAGAAGCGGCGCAAAGAGAGGCTGGAGAAGAAGAAGAAGGAGGAGAAGGAGCAGGAGGACAAGCTGAATTCTGAGTCAAAGATTGTCGAATTGACTGACGAACAGGCTGCTAAGTTACAGGAGGAAATAGATAGCAAAGTACGTGCACAGCGTATTGGTTTAACGTTGTGTATTTAATTTTGGTCATACAGTTTCTTTAATTGCGTCCTACTTTTCCAGAAAGCAGAGAAAGAACCAGCTGCGGTACCTGGGCCTAGTGGAGATAATGCTGATTCAGCGAAGAAGCAGGAGGAAGAGGAAGAGGAGGAGGATGAGAAGGAGAAGGACAAACTTAGACCTAACAGTGGAAATGGCGCTGATTTACCAAACTATAGATGGACTCAGACGCTGCAGGACCTGGAGGTGAGTACCATAAATATTCTGCGTGGAAACATGTTTCTTATATCTTGCTCTTGAAGTAGTTGTAGTGCTGTGCATATTTATTACCATTAAATGCAATATTGTGTCCGATTTATGATCGAAAACATCGTTTAATTTTATGCTTGCAATGTGTAGAAAATTTTACGAACGTTATTTTTGAAAATTGCATAATGTATTGCCTTTAAAAATATTAACATTTACTACTCGAATGGAACTTTGAAAACAGTAGGACTTCGTGAATTTCCAAATTTTGATTTGGTCGTTTCTATACTTCGTAAATATTTGTTCTACTTAGAATAGGCTTAACGAATATGCGTTTCGTCTATAATGACGCTACATGTATCTCTTAATAAAAATATTATATATAGAGTGGGTAGAGGGACAGGTGAAATAAAACAACTGTTTGCTTTTCCTCGTGGTTCGACAGTTTCTTGTTGAATCGACGATTAATTAATACGCAAGTAATATCACAGTTGCGAGGAGCGATCGACGCGATCGCTTCTCATTGCTTTTCCTTACATTCCCTGGACAGACACCCCGAAAGGAAATCCAGGTTTAATTCCAGGCGTTTTGTTAGTAACAATTAAATAACGACCCCTAAATTAACGTCCGCCTAGCTTACTTCCACCTCGTCGATTGTTCTGAACTGTCCGTCAACGTTAATCGAAGAAGTACTTGTGCGACTTACGAAATTTTGCTCGACGACGATAACACTACCATCTAATCGCTTTGCTATCCTATTGCCGGCCCTCCTTATCGATCCGAGTCGTGAACTCGATCTACCATTCCGCGATCAGCCGAGAAATCGGAGAAATGGTTCAAACAGGACATAAAGTCTAATCGTTCTTTTATCCATCTATCGCGTCGTCGTCAATCTTAATAGAAAAAAAAAAGAAAAAAGAAAGAGAGAGAAAGGTTCTACGATACACGTCGAATCCGGAGGACTCGGCAGTCCTCTCGTGGAATACTCGACCGTCCCAACGAGTTCGGATCGCGTTGAGCTAATCTGTCCGCGCTTACACTAAAACCTAGTTCATTACACGAACGTAATTACTGAGTTCTCACGTACCGCACGCAGAACACGGTGCAATACAGCCTTTGAAACTTTATCTCTAATCGAGAACGTCTAAACGAGTTGCCCTAACGGTCTAAGTGAGAATATACACGTACGCCTGTATATACGAATTGATTCGGTCGATCGTGATCGAGGACGTTCTATTGAGAACTCCTCTGCGTCGTTGGGGAAACGTTCTTCTTCCTAGTTTCCCTCGTTTCGCGTTCCTCCTCGTTCATCGTCCTCACGATCGTCCACGGTCCTCTGGCTGGTAGTCAGCTTCGGCCTAGTTGTATTTGTCACGAATTCTCACTGGAATCAAGAACGAACAGCGCGTAGATGAACGGATATTAGATTTATAGATCTCAAAGATTCAAGAACATCGGTACCATATTGAAGACCATTTTTGGAAGTAAGCTGTACGATTCAGTGATAAATGTGCAGGGTACTAACTTTCCATGTAAAGGATCCCGAGAAGCAGGCCGACCATGAATAGGAAGCTCATCGTACAGACGAGCACGGTTAGCTGGTTTCTCGCGCAGCAGGACTTCCTGTAGACGGTCGTTGGTCTACCTAAACCGTTCACGACGGTGAAGTGGGTGCTGCTCGCCATCGAGGCGGTGTCCATCTGTTTCGGCGTGGTCACCGTGGGCGGATGAATGGCTGCGAGATTGGCCAAATTCGCGGCTGTCAATAGCAACGTGCCTGACGCGGCACTCTGTAACACAACAGCGTTATAGTTCATCGATCAGTTGTTCAGCTCTGATTGGAAATGGTGTGAAATCCCTTTGATCTCCTCCGATCATCTCAAACAGTAACTCTGAACGTATGGACCGTGAGGATCGAATCTAGCGAGTCATTGTATGATCTAGTCTTTGGGGTCTACGTTGTCTTCGAACTCGGATAACAGACTGTCAAACTATGTCACCATGTCTTTCTGTCTGTTCCTCAAGTTCCCCCTGGATACATGTTCAATCTACAATCAAATTCCAGCCATATCTCTTTTCTCTTGGGTACCCACATAACTTGCCACCGAAATTCTACAAGTCCGTCTAACCCAGATCTAGATATCCTCAAGTTATCCTAGTTTCCTCAAACACACTTCCCACTTGTGGGAGTACATGGAACCGAAACAAGTCCAAACACCAGCCTGTGGATCAGTTAGTCCGTTCGTCAGGTAGACCTGTCTCGCAGGTCTTCTTTCATCCAAAGCCCATCGCTGTGTGGACCTGAAACTCAGTTGTTCTTATTTTTGAAAGTACCGCAAACAGAGAAACTCAGACCAGTGGGTCAGTCAGTTCGTCAGACACGTCCGTATCTCAAAAGTTCACCCCCTTTCGAAGCTTGTCCTCCTCCAAGCCTGACACCAATTGCCAGCCACCCTCTCGCGTGATCAACGCGATTCGCTTACGTGTGTGCTGGCGGTGGAGCCCTGCGACGACGTAGACCCTCTGGAAGGCGAGTTCGGGTGAAGATGATGAGCCCAGCTACCATTTTCGCTGTCCCTCTCGCTTCGCCCGACCAAGGACGGCCTTGGGATGTGCCAGGAAAGCGGGCTGCCCGCTACCGCCGTCGTAGCCGGCGTCGCCTCGATCTGAAACCAACGTAAATCGACGTGAAGCTTTGATTGCATAAGCGATAATGTCGCGCCGATTACACTTCTCCGCCTCGCCCGCATGTCCTCCACCTGCAGCCGCGTGTCGTTTATCTGTCGCCGTTGGAACATTACTCTACATGTAGTTACGGTATCTCTGTTTCATCTGTTTCTCGACGAGCCGCGGTCGCGATTGACCAATAAGCAGATTAAGTGGCCACTTAAAACGGCGTATTTTAAGCCGATACCAAACACCTCTGCCCCGTCTCCCGTTCTCATCCGCCAGTTCCCTGACTCCGTATCGCCACCTTCGCGCGAATCCAGCCGTCGATTCTTAATTAGCTACCCGCCGCCTAGGGGCGTCGGGAACTCCTTCGCGCGAATTTCGCGCGTTAACCAACCCAACCGCGCCAGGCGCATTGTATTCACCTGTCCGTCAGTTTCTCTGCATGCTCGCGTCATAAACAAAACTTTGCATACCAGCCGCCGAGGCTTTTCGAAAGCGTGTCGCAACGTCTCATTGTTCTAGCGGCGGTCCCATCTGCGGGTAGCCGTATTCGCCTGGCGTGTTTCACCGACGTCGAAATACCAACGGGAATGATGCACCGAACGAAATCGCGCGGGCCCGAGCCTCTCTCGAGCTCCCCTCGAGCGTGCAGAGAACCGTGCCCTCGCGGTTCCCAGAAACTCCGCATCGAAACGCGTTGGTACAGCGAACCTAATGAAACTCTTAACAGTTCGAGTTGTGCGAGACGCGGTACCCTGATCGTGTCGCAGGAACGCATGATTCCATCCTAGACGGTCATAAACCAAGCCAGAAAGACCTCTCGAGGACGCTAGCCACTACACGAAGGAAGAATTTCGGCGTGCACCCAGGGGCGCCCGGGTCTCGGCATTCCGGTTTGATCGTTGCGCAACAACGGTACTCTCGAATTCCTCCGGCCTGCTCGTAACGTTCCACGGTAATTTTTTGCACCGTCGAGATTCCGTGGTCCTCCTCATCGTCGCTTCGTTTCCTCGATTCGTGAAGCACGGTCCTGCTGGCGGCTGGGCAAGGTGCACGGCCGCGGACGTGTTCAGGGCCAAAGCCGAACGCAGCCGCGGCCCGTGCGCCGTTTCCGCGACTTTGACACTGGAGGTCCCAGCGGGCTCTGCTACTTACAAGCGCGTACACGCCGATTACGCCAGTTAATTGGCCATTTTCGCACGTAAATCAACCGCGTTTCGCACCGCGGCGGAGGCCTACCTTCGCCCGCTGGCCGCCGCCCAAGGTCCATCGAGGTCTCTGCCTTCTTTCCCGTCCCCGCGCCTTTTCCATCGGCGCCTATGCTCCAGATCGAAGGTACCGGCTCTAATGGAGCACCGCGGCCGACTGGGCCCACGATTTATGCGTCCTGTCCCGGGCGTGGTCGGCTCAGAAAATAACGTGGAAGCAGCCTTGCGCCGGCATTTTTGCCGATCGGACCCCACGATCTTCCGGGGCCCGACTGGCTAAGTGTTCCTCGAGCTACAAGCTCCGGGGAGCGATTTCAGTGACGTGATCAATCGGTGTCGGGGGATCGAAGGTCTCTCGGTGATGGATTTATCAGACCCCCCGACGATGCGGCTGAGATTTTCTTACGGTGAATGATAGAAGCTACTCGCAGAATACCGAGTGATTTAAAAGATGGGTGTAGGAATTTAGGGGCGCGCGTTACCTGCGGAAATGGACAAATTGTGTGCAGTTAAAGTGTTCGTCAGGTGATTCGTCAACCAGAAACGCAGCTTGCGTACTGGAACGTGATTGAAGACGAATTAACTCGGCTCGCTCGCAGCAAATGCTACGCAAGACGCATTGCTGCGTGCATTTATTTGGTATAGGTGTAATTGTTGATGTTTCGCGGCCAGGTGATGCGTTTTGCCTTTGCCAAGGGACGTTCGAGTGGCGAGTTAACGCGTTAGGGGACGCGGGTAATTTATCGCGGGTAGAGAGTGATTTTTAAGAGTACCCTAATGATCGTAGCCGTTCTTGAACTCCAGTCAATGAAAGTTACGTCGAAAAGGATTAAAAGGCACGCGACCCATATATGGCGCAATGGATCCTAGACAATGGAGGAGAACGGCGGCGACGAATCGGACTTTCATAACTGAATCTCGATACCTGACAGTGCTCGGTGTCGCTGGTGACAGGTATTCGTTGCTGAGCCGGTATATCTCGAAATTTTTGCCGGACACGCGGCGAGAGAGGGCCAGATACAGAGGGAGCGAGATCGAGAAAGAGAGAATGGCCTGGGCGACGCGCAAAGAGAGGCGTCGTGAAGAATTTTTGTGGAATTCAATATACTGGTCAGCCTCGAAGCGCCGCACCTGTACTCTGGGCCGCACCGTAACACGACACTCTGAAACTCCCATTTTTCCCCCTCGCGATTATTATTCTCGCCCTGTATATGGGACGCTCGAACAATTCTTTCCTCGATCTTCATCTCGCCGTTCTCTAGAGAAATCAAAGGGATGAGAAATCGCGAAGAACAGCCGTCGAAACGTGCACGGATGGAAGGCAGTACATTTCTTATGTTACCATTAATTGGCACTGATCTCCATTGATCATTAGCCGAGGGATCTACACCTTTGGCTAGCTTTTGAAGCATTGATGCATCGAGGGTATCTTAGAGTTTCTAGATGATCACCTATTTAAGTACCATGCTCAGCTCCACTTGAGTGATTGAAGAAAAATCAGTCCTTCTTGCGCAGTACAGCCTTTGGCATAACATCCTTCGGATGGTAGTGTAAATGTTACCTCATCGTGCACATCTACAGAACACATCGGTTCATCGATCTTGCGTCCTCTTGTTTGGCCACGTTGCTCTCCTCTTTATGCGCTTCGAGGGTTCCAGTAGAGATTTTTGGGAGTAGCCAGCAGGTTGACGTTTCCCTCCGCCACTCGAATGCCAGTCTGTTTGTTCCTCTTCCATTACGTATGCAAAGATTCGCCTCGTAAGGAAGCCAGTGACTCGACTGGAATTCCACGTCACCTCGAAGCAGACCGGTTGCACTAACAGGAGGTATAGGTCCGAGGATCATCCCAGGAGCGCCACGTCAGCAAACACCTGGGGCTATGTTCCCTCGTTACCGATACTCCAGGGTAGATACGGCTTCATCCGCGTCTAATGAGCATCGTCTCGCGGATGAACATACGATCATAAAAAGATATATGTTACAAGGTAGCGATAACAGATTCCGTGGCTTCACCTTGTCAAGCTTGCCAGAGATTGCTTTCCCCGAGGGATGGCGATGCAATTATTTTCCTTGGTTCTCTTGGTCCTCATACTTAAGGAAGCAGAATCCGTGTCTGCCCACTTCCAGGTAGCTTAACGGATAAGCCAACGTTTTTACCTCCTACATGAAAAGGTGTCGTTTAGGCTACTGTTTGCATATCTTAAGTCAATAATCCAGCCTACAAAGGAGTCTCTTCGCGATTAAGGATTCCCAGCGGTGTCTTCAAAAACATATTCTAAGAACACGTCAGTTTTCAGTATAGATACGTGGAACCCGGATCTCTGCGAACGTACCGCTATTCCGAATCATCCGAAATTCTGAATCGCCTAATCGCGCCAGAACAATTTCCACCACCTTTCAAAGCAGTACGTACATGCAAGTGCACAAACGTAATGCCCCAACCAGTGTCACATTACGATCGCAGCAGGGATGTCACGCGACATTTAAACCTCTCCTCTTCCTGCGGCCGGGAAATCACGAAGGCACGCGGATCCATTACGGCCTCATATTAGTTTACCTGAACGGAGCTCCTTTCTTAGTTAACGCCGATCGTCCCCCTAGGTTTCGTTCAAGGATGTCTCTAATAACAGCGAGCATTACGTGTCCCCCATGGGTCCGCGTAATGTAGCGCCTTCGTTACGTCGGTGTCAGGTACCAATCACAGAGTCATTACTCCGACCATCGTTAAGGTGTACGCAATTAAAATCGCGATTTCCCCCGCAGCCACGCGCTCGCCAGGGAAAAAGCCTGCCGTTTGCGTATTATCAAAAGCGATTGTACGAATCCGAGAACCTACCATTTTCCACTATAAAGATCTTGGGGAGGCAATAATTTTAATAATGCACAAGTTTCGACACACTCGAGTTCTCAGTCCCCGCGCTCGTGTGCCCCGTTCTCGATCTCTCGCCGCGCGGTAAACGTTGCCTCACAGAAAGCATAAATCTAAGAACCGTTTGCCGCGATCGTCTACATATTTTGCAACGCGTCCGACGCTCTCATTACGTCGGACGATTGCACGGTGTGTTCACCATCGACCAGCCTCGACCGGAGAAAAAATGGTAGCCCCTCGATTACGATCTGCCGCGGATCCTCGCGGTCGATTGGGATCATCGGTCTTATCGTTTATGATCGACACTTTGCGCCACGGGTCCTTGAAACCACTGTCGGCGCAGGCGAGGTAGAACCAGAACATGGACGCTGATGAAACTTCCGATGCACGTCAAAAGTCGCGGATAAGCGTAGAGTCTTCTAAGAGCTTGGCAGAGTTGTACCGTTTAAAGGATAGAGGTGGAAAAGTGGTAAGTCATTATTTACACTACGGTCCAGAAATCTGTTGATGGATTATGCCATAGAAAGTGGAAGATTTAAGTGACCAAAGACTTTGAGGAGTTACGTCCTTGAATCGAACAATTTCCAAAGATCCATTGAGAAAGTTTGTGTGTTCGGGAATCTGATTACCAGATCTGGACACTTTCTCCCGCAAGCGTTGCTTCACTCGTCGGAACGATGATCATCTAGATTTATGGACTTGGAGATCTTGGAGGAACTTCAGTATCATCCGTTAGCCACTCTATTATCCTCCCTCAGGGGTACACTCTTTCATACATCTGAGAATTCTGAATTCTATCTGACAGAGGGAGTAGGAAACAACAGAACGTGTCTTCGCTATTTTCCTATTTGTCACAAGAAAGCAACGGTCCACTGGAGAAGCGTATCGCAACAGCCTCCATGGATTTGCAAATGAGATACCGGCAGGCAAATGTCGTTTCCCTTATTCACGACACGCGGAAGGAGCACGCGTTGTAACGCGTTGTGTCTCGATGTTAAGAGCTGTTCGAGGCTGCTCGCGCAACACTCGCCCGCAGATAAGAGCGTTCGTTCCGCGAGCCACGGCGGAAGGAGAGAACCGGAGAAAACCGTGCAACGCACACACCGGCGATTCCGTATGCGAGCAAGCATCGATACACGCCGGGCTGATTCAGGAAACGGCTTTCTTCCTCTTCTCCAGAAGCTTCTAAAGAGGATTCTCTCCGCACGCGTAACACGAGGACTTTCGTTCTCTTGCCGGCTAAACCGTCGTAAGAGTCGAGTGTTTGCTGGCGGGTAGAGGGACCGATGTTACGGGAGAAGAAACGACTGCTGATCGATCGACGACGAAATTTATCGGTGAATAATCGACTCACCTTGGACGCGTACGATGAATCGGTCAGCGGCTAAACGCGAGCCTTAACGAGAACAGAAGCGTTCCATGATAATGACGGATGATTGCCAATAAGGACTCGGCCGGTTGTATACATATCTCATTTGGATTCATTGGGGGCAACCTTTTGCCGGCGTTTCGACGGCCTTTTTTCTTGTAAATCGACCTGGTATCTACTAATTGGCGATCGGAGCGGCCTCGTCGGCACTGTACGGAAAGAGGAAGGCGAGAGAAGGACATTTAGACAGACGCCAATTTACGTTACACTTTTCACGCTTCCTCGCCGATCGCCCTCGATACAGGAAAAGAAGAACGAAACGAGGGGAACCTTCGTTGATCGCGCGATGTCGCCGCGGAAGTAACGATGATCGATGCGTATAACGCTACGTAAAGGCTAATTGCATCCGGGATCGTTAAGACGCTTCAAAGCGATCAATGCGGTGAGCTTCGCGCTTTCTCGATATCGTCAACTGCAGTCGAGACAATTACTTCATAACCGTCATCGCCGGTAAATGATCGTCAAGGTTATTAAACAGAATCGCTGGAAGCTTGTCTGGGTTCCTGAGAATTGGACGCGCTTGATCGTTTGTGGATCATTTCACTCGTTTCCTCTTCAAAGTCGTACCTAATCCCCTCTCGTCAAAGAGATTCTAGCAAGTTCTTCTCGATGGTTTCAACCTTTTACAATTTGCATGAGTTAATCTTAGAGCCTCTTTATAATTGAGGGCTAGCAACTCTGCGCATAGCCGTCCAGCTCTACTTGCAGTGGCAACTTGCTATCGAAGCTCAGCTTTCCCGGCGAACTACTCACCACTTGTCTCCAGAGTTATGCATCAACGTTATGTCATCGGGCCCGCGTAAATTTAATTAGCCCAAGTGATTTGCACGCTCGGCTACTCCTTCGCATTTCCCTCGCGGATCAGAATTCGCCACTCGTTTATCTTCATTAGCCCGCGGTGGACCCCCGAGCCTGGCTCGTGGCGATCTGTCAAACGTAACCAGAGATTCGACGCGAGTAGCTGCGCTACGTTTTCCACGTAGCTGGTGGCTACGTTGACGCTAGTCCCTGGTATCTCGAGACCCTCGGCTTCTCAACCGGCTCTCCTCGTTCTTTTCCCCCGAGACTCTTACTCGTCCCCATCGCGATTGACAGCCGCACTTCAGAGACCTCGAGGACGCGTTCGATAATAAAAAAATTGTTTGCAATCCGATTTCTACGTTGCAAACAAAACTTTCCAATTTCCACCTACCTGAGGAGAAGCTCGACACTCGACGCGCTTTCGGCCCCAAAACTCTCGACCGGTTTCTTTCCACCGATTACTTACAAAGAACTCCACGTTCGATGGAGAATAAGATTTACCGGTATCATCGCCGATAGTGCCGCGAATCGCTATCATTTATCCTCCGCGCATAGCCTCGAGCGTCAATCGCCGACTGGATCCCCGGTCGGCGCTCAATCAATCGCATCGACGCACGGGTGCGTTGCTTCCCCTCGATACTTTTCCTCCCGCGAAAAGTTCGCGCAACAGTCCATAAATCAACGGGCCCAGCCGCGGCTATAAATAATCCGAGCCGTGAATATATTGATTTCATAACGCCTGGCAGGGCGATTCTGTTTGTACATTATTTACGCGTGCGTCCACCGCGATCCACGACGATAAAAAGTACGTTGTCCGTGGCGCTGGCTGGTGGATGATGACCGCCGCGTCACGTCCTCGTCACCGACGTGAAATGCCACGGTGGTCTTACACTCCGGATCCAGGCGAACCTGTTGCGGACCTTCTCTAGGTCGTATGGAAACGACCGCTTCTGGTCGATTTGCATTTACAACGTAAATAAAGAGTCTGTCAGAGCGGCGCTCCGAAATTGCGACATCGCCGTCTGGGATTACGTCCGACTCGCGTGCCTATCTTTTCGAGTTCCCCTTTCGCACCGTTTGCCTTTCCCATTAACCCCTTTTCACCTTTGTCTCCATCCTCTTTGCCTACCCTCTTCGTCTGTCTTCTCCGCGAGGCTCTTATTGAGCGATACGTTTAATACGGCGTCGATCGTTTTCCAAGTCGGATCGAACCGTGTCATAATCCATCAGAGTCCTTATGCAGATGACGTGCGCAAGGATATCGCAATGTAGCGCCCCCACCCTCGTTCACGTTGCTGTGAACTAGAATCGGTGACTGTTTCTCCTTTTGAAAGCAGAAACGTGTAACAGAGGCACCCATTCGAAGATCTATCCGTGATAATCAGAAGACACGCGGATGGTGATGCAGAGGATCGGTTCGTTGGGTTAATGGGAGATGCCAGGAACTTGTTAGAGAAATGTCACAGCACCTTGGACCGCGGAATGAAAGTTTGACACACATCGTTTCTATCACGTAACCTAATGAAATGTTTCCTTAATAAACCCCGAAGATGCGTAAGAGTGAATTATATAATTATTACGGCGGCTTGGGCGTTTCGGTGTCATCATCGTCACCTGGTCATTGGTTTCGGTCGTTCCCAGCGGATCTGGAAAGGACACGCCTATTCGAAAATATGTTTCAAGCTTCCAGCTGGTAGCCGTGGTAATCGATGCATAGTTTGTTGTAACTAGGTTGCCGTGGGAATACGATTGCAGATCTTAAGTGATATGTATCAATCTTTCACGCGCCTAATAGAGGTGTCGGGAACGTTATCGCTTAGTAATTCGAAACTATGTTGATATCCTAAAGGCACTTCAGTGAAAAAGTCGCAGACAAATAGTAGCCTCGGGTCGATGCCTATTTTATTGAAAAACCAGTTCTTTCCTCGAAGTCCGCTCCGCGATTATTTCTGACGCTCGTGGGAACCCCGAAAAACAACCAAAATACGAACATAGCTGCTCAAAGCCTCTTTTTTTGTACCAGTTATTCCAAAATTTATTTGCCCGAATATATTTGCATTCAACAGGAGGAAGCATTCTATATTACAAAATCGATTTCTCTGGTTTGACTACTGAGGAAAAGAAACCATTTTTTCGTTCCGTCTCCGGTAATCGAGACCTTGATGGAAGATGTTTAGGAAACAGGTGCTCGTCGATTCGTGCGCGATCATTGGCTCCTTCGTTAGTGGCTGCTCGTTAATGTCATCGAGAGCTTTCCTAAGCCACCACGTAACCCGGCATATGGTCTGCGGACGATCCTCGCGGAGCAGATAAACGAGCCAGCACGAGCTACCATCAAGGTGGAAAGTGAAATCCTCCAATCCGCGCTTCCGAATCGCATGCTCCTCACTTAAGGTCAACGACTGAAAATTGTTTTCGCACACCCGATGAATTAGTGCCCTAATCTCTCAGGGCCGCCGATCCTCCACTGCCTCGCGCAACAACATGACGCAAGCCGATTCGCGTCCCCTCAAATGCGAAAACCATTAATCGCAGCTGCTGTGATAAAGGACGGTGATTCGAGGAATTAAAATTCGACACCGCGGAAATATATCGTCGATTATTTTAATGCTTTCGCTGGTATGCGAAGGCTATCGTCACTATAGTTACCGAGCAAGGCTGCCTCAGTTGTGACGTCTTGTCTCTGACCGAAACAAAATGGTTCCACTCGAAAAAATGGTTCGAAAACGCAGTATGAAGTTGATTTACTGAAATCCTCGTTCTTGAGAAAATTGGCATTGAAAGTTGTTGCGTTGATATTTGATCAATAGTCGTGTAGCAATCGGGTGCACGTTTCCTGTGTCTTCAGCAGTGATTTCCTCGAAGACGAAGGATGATACGAAGAAGCTTTATACGGAAGAATTTAAATAACACGAGGATAACATACTTTACATGTTATTCTCATTGTTTAAAATCTTAAACCCACTTTTCCACCTTCTTGCTCGCATTCCTCGCGTCTGAATTACGTCGTGCATGACTATTCCAGTGACAGACGCATACACACGCCATTCCAACTCGACCCGACGTGTTTCAGCCCTGAAGTTCTGGTGCACGCATGTGTATCGTAATCGTATGCAGAAACCGAGAGTGGCCGATGATGAAACGCGTCTCTCTACGTGTTCTAAATTGTAGGTTCGCGCGAAAGATCTGGCTCTGAGATTAAAAGATCGCGGCCACATTTGCGAGGGATATCGCGTTGTCATACAAATGATCGATAACGAGAGACAACCCCCCTTGAATCCACTCCTCGGATCGTTCCTTTTCCCATCTTGCCAGCGAGCGCCTCGCCAGGGATCACCGTCGACTGCGCGCGGAGTACGGATGTCGATCTATAATCGATATCCATCCGTCGACCGATGCACACGATGTTCCGCGAGACGAAAGCGGCTACTTCTTTTTTGACCTTTCGGGAACGATTCGCTTTCTGCCGGGCAATGTGAGTTTCACTATCCAAACTGTACAAGGTGAGCGCAGTACATAAATCAGGATGATTTCCTCTCGCTGAAATCGCTCCTCTAAAGATCGTGTGTACAGGGCGCTTCGAAATATGGGGCACTCGTTGGAAATGAGAATTTAATGAATCGAAAGTGGATGAAGTGCAAGGAGAAACTCTGTTCCATGGATTTCGTTATAGATATTTGTCGGAAGCCTGTAGTATGTATATAAATAGGAAACCTATGACTGAATATACTATTTTTTTAGCACCAGTGGCGAAGACCTGTTGCACTCGAAGGAAGAAGTCCTTCAAGCTTACTTAACGCGTTCATAGCAAATTATTCTGCACCTGTTCAATGAAAATCACATTACACCGAGTTCCTAGTCCCGCGTGTTTTGGAGCACCATATACATGATTCTTAAATCAGACGTGTCGATCAAAGTCCCGCCGAGAGTAGCGTTGTTCGCGGGCGTTTAAAAACTGTAGAGTCATCGTTTACATTCAGCCTGTTCCTGGTCGTAAATTTTTTGGTTAAACCCGATCCTCCAGTCGTTTAAAAATTATTAGCGAGCCTCGGCGAGGCTTCTCCGCGGAGAACCACCGTGCGTAAGGTCGTAAACGATAGGACGCGAAGGAATTATGAAACAGGAATGTGAGAAATGGCATACAGCTGGCTGCTTACCAGCTCCTCGCGAATCTACCTAGAGCTACAGCACCATAAGAATCGTTCTTCGACTGCAGGCACTCTACCTTTATCGCACAACGCCCACCCACGCTCGCTGCATGGCAGCTTCTCCTTTTTTCCTACCACAATTACCAGGGATCCTTCTCAGGAAGTTGTATTTAAAGTTTAGACCATCTTGGAGACCACGAAAGGATGGCTACTGCTCAAAGTACCTATTAGAACCACCACTGGAACTTTTGAGCGACATCTCTTCTCCTAATAATTATTTCCACATGCATCGAAGAAGGAGAAAATCTCGCTAGAGGCGCAGCGACAAGGCATACAGTTGCTAAGCAGGCTCGTCAAGTAGAATACACCCAGTCCTGTGTTAGACATCGCTTTTTTCGTCATTGTCGGCTCGCAGAAGCTTTCAGATTAAATCTTCATAGACGCTGCTGTACGCGAATTATGTTCTACGAATATCTGGGAAGAATAACGTCCTTCGCTTCTCAAGTGATGCTGGTAGGAGCGATGCTTTTGCGTTACATAAACCGTAGATGGGTGTCGGGCTTATTAAGTATTCCCGGTGAACGGTGTTACGGTATACGCACGCACGTTGCCCGTGAACCTAAAGTATTCGATGTCTTTTACCAGAATAACTCGATTATCAAGATCGCCGCCGCTTCGAGTTACGAATCGCGGCCGGTAATCGAGCATTGAACTTCTCAACGTACACCGAAATAAACAGGATACCGAGCGAGTCCTGTAATTATCCGCGTTATACGTTCCAGCTAAAGAAAAGTAGTTCCTGTTGAATAACGGTCGTGAAATTTTTCCTCGAACTTTCTCAAATTTTATGAATATTTTATGTAACTCGCCTTGAGTTACCGCTCGTTCGTTAGAAATTACACTTCAGGCGTGAAACTTTACGATCCGCGATTGTACGATGCTTTTTGGGGCTCTCCGTTGAATTATGCGAGTTGTGTGCATCTTCGGGAACAGTTTCATAGTTTCTCTTTATGCAAATATTCTGTGCTTCAAGATTCGATGATATCGACCAGCATTTATTAGAATATACCTGGATGCACTGCATTGTAACTGGAAAAAACTGAATTCCACAGTTGCATTTAATACTTTACTCTCGTTTATATTATTTCTCATCGCTGCCCAGCTCGCACTTGATCATCCGCTTTTTGCGCCACGAGTTTCGCGCCAAACGACCATTCAGGTCCGCGATTCCCTCTCGGATCGTGAAAGTCTGTCGAGTTCTTTGCCGTTCTGTAATCGTGACTAAATCTGTCCACGGAACCGAGTCATCTCCGATGGCGGAAGGAACGAGGAATAGAAAGCAGTGGCATCGGGGGAAAGACAGACGCGCGCGAGTTCCGCGATGCAGCTCATCTCTGGCCGCCTACCGCGCGGCTGAATTAATCGTTAGTGTGATGAAGGACTTACGTCTGGAACGAAATCCTCGTGTCCGTCGTTGGAGGCCTCTTCCACGTTGATCCGGATTCCCGACATGATCCGGGGTGTCTCTACCTCGCGAAAGCACTCCGTGGCAAACGATTACACACCCTTCGAGAGGCTCGAAGGTCGATCTCCTAGGTCCTCGAGAGAGCAAACCTCGCGCCTAGGAGGCCCACTGTTCCTTCCTTCAATGAACCACCACTCCCGTCGATTTGGCTGGTGGCCCCGATCCCCCACGTATTCCACAAGAAACCCACTGGATCACCCTTTCGAAGAAATCGTGCTTCGTGCGACTATGCCCCGAGGATTGGCTATCAGAGTCCCAGGGAGCAGCTCGATGTACCCCGAGCCAGAGAGTTCGTCGTCCTTTCTCTCCCTTTTGGAAGCTGAGAGCAGGACGAACACGTTCTTCCCCCTGCGCGTCTCCCTTTGGACCGGCTTGTTCAGCTCTGTTCAGCGCTCCTCGCTTTGGATAATCATGCACGAATTCACAGGCGGGTGGAGTGACAGTGGTGCTAAACCATCAGAGGTGATTTGCGCGTGTTACTTTGACGATTGAACGCGGGCGTACCGCGCGGCGTTTCGTGAATCGTCTCTCTCGCACGTGTGCGACTAGAGACCGCCGCCACATCTGGCCTTTGGACTGGCTGCCAGCACTCGGCCAGATCGGTTTTATACCTTCGTATCTCCCACCCGGGATGACGAGCAAGCGAGCGAGCGAGCGAGCGAACGAGCGTGCTCGCAGCACGTCGATCCTGCACGCGGCCACAGCTCTCAGCCACACCACGGCCGAGAGGATCGATCTTTTTTTTCTTCCTCCCCGGACGTGTGTGTACGCGCTCATACCGGCGACACGCATACAGCACCGCGCGACCACGGGGAGGTGGCGGGTTCTAGGCGCAAGGACGAGGCTGGGAGTAATGATAATTTATTTGCTTAGGTGTCCAAGTGGGTGGTAACCGCTTATCAAAGCGGTAAGATTAAATGGGGGGTGGCTTCTTCGGCGGAGTAGCTATTAAACATCTCACAGCGGCAACGCAGCTGTGTATAATTATATAGTGGACGATTTGTCATGGAATTCAGTCTGAGGAGAAGGTACAAACGAGATTTAGCCTGTGTAGGTACTATCTTCGCGTCTTAAGGAAAGGGACCAAGGTTGCGTTCTATTCAATTCCTGCTTCGACAGGGTCTCCCTGCTGGCGAACGCTTATCTGAATTCTTTTCCTGCATGTCGTGTACCGGAGCCTACAGAAATCACGACCAACTTGTCCAGGACACTTTATCTGTCTTCGTAAGTCTTTATCTTCTCGAACAGTTCCCTCTCCTCGTTCCCTCGGCTGATCCTCGCGAAATCCTGCGTGCGAGCGGATAACACGTTTCACGGGATTGTACCTGATACGCTTTCTGCGTCTCGCGGAGTTTAGCACTCGCTTATCCCCCTGATTCATCTTGAATTTTTACACGACTCGTTTCCCCCTTCTTTCTGAATTGCCCGTGACTCTGGCTCGGCCCGCTTATAATCTCGCCTTTTTACGTGGGTATCTGGATGACGTTGGTTACTACAACGGTAGATCCCGCTCGCTGCAAACCTGTTCCCCGTTTCCGGTCAGGTATGCGTAGGTACAAAAGTGGGAGGGTCCTGTGGTGCCCCTCGTCGTTTTGGTCTTGCTCTCTGGCCGTTTTTCTGAAAGCGCGTCAAAGGGTGTCTGCCCGCGTCATCTTCCTCGAAAGCTACAGGCTTCCTTTGTCAAACCCTTGGACGTCAGCTGCGAGTCCTTTCAACCTCGCGGGACACGTCTGCTGGAATTAGCAGCCTTTGTCGAAAATTATCTTACAAGCTCCCTTTATTACGCGCCTCAGTGGAATCCTGAATCCTCTCCAGGCCAAAAATGGGTTTACGGCTAGTTTTATCCTACCCATCCATCCCGGCGAGAGGAGGCCGCGATTACCGTCGAGCGTTGCCTTCGTTTCATAATCCTCGGTGCAGTTGCACGTCGGCCGCGTGGGAGGCAGATTCCCATGCAGGTAATCCTGTATCACGATAACGTCCCATTACGTGGATACAGGATTCACGACTTCTAAAATCCGGGTCACGACACGATCGCGTGCCGCCTCGATACGGGAACTCGAGTTTACGTCTTAATATCACGTCCCTCGCGACGTCGTGCATCTACTGTCAGGCACCATAGCGACCTATTCATCGCGCAGGAATGCCAGGCCCCGTTGGATAACCGATGCATCAGCCTGGAAATTACCGGTCCCCGCGGATCAGACGCAACCGTTCCGCCGCGTCATCGTGGCTTCCAAACCGCCTGGTCCAAGGAGCAATCGCGACGTCACGGTGGAAACGCTTTTTTGCGCAACGTTTGCCGATCCTTGCGGCTAGTTCAGCGACCTTGAGCCACCCGATGGCCGCAGCCTTCGTCGGCCTCGTCGTCGGACGCTGGATCCACGCGAAACCCTCCAAGTTCAATCGGTTCTCGGAAGCCTCTCGCGTCAGGTGGATCTGGAGCCTGAGTCACGCGATCCAGGACGTTTTCCAGCGGCGAGGACAGGCCTCGCGCGCACGCCATTCGCCACGTTTGCGCGAATTAGATCGTCCAGGCAGCCACTGGGCGATTAAATATTCTGATCAGGAGGCGGACGCGGGGTTCGTTCTGTTTCTGGCAAGGACTGGCTCCCAGCTTCCGTCCTACACTTCCTTTTCGGAGATCTACGGGTAGATGGAGGCCGCGAGATCTAGCGAAACGATCTCGGTGATTGAAGCTAAGTGTCGTGACTAAACAGCCTCTGGTTTCCCCAAGGCGAGGTGCAGTTACGGTGGCTGCCGATCGAAATCGTCCCCGCGACGACTTTGGAATTACCTACGACGCATGCACCGGGGGCCCGTGGATGGTTGTTTATCCGCTGATTCCAGAAATCATCCCGTAGGCGGTTCTGCCTGTTAGCCACCTGGGATCGATTCTACCCAATCGATCCCCGTTCGTTCCGCGAAATTCGTCTTCGAAACAGAGCGTGGCGCGTGCCTTCCTGCTCGCGTTGCGGCTCGTTCTGGCTGGTGGGTGACCTTCCGCCGATTCTCCGTGGATTTTTCATAATAATAAAGAGAAAGGCATCGGTGCACGGCCGGTCTGCACCGCGTATTATTGAGTAATCGCGGAGGCAAGGCTGCGCGGGCATAAAGATAATCGGTTAATCAGCAAATAAGGCGTTACTTAATCGCACGGGCGGAGAAAGGTGTTGATCTCTCTGATAGCGCGGCGACTAATTCCATCCTTTTCCGGTGCTTTGTGCTCGCGCCAGCCCCGGGGGAGAAATTGTGGAAAATTTTCACGCGTATCAGAATTCACGGCTGGATACCAGGAAAAAGGCCGCGGCCTGTGTTTTCGCCGTGGCTTCCTGTGCGCGATTCACTCGATAAATATTCGACGGAGAGGAGGCGAGTCGCGTGTTGCACGCGCTGGAGAAGAATATCGCGATTTCGTCGCAACAAGCAACGCCGCTGTAATCTTGCTCAGCGAGCTCGATCGCCCCCGACGATTCCCACACCGGCTCTTCTTCTCGTTCTTTCTTTTCTTCTCTTTCAGCACGCCGTAAATCTATATTGTACCCAGCGAAGTGTAATTCCCTCTTGTCAACGAGGAACATACAGCCGAGAGAAGGTAATTAAAGTTATTAGCCTGGTTTCGTAATTTATGATTAATCGCCGGCGCTCGAGACAAGGCGCGCATTGCTCGTGATATCGAGTGCATCGTTTCTCGTCATCTTTGTTAATGGTGATCGCTTACTTGATCCAGTTTCAGTGCTACGTCGTTTGCTACAGTACCCTCGATATACAATTTCTTTTATCTCAGCTTCTCTCAGGAAATAAAGCGTTCTGTCCCGCGGCGATGACCGGTGGTTTAAGCAAAAGTTAAAAGAATGGCACTTTTCAGGGTGAACTAGAGGCTAGCTGATTCCGTTACCCTTCGACAGCTTTTTTTCTCTACCTGCCGAGGATTTTTACCTGCCGATTCTATTCGGCCGCTTCTGGTGAACCAAGGTCACGTTTTCGACAGCTTCCTGATACATGTGGCGCGCGTCTCGGCTGCGTGCGCGAGGTATATTCTCCTTTGCGCATGAGGAACTCGAACGTTCGACCATTCTTCGCATTTATCGATCATTTCCGATCGCGAGCAAGGTCAAAAGGGATTGGCTACCACCGTTCTTCCTCTTTACGTCTCCTCGCGGCTACGTTCTGCCGGGCCTGTCCCACGTTCGTGTCCCTGCCTCGGTCTCCTACCACGCACGGTCCTTTCAGAAATTAATTGCACGCGTTTTATGGCCGCAACGTCGTTTGTGCAGGCTGACCAACCGGCGTGATGCTCTTTCGAGAATAGCGCATGACGAAACCTTTCGACGGACCCCGGGTGTGGGCCCTTTCTGACGTAGGGAGCCGATTCCGCGTACGCGCTTAGCGATCCACGACGGTCCGTGGATGTTTTTCGACATACGAGTCAGCCTCCAACTCGAAGGGACTATGAAAAGTGGAATGTGAAGGTCTTACAAGATCTCAGGGCTGGGTCCGTTATTTCTGAAACCCGTTATGCAGAAGCTGATTAAGCAAAGCTCTTAGAAAAAGAGATCGTTAACTCTGGAGGCTAGAATTAATCCCACGTAACGTTCTTGAAGGTTGCACTTGAATCTGCAGCGATACGCAGAGATAATATTATTCAGTGCTAGTCTGGAAATCTTTGGATTTAATAGATCGCTAGAGATTCTTAGGGATACATTAAAGACGTCTTATTACAGAGACTGCTTGCTGTGCCAAAGTGTGGAACTCGGATGAACTCAGTTATAATGGCAGGATGCTCAGGGTGCATCGACGCCAGTGTCCTCGGAATATTTTCCACGGTGCTCATCCTCTAGTGTCCGACGAGGATGAACAGCGTCCTCGTACCCGTGCACAGCATCCTTTGATTCCTTATTGTTCGCCTGTGATTTCCCCTCGTTAACGTTTACAAAGATTACGCGGATTCCGGTGGCACGTGTTGCAAAGTGCATCGCCACTGATCGCCATCGATATTCATCTTAACGATGTCTCTATTGGTGCACCCGTGTAAACTGTGATCTCTGTGGAAGTGGAGATTCATCTTCACTGGAAATTCCCCGAGTGACGGCGATCACTTCATTGTAATCGAGTGGAATTTGCCTGTGAATTTCAATTGAGATGTCTTTGATTAGATTGGAGATACATGGGTTACTCGTAGCGACTCTGGGAAGTGGAATGCCCTGTAACTGTTCTGTAAGTCAACGCGGCCAGGATTGGTGTGGGAAAATGTCAATGTAAATAGAGCCAGATCGATCTCGGTGGAAATGCCCCGATTGAAAGATACTCGATTAAACGGAAAGCACCTCTTCGTGTCTAATTCACCTAATCCTCAACGGCCCATGGCATAATACCCTAATTCAACCAGCGTAATACCTCACTACCACGCGTGCACGCGTTACGGGATCACTATTTGAGCATTCGCTCAACGACGGAGCCATTCCCACCGAACTTTCCCTATCGCCGCCGCGAATACAGCGGGTGACGAAACGGAACTGGGTGGGTCATATCGTGAGGTGTGAAACCACTAACGATCGAGATACTCCTCGAAAACTGTCCGAAGTCGAGAGAAGCGAGTTTTGCCTTTAACGCCAACGACCAAAGTGGTCGGTGAGGCACGTCTCGAAACGGGCGCAGGAGGCAATCGCGCGTTCAAAAAGATCGCTGTCCGTACACGGATATCCGCATGCCTTGATCCAGACGAATATTCAGATCGTCGAATAGAGCAACCGTGCCCCTGGTAGTCCGCGTGAGCGTGTTACGTTGGAACAGTCGAGCCCACGAACACCTGTAAGCAGGCCGTGTAGCAATCATGGCCGAGGCAGTCTAATCCGCCTCTGTGTGCGGAGTTTCACGAACGCCTCCGCTATGAGCTGGTCCACCATCCACGTTTGATCTACACGGACGTAGGATAGCGAGCAGGTCTACTCTGGCCAGCAGAGCTGTTCGTGAATGGGTCCGCTCGCAAACGGACCCTGGCTACGAACCCGGACACGAGTTTCTCGTGTATTACGCTATTACATCGGCAACCGATCCCATCGATCGTTCTGGCCGACCCAGAACCGTAGATCCGTGCCCGTGAACCATTCCACGTCGGCTGGATCACAGCTGTCGGCTCCAATTCACCCGCATCGACGTCATCGTCCTTTGAACCGGATTCGCCAGACGTTTGAATTGGTTCCGTTGCGGGAGGATCGACGATCTACGTGTGAGTAACTCGACTGCAGCACAACAATTGTACTTTTCAGTCAGTTATCATTGGACAGAGGTGGAGATTTCGAAGTTAATTCTTTGGATTTCAAAGTGGTGGGGTTTTTTAATAGATTCAGAGTTACTTCGGGGTTTTAACAGAGTTGGGAACTCGGGGAATCCTTGATAAAGATTTTCCTCGTGGTGGAAAATTATTGCTGTAGATATTCGCCATCAGATAGACAGAGAGGTGAAAAAGCTTCTCGGTGATTTCATTTACAAATTTACGCTGTGAAAGATCAGCCACACCTGTAATTATAGTTCAGCGTCTCACCTGGCCCACTATCGTACGCTGTCATTAAATGGTTGGTTAACTGGTTGGATACCCTCGGTAGTATGATCACCGTTCGAACGTTAAAGCGCAGTCAGTTTTTCGCACGGCCCCCGATTTTCATCAACTTCTTATCGCTGTTTGAATCACAGGAGCGTGTGATCGCATTTGGTCCGCGAATTAAACGCGAATCAAAGCGTCCAGCTGTTTTTTCCTCGAGTCCTTCGCCATCCGAAACTGGGAGTTCCCCCTCATTTCACGTGTCTATATATCGCGAACACTCAGAAAAACACGGATTCGCGTGAGACAATTTATAAACATTATTCCGCAGCGGAAAATCCCGAGGATGATAATGGCCAACGGAACGCAAAATTATGCATTCCGTTGTCTCCGATATAGGTTTTATTCTTTGAAATTCAAAAAAGAAGAATGCCAAAATATTCACGGCACCACCGTTTTGTCAACTCCCAAGGAATCGATTTTAATCCAGATCCAAGTTCACCACGCTACATAGTCCTATATCTCTCCATACCGAAGCCACACCGTCAGACAAGTCCACAATTGAAACGAGCGGAAACACCAGAAAATACACATTCCTCGATGTCGCGTTAAGAGAGACCCACAAGAAACGTGAGATATCGGTGAACACAAACTACTACAGAGGTGAAAGCAGAATCGGAACAATGGTAAAGAAAGTTGCATATTGATACGTGAAATTTTCCTCGACATCTCCCGTGGCTCTTTGACTCCATGCTAATTGAGCGGGCCGCATTAGCCTCGCGCGCCCCGCTGGCGTAGATCAAGCAGATTGAAACGCGTTACGTGGCCGCGTAACCGTGTTGTATAATCACCGTCCCAGGAATTATATCGGCGTCGTGAAATATTTCGTGACATGCCGCGTAATCGGCGGTTAGTCGACGACTTCCTGGGCGAAGCTGTGAGCCAATAGGTGCCCAGCTCGCTTCGGTGCTCTCGATTCGATTGGCCAAACCGATTCGATCCTCGTGGAATACACCTTGCGCGATGTCACGAGATCGTTAGAGATCGATGTGTCTCAATCGAACCGATCGATAGACTCGGTACCCCGATCACAGATTCTCACCGCGCCACGTTATCTCAGCACGGCATCGGCAAGTTTTCCTGCTGGATGCAGAGGCAGAACGCTCGATGGGGATCGATGGCGAAGAGCCACGCGAGAGCACAGGCCCGGCCAGGAGTCTGCGGGCGATTGTGCAACGGCTTCCAAGAAGCACGTGAAAAAGTTAGCGACGACGTTAAACTCACGTGTACACAGAGGGCTGGGTTACGAAGGAAGGCGTGCCTCTTTCCGATGGCCACTTTCTTTTCGGCTTGCCTAAGACACATACGGATCGTCCACGTGTTTCGCGACACGTCGAAGACAGCGTTTCCCCGGGGCTTGCACAACCTGATCGGCTATTGCTTTTCAAGAACGCTGTATACAGGTTCTGCGGGTGTCTCGATGTCTTTCGCGTTAGACGGAGCGGTATCATGCTTTTGGACACTTCGGTATGCCTACCCGGCACGGTTGATATTATGCAATATCTAGCAATTAGATCGTAGTTGTTTGAGGCACTTACAGTCGCTCGTAATTTAAATGCGAGGTGTTAATTCAGATTCACATCGATTAATCCTCACGGAGACTACAATCCTCTCAGAGCTCCCCATGCGCCTGACGCCGAGCAACGGGAGGCCGCATTACAATTTAAAACGATCCGTGTGATCCCGACTGTACGCACAATGAGATGGGATGAGAAATATTAACACGGAAATCGATTCCATTATCTTTCCGCGGTCTCGTCGTCGAGTGGGCGTGACATAGTGAATTGATCGTTGCAAGGAGTCACCCGGCGGTTCTTTCACAACAAGAACCCCCGGCCGTCGACGAGGTCTTTATAAACCCACATTCATTGTCAACGACGACCCTTGCGTTCCCAGGTATCGATTTCACGGGCGACCAGTCAATTAGCCGGCCAAATCCGCGCAAAAACCTCAGCGAGCCCGCCTGGGTAATAATTACACGCCAGTTAGCGTACGCGCGAGCAACGCCCGTGTTACGACCCATATTCCATATAATAACTTCACGGCGCTGCAGTATAAATTACGACCCCGCTGGCTGTAACTCATAGCCGACCTTCGGTAGCGAATTATAATTACGGCCGCGTTGCGGCTCGTGACTAACGATTCCCCGCTCTTCCACGGGATTCAGCGTTTCCTCGCGGGGCACGCCGTCGCGATCGAAAAGGGGGGAGCTGTTGCGCTTCTGGGGTGCTACACGCCCCCGTCAGCTTTCACGGGAACCGATTCCCAGGACCGATGATTAACGAGTTCGTGGGCACGCGTGTCCTCGGCGGAGAAAACGTGGCTCGCTCTCGAAACGTCGAAATTGCGGCTTGTATGTCTCGGTGGACGTCTCTTGGCCGTGCCCTGGGACCTTAAGGTTGCGCGATGGACACTGTGCTGTTTCTAGAATGGAAGAGGCCGATGGGGAGTATGGATGAATGGATTTGCCACAGTAGTTGGTCGCTTGTTCGGATCGTTAAACAAGAAGCAAGGCTGACGTAAGTTTTAGTTTCACTGTGATTGGGTTAAGAGATTTGAAAAGGAAATTTTAAGTCTTCGCTTAGTGTCGAGTGAAGAGGAGGAGAGAACAGGTCATGTAACATGGGGAACTTCGTTTGTTTCAAATGGAATGTCGGACGTTTTATGTAGTGCCTTTTAAGGCTAGTTCAACGACACACGATAAAAGATGACCCAAGGTCTCTGTATGTCAAGTTCTGGAGAAGATATTCAGAATTATTACCGTTAACTTCAGCGGGGTGCAAAAATGCCTCAGGTAGGGCGAGATCTGGTTGCCAAATATGCACTGACCAGGCTCAAGGGAACCTTTAGAGGAATCCTCAGTGGCTAGCAGAATGAGAAATCTGGAATAGGAATAGTAGAGACTCTTTCCGTGATTTACGATAAAAACGAAATTAAGTAGACAGCAGTAGGCCTGACGAAATGAAGCGCGACCTTCCATTTACTTAGATAATTGGACCTTGAACGGATTGGAGTCCCGTGTCGTTGAACTCTGTATAGTCTTCAGTTACGCTATCGGGCATCATAACAGGTGAAAGACAGAAGTGGCTTGATACTTCCTTCTTCTAATAAATAAACTTCTTTATGCCCTTCGCAACGCCGATCTTCCTCACAAACAAACTTTACTTAATATCAATCTACATATGTTTGAAGATAGACGCATTGTCTAATAGCGAATTCGGGAGACCCGCACTGGCCGCACTGAGTGCGAGTTTTCTCGCTTCCAATTGGCTAAAAGTTGCACTCAGTGCGGCCAGTGCGGGTCTCCCGAATTCGCTATATGAATGTGTGAATGTGATCAATTTCTTCGCAGTTGAATTTCGTCACTGACACCATAGTCCGATTTATATTTTATGGAATGGCAGTAAAGGATCCGACAGAGGCTCAAGCTGTCCATATTGGACTTGGAAAGATGCAAAAAGTAGTGCTTCGTCAGGGATCGAAGGTTTCCCCGTGACTCGCCCCTCGAATCCACTTTTATTTGCACTCGATCATCGAGTAGATCTCGAGATAGCTTTCAGTCAACGATCCACAGCGAAGGCCACCGGGCATAGCCTGAATCTGTCCGATCCACCAATCTATCCGGTTCCTGGTCCGAAACACACGGGGCGTCCGATACCGTTACATTGAATCCTGGCCAGCGTTATAAAATGATAATGCGAGAATAACACCATAATTCCTGGTCGATCTGCACTTCTTTTTCGGGGCAGATTCAACTTGACGTAACTTAGCAGGAATGTTGTTTGCTGGATCCAATTTTGCTGGGTTGCTTCGTGCCGACTCGGACGCAGATTCTGGATTCCCGGTCGAATTATGCAAACGACGCCGCCCCTTTCCCGAGGACTGACACCAAATACCTATTTCACGATCGTGCCACTTACAGTATCACGGTTCTTCGCCCGGAATTCGGTTACGCGAACAGTTAGAATGTCTCGTCGAAGCACGTCAATCGAGACGCAGGACCCTCTACCTATTACCCCCTTTCCCGAAGCTCTACCATTGTATCATTATACCGTTTTCTACCGAGAAATCGCGGATTATTAACTCTGTCACAAATGCACGACCCATCGCGGCGCGAATCTTCCGCGTGTAGAAGCGAGAAATCGGGGTTCGCACGGCTTCTTCGGGGCATGCTCACGCGATCACGCGATCGTCCTTTGTCAGGTGCATTTAATCACCCAGGCTGATGCGCAAGCGATTTAATACTCTCAGCGCGGCACGTTTAAGCCTTGCTGACTGATATAACTTCTTCATCGATATTAATAACCGAGGGCCTGCGAGCGGAATTCCAGTGGTTTCCCGCCTGCGCGAAAATCGAGCGTGTCCTCGCCGCGCATCGATCACCCCGACACTCCGGAACAGGTGTCTCACCTGTTGAACGTAATGGTGATCGGAGGCGATCAACGAAAACGTATCTTTATTCACGTGAGTCATGGCGATCCGCGGTTCCCTTCGCGCGTGCATACTTGCACGTAGGTACACGTGGGAAAAATTTCGTGGAGGTGGCCTTAAGGTTCTCTATGCTTGCGCAGTGGCTTCTTTCTACTCCCTGGTTTCTTAACGAAGAGATTAAAACAGAAGAGGCAGCTGGCACGTTTCAAAATAAATTACTATTCGTATAATGAGGATAATCGTGGATGAGGGGATCTCTAATTAGAGGATTCCGCTAATCTCTGTGATTTTGCAAGCTTTATTTAGCGATTCGATTCTTCCTTGATGTGTGCTACACTGGATATTTTTCCTGAAGCTGCAGTTCCTTGAAACAATCCGTGTGAGATAAATTGATCCGTTTCTATTAAACCGTCCTGTATCACAGTATAAAACGATCGATGTCGACAGCTCACTTTCGAGAAGTAGGATTCGATTCGGCTTAGAAGAGTCACGCAATCCAAGTCCCGACGCTCGGAGGCAAAGGAAACCTTCATGAGAGGAGAATCGTGCCGCGTTACCGATTGCGGCTCTTTCCATCGTGTGCCAAAGATTCGGAGAGAAAGGAAGGCACAATGCAAGCCCTCTTCGTGCGGATTGCACGCTGCGAATTCCGTGCACGTCGCCTCGCCGACATAACATGGCATCGACTCCCGACTCCCGAACACTTTCGTGATTGTTTGAGGCGGAACAGTGCTGGGTACACGCGTGCTTCGAGCTTCTGAGATAGTTGAATATCTTTTCTTCCTATTAAGCGCGGTGTGCTGATAAGATATGAATGGAAATTCATTTCCAAGCTATGCAAATCAAGTATCCGCAGCTGTGGCGAAATCGTGGGTAGATTAAAAATGCGCGATTGTAATGATTAGAATATTCGCCATTGAAGCCAGAATTGAGCCTCCTGGTTCAGCAGTGAATCATTCGGCATCCCACTGCAAGAATTCCTCCCTCGTGCTTCCACTTGGACAGAAAAAAAACGTTTACGAGCGTAGTTCCACCAACCACGACCACGCAGACCGGTGTACCAAAAGCTGTCAGTGCGTTGCCCCCGAAAGATGCGAATTGCCCCGCGAAAACCACCGGTTTCGCGGTCCTCCGCGGGTTCTTGACCCCCGAGCCGAGTGCGTCGTAGAGCCCGGTTTATCCTTATTCTCCATTCTCCCCTCGTCTTCTTCCCCGAAAACGGGGCGGACCCAGCGCCACGGTGGCGCTGCTATCCAGCGTGGCAAGGTGAACGAGCGTTTTATGCGACGCTCGTGAAACGACGGTGTACTCGCTGGTGGACGCGTGTCTCTCCTCTTTTCGTCGCCTTTCCCGCCTTCGTCGCTGCTCGGACCGTTTTTCCGCTCTGTTAAGCACGCGGTGGCGCGCCGGCGACGGGCGTTTTGCGAAACGCGAATCCGTTTTCTGGCCGCGGGAGGCGACGATCGCTCGGCGGTGGTTCCCGATCCAGCGGCCTCCCTCGATCCATCATACCCCCCGGATCCCTTTCGCGGCGATCGTTATATTTACGCGTCGCTTACGCCGTAAATATCTGGTTTCGACACCTCCAGCCGCGGTACCGACAGAATTGTGTGAGAAAATCGCGCGAGCCGCCTAGCCGGGCGATAGATCGTGATCCCCTTATCTCGACGTCGGTTCTAAACGAGGTCGACGTTTCCTTTCGAGCGGTCGATCCCGCTCGATGGTACCGGGACGACCTTCGCGGCCCCCGTATTAAGAAGAGCTTGCGAATCCGCGGCCTTGGCGCGGCGCGTATCCTCAGGAAGGAGCGCGGTCCTCTCCTTCGTTTCGCCCGCCTTCCGGAGATACGCATCAACGGCGTTGTTCGCCTGGTAATCCTGTCGCGGACACGGAATATACGACCGTCGTACGATTTCCGGGAGTAGGTACTCGCGCGATGCTTATTTCCCTGGCCCGGCCTTTACTGCCGCGCTAATCCCGCGAAACACCGCGCAGTACGTTTATAATGGCTGTTATTGATTTTATGGGGTCGGTTGAAGTGGTTTGAGCCAGCCAAGGCTGGGCGGCTGGGTTTCTTCTCTGTCTTCCTTGCGATGGTTGTATTTCATGAAATTAACTGGTCTTTTTAATCTGACGAGTCTCTTTCCGAGGAGGAGGAGCCGGATGATCGAGTTATTGCAGTGTAATTTGAACGGGGTTCGTGCGATATTCCAAAGGGGCTCTTTGTCCGTCTTCGTGCCACATCCTTGAATTAAAACACCCCGAGGCAGGTGATCCTCTACTCCCACGACGTAATCAGAGTTATCACGAGCCTGATAGGTTAGATAACCCACCGCGATACTCCAGTTTCCCTCTCGCGAGTACGTCAGAGAATTTTCTACGAATCAATGACAAGGTCACCTCCCTGGTTATTCTCCTCTTTTCACCCGTAACCCTGAATGCCCCCTCTCCCGGGCTGCTGGATATCCCGGAGCTGGACCGTTCTCGTGGTCCTCCTCTTTGTCTTGCCCGCGCGTCGCGTGCTTCCCCGGCAAGTCTCGCCGTCTGGGGGACCAGAAAAATGTCTAATTGCAACGCGGGTGCATGCGACTCTCTGTCTACGGTTAACTCCCGATTGGATCGTGGTCATCCCTCTCACGCCCCTCCACTTGGTCTTTCTTCGGCCGAGCAAGAAGGGAACGGAGATAGCTATAACGAATTTATATGCGCGCCGCGTTTATATATACGGACATACGAGCAAACCTGTCCCCCAGGTAACGATAAGCCTCACGCATATACGTCTGCTGCACGTTCCTCGTTCTTCCTTTCCTTTTTCCTCCTACACTCCACCCTCCTGGCGAGGGCCTGGCCGGATATATTCGACTCGCAAGGTTACCGCGAGTCGCCCCGAACGGGGAAGGTGAAATATCGCTCGGGATGTGTCTGATAATTAATTACGAACCCCAGAATTAGAATTGGGGGATACATTCCGCGGAGTCTGACGAAGCTTCATTTCGCGAGGCGCAAAGAGATTCTGCGGTAAAAAGTTTATGGTGTGCTTGTCGCGTAGAAATCGTAATTATTGCGTCAGGTGTGATTATGTTTATGTAACAAAGTAAGTGGCGCTGAAACGAGACTCGAATGAGAAGCAACTTCGTGTGTAACCTAGATATCTACCAAAGTGTTTAGCTTCTGAGCTAGAATGCTCCGTTTTCGCGTCACCTGTTCTTTCATCGACAAGTCTAATTGTAAGCTGGACCATCTACCGAGGATCTTGATCAACCAATTCCCTTCCCTTTCCATTTAAATCGACGCCCAAGGTTCGACTCCGATTAGTGTAATTCACTCGTCCATTCCGAGCTCCACTGATCGGACCTGTGCGATTACTCGTGTTGATCTCTTAAGCGTTTGAAATATCGTCTCCAATAAAGGGCGCAAAAAAAGAAGGCGCACGTCGGGCACTCCGGATGAAGTCGTTTTTTCCCTCGGCCGGCAAATTACATTTTCATTTATTCCGCGATGCGTCATCGCGCACGAGATGATCGCGGCCGCGGGACGCAGTTTTACGTCGGCTTCAGTCGTTCCCGCCGATTTATTATCCCGTCCGGCTCGCTGCTTATACCCGATCCTTGTCTCGCCGCCCCAACCCGGAACTCTCCGTTATAATTATGCATTATTGTATTATCGCCGCGACGCCGGCCCGTCCACGCTTGTCCCCCTTATCTGCGCGAAAGATAAGGCGGTTAACGCGATCCCGCGGCGTCCACAAATCACGTTTATCTTCGCCTGAGGACATCGTTGCGCGAGGAACCAGAGGCGGTAGCCCCTGTAACGCTCGGTTACAATGACTACCGGTGTCTGTATCCTTTGATACGGGCATGAATAATGGCCGGCGGGTTCGTCAACCCTTTGTAGAAAAATCCCCGGAGTAATTGCGTGGGATGCTGTTGCAAGGTTTAATTCGTATGCAGACTCCTTTCGTCAGGAGTCGTTAAGGCGAACGGGGATCGCGGTGCAGCTTGATTTTGATTCCACTGAGATTCTTTCCACTGCCGGAGATTTACGAACGTCCAATAAGGAAGTGTAATAACGAGCAAGGTTGGGGAGAGCCACAGCCGAGATATACTTGGATAACTGTAACTAATGCCGCGCGCCTCGCCTAGCAGTATTTATGGCTGTCCACGGGGGCAAAAATGGGAAAGAGAAAGGTCAATTCATTTCATAATGCCGAATGGCCGCTTTAATCGATGCTATTTAATCGATCGGCGCTCGTTAATTGGTCCACAAGGCCGCGAGCCTGTAATGAGATTAGCGAGCTAGATCCTATCACGCGTTATTGAGAGTCGCATTGTTAAAACCCGCTTGCAGGGACAATTGTCCGTTATGACTTATCATTCGCTGGGCGAAGCAGAACACTGAAAGCGCACAGAATGGATTATTCCGCAAAAAGAGCACGCATCAAGTCTGCGCCGTGTGTTGCGCGTGTGAGAACGTGACATTAGGAATCGAGACAAAGGATTCTGTTGTAGACCCAGAAAATAAATTAAGTTCGAGCATTCTATCAGTCCCCTGGCCGTCGAAAGATCCGGTTTCGAACTCTGATTCAGTAATCTTGTGGTTTTATCTTTTCCTCGTGGGTCACCTTTCGTTTTTGCGAACGAGACACGTTATCAAGTATCTCGCATCGCCGCTTGTCCTCATTGGTGCATCATTATGACTCAATTTTTTCGTCCCAGTCGAAAGCCCCAAAAAATTCTCCTCTCTGTTCGAAGAACATTATATTTCCATTCTCTAATCTGATTCCAATTTAACTCCATCGTTTCGATCCTCATAGAGAGTGAAGTTAAACGAACGATACTCTTCACACTGATCACCAGCGAAATGTTTACTTCGCTCCCAATTACTGAACACCGAACCACCATCAGTCCTAAACCGCGAATGTAAGAACGCGCCCGACCTTCTTCGCGCATTTCGTGGCCGTGAGAGAAAACGACGCGAATGTGTACGCGCCGTGACTTTTATATTCGCCCGCCACACATTCGCGCGCGCCAAATGCAACCGAATATGTAATCGCGGGAACAGGTGCAACGCGTGTCATTCAGTGGTCTCATATTCGTCCCTGCATTCCAGCTTCTGCATTAACGGCCGAGGGAAAACCAGTTGCAATCGGGACTTCTGTTCGTTTTCTCCCAATTACTGGTCTCTTTCAATTATTCGAACATTGTTGACCTCCGCGGCACATTTCGTCAGCGCAAAAATTCGCAAAACTCCGTGGCACATTCGATCCCAGGGGCTTGCCACGGCAAAATCTTGTTCAACTGCACGTGTACCCTATCAATTTCCTTATCTTAAAACGTGGCGTCACCCTCTGGATTTATTTTCAGATGCAGAATCATCTCAGTTTTACGACCCCATTTATGCGGCAGGTTGTTAGTTCGTTTCGCGGACCAATAATTTTCTTGCATCTGTCGATAGTGGCATCCTAGATCTTTGCCGTCGCATTTGCGTCATCCTAGGCATCGATACCACGAGGCATCGTGAAAATCGCTCGTTTCTCTCGTCCATTCTTCGCAACAGCTGATAATTACGGACCCCAGAGGCGGAACGAAGCGGTGTCCGCTTGAGGGACATTTTTTTCGTGACTGTACCAAAGGTGGATCCGCCTTAGCCGACGGAGGAGGATGTCGAAGGACACAGGGCTGGCCGATGACCATTTTAAACACCGGCCGTTGCACCTTCTGAGTCACGAACCCCCGATGCACAGGGGGGAATGAAACGAGTGGCTGCAACTGGATGCATTAAAGCCTTTCATATCGCCTTTGTTTGGATTACGGATGCGCATGACCGAGAGCCTTTATATTTCAATCGGTTAATTGATGCTTAATTGCCACGGTTAAGTCTCCGTTCAAATAGACTCTTTGCCGGAGTCTCGTGAAAGGAGAGGCAGACCCGTGGCAAGCATTGTGCTCTCGCGAAGCAGGAAACTTCACGGCGAGACTTTTGTGCAACGTGGTAGCTGCTGTGGCTCCCATGGAACCTGCGAGGCTGGTTATTTTTGGAAATAATGGCAATATTTTACGATAACAGTGTAATTCATTGAATTACAGTAATTTTGTTCGCTGACAGTGCAAACGAACGTTTCGAGGATATTATGTGCACAAAGGAAGAGAGTTCCTTGGGCGTGCAGGAATTTCGTGTAAATTATTGCAGATTCTTGTAATTGGAGGCAACGATACGCAGCCCATGTATATAATCACATTTAATACGGTTAATGAAAACGGCTGATCTCTCGAGGCTCCGGCGCGAGCGAGCTGCTCTCGCGAGGCCCGAAAAAACCGCGTCGGTTCTCGAAAAAACGAGAGAGGCCGAGTTTATCGATTGCACAACCCCGGGGCATAAATAACTATGCACAATAAGCCGTGCAGAATTCATAGGTGTTTCTTTATGCGTGACCTCGATCGATCGCGGGCTCGCGCGTTTTTCTTCCTCTTGTTTATCACTTTTTTCGGCGATCTGCGTTCATCAATGATGTATCGCCGTGTTGCTAACGACGCGTCGAATTCTACCAGCTGAGCGGTGGGGAAATTAACGATGGAAGGGGGAATGAGCGAAGAGACGAGGCTGCCTTAATTACCGCCATCGGCTTAACTAAACGAAGGGATCTTAGAATATCAATTACGGGCGCGCAATGAGGCACTAACGTAATAATACGCGATGGTGCAAAGCTGCTCGTAATTACTGACAGCTGGCCTAACTGTGGCACGTTAATAATCCGCTTTTGGCCCGATTTCGACGAGCAAAAACGAAATACTACTTGTTAATTGGTAACCGGCCGTGACGATTGACCGCTCGCAGCGAGAAACTTAGTATATAACCGGCGGTCCGCGGAAATTTCCTGCCTGTCCGCGAAAAATTTCGACCGAATCATGCAGTCGCTGTATAAAAAAAGAATAAATTAAATTGTAAAATAAATTGCTTTTTATTTCTGCTTTAGCTGTCAACCAGTCCGCGAAATATTTCTCCTATTTTCATTGGTCTGCACGTGTAAAAAGGTTGAAGAACGCTGGCCTAAACAACCACCAGGCATATGTATTCGCTATTTACATTCTGATTTCTGCTCGAGTTACACTTGACCCAGCTGTGAATGCCATACAGAATCCCTGATTCATAACAAATTTCGCGTTACATATAAGTTACGCTGCAAACCTCGATGTTCCTCCAACATTCTACAAACTCCCCCCTGAAAATACAGAGAGAATTGCAAGGTTAAGCCTGCGATACGCGTGGGACATTATGTGCTCGACCAGTACGGCGTTGATAAGCCGTATCGTTTGGAGGCTCGTCTCGAGCGCGCAACAATCGAGACAGCCAGGCGTTGGATGGAAATCCGGTATCGCGGCGCGAAAGGCAGGCCGCGTTATGAGCGTGCACATTCGATCGGACCAGTTCAGGCGAGTTTGAGGCCGAAGGCGAACCGCCTCGACCCACGAAAAGCACGAGCACCACAACGGCCAAAAGTGAAAGGGATATAACGAAGGAGGGCGGATGGGAAACGGAGGAAAGGAGGCTGGTACGCGCCTGTATGAGTGGAAGCTCCCCGACCTAGCATAACCGCTTCTGCGAGCCGCGAGGCTCGAAATTCACGAGGAACCCGCGCCCGGTCCCACGACGAGTTTCTCTCTTGTAAAAAATTTTTACGACGTCCCATCGCACCGACTGGGTGTAGCCCAGGTGAAAATCGGCCACCACTTCGTCCCGGCCGTCGTTTCGGGGAGTCCTGAAGAGTGGCTGGGTCGTCGTCGGCCTTCGAGAAAACATGGAGTCAGATCCTGGAATATGAGCGGCGGTCCCCGCGCTACGCCTTGCCCTGTCCGCTTTCGAGCAAACAGCGACCTTCGATTACGACTGTGACCACCACGGGGATCATCCTCCTCGGTCGCGTTGCGACAAAGAGCTAATTCGTGGCCTTGGCTGGCTACGCATAAAAGACATCCCCGTGGAAAGCCAGCGCGCCTCGTTCCACGAGCATCTTGGCCGCCTGGTGAAATCGATGGCCCCGCATGGCGGTGGCGACCGAGACCTTGGGTTGATCTGGGCGCGCTCGGCTCCCTACGGTTCCCATAAAACGCCGGAATTCGCTGTATAATTCAGGCGGGGCTGACTGTAGTGATCTGCAGTGAGTTCGGAGTGACCCGGGGAAGGATGCAGACGATCGAACCGGTCGGAAGATGATGGAACTTTTTTCGTTGATGTAACCACACTAGGTAGCGATTAATATTGTCTTGTTTGCCTTTGTTTACCGCCCGCTGCAGCTCCCCTAGACGTTTAGATTAGCAAACGAGCGATATAACTGGCGAACAGGATGACGTTCGGTAGTCTGGTATCCAGCGTTCCAACTGGCCAGAGTTACGATCGCGTCCGCGACAGGATTCGACGAATTGTTGGTCGCAAACATTTGCATACCGGTGTGTCCATCAATATTTCGCCCCTGTTGGAGAGTCCGGCTACAGTATCTTGTACCTTTCAATCTCCACCCGCGGTGGTGTCGATGGGAGAGGAATACTGAACGCCTGGCCAAGCGAATCACTGCAATAAGTAGCTGGTAATGATGGTTATAAGTCTGCGTCGACGTTCTAACTACGTCCGGTTTCGTGAGTTGCGACGCACTGAGTTGGCGGTGGCTGCGGTTCAGCGGAAGAAACTCCACGAATAATAACGCCCCGGCGTGAATGATCTTTCATTTTCTTCCCTAGGCATCTCTCCAATTGATTATCCGAGGTTTCGTAACTGGTGACAACTTCTGCGTCTTGTTCCCTGAGAAAGAGATCCTATTGGGGAGACTTTGCCTCTCTTTTCTCAGCTGCAAATCATCAGCAGACACCACTGCGATGGCACTGCATCTGGTGCAACGCTTTCCATTGTATTGATTTCGATTCAAAGAGGCTGCATAGCGTTTTATTGTAGATAATGTAGCGATTGCAGGGAGATTTGAATGGCCGGAGATGAAGGTTGTTCCTCGATTCGGTGGGCTAAGTGGTTCCGCGTTTTTCCACTTGTCCTTAACACCGACTTACTGCTGGTCATCGATGAAGTGAAGGGATCTCCGTGGAATCTATTTAAAAGATCGTTTTCCGCGTACGCGACTGGATCTGCGTACGACCCACTCGGGCCGCTCGATGCCCGCCGTCATTGAGAGGGCGTTTCCGCCCGGGGTAATTGTTCCGAGATGTGCGTCGAAGGTGACGCGATAAATCGGTAATTCCCGTCGCACTCGGCGAAATTTATGCGCGATACGCGCGTTTTATTCTTCCTCGATTGTTCGCAATGCGGTCTCGAAGGCTGATGAAAGGAAAATTCGAGGCTCGAGTAAACGAAAAACAGGAAATCACAGCTTCTCGGGCAGCAGGTATACAACGAGGTATCAGAAGTTTCCAGAATTTCTTCACGCACGTTGTGCAACTCGCGCTCTGCTCGCGTCTCAATGTCGCGTAAACGAAGCGTCCAATACGGATGCGAAATGTCCCCCGAGTATCATAATCATCGGCGATTGTGCGACACGAGTCGCGAAGGCCACTGCGGTTTCGATGGTCGATGATTAGGCTCGTTAGGTGTACGGTGACACGGAAACGACGCTCTTCTTCGGGGGAAAAAAGCGATGAAAAACCGCGAGAACAGCGCGTGACGCAAGCCCGGGGCAAAAAGATACAATGAATCGACTCACGGTGTCTGATCGAGGACGGACGGCTTCCCTTCCTCGAGATCATTTTTCTTGCGCCTACGATGCGGCGTCGTGCGGTCTGTCGGACGTGCGTGTCGACACGGTACCGTGCTCTTCGTACAAGTGTCGTCTACAGGAATGGGAAGACCGAAGCTCGTGTCGGGCGAAGAAACGAGGGATTGTACTTAGGGTAATTCACTCGGGGCAAAAATGCTGGACCACCCGCGCGATCAAAATACAATGGAGACTTAAAATACAGTGCAGTCCGTTAAGGGGGAACACCACTGTGACGGCCGGAAAAGTAAGCCATTATTCAGAATTTTTTTTCAGACATAATTTACAGTTTTCATCGAAAATTTTTATTACCTACCTTTAGTACGCTGTCTTAAGAAACTATACAAAAAAAAGAAATAGAAAAACATCCATGAATTTGAATATATTAATTAATTTTCTAGACCCCTCCGCGCGAGCTGGTCGAATCTGTAACTATGGAACAACAGGTCCGAAATCAAATTTCATTTTTTTTTAATAAACTATATGAGTGTAGTTTCCGTTGTACGTACCAATTTCTTAAACAAATTATTTTTGTAAAAATGGTGCGTTTTAGAAGAAAAGTTTCGAAAATCCGCGAATAAGATGGACAGTTTTTCGACCGTATTTCAAAAAGTTTTTTTTCAATCAAAAAAATCCGTACGTACAACGGAAACTACACTCATATAGTTTATAAAAAAAAAAATGAAATTTGATTTCGGACCAGCTGTTCCATAATTACAGATTCGACCAGCTCGCGTGGAGGGGTCTAGAAGATTAATTAATATATTCAAATTTATGGATGTTTTTCTATTTCTTTTTTTTGTATAGTCTCTTAAGACTGCGTACTAAAGTTAGGTAATAACAATTTTTTAGGAAAACTGTAAATTATGTCTGAAAAAAAATTCTCAAAAATGGCTTACTTTTCCGGCCGTCACAGTGGTGTTCCCCCTTAAATGGTCACTTCTATTTCGCTTCAACTAAAAAATAGTCTATCATCTCTCCATACAACCCAGAAAAACCCGAAAGCCGGAAGCTTTATAGATCCATCCAGCGACAATGAGCGTGTTCAACCGTCTAGAAACGAAGACTGTTCGACGTGGGCGGAGATAGAAGTAGATGCTCGCCCACGAGCCTCCAGCTCCGCTAAAACCTCGCGATCTCCTGTCGTTCGCTTGCTCCTCGATAATTAATTCACCTCCGCCACGTCTTTTAACATACAGACTACCGCGGCCCGTATAAACCCGAACACCTATAAATTCCAGCTCGCCCAGCCGCCGGAATGTGGACTTTTAGCGGTTACAAACGCGTGCAAGGGCAAGGTTTTTTTTGCCGCCCGGTATTCCCCGCCGACGCGCGTGTGCGCGTGTTTGCGGGTGTGGATACCCGGAGGATGAAAGACACCAACCACCGGGCATCCGTGTTCCGTCGAACTCGTTCGACGCGAGCGGGGCAAAACAAAGGGAGACCAGACGGGTCCAGGACCGGGGATCGCTCTTCTTCGACCGGCTCGAGGACAAAGGTAAACGCACCTTCGTCACGGCGCGTTAGCGAAACACGGATAACGGATGCACTTGCTCTCGCGAGCGGTGCAACAGGTGCGCTTGCACAAAGACAGGGCACGAAGGCTGGGCGGCCGCCTCTCCGCGGGGGAAATTCGTAATTGAGTTTTATAAATAGCACTTTGTGCACTCTGCATGCTGGATGGCATTGCCACCGCGTCGCTGGACCATAACGCGGAATTTATGGGACTGTAATTGTGCCTTTTAGAATTCCTCGCTTCGCTATGGACTGAAGATCCCGGACTGGTCTTCCTCATATTTTCCCCGATTTTTATTCGCCAGGTGGTTTCAGTCAGATGTTAATAAAGCCTGATTGATGCGAAGGCGACGATTATGGTCGAGTGAAAGGGACGTTGGCGATAAGTAAATGGTGATTTCAAGTAATGATGAGCAGAAGTGTGCGAATCTCGTAAGAAATGGCAGTGCGTTTAATTCTCCTTTCTCTATTTCCTTGCATTCTGAGGACACGCATCTGTTGCCTCGTTTGTACAATCTTTCTTTGTGATTATACTTGCCACTGGTATTATATGTTGTACCAGTTTCTGGGCCGCCCCGAAGTTATCGCTGTCGCCGCTTTCGTATATCATTCAATTTGAGTCGTCAATTAATACGTTTCCTCCCTGTAATCTTCGTGTCCAGTTCAAAGATCACGCTTCCAAAGAGAGCTCTGCAGGCTGGCTTAAATCAATTATACGCACCGCTTACATCGCCATAACTCATTGCACGGCCTTAATCTCAAAATACAAGATCAGGAAAAGTAATAAACGATCGGTCGCTGTAATGGCCGACCTTGGTACTCGATCTGGATCATTCGCATTCCGTGCATTCTCGAAACTTCACCAGCACCATTCGTGCAGTCGTCGATCCGCGCTTCGGTTTCGGGTTCCTATCGCGAATGTGAAAGTCAGTTTGTCAATCTTGAAAGTCCAATAACACGATTCCCCTCGCTGCGTAAATAATTTCATTCTCGTAGCTGCGATCTCCTTCACCCAGTGCTCCATTGCACTTCGAGACGTGTCTCCATTTCCATACTAATGACTCGCTCCATTTCTGATTAATTACTTCTGTGTGAAGTACTATAGAATCATTGGTAATGCATCAAGAAATATCTAAATTCTTCCGGTGCCTTCTAATATGCATTTAAGTTCTTCAATGACCACTCTTTGAATTCAATTCACCATCTTAAAATACAAAATTCAGCAAATTATCTCAGAGAACTAGATACATACAAATGACAACCCCAGGATGCTTTTGCGCCACTGATCCATTAAAACACCCACGAGACCCGTGTCCTCCCCGCCAAGAGCAAAGCGCATCTCTTATTCCAAGGACGTCCTTCCAAGATCTAAAGCAGAATATCGTAGGACCTGGAGCGATTCCGTACACGCGGAATGCCTTGCTATCGCGCCAATTAAAGCGATTCTATCGCATCGGCCGCGACGATTATGCCTCATGTTACCCGTTAGCGTTCCCCCGAGCGGACGAGATTTATCATTTGAAGCGCGGGTACCACGTTAGCGGCGAGGCCGCGTGGGAGGACAGTACCGCCAGGGAAACGAAATCGTCCGTTCTGCTCGTTAATCGAGCCGAACGACTCGCTTGACCCGCCTTTATTGCCCGCGACACGCGACAATAATCGTTCGCCAGCTGCCCCCGGGGGCGAGGACGCCACCTCGAAACGAGGTTAATCGCAGGAAAGCGGCAGAAGCAGAACCGGACGCGGGGGATATTCGGCACTCGTTCACCCACGATTTCGTTTGCCCGCCGTTCATTCGCAGCCGTAGTCGTCCCGCGATGATGCGCGATCCCTATCGCGATCCATTTCGCGCCGCGGACGTAATTAAAGTGGAATTTATGCGCTCGCGAAATGCCGGGCGTAGAGGGAAACCAAACTGGCGAAAGATCCTCGTGGAATACGAGATCTTGCGTCTCTTTAGCCGCAGAGGTACGTTAAATCGCCGCGGCTCTTACTCGAGCGTCTTTGAATACGACGCAGCTGACGTCCCTTTAAAATTATTCGCTAAGATCCTCTCGGGGGATTATTTTCCTTTGCGAGCAAACCGTCTCGGGTAGCGGGACCTCGATTATGGCGGTTAATCGGGACCGAGGCTGGCCGGTTAATCGAGGATAATCGAGCACCGGTGAGAACTTATTAAATCGTATTCATTTGTGGTATTATTATGTCGCGGACGTGCGTTATTTATTGTATTATGTTAAGTGCGTTAACTCGCGAAGCTTTTAGCGGTATCGAGAGCTGGAGGTATCGCTTTGACTGTTACGCATTTCATATGCAGGCGGCGGATATAGGACTGTGTCTGTGTCTCACCGTTACGTGTGTAAACATATTCTTAACTTCTCAGATAAGCGAGAAATCGTAAAATCGAGGCTGTTTAATCGAACCACCATTGTATTCAAGGAATTTATTAGTTACTTTCCATTTCGTTTCTATATACGGTGGGTTTACGGCTCTGCTACTTTGATTACGACTCCGAAGATGAGAATTGCCAGAAACACGTCAAGTAGCAAAAAGAACGCCATTAATTTTAATTATTCTTTCAAGTTTCCTTGTTATTCGATCAAATTTTGGCCCACTTGTACATGGCGATACGCACAGTTATTTCGGTTCCAAGCCGCATTTCGCCTCTGATGTAACAAATGTTCAATTTGTATAATGTTAACCGATGACCATGGGCTCCCCGACCTTTTCCTGCTCGTCATTTGCATTGTTGTCGTATGCAAACGCGGCGTTCCTGACGTGTTACGTTGTCGCCAAGGCTAAAGGAAATTCGTTCAAACGGGCTTTGCCAATGTCAGCCACAATTGCCTCGGATCGATCCGCTTTCTAATCTTGGCGTGAAATCGCGCGAAGAGCAATTAAACGAGAGATTCATTGCGCTCGCGAAGTATGCTAATCGCCGGGGAGGATACCGTTTAAACGAGCGAAAAAAGCAGCAGGACCTTCATTGATGGCAAGCAACTTATCGCTACCCGTTCCTTACGCGACTCTTCGTGCTGTAATCTGCATTTACACGGCGACCCTGCCCGTTGACACGCTCAGCACGGCGAAACCAGGTCGCTAGCTACAGGTTCCCAGCTTGTCTATTATCGCGAGGAGGAAAAGACGGTAGTCCACCTCGAGGTAGAATTTTCTGTCAAGTGACGCAAGTGGATAGCACGTTTAAGGCGTGTTCTCGCCGATCGAACGAAACCTCCGCTACTTGGAAAACGATCAAGAGCTACTTCTGCTTCTCTGCCTCTTCTGAAGAAACTCCTATTGCTTCTGCGTTTGTCCAACTACCTCCTGCGTAATGCTGGCAGCGTTACCTTCGCCGAGTGAAAAGGTTATTTGAGAAACACCTCGTGTGTGCACTTTCTTGGCAAATCGAGTCAAGTAGATTCTTGGTTCACTGGTAGAGATTTAGGAAGAATTGGAATCATCCTGTAGGAGAAACCGGGGCTTCAAGTTCCGAGGGGTAAGTTGTTCCGGCAGTTCTATCTTCAAAATGAAAAAGAGCGTTGTACTTTAAATTATTTTTTCCGTGTAAGTTGAACACGCCACTCTGTGGAAAAAATAATTTAAACTACAACGCTCTTTTTCATTTTGAAGCTTGAACGATCGGAACAACTTACCTCCGGAACATTTAGCCCCGGTTTCCCCTACCTGCATTTTAAAAAGAAACTTCTTCAGATTTAATAACTCCGTGATTATAATAACAAAAGAGCAGTCCTCCTTTCGCGATGAGAGCCTGCCAACATCCTAACATCCTTATCAAGGATAGTACCGCGCAATTTATAGCACGTTACGGGAAACGTGCGTTCGGCGAGGCTCGCGTTGAGAAAGTCTTGCGGCTAATTCTAACGCCAGTCCATCCTGTCATCGTCCTCCGCCGCGTGGAAAACCGCTGCGTTACGCCGCAACGGCAGCCAGGAGGTGGCGCAGAAATGGAAAGGGAAGAAAGACACCTGACAAAGGCAGAGAGAAAGGGAAGAAGAGTGGCCACCGAGGCCTCCGGAGGGCAGAGAGACGAGACGACGTGGAATACCGTCGAAGGCTTCGTTGTTGCCCATCCCGGGGATTACGTACCTTGGTCGTAGACCTTACTCGAGGCGAGCTCGTACTCGCAGGTAGTTGCATAACAGCCCTGGCTCCATGGTGGCCGCTCATTGCCGCGACGATTCACAATAATGCGTCGAGTTCCCTTCGCGAGCATCCTACTTAGCCCCGACGAAAGGTTACGCGAGGATTCAGATAGATAACGCGTTGCACCACGCATCCTCAAGCGCCTGCAACTCTGCTGACCATGCGAGCGAGATGGCAGCTTCAGTAGAATCATTTAGACTCTGTTTTGGAGGAACAATGGAAATTCATCGAACAGGATTGAGATGCTGGGCTGGACCTACTGTATTCTCAATCCAACAGCAGATACGACACTCGGTTGCATAGTTTGTGCAACAGAGCCCATACAATCTAACGAGACGTAGAAGCTACGCGCGCACATAGAATCCACACACTTTCCCTATTGACAGCGGAGGTTTTCTTCTCAGACGAACGGTGCATGATTGTCAACATTAAGATTTGACGAGCCTCATAACCGAAGCCAACAACGCTTCTTCTGTCTACGCAAGAGGGTACTCAATTGCTGAGGATGTTGGTGAATGCGGTTTCCATCTTGCCCTTTCGAGACAGCAAAGGTGCTCGATGGGAGGCGCGAGTCTGAATGCCTAGATAAATACGATGGGTGGGACAAAACAGGCGAGGAAGCGATAGCCCGTTGGCGCGAATATCGTTGACTCGACTCCTTAACTCGCCGATTTAATCGACGCTGACGTGGGATTATAATGACCCCTGCCTGCATGTTCTCGCGGCTCTGCTCTTAAGTGACGACACACAATGCGTCCTGCGCGAGAACAAAGCCCAGAGATGTTCGCTTAGAAACGGCGACGAAGGAAGTTTGCATTGCGGCTATGGATGTGAGCCGAGTGCGCCCATCGCGGCGTCAAGTGTTTGCTCTCGAAGCTCGAGGAGGAATGGGTAAAAGTGAGGTAAACGTGCTGACCAAGCTACAGTTCCTTGGCGCCGATTTTTTCAGCCATCCGGGGAATTGCAGGGAGACGGGTTTGCGGAATGATGTTTATTTACCTTGCATAACTAATGCGTTGGAATTAGGATGCAAATTAAATTCTGGTGGCAAAAAAGCAGTTTTTATACGCATAGGTTGTATTTAAAATAGGTACATGAATTTTCGGAGATCTGATCCTGATGATCACGACAGAATTCATAGGTTTCTTCTGCGCTTTCAAAACGATCGAAACGGGGACCACCTGTGATTTATTTAAAAACTCTTTGTACTACATATTTTCGCCTCTACGAAGACAAATCAGTGGAAGACACGATCGGCCACTGTGATGTCTCTCCCTTACCGCGTTCGTTGCGAAATTTCAGTTTCCAGCGTGTGGCAAGAATTCGCTGGAGAGAAGACAACTAAACCAGTGGTCGTTAATTGCCACGTTATACATGTAGCCGCTTATTACATACTCGATTTGCATTCGGCTCTTTGTGCCCGACCTAATCCGCCCGGCTCATAATCGCCCGCTTACGTAACCGTGGATTTTTACGAAAGCCATTTAGCGCGCCGAACATCTGGTTCCCGGGGATTTTACGCGCATTATAATGACAAATTCGCGTAATGAACGTTGTACAACGCGAGAAGCCATAAAACCAGCTAAAGACTGTATCTTTACGACGATCAAAGCCGCGGTGTCTTTCGTTGTACTTTTATACCGATATCTCTTTAAATTCTTATATGCAATCGAGCAACGAAATACAGTTGTCGCGGGGCGGATTCGCGTCCACGAGACTCTTTCGTGTGGGCCGCTGACGGACAGGTGAAGCAAACCGCGGAGATGAGGTAATCGATGGAATTTTACGAAGTATCGTATATATGTCTGGGAAGCATCGTCGGCTTTGGAAATTATGAGTTGTAAAGAAATTTTACCTTCTAAATACAGTGACACAATGATAAAGATTCTGAAAAATTCACGGTAAATTATCCACCGCGAGATGCACACGCCGCGGCTTCCCATGTTAAACGTTCCTCGATGAATAATTCTCTGTGGACTCGATTCCGCGATAGAGGCAGAAAGAAAAGCGCTTGTGGTAATCCTAGCCATACCTGTCCCGTCGACCTCACCTCCCACTTGCTCCTCGGTTTCTCGGTGAACCAACTACAATTGCAGCCACCCACGTGCGTCCACGGTAAGCCGTCCAGTTTTTCCGACCGCTAATAGACCGAAACTGCATTTTCTTCGCCAATTACGGAGCGACTCGCGACTAACTGCCCCGATAAATCTCGGTGAGGAAACATTTGCTTTAACGCGCTTCTCCTCGCCCCTGACGATTAAACGCAATTATATCCTCGTTTCGGAGGCGGCAGCTCGCGTGGCTGCCCTCGAAATCAACGTCGATTACCGCATTTCACGGCTGTTACATCCACTGCATTAGGAGGAGACTGTAACGTCGCTCTGATTAAGATTCAGTCGTTCCTGTGACGTGCTGAAAAACTTCTTTGCATTTTATCGCTGTTTTTGATGAGGTTTATGTAGACTTTCATATTCTTCGAGTGTCATCCTAAAAGACTTTGTTTTTTATTGAGAAAACTATTCCTTTGGTGTCTATTACTTTTCCTCGTGGTTCACTCTGAAGAGCATGCCTGCCAATTTTTCCTTTGCCAATATTTCTGTAAATTTCTAGAGCCTAATATTAAAATTTCAAAATTTGACGAATTTTAACAAAAATTCCCTTTTCCTCACATCTATTTTTTCAACATCAAGATTCTTCATATCAAAATTCACATTTCTACAAAAATACTATTAGAGCATCACGAGTGTACAATTATAACTAAACACTTGAAAGATTCAAAAATCCGTAAATGGTAACTCAAAAAGGACGCTGTTATGCAGTGAACCCCCTTGCGACCAATTTATGATTATAAGAAGATGTGACCACGAAGGGTTAAATGAATGCCATCAGGCATGCATTCTCGATAAAGCCTCTCGCTGAAAACTCTGCCGTTCGAGCGCTGACAGCACGTTCGTTGCCTCATTGGCGAGTTCTAATCGATCAGCAAGGTAGCCCCGGAGGATAAGACACGGAGGGAGTGACCGACATTAAGTAGTCGCCAAGTGCAACGCGACTGGGTAATCTTGCCATGGCATCTCGCCAAATAAACAAGCCGTGTGCCGTGGGCGACCAGTGGAATCGTGACTTTTTATTATGCCATGGGATTCGTACGGCGTGGCCCCTCGAACTGACCAGAAGCACACCGAAGCTCGGCTTCTGATCGAGCCCTGAGACACGAAAAATTCAGCGGACCGTGGCCGCCGCTGGTGTGGGTAGAAGATACCGGCCGTATCGAAACGGTCGCACTTTAAATATCCCGCGAGCTGCTGCGGGTTTAAATAAATCGCATCGGTCTCGGAGCAAAGGTACACACGCTGCATCGATACCTCTAATGATTAAGTGACTTTATTGCCTCATTAAGAAATAACACAGGTATTTATACGGGTGTATGCTGGCATAAAACGATTGCTCAACGTCGATCGCTGGGAATAAGCACACTTCGGAACGACTCTCTCGGCGACGCTCTTCGGAGCGCTTGTGTCCCATGGCGGAATGTGATAAAACGACGAGTCGCGTAAATAAGTACGATTTTCGTGTGCTCCGGTTATGATTAATTACCCCGCCGTTTGCCCTCCACTTTCGCAACAGAGCTACTTGCGAGATGTTCCTGCCTTTGTATCCCGAGGTGCCTTGATTTCTTCTAAGAATAGCATGCGCGCAGCGTGTAATTTGTATAGGTACGTTCAGACACGTACAAGCACATTACGTTTACCTGCCCGATGGTTGTACGGTGCAAACGAAGAAGACGGTTTGCCAGCGTCTACGCTGCGGGACTCTGTAAACAGTGCAGTGTTGGTTGAACACTCCGCAACTATCCAATTTGTCGACAGAGCTAAACAGGAATCGAAGTGTCCAAGCGTAATCGCGGCTGAGCGATGTGCTGGAGGTCCGCTGGTGTACCTACCGATGCCCCCAAATAAACGCGAGCGCCGCGTTTTACCGCATTATGTAACTATCGGATCTGGAAGTAGGCTGTGACCGCACGAAAAGTCGCTTTTGTGGACGACGGCGGTATCGTGGAAACATCGAAGTCACATTAAGAGTCTGTTGGGACACGCCATTAACCGGGTCTCGCAAGAGCCTTCGTTAGCTGTATCGAGAAGTCGCGCGAACCACTCGCGCCGAAATCCTGCACGCCTACATTTAATTCACCGTCCCCGCCTCTACTCCAATTTTCCTTCTCGTCCCACGTTCGGGCTCCGCAGCTGTTCTTCCACTTCCTCTGTTTCCTCTAGACTATAGACGCACAGACTCGGCAAGCCGCAGTCTCGCGTGTCTGCCTGCGATTTTTCTGCATCAAGCTCGATGGCAACATAGCCTCGTGATCCAGTTATTCCATCTGTACACTGGCGGTGACACAATCGGTGGCATTGCTGCAGAAGGGATTTGAATATGTAGATCACGTGGAGGGCAGATTAGAAATCCCAGCGAGACTCCACGCCTATCGACTTTGGAGCGCCTGCCACCGATTTGCATCACGCGCTCTTGAATTCGCCACAGTGGAGTGATCTCGCTCGCGTTCGTTAATACGGATCGGATTCTCGTTAACTCGCGACGGAACTGTATCGCTGAACGGTATATCGTTCCCTCCGAGAAACGAGGCTATCGAGCGGATTGGGTGGGTAATGATGATTATGAAGAAAGTCGCCTTGTTAAGCGAAGATTGAGCAGTTCTTTATTCGCCCAGCTGGCGACAGTCACCGTCGGCTCTTTCCTCTTCCGAGTCTGCGGTCAGCGTCACGGTGATAAATCCCGCTAACGAACCGTACAAGTATCGCGTTATTATTTTCCCTCTGCTCGAGGAAAATCATTAAATATACAGAGGAGCGTGGAAAAGGCACGCGAACGTCCAGTTAACCCGTTACGACAGTCGTTCGACTAGTCTGAAAATGGAAGGGTGCTCGTTGATGCCAAGGCTAAATTCCATTTCCACTGCAACCTCTGTCTGCGACTGTTCGATCGACGCGTTTGACTTGCGCCCGACCAGTGTCTGCAAAGTGGCAAACTGAGTTGGAGGGTGCTACGATCTATGTACGGAATGAAAGCAGATGCGTATGAGACTATCGACTTTCTACGAACGCGTTGTTTATGTTGGCAAGTGTCTCTGGGTATGCCGAAGCCAAAATCTTCCCCTGCAGTTCGTTTTAATCGAGAGAGAGAGAGAGGGAGAGGGGGGTCTGACTGTCTAAGGTGGTGGGTTTCGAAAAACTCGCGTTCTTCACGACCGATACCCCACGGCGAATTGGAATGGCGAAGCTGTAGCGGTTACCGTAGTCAACGAAGCGTGCACGCGACTTTTCCACAGTCACTTTCATAATACAAGCCACTTCCGAAAGTGAATTGACTTAATCCGAAGTCGGGAGAAGGTTACGCATAATGCATGGATCGGTTTCCCGCGCAAATGCTTTAAGAGTCTTTTGATTTCATCTATGAATCTTAGTGTTTCCCATCTTCGGAACGGATCTGCGTCGATATCGAGTCGTTTGTATGCAAAGGAGAAGATTCGATGCTCCAGTTCGAGCCACGTATAAATTAAACGCTAGACGGGAGCAATTGCGAAGAATCGGTAAAAAGACAAATGAATTTAACTTCTTTCGTTGAAGCTGGGTTGTGATAGTAATACCCGTTCGGTTCGTTCAAAAGAACGATAGCAGTTACATCATTATCGGTTGCAGCAACCGTCTGATAACTCGCGGGACTAGTAGAATCCGTATCCCCTCGCTAGACTCGGGGCAAAGTTAGTGGAAAAAGCACGTTAATGGTCTGGCTTTCACGCTCGACCATCGGCGCTGCAACGTTGCGAGGATAATGATAGAACCGGCCGCCTATGTGGAGCGAAATTAGCGAAAAAATTGAACGCTCCTTTGGAAGATTGAGATCTCAGTGTTGCAACGGTATAATTTATGAGCCTGTACGAATAGAAATTTCCTTTGTTGCTCCTTTTTGCCAATCACTGGTAGCTGGGGAGCAAAGTACAGCTTTGTCCTGATCCTTGTACATATTTGACTTCGATCGAACCCAGTCGTTTAGGGGGAGCCTATATAGAAACAATTACAGCTTCGACATTGCGCAACGCGTATGTAATTCGTGCGGGAATAGCGACGAGCAATTTCTTCCCGCTCGTGGCACATTATCGTGCTTCCTATTGCGCCGTTACGCCGCCACGGTTACTTAACTCTCGACGAGCTAGAATGTCATTTGTCGCGAATTTCTTATCGGCGCTGACTGCTTTCCACCCGACCCAGTTGTTTGAGGAAAAGCGATGCGTCGCGGCCACGTAACGAATCGCGGCAATGTCAATCAACGCAGTGACGTTACGTGACTCGCATTGTTTCCGATTAAGCAAGTGTCACGGACGCACGTCGCGCTACGTCACTCCGACGATGTGATTGACCCAGCTGCTCGGTGTACATCGTCGTTCCTAGTATTGAATCGACGTCGATGAACGCGGGACGAGTGGTCTTCAATTTTAATGTAAGCAACGACAACACGAATAAAAAAACCGGCATAGATAACCTAAGAGAACGACATGAAGCGAGCCAGCCCGACGAGTCTGCCTAATTATACCTAACAAGTTTCACCAATAAGGACGACCACAGAAAGAAACAACTTGTCATGAATCTTGACACGTTTTTCTACACTGTCAACCACAGATAGCACTTATAGAAGCGATTACTCACCGACATGTCGCCTATGCAGCAGCCTGACTGGCAGGAACCCTAAGGGAACAGCACAGACGCACAAGAACCCTTCGATCCTCAGTCGCGTACGAACGATCAGCCGGAGGATGAGGGTCCTGTCTGCGCCTCGATCTCACTGCTACCTCCAATCTAAGGAGGATCTGTCGCGCGAATTCGTAGGCTCGGAATGAATGGTGTCGAAGGCCCGAGGGGAAGAAGATACTCTAGACCCAGACCAGGGGACCAGGCTGGAGCCACACCTAAACCAGACCGACGACCGAGAGGAAAAACAACGCGGACGGTGTCGAGACGAGCAGCTGACCGGGTGCAGGTCCGGTTAATCGCGGAGACGTATGCGGGATTCGCCCGTAATTCGAAGACTGGTCATCGCGGTGACGACGCCAGGGTATTCAAAGATCGAAACCGCGATCCACTGGAGGCGCGTCATGATGGTGTGCCAGGGGGGGCCACTGGGACAGGCGAGGAGTGCTGCGGGGTCACGAAGAGGGGATCAAGCCGAGGAGGGCCCCCCCGCGATCCTTTCCGAAGAGGGGGAGATGCCCGAACCCTAGGGGCCCTGGGTAGGGGGATTCGGTGAGGACCCACCGGCAGAGGAAGAAGAGGGCACGCAGCGTTTCAACCGTGGAGGGAAAAGGAGGAGAGGCGACATCGAACGAGCGAATATATCGCGGTGGGTAAGAAGCGCGCATTCTTGTGTGTCAGCGCACGATAGTTATGGACCCCTGGCAACCTTGTCCCAGTAGCGTGCCCGCGCCGGTGCGCGCCCGTCCAGCGCGCCCGAGAGCCCGCGAGACGCGAAATACGAGCCCTGATAAGGGGCCAGCTGCTCGCTCTCCCAGGGGGAGAGAACATCCTTCCGTGGCCCGCTTGTTTTCGTCGGCCAGCGTCGGTATCTGGGTCATGGATGCGCGGAGAGAAGATGCGTTCGTTATCGCTGGCCCCCTTGGAGGAGCGTTCCACGTGGGAGGAGGCGCACCGGGCCCTGATACTTTTTTGGGGAGCAATCGGCCCGAGAGGCGATTGTTTCTCCTCGTCGAGTTTCTCCGCCTTTGGGCCGATCAATGGGGGGCCCCAAGAAGGCTATATTCTGCCGCCGAACAGAGGAGTTTCTTCTGCTTGCGATAGAAACGCTTTTTTAATTTTCTCACCACGTTCTTGAGAACATGGTAATATTCTGTGAATGGATCTTTCAAATCCTGGCGATGCGGGGGAGATAGAAAAGATTGATGAGGCCAAGTCCTCCGGAAGAAGCGGATGTTTACGCGGTGTAGAACCGATAGGAGCGTGCACAAAAGACGAGCATGTAGGTCAGGGTCGATCAAAGGATTGTTTGACGACCTAGACGAGCGGAGGATGGATGCCCGTGCCCTTTCAGAAACGCCACGCCAGTCACGTTGGCCGTTCAATTCGACTTTGATCATAAACGTCACATTTAATAGACCCATTTGTCAGCGGGCGGCCGATGATTAACGCGTGTTGATCTATCGCGCGTGATTATGAAGCTCGCAGTGGGAAGACGATCGATTGTTTCCTGGCGGAATGTCCTTCCTTCCTGGAGTGGTTACGTAGCGATGTCTTGCAAATGCGAGGCTGGAAACGTTAGACGTCGGTGCACAAATTATTTATAGAATATGACATTGCGTAAAGCAATGAGGCACTTTAAACGCACGTTTCATTTAAATTACAAACTAAGTAACGCGCGCGTCGTCAATTTAACCAGATGGCTTTGAATGGTCCTTTGTGCGAAGCAAAGATTAATGAGGAGACGATGATTGTTCGAGTCCAGGTAATAAAATTATCTTCAAGTGGGAACTAATGCATTCCGACTATGCAAAAGGACAGCTGGATGAGTAGCGTGTAACAGAACAGGAAGCGATTGATATTCTGATTTTCTAATGCGAAAATTTAATTGCACAAGTGTCTCCGCTTTACCGTACATCCTTGTGCTACTGTTTTTTTTATATTAATCATTGAATAAGAACCCGCGAGTAGTCTTCTGGATGTTATTTTTCTACGCCTGTATTCGACGGGATTTGGGTCACGGTCACTTACTTTATTGTTCTAGTCGGAACACGTCGTAAAAGCCCTTTTGGTAACGACGTCATAAAACGCCGGTTTCCTACCAATTACATTTTCACGCGATTCCAACTTCACGGACTGTGTTTTTGTCGAGGCGCTGCAGACGCGCAGCTTCGCGCCACGGTTTTGCCTGATTGGCGACGAGGTTTCTTGTTCTGCGAGCTTAATGTTCCAGAAAAGTGATCGATTCGCTGCGCGTTTACTGCTCTTTGTTCTACGGACAGGGGTGAATTCAATTGCCGTAAAAATATTGCTCTCGATTAGAAGAGGTAAAACCTTCTTTCGATTAAACAGTATTCTTACCATAATGCAAACTCGAGTACAGAACATTGAACATTATACTAAGCAGGTACTCACACCGATTATTTATTTATTTTATTTTATTTTATTATACCTTACTTTGTTTTAAGTTACTTTAATTTTATCTTGTATTGCCTACATTTATATTTTGCTTAAGCTTTGTATCTTTTGTAACTAAAGGGTTTTTCCCGTTAATAATAATAATAATAATAATAATAATAATAATAATAACATTGCAACTCCAAAACTACAGCTTCGATTCACAGAGATCTCAATTAATATTCCATAAAATCAATCAAAAGAATTTCTATGACCACGAAACTGCCACTCAGAGCTCGACGCCAAGAAAGTCCTGAAACTCAGTCTCACGCCTCGAAGAGACCAGGTAACTCGATTTCGATAGACCATTGAATGACTGAGATAGGCATCGATGCGATCTCGATCGCGGGTCAGCCGCGACAGACAGACGTCCTCGGCGTTTTCGCGGTTCACCGATTAAGGAAAGGTGCATTGTCTTCGTTTCTTTGCACAACGTGGCAAGGATGCTGGGAGAACGAGATCGATTGACTCGTGCTCGGCAAGAAAGCCAGCGTACGTCGGCCACATTGTCCGCGAATGGAAGGGTTACGGCTGATGGACGCGGGGCACCGTAATTGAATTTTCGTGGCCTGTAATTACGGGTGCAATTGATACTAATTTGTACGCGGGAGATTTATACGCGTCCGTTCATCATGCATCGTGCTTGTGCAACGCATCGATTCCGATGATACGGGGGAGGTGTTCGTCCTTTTTGCTTTATCTTCGCGATGACAGGTGGCCATCGATTTGCTAGACATGTAAAGAGTTTGTGGGCCTGCTTCGTGACCTGGTTAGATGCCTAATATATCATGTTTCTGTTTCTGTTTTTTTCCCTGTGTTTATATACAGAGATGGCGTTTCAAGCATATTAGCTTCTATTGCCCAACGAACTATATTATAGTCTCTATTTTCCCTCCTCTCTCTCTCCCTTCGGGTCCCAACAGCGAACGGAGTACCGGGAGAAAGGTGGTGGTGGTCACCCATCTTTCCCCAGTACCCGCCCCGTGATGCTTAACTTCTGTGATCTGACGAGAACCGGTGTTTCCATCACGGCCACCGCCGCTGGTTACCTAATATATCATAGATTGATTTCTTATAAACTCCCCTTTATGTTGTACTTCTTCTTTACAAGGTACAAATTTTTAAGCACCCAGCGCAAATTGTCCAACGATCCTCGTCTTCTATCCCGAGACGCGAACCCATCGTATTTACGATGTCCATTTCTCACGAGCCGAAGATACTCTCGAGGTACGAGTCAACAAAAAGTCGTATCCTTTCTGCGAGAGGCACTCCGCGTTTCTCTTTTCCCTGGCCGTTTGGAGCAGCCTCGTGGAGGGAACTGTCACGCAGAAATCTCGTAAAGCCTTCAGGAGAGGAATCAACGGAGATTGCCAGATTGCCGGAGGATCTTGCCCCTTTTTTTCTCCTCTCTCCGCCGCTAATTGTTTTGCACGAAATCGCGTGGAAACAAAGACAATCCCCCACCTCGGTGTCCGTCCGTCTGTCTCGCCCTCTCCCACCCCCTCCGCGTGGATATTTCGCAAGGTTTCGTAATATCAATTGCCTCGGTGCCTGTCAAGCGGCGACGCGGCGCACCACCGCGTCCACGCGAAAGAATTATCGCTCTGGAGGCGTTTTCCATTATTTAAGACTATGTAATTTAATAAAGTTACGGCCGATCGAGGGGTTCGGTGGTCATCAGGGACGGCCTGGGATTCGCCTCGGTACCCGGGGCTGCGTTCAAAGTGCCGGCAAGTCCAGGAAATTACCGTCTGATCAGCCTTTAACAGAGCTCCTAGCGTGAAATTATCCTCCCGCCTGGCGAAAACATCGCTCCACCGCGATTCGTTACTTCGATACCATCTGAGACGTGGTGTCTGTCCTGGGTTGCGTTAGAAGCCGGTTGCCTCTCGAGCACGGGGCCAGAGTTGACTCCGCTTCACTACGCGCAGATTGAAAATTAAGGCACTCTCTAGTACCTAACTCTGTTAGCTGATGTAAGTTCTATGCACTTGCTCTCCGACCTTTGCAAATTTCCATTAAAATGCTCGATGCGATTCCCTCTCAATAACCCATCAATCGTCGATCGAATGGCGAGTCTCACGCGATCACCGCGATTCTAAATTAACCGGTTTCACAGTTTTGGCGCCACTCACCAGCCGAGAGATCCCGTCGCGGTCCAATTTCGGCGAGGCGCACCGCCGCCGCGTCCAGATCCCCCGATACGCCGCAGGTGTGTACGCGTTTTCGCCTGATGCAAATTATCCCCGAGTAGCCTCGACACCCCGTTCCACGAGGCCCCTGTCTTATCGCGAGGAACACGCCCGTCACGCACCACGATTTACGCGCGAGCCCGATCTCGACCCCCTTTTAACTTAGAGAAGCTGGATCGACGTTAACGACGTTAATTGTGCTCCGAATAATCCATGGACACTTGGTTCCTTCGGTTTACAATGGTAAACGACGGCTTCTGTGTTTCGCTTCGACAGGGGAGTAGAAAATTTAACCAGCCAAATTGGAAATCTTCTATTCTATACATCAACTCCTTCAGCTGCCACTAAATCTTTAATTTAATGGACCACAAATCTAACTCGTCAGCATTCAAGGGCCTCGTGGAAAAAATAAGATCGTAAAATGTTACATCACGGAGAAACATTTTTCCTCGTTCGCACCTGAAAAACAAGTGTGACCACGCGGAAATATGTAGCTTCCAGTAGAAGGCTAGTCCCTCCCAAAGTGTCTCCTTCAACGGTCGACAAACATGTCGACACCTCACCCTGTGTTTTGCCAGTCTCTAGCTGGAAGCTTCTCAGGCGTCGTTAGAATTAACGAATTCTAATCACCTCCTCGGAATTCCAATCCACGCGGCGACGATCGACACCTCGCCATCGATCTCTGCCCAGCGGCGACACCGTTCTTCACTGTGATTCAGCTGATCGATCGATGGGAGACGATCCGCATCCAGATGCAGATCTCTCCGCGTATCCGGCAGGGCACGTCGATTGGTATTTAGGCCTCGCGTTACGTAACCTTTTTCTTTCCACTGCTCGGCCGTCAGAGCGGATAAAAGAACTATTCCAGGAGCCGGCGGGGGCGGCAGTGGATGGTTCGGCTTGACATTGGACTAAGATTTTCCGTATGCGTCTCGCGTCCAGGCGGACCCGAGCAACCGTGAGGTCGCTCGTCTTCCTTCCCGCCTTGCCTCTCACTCTTTCTCTCCGTTCCTCTTATCCCTGATGGTTCTCTCGCTCTCTCGGTCACGTATCACACGCGGCTCAAGTACGGGGGAGTCGGTGCGCGTCAAAAACCACTGGCTCTTACCTAGTACCTACGTGGCCCGAGCTATATGCGCGCGACGAGCATCCGCCAATTGCGAAATGCAGGAATTCGAAGGAGCATTCCCCGTAAGGTCACCACGCCTCTCCTCCGGGGTCGTCGCGGTAATTGCCGCGCGATTACGGAACGCGTGCACGGACCTGGTGACTCGATCCATGAATCTTTTGGCCGCGGTGTTTTCCCAGGCGAGCTGAGTCGCGCTGGATTCTGGAGCGTTGGAGGATTGAAGATCGATTAATGATGAAGCTGTGTGGTTGATAACGTAAAGGAGATATAAGGAGAAGGGAACTGTAATATTTCAGCACTAGGGTTTGCCATAACCAGCAGAATGAACTCCCAAATCCTTCGAATTAAAGATCGATTAAGTCCGGAGGAAAGTTTCCTAGAGAGAAACCCAAGATCGATGGAGGCGAGCGTCCCAGGCGTCAGACTGGCGATCAGTTAGGGATAGAGCGACCAGCGAGGCCTCGCCGAACCTTTTAGTCGTGCGATTATTATGCAAATTCCCTGTCTCGTTTATCGAGGTAATTGCGCATCGATCGTGGCGCGGTAGGCCCGGGCCACGGTTGATCCATTTATAATTTCGAGCCGTTCTGTCGATTACGAAATGCAGGAATCGTAAGGTTAATCGTGACGGCGGGGTCACAGATTCAAATGTTTCGAACTGTTCGCTTTTAACATCGTTCTCGCGTCGCTCCAAGGTAGCCGAGGACGGGTAGCGTTCGCCCTTGAAGAGGGCTGAAGACGATGATTCTTAATATTACACCACAGGGAAGTCCTTAAGTACAGGATTGTTTCTTTCATTGCGAAACGAGGGAATAGGAAGGTCACAGCGGCAGGGTCATCGTGGTAATTATCAAGCAATTAGACCATGCATTCAGTGGTTACTTTCGACACGAGAAGCAACGGTTTTGCAACGTCAACGTCACTGCTGCGCGCGAACGACTAATGGCACCAGATTATTGTAAAATTCAGACTCCTCCGCGACGCAGATAATTGCAACACAGCGTCACTTCGTAATGAAAATTATCCAATGGTGAGCATGTGTCGATGCTTGCGTAAGGATAATAGGAGTAGCAATTTTCTATGTTTTTCATGTCTCCGTATCCACCGTGGACGTTGCGTGACAAAATTGACTTGCAGTCGCTCGAACGCAGCGGATTAAAAGAGTAGTTTACGACTAATTTAAAAACAATCCACTTAATTGAATTCGATACGAATTACCTGCGTTACGTACCATACCCACGTCACGATAATACTTCAATCAATTCTTTGTACCAGCAAAGAGTCGTCAGCACTCCCGGCTTCAGTGTCAGAGATTACTCTTTTCGATCGAACTCGGAGCTGCGTCATAAATCACCGTCCGCGGCTTAATTAATCGCAAACATTGCCTTGGCAAATCAACCCCGCTTGTCTTCTCAAATGAAAGAACAATTAACCTGTCTCTGTGGTGGAGGAAAAAAACCTCACCTCTTGCCATTAGCTTCGCCGACATCGTCGAGAGGCTCGCGTGTGCGCTAAAGATATGCGGGAGCATCGCGTGGCTCGGTGATGCAGCAGCGGAAGAGGAGCGACGGTTGTCCAGGATTCACGGTGTCACTTGCCGCTCGTAGCCTTGTAACATATACGCAAATAACCCAATAAATCTCGGCATAGGCTAGCCGCGGTGCGCATCCTTCGTGATCCTTGACACCGACGACGCAGTGTCACCGGCTCGCATCCTCGTCGCGGTGCACGCGCTGAGGATGGGAACACGCGTGGCGAGCGGAGCCGGATCAAAGTCGCGTCGCTTTCCCAATAAGAACGGTCTTCAGCGACCAGTTCGTGCCGCGCGTCACCTTTCTCGACGAGGATGCGCGTGTGTCGAGGGACGTTAACGATCATTAGAAGTTACTGACCGCGAAGCGAGTTCTAACCAGTCCCCGCGATCCGCCGCCACGTATTCTATGGTAATTGGCGGTGTCCGGGGAGACTTTCATGATGATCGAACAGAGTAATAGTGTCACTTTGGCAAATACTCAAACACGTCGAGCGACTGGCTGTTTAATAGGGACGCGTGTTGCTGCTAATGGATCTTCTGATCCAGCGGTAGGTATGTGTTTCTATGAATCCGCCCGTGGTAGTGGCTCAGGGTTGAAAGAGTTGAAAGGAGAAGCATCGCGTGGAAAGATAGTGCCTATGATTCACGAGTTGCAAAATTAGGTGAATTGTCGAGGTGAGAAACTCGCGTTAAGACATTGAGCTCTGGCCTTAGCACGCGTAACGAAGAACGTAGTCCTAGATTTGGTTGCTGGATAAACTGTGATACCTTTTTTAATTCCTGGTGCCGACAGTTGTTCCCCGTGCCTGCTCGCGAATCGACAACATTCCACCGGGGTGGCTGCTGAATGATCTCGTCTGCTGACGCGAAAATATATTACACTTTTGATAAAATTGATATGGGTCAATGATGCGACCTCGTAATAGCGCAACGGACACTCTCCACGCGCGAGAAGCTCAGTTTCACTTCTTGCCTGGTACTTCTTAATGGCGAGTTACTCTTCTGCGTTAAGGAGTTATACCTAGTCAGGTGGCCGAATTGTGGCGAATGTTTGTGTGTTTTGAAAAAACAGAAGTATATATTTTTACAGAACTTTTTGCACTTAAAAGAACAACATTTAAAGCTTACATTTGGTAATTTTTACAAGCTTTTATTTAGCTTCACTTGTGAGTTTGTTCATTAGTTAGTTTGTGAGGATGAAATCTGGTTAGCTAATTTTGACCTGCTTCCACATGTCCGATCGACTTGAAACTTTGCTCACATACGTAGTTCTAATAACAATACAAAAGCTTGTTTTTTAAAAAAAAGTTGTAGTTCGGTTTATTTGGCAGAAAAATATTTACGTTTATATTAATGTTACAGCTGATATCAAATAAGCCTTTTTAAAAAGTTGTTTTTACGGTGACCACTGCCATTCGGAACCAGATTATCTAAAATCAAAAAACAAAAAAGATTTCGTTAGTATATTAATGTTTCCTCTGAGTGACAGAGGGAATTTCCAAAATATTAATTTAAAACAAATTGCCGGCTATTTAATATTGAAGTCCTGGTACTTAAAAGTGATAAATCACTCAGAGGTTCTTTAAATGATGCTCTTTTAAGCGCAACAAGTTCTGTAAAAATATAAGCTTCTGCTTTTTAAAAAAAAAATTCACAAACATTCGCCACATTTCGGCTGCCAAACTCCTAAATCTTCCGGGCTGAAAAAACACTATTGGGATGGAATTCTTCGACGGATTTCGCGGTATCTGTGAGACGCGGCGATCACGATCAAACGTTGGCGATGATCGTTGACCCGGATAAACGGTGTTTCCCAATCCCAGGGTTCGCCGATTATCGGCAATTAACCCAACTTTGCCACGGGTCTCCCCGCCAAGGCGAAGAGGTCGTTGCCGAACGAGCGACGCTTGTAATAACTGGAATCCATCGGCCGTTCCCGTAATGCGCGGCCCTCGTAAACGTAATGAGGATGATGGTAATGATTACGATGTCAATAGCGGTTTTGCGGCAGAAGGCTGGAGTAGCCGATGCGCCAGCCGTCCTCTGGCGCAACGGTCAGGATGGCTAAGCGGGCAGCTGTTCATAACGCGCCTTTGCAAGAATAGAACATTTCAGGTGACACGAAATTGCTTTTAAGGAGATGGAAGGTAGGAACGCTCCGCGGCGGAGTCGCGGCACGATTGTTTATCGATTGCACAATTGGTTAGGCGGTGATTGTTTGGGGTCAGACAGTTCTAGGATTCGCGATTAGTCATTGAGTCGGGTCGACACGGTAATAGTGAACTTAGAAATAGTAATCTTTGATCGATGAACGTGGAAACGGGGACGTAGGCTGAATTCAACCTACAATTATGGATCCTGTATCGAGCTACGCTAACCTAGATGTATTATCTCCGGATTCAATAAAATCTGAGAATGGAGTAGATAGACTCTCGTTAGAGCTAAGAACAGCTACTTCGAATCAATAGTCGCTGAGACCCAGAAACATTCAGGAGCCATCATCAGCCATCTCGGCTACTGTTCTTCAAAGGAATTCCCTTTAAACGCGAGTGCAATTACCTTAGCGCTGAATGGTTCGATGCATTCCACGTACGTCTCGGTGATTATCCGTGGCACAAACACGGTAATTCGCGTTACACCCAGTCGCGGAGAATTATTATGTATTTAATTACGACGGGCTGCACGGTAACAGTGATATTTCACGGCGTCTCCCGCGCGAGAAGCGATTAAAGTCTATCTAAAAATTTATCGTGGTCGGCGCGCTCGCGTCTCCGTGCGCATTCGTGTCAAGGAACGTCGGACAAAATTGCACCGATGAACGCACGCTCTTAGCGTTTTGCATAACGTTCCTGGGAACAATGCGAAACGACGCCGGCATTCTCGTTTTCGCGCTACAGATTCGTGGGGTAGACGAAACGCAAGGTTCCAGCCAGAGTACCGTTGGATCGAAGCGACAGAAATCGCGAATCCAATTACGGGAAAGCTCACGGTCGGATGGTCGGTCATGGTTGCCGTGGCGTGCGCGTTTTTCGCGGTGTTCCGCCAGGTTGCACACGCGGGAGGTCCTTTAAACCAGCTAAGGTACCATTCTCTGCGATTCTAAGCGACGATACCACCTCGAGTTCATTCGCGTTGTTTCCGTTCTGCCAAACTGTCCCTTTCCTTAATTGCGCAATGAATTTCTAATTCGTGTCTATCCTGGTGCTTCGATCTTTCTGGAAGTGACCTCTGCTTGTGACAAAGAGTCTCAAGTTTCGGCTGGTTGTCTTGTCGAGATAAATGTATGCAAATGAAGGGCGATTAATTATAGAATCTTCCTCCAGCACTTCCTACATTTGGCCTAAAGTTGCCTCGCTTAAGCATCACGAAAGTAAAAGCATTTAGAGTCAGGGTGATTAGTGAGGAGAGACCAGCGAGTAAGTGGAGGAAAGGGACGGGACCAAAAGGATAAATGGAAGGAAGTAAATTGGCGTGAAGGTGATCGTTCCGAGAGTGCGTTGGATCGCCTAGCTCCTGGTTTACCCTTAATCCAGTGTTTTCATTTGATACCTCGAGGCGATTCCCCTCCGTTCCGTCCTCTTCCACCTCTCGATTTCACTTTTGGCGGCCGCGCCGCGCCGCCGATCGGCGCGCTTCGCCTCGTTCCCCTCGTCGTCTCCGTTGCGCAATCGGCCTGTTGTGCGCGTTCGCTTGCGCGCAACGCCACGGCCGATCAGCGCATGTGCGGTTGCGCACGGGCGAACGCGTGCCCAATAAGTGTATCAAGCACTGGCGTAACGCGGCGCGGAGGGAAAAATTCGATCGATTGTTTGTTATCTCGTTGCTCTGCCAGCGACGAACACGTGTATCGATACGATCGACTACCAACGAGCCGTTCGACTGTTTCTCTTCGGGCTTTTTAGTTTTTACCAGTCCTCTTTGTTCCCCGGGCTGTTCAATTCAGGAATCTGATGCCTCTCCACTTAATTCAAAGTACCGCAATAAAACGACCAAAGCGGACATCGCCTACGCACTTGTTGCTCGACTTCGTTACGGTTCCATTCACTTCGTGCTCTCTTCTCGACGATCGCAGCCATAAATTCGTTCGAAGCAGACTCTCGCGACAGCCCAGTCTCTCTGAAGAGCCCACAACCAACATTAACACGTGCGTCACTCTATCGGTCCTCAAAACAACGACCAATTTCCGCTTCCCCCAGCCGATTTATCTTTAATTCCCCATTTAGTGGAAGTTTACGTCGCGACGCCGAGCGATTAGCATAAATCTCGCCTAATGGTAGATAGAAGCGCTGGGAGGAATCAGGAAATCGAGGGGCTCGCCCATGAATTCCGAAAATTTAAGCGGCCGGTACGTGTAAATTTACTGAACGCTGTCGCTGGAACCCAGCCGATGATCGATGACGAATCGCGAACGGAGGAGGCGCGACTCTTTATCGTTCCTCCTCTGTCCCGCTGGTAGGCATCGTAACGTTACGCCACTGGCGGCGAGGTGGCGATGCGAAGAGCTGGCGCGCACTTTTCGGAGGAGAGAACCACGAGGACGCGAAAAAGTGGTCGGCGAAGACGCGGGGGAGGGAGGGACGGAGAGGCAAGGCCGTTCTTTGACCCGAAACGTGGTCTGCTCGGCGCCAATTTTTCGGGAGGAACCGGTCCCTCGTGTCCCCTGGAATTTTTACCAGCGAGACCGTGGTAGCCGCCTCGCCGAGAAACCATAGCCGACACCAACACCTGCCTTCTCCCGCTAATATATCGCCCGGCTATAAGGTTTCCATCGATTAACGTCACGCAGCTTGCAACGGAGTCCTCGGCGACGCTCGTCCATCACCGACGCAAATCGATGGCCGCGCGAAAAAAAGTCCGCGAGTCGCTTGGTATTTTCGCACTCGTCACTTGGCCGCATCATCAATCCTCGACTCTCAGGATGTCCTTTAGCACCCGCGGAAACGTGGAATTCCTCGATCGTTAAATTGCTTAGGAGCTTCCTCTGGTCCTCTGACAAAAGCACCCCCGAGGGCCAGTGCTTCGAAATCCATCCATCGAGCAGTATCTAAAAAAGGAATCGCGAAGTGAACGCCAGAAGCATATTGCAACCAGGCTTTCCATCATTACTTAATCCTCGCGTATCGCCGAACCACGCTCGCGCCGACGATTAACCAAATTACAAAACAGCCGCCAGCTCGAGCCCATATGGTCGCTATCTAAATCGACCCGAAAATGGAAGTGCAAAACGTCGGACAAGATTAGCTTCATATATCCGTGGCCCACTGGCATAGTCGCTTGGATAATCCATAAAGTTACATAAAGACCGTGGTTTCCTCGCTTCTAGATCGTTGCATCTGGTGGACTTAAGGCTCTCCTTAAGCCGGATGCACAGGCGCACGCGCCGCTTCTATCTGGGCCTTGCATCTCTCTATTCCCGCCCCTTTCCTCTCCCGTGATCCTCGTTGTTCACGGTGTGCACGTGCTTTCGTGGAAACGTGTTCACCTGTGCACCTGTGTGGAACACCCGCGCGATCAGACGCGCGGAGGCTCATCGATCTCTCCTGTCCTCCGTTTTATTCTCGCTTTTACCTCGCCATAATCGCTGCTCCCCTCCTCTAGCGGCGCATAAGTTGCATGCAAAGGGGACAGAAATCGCGTCTCCGTACTGATATTTAACGCTTTGTGCCCGGCGACGAAGAAATGCTATTTAATATCGTTTTGTGAGGGCAGGGTTTTGGAATAACTGATTAATTAAACTGCTGAGTGGCTGCGAGGATCCGAGAAACGTGATTTCGTTTTTTCTTCCCCCGGTGGATGTTACGACTGCAGCGGTTTTACGACAGGATGGTCGTGATGTCACCGCCTTGAGTCATCGATAATTGCCTTGATCGCAATTATAACGGAGTGCAGTCTCGATTAATGATCGTCGACGATGGCATGTGCTACTTTTTGTTAACCCTGGGAATCTAGCACCATTTGAATGATGCACTACTCCTGAGTCAGTGCGCTTCCATGGATTCAATGAGCAAATTTTATCTGTGACGATTTTTGAGATTGCACGGTGTGATTTGAATAATTAGAGATTTTTAATAATGGCCCATGAACCAGGTATTGAAGAGTTTCGAACGATTACGCGACTGGTTTACCTGTAATAAAATCGTGAATACAATAGCACGGACGCGGCGCCCGGCGATTTCGATGCGCGATGAGCAGAACCATCGCTGAGCTCGAAGCGTTAACGAGAAATCGTCCCGTTCCCACTCGTTCCGCAATCCCCGGCGCAACATCGAGGAGACCTGCGGAATGGCAAAGGAGTTTGACAGCAGTTTAGAGGCGCGGATAAACAGAAAAGCGGACAATGCGCGCGCAGAGTGCAATAGAGTGCAGCGGAGAATTCGTTATCGGCCGTGAGACCACAAAAACGATTGTCCCGGTAAATGCAAACGCGCCTTGTCATTCGAGAGCACGCGATCGCCTCGAATGAAACGGGATCTAACGATCGCGTTGATAAGGATGATCGACGTTAACGATAGTTGTTAGCTCATTGTCCTCCATTGCTCCAATCGCGATGGCTTCTTCCGTGAAAGGACTCTGCTCCGTTGCACTCATTATTGCCTGCAAACATCCCGATGAATAAGAAGCGTCAGTGCGCCTCAAATAGATTATATCGTGCCGCGAGGCCTTTACATTCAAATACCACTGAACGAGTTGGTACTGCTAACATCGATGTAATAATCCAATTAACTTCGTGCTCTGAGTCATCGTTTTTGTTGTCCCTATGATTTGTTCGTTCGTCAGCTGTATCGCGATTTATTCGCGCGTGGTAGTCGGACGTTGAAAGGTGGAAAACCACGTCCTTGTGGAGCAGAGCCTGCTTCGACGATCGATGGGATTGCTTCGTAGATCAGAGATCAGAGACGTGGAAAAATTGAAAAAGAGTTGCAGGGTTTTAGGTCTTGAAGGGTTATGTTTAATCAGCTGGCAAGAAAGAACGCGATGTTCGGGATTTTTTTGTGGAATATCTACTGTATATTTTTTTACAACTATTCGCTTATTTTAAGAGTACATATATGTACCAACTCTCAGTAATTTTTTTATAGAAAAACATTAAAAAATGATTTCTCTGAACCGGATCATCTAAAATTCAAAATTCAAAAAGATTCTACGAATATTTTGGTTGAATTCAGTAGATGAACGAAGGGGTTTTCAAAAAGTGGATTTTTGACAAAATGGCGACCGTTTAACGCAAAACCGCGATTTTTCGATGTCTGAATTGTTCATTTTTCGTTAATTAAAAATAGAGTTTTTGGTAACCTAAATAATCCTTCGTTCATCTACTGGTCTTTGGTACATAGAAGAAGTCTGCAAAAATTTAGCCCAATCGATACAGCTGTGTCCGAAATATTTTGCTCACCGATATCAAAACAACTTCTGCGAGAATTGCTGTTTTCGTTAATTTTTTATTATCTTTCTGTAACAAAATTCCTGAGAGTTGCTGCATATATGTAATTTTAAAATACGCGAATAGTTGTAAAAAAAATATACAGTAGATATTCCACAAAAAATTTCCGAAAATCGCGATCTTTTTCGCTAGCTGACTAAATAGGCATAACTCCTTAATATCAAATTGCATTATGAGACTTCACCGTCGAAAATGATTATTCACTGTCTCAATTAAGAATGATTTATAGAGATTAAGAGAGATTTGCAAGGTAGAAACGACTGCGCGTACAATAGTAACCCTAAGTAGACTCTGATCGTTTAATTTTACTAGCGTTTAAGGCACTCGAGTTACTGTGTCAATGTCTTCTCAACGCCGTAGCTAACTGTAGTACTATTCATCGATGGTAAATCCGTGGCATGAATATGAAACTTCCATCGTTAGCCTTGGGTCCGACCTAATCATTTCGCACCTAATGTCGAATGCCTCTTCGAAATGGTAACTGAACGTGAACACCTTATGCAAACCTTGCCACAAAGAGTTCCCAGCACTTTCGTTTTCAACTCCAATGCGTTTGTTCAAAAACCAAGGCCCGTACTAGTAAAAATTCAAATTTCACTCTACATTTTTTATATATTCCTTGGACAGGAATCGAGCGACACCACTGGTTTCGAAACGCCTCGCGTGCCTCTCCCTAATTTTTTTGAAATCCATTGGGCGCCAGCGTATTTACATATTCCACGCACGGCGACGTCTCGTTCGCATAACTCAATTCCTCGTCCAATTCAATCTATTCCAACACCGTTAGTGAATCAACTACAGAAGATTCCAAGTCCCCTCGGCATAAACCAGCCAATCGTCGCGACGAGTTCGCGTCCAGGCTAGTAAACACGATAGTTCAAGTACGAAGCGTCGAACTCGCTCGTCCTCGCGAGTTTCCCCTGGTCTTTTTTCGACGATGACGAAAAAGCGAAACGAAAGCACGGCCTTTGGACTGGCAAGGGGGGCTCTCGTTGCGACGGCCGTGCGAAAAATCATGTTATTCAGTCGATAGTGAGTAACGAGCGAACTATTCGGTTGCGCAACCGACGCCAGAGCACGGGCGCCGATTCTCGATTATCAAGGTTTCCGGCGAAGCGCCAAATAAATCGGTCCCCGCCGCTGCAACCTTCGAGTATCGGACGTTGAACGAACCTTCTGTGTTCCACGATGACGCGACTGGTTTCGGTCCATCTGTTGCGCGACTTCTGCGAGAATTGCGAAGCTCTGCGTGAAAATTCAGTCCGCTGGCTTGTTCTTTAACAACCAGCCTCACTACGATCACTAAGAGTGTATCGAAACTTGATTGAAACCGAAAGTCGAAGGATCTTAAACGTGTGGATTCGTTCCAAGTTCTGACTAACTGCATCCCGAAACGATGAGTCGAATGACGAAGTGTGTATACAGAAGTGGAGGTGTCTGTGTTTGTCGCTAGAATTTTTTGGACGAGAATGAGTAATTAGGTCCCCCAAGGATGCTTCAAGGCCACCCACGTGCGACTCCTGAAAACTTCCCTGCGGTGTCTTGCTTTGGTCTCCATTTAGCGTGTAACAGCCTGGGAGACCAGAAACGAATCTTCGGTAGGGGCTAAGATTGATCTGACGCAAATTATGATGGAGCACTCGGACGAGATTCGCAGCGAAACAAAGTACAGTGACGGAGTGTTCTCGTATAGTGTCGTTTGGTTAGCGTAATTGTTCCTTTTGTTCTCTGAAATTCAAGGCTACGTTTCAGCAACGCGGTTGCCCTGACACACCGTCAGCTCTTAATTGTCTTCTCCAGAGAAGGAATTTATTATTCCCAGGGCAGCGCGATACAATTGCCCGCGCCGATTGGCACACTGGTGCTGGATCATTCCCAAGCCTCGGACTAGATTCGCCAGGCCGAAATATCAAAGGTGCGGGTCATAGTCTTCTCGTCCCTATTGAGTCCACCCGGATCGGAGATCCAGGATGCAGGCCACGGTGATACAAGTTCAGAAAAATGCAAACAACAAACGATCCCGTCCGGTGGGGATAATGGGCACGAGGGAGCGTCGATTGAAAATTGCAGGATACCCCCCCGGTTGCGAATAATCACGCTGGGCCGCGTGCGTATGATCTCGAAGCGGTTACAGGTGGATGGAACGCAGGGGTTTCGCAAGCTGTGGGACCTCGGACGATCGACGATGATCTTCGATGCCATTTGCGCTAATGTCTGCCGCTAAGTCGCCTGGGAATCGCGGAAACATCAAACAGAAAGCTCATACAAAACTAAAACTGTCCCTCAACGTGACCATTCCCAAGTGTTTAGCTGTTCAGTTACAGAATAATCGTTTTAAGGCGCCCGTGATTTCTGGCCGAAATTTTCAGGCACGCACAGTCACAGTCTAATTCACCGCGTGGCACGAGAGATCGAGGAGAATCGCGCAACAGTCTGGCACGCGGTCTCTTCCCAGCCTCTTTGTCGTTGCTTCGTAATGATATTCCACTTTGTTAACGGCGGGCACAAACTCGGTAGCCATGATCCGTTTCCACGCACCGGTGCGCTCACCTCCTCGTCGCCGTCGTCGTCTTGTCGTCATCGTCACGCTGCCGGACCCAAGAACACGCGTCCCTCGAGGATGATGATCCCGCGACGCAGCTATCTCATCCTTCGATTCCTCTTTTTCTACTTCGTCTTCTTCTTTTTTCTTCCCCTCTTCGAGCCGCTCTGCGAAGGATCGCCTGATGAGAATGGTTGCGACACGCGACTGGCCACGCTCGATGGATCATCTAGGATTTTGGGACCATGGATTTAATTGTTCCTCGCGGTCGTGTCCCTGGAGGACGATCCCACATTGACGGACACAAGGATGATAGAATCGTACGATGTAGTATAATGTGTTATGATTATGGGTTGGGTCTTAGGATGGGATGTGGTTTCCTCTTTATTGAAAGCAGAGCTTGTTACCATGTTTCAGATACCTATTAGCTTTTTTTTTATAAAGGGATACCATGAAATGGGGATTCCTCGCTGAGTTTGATCGATGGTCCTACAATCTCTCGATCCTTGAAGGTTGATGGTTAAGAATCCCAAGGCAGCATTTAGTAAAACTTTCATTTCTATGACGGATATCATCAGAACGTGTCTATCAAGCACCTGTGCCCAATGATAAATGTACTCATTCGCGAAAAGTTTGGTGGCGGTAATGGTCATCGTGGATCTCATTAGGAAGCGCCTGTGCGGTCTGGATCTTCAAAGACTGGTAGCAGTTTCAGGTGTAATTATACTGCATATCCATCAATCACTAGTGTACGAAATTAGATGAAGCATCTTGCACATGTAAAGATTACGTATTAGAGAAAGTGGTAATAGACACCGCTATTACCTACTCCACTCAATTCAGTCGTGTCTTTCATGTCCATAGAAGCCACAAAAATTAATTTATCATTGTTACTTGCAAATACACGAAGCTTGCTACCTGCAGCCATCGCATTACGATAAAAGTTCCTACCTTAACATGTTTTTATCGTCCATCATGAATATTCCAGTTGCACACTGTTGGACCCAATCTCCACTAACCTGGTGACCCATCTGAACTCTCTTAGATCAGTCTTTCAGAATGCAATACAAAGTCTCTGAATAATCAATACTCCATTACGATCGGCAAACAGTCCCCCAACGAGGCCGTCGATACAATCCAGCCGACATGAGACGAGCGCATCGTAATCACCTCGATCGACAAAGGAGTTAAATTCGCTCGTAACGCGATAAAAGGAGTTATAAAAGTGAAGTATCCGTTGCGAAACGGACTCTTCTCGCTGTTCTACGCGATCCTTTCTAGGACCCACGAGTCCGGCCGCTAGAGAAAGGACTCGAAGCGCTTCTGTTCGATCGCTCGCTCGTGACTGGTCCACTCTTGACCCTGTTGGAGCCGGCAGTGACCCCGTGTCGATGAGATTCCATCAGATACCGCGGCATCAATTAAAACGAGCGCGACTGAACGAGTTCCCTGTGGAATTCGCGACCTCTGGCCCACCTCTGAACCTTTTACGGCGCCGACATCTTTTTCCTCACCGCGAAGGTCTGATCTCCGTCGCGAGGATCCTAAGTTGCTCAAGGTGCAACGTCAAGGTTGCACCGCGGGTGCCCGAAATTCGAGGCCACGGGGTAAAACTGGAGCACGAAGATCCACGATGGGATCGCGAGGACTGAAGGGTCAATCGTGCAGAACAATCACTCGACCCCTTCCATCCACCGATTGAATCAATCCATTGTTACGCGGATAGACTGCAGGGACAATGGTTCGCGATTTTTAATGGATTGTTCTGTTGACGTTGCACCCTGCTGATTTGCGTTCCTTTTAGGGAGAGCTTCTTCTTTTTTGAAACAGGCACAAAGGACAGGTTTGATTTCTTTCGGTGGTCCTGGGGTTGGTCTGCTTAAAGTTGTGACTATATAGGGATAGGAACAAGGGGGAGTGGGAAATTTTGGAAATTGGGACTTCATTAGTAATAGATTGCAGCTTCTCTTTTTTGTAAATAATCTCTAAGTCCTATGAGAGGCAGGCTTGAATATAGAAATATAGAAACATGACTCCGAAGCAAGGAGCACCTAAAAATCTCAATTGTACCTTTTGATTTCAGATCAGAGTGCCCCTGAAAGTGAATTTCTCAGCAAGGCCTAAGGACGTCACGGTGACGATCACGAAAAAACACCTGACCTGCGGTATAAAGGGTCAACCACCCATCATCGACGGCGATTTCCCCCACGAAGTAAAAGTCGAAGAGTCCACTTGGGTCATAGAGGACGGGAAACTGCTGCTCCTCAACCTGGAAAAGGTGAGTCCACCCACTTATCCTTGCAAGTCTCTCACACTGCGCTCTTCCGCGACCTTCTCGACCTGGAACCTTGCTGGCCCGATGATTTCGCCGATGCCTATCGTCCTAACATCGATTCTTAGCGCAGATATCAGACACAAAGTGAATTCGCTACCCTGACGTGGCCCTGAACCATCAAAGTAATGTATGGTAATTTTGCTGAAGGTCGAATAGTGACCGATTAATAACCAACAAGTGTTTACTTAATCAACGAGACTCGTTTACTCTTATTGTTGAAGTCTCATTAATCGCTTGACCCATTTACTGTTCGTTTAATCCTTTCATTATTTGCCCTTTCGCTGCAAGTGGGTCTAGGATCCTCTCGGAGAACTAGTATAAATCATTCATATTGAACAAACATTCAAAAGTGATCTTTCACCTACTAGATAAAAGAAGTATCACTGTGTTCTTGTGCAAATTTCATTGACAGTAACATAAATATACTACCCCTTTGCCTAAGGTGAACAAAATGCAATGGTGGGCGCACGTGGTGACCAGCGACCCGGAAATCAGCACGAAGAAAGTGAACCCCGAGCCCAGCAAGCTGTCCGATCTCGACGGCGAGACCAGAGGCCTGGTGGAGAAGATGATGTACGACCAGAGGCAGAAGGAGCTAGGTCTGCCAACCTCCGACGAGCAGAAGAAGCAGGACGTGATCAAAAAGTACGAGCAACAGTCCTGGCGAAGCTCATGAATCTTCGCGCTGATAAGCATCTAACAGCGAACCACTTTGTGTCCCCCAGGTTCATGGAGCAGCATCCCGAGATGGACTTCTCGAAATGCAAGTTCAACTGAGCTGTTCCTGCCCAGACGGGTTAACTGTTCGCCAGCGTCGTTATCGGTTGAAAATAAATGATTCTATCGATCCACTGGCCGCGCCAGGATGATCCAGTGAAGCTACTTATAACTCGTTAATCGTCACCTTGGCGTCTTGACCCTCTCTGCACCTTCTCTTTTCCTTTTTATACATTTTCCGTTAGATTCGAGATCGTGCTGTTCGACGAAAAATAGTGGCCAGGGTCCTGCCCAGCATCCCTGTTTCCATCTTTGACAAGCCAGACGATTCTTTCTGTTCTTACCTCTATTTGCCTGTTTCACGTTCGATAGCTGGTTCCAAAGGACCACGGGCAGAGTCGAGCTGCACAAATGTATATCACGTTTTGTCATATTACGTTTCGTATATAATTGAATAAAGAGTTTAGAGGATAATGGCTGCGTGTAGGTTACTGTTGAACTGCGTTTTACACCCGTTGGAAATAAAGCTAGCTGCTGTTCGCCAGTCTCTTTATCTGAACGAGTTCCAGAAGACGGTAAGTTCGCGTCTTATATTATACAAAGTGATGTTGGTGTGTTTAGAGACTAATAAATGATCAATATTATCGGTCCGTTACTCGAATACTTTATGTTACACTTAATCCTCGCGCGTTAGAGGCACGCTGCTTCTCTGAAGAGCGAGTAGCACAGAGCACAATGGTCAGACACTGAAGCACATAGGTGTCCGCGATGATTCGTTAAGTAAACTCGTCGGTTTCCTTCATCACCCTGGTGATCCAGCGAACGTAGTTAGATATTCTCGCGTATATCCCGAACTTTCCGCGTTTCCCGCACCCTTCACCGAAACTGGTAATCCCGAAAATGGTCCAAGGGTGGTCCAGTCTCCTGGGATCTCGACAAAGCAGCGGGCCACCGCTATCACCTGCGCACGAGTCCATCTTCCCGCGACGATAGCCTGCGCAGAACATGTTGTCCGTGATCCTGTAGTCTATGTAGACATCTCTGCAGGCTTCGGAAGACACAATTGGTATCTGAAGCAGAGGAGGAAAAATACCTGAAATCCCGACAACAAGAGCTTGGGAATTTATGGTCCTAGAATCAAGGAACATTAAAAAGTTAGCTATTTAGGAACGTACCAGCTTCGAAGCTCGAAAACGTAGGGACTTAGTAATTGTGGAGTTTAGAAATTCGCGAGTAGTATGATTTACCTGCGCCTGGTGGAGAACGTCGGTTCCAAAGTCGTCAGTGACTCTTGACTTTCCCCAGCCAATAATGGTGCACAGCTGATTAGCTGGAAGAGGCTGGTTTAGTCCAGGAAGACAAGCGATTCCTCTTGCAGGAGACGGAGTCAAAGTGACTGGGAGACGCAGCATCGCTATGTCATTGTCCACTGTGTCGGCATCGTATTTAGGGTGAATTGTGACTGATTCCACCTGAACGAAAGTTCAATTCACTTTGAAAATGCGTTTGAAGATGTGTATTAAATTTCTGGATTATTTAGACGTGCATACAACGCGCGTTACATCATTTCGTAGTAAACTCTCTGCTTGTAATACACGGAAATTAAATTGCAAACTATTCTGTAATAATGCCATTAATTTGTTTTTGAATTTAAATCGGAGACCACGAAACGCTATAGCCATCTCGTGGCGAATCGCGTGTACTCAATTGCCCACTAAAAACTTATTTCACGATTATTTATTGATTTAACGCATCGTACCTCTTGTTTAGACAATCTACAATCCATTTCATATGGTGTTATGCGATAAAATTGTTGGTTTATCGCTTTTTAACGTGTTTTAAAAATTTGCTCGTTCCATAACGTGGAAACACTATCACCACATAGCGGTGAACAAGCGAACTAAATTTTGTTAGAATACATTTAGTTCGCTGGTCCACCGCTACGCGGTGATAGTGTTTCCACGTCCATGGAACCACAGACGAGGTATCGAGCAAATTTTTAAAACGCGTTAAATTGTAAAAAATTAACAATTTTATCGCATTACATCGTACTTAACGGATTCTAGCTTAATCTAAACAAGGGGTAGTATGCGTGAAATCAATAAATAAATGCGGAATAATCGATATCTGAGTTTCAGGGAGCAAGTTAGTTTACGAGGTGCAGCGCTAGATGGCCGTAGCGACTCGCTATTCATAAATTGCGCGGGATTAGAAACGCGCATAGCAATACATTCTTTTAAACAATAAATACGATCATTTCCTGTAAAAATCTAACGGAAAGAATGAGTTTACTGTAAATGACGAGCGTGGCAAACATCTGATAACGAACAAAATATTAAAATATAACGATTCGGAGTTATAAATACCCTTAGTTCCAATTCAGTGCCCTCTTTCACTGTCAAATCGTGCTCCCCAATGCGAACATAGAGACGTTTTCTAATGCAGTGCGCTGCAGTCAGTACCCATCTTGGAGAGATCAAAGTGCCCCCACAGAAGGCCTCCTATAAAACATTTTCTCCAAATAATAATTGCAAATTATTGACAATTCACTTGCAATTTTTAATCGCAAAAGAACTCACGCGAAATCTATTCAACACGGCAACTTGCCAGGGCCAACTGCCGCGAACTGCAGGACGTCCACCGATAATCCTTGTGAAGTAGGAGAGCCGAGAATTCTTGTGGCTGCCCGCCACCCCACATTTCCAAGCTTGAGAACTCTTCTCGGGGATGAAACTGTCGACGGTGTTGGGATTCAATTCGAATTCATCCAGCACGATGTCTGCAAACAAGCAAAACTGTGTATTTCTCTGGAAAGTTAAATAGAATATTCGGTTCTTAAATGCTAGCGCTCACCATCGCTGTCCTCCTCGTGGCTTCCACGAATTTTTCGATGAATCCATCTTTGGCAGAAGCTACCTTCTACGTAACAATAGGCACTTTCTCTTATCACGTCGCGTCCACAAATCCCTGGTTTCTTGCACCACCTTCAATAAGTAAATCAAAGTTAGAAATATTTTAAAATAATTATTTAAAGGTGGCTGTACCTACCTGTGACGTTGAGTGGTGCAGAGCCTCGTGCATGGTGACCATTTACTCCACTTCCCATAATGTCCCACGGGCTTGTCTTTCGCATCCTTGCCCCTTCGTTCCCCTTGCCTGGGCTCTGCTTCCTTCTTGGGCAGCTAGTGACATTTGAAATTAAAATGTAAAATCCAGAGGTTAGAGAGCATCAACGTTTGTGGTTTAATGATCTTACTTGTACCACGTGGAACTTGTCCTTTCGACGATGTCCTCGTCGCTGTCGTTGCTTGCATCTCCTCCACCTACCCTTTCTGCTGTGCTGACAGGTTCGTTCTTCCTGCACGAAATTCAATAAAATTTAAAATATGATACACAATCCATGTCCGCAGAAATTGCAAATGAATGTAAAGCCTCTAAACATACCCTAAGTACTCTAGTCCCACATTTCTTCTTCATTCGACATCTTCGAACGCGATTCTGCGTGCAGTGACGATCGCACACGGACCATTCGCTCCAGTTTGTGAAATATGATAGTTTTGTGGACCCTGAAATGAATAATTTCCCTTTATTAATTATTCGTGTGCAATGTCTACTTAGAAGAAACACTCACTGTTCTCTGGTAACTGCCCCACAATAGGATCCTGATCGACAAAGGGCACCCAAGTTGAATTCCTCCCATCATTCAAAATTGTCCATCTCAGAGCCTAGAATTGTCACAAACCAACGTGCTATTAATCGCGGCACGAAACAGAGAAATCAGATTTCCTAGCTTGCACTTTACACGAGTAGAACATAGGTATTTGCATCACAAAACACTTTTTTCCAGGTCGACGAGGGGAAATGAGCTACTAAACTGTTGACTAGCTTGTACTAGGAAAAACAAAATTGTTTCACGTCTGTAACGTAGGTAGGTCGTCGCAAAAACCGGCTCAGATTAACAGCCGCGGACCGAACTAATATCCACGCGACTTGTTAAGGCCGATACGTGCGAGGTTTTCAATTGAAGGCCTTAACTGTCACGACGATTTTCATAATTCGTATTGCGACACTTCAGCAACATCTCAACCGAACCACTGAACCATTAATTCTAATAGAAAACCCCACCATTCAACCCTTTCTCCACTCAACCTGCCTAGTCCAGTAGACACTTTGCTCCAAATCATAGAAACACCTTTCAATTCTCCTCTATTCTCTAAAAACTCATTGCACATAGAAACCTGAATTCCCCCAAATCAAAGCTGCACCCCAAAGATGATTACAAACTCGAGTCCCACAATCTCCGAAACCCCAAAGAAATGAAAGCAGCCGCCAACGAACCATAAGCTTTCCCTAATGCGTCGAGCAAAACCTTAACGTTCCCGTGCAAACGTGCACGTCGACGGTGAATCTTGAACGGAAGGCCGGAAAAGGCTCGCGGAGGCCCGCGGAGAGGACGGTCGGGCCTCCAGCGTGGATCGTTGGTCTCGAAGAGAAAAAGAGATCGGCGCAAAAAGCGCGTTGCAATTACTCGTTCTTAAGCGAAGAGTTAATAGAGCAGCGGCTGCTGGCGGTGCTGGAGGTTGGCTCTCGGGTATCAGCATTCCCCAAGGCTGTAACGCTCAGCACGCGGCACTAAACTCAATTTGCCGGCTCGTAACTCGTAAACGGCGCCGTGATCGCGCGTTACACAATGTCACCGCGCCGAGGCGCGTGGGCACCGCGGGCAAATCGCCCGATCTCGATCGCCTCCCCTTTTCGATTCGGGTGGATCTTCGAGGCACGGGCACAGAGGCGGCTCTGTGGAGGAAAGTGAAACTGGCACGGATCACACCCTCCTTTCAACGGCCCACGTCCCCCATTATCGGAGACAATGGAGGCTGGGGGCCCGCGACAGTTACCTCATCGAGGTCGGTTTGCTTAGGAAATCTGAAACTGGATGGACAATTGTGCGACAGTGGCCATGCGTCTTAAAGGGAAGTTCGTCGAGGACGGAATATCTAATTGCCTGCTTGACGTTGGAGGTAGAAGAGTATGATTCAATGGTGGGATTTTCGTTCGAGTTCATTTAGACGCGTGGGTGGTAGAATGAAAGGCAGAGGCAGATTTAAAGATTTAGCGCCCCTAGGCTGACAAGCGTCTCCCGCCCTTTCTGCGGAATATCAAACATATTAATTTAAAAGAGTTGAGACAATTTTAGAATTAATTCAATATGGAAACTCAGGTATGAGTTACTGATAATTTGCTAGATGAAGGAAACGTGAAGTGTTTTTAATGTCGTTTCCAGCCTCGGTGTTTAAACAATGTTCGAAAAAGTTCTGGAAATTTTCAATAGGTTCGATGTGAAACATGGACCGTGAAATTTTTTTATAAATGTTCTCACATTATAAGTTCCCACGAGAACTGATAAAGTAAAAGATCTAGTTGGAATGTAACTTATAAAATACAAAAATAAAAATTTCTCTATAACAGGAACAGATATTTTGTTCATCAAAATTAAAAAACTTCTCAATTGTTGTAACAAATACAACAATAATAAATAATTATTACAGTTCCATTGATATTCTGAATGTGTTATTTAGATGTAATTTTTACCTACGTAGATCATTTCTACGCAGATATTATAGAATTTTTGTGTATTTTGGTTCATGTCAGTTATAAAAAAAATGTTATTTAGGTATTATTCTTGACATGTTCTCTTTTCTGTTCAATACTACTTATGAAACTATTAATTACTTATGTCAGGGTTGACTAACTGGCGACTCACGAGTTGCCGGGGGCTCCTCCGCCTTGCGGCCACGCTGAACGCAGTCGAATTCGTCCGTGCCTACACAGACATAAATACATTCGATTGCTACGGCCGGCCACGGCCACACGTTTACATATACAGTAATTCGTCGTTAGTGTCACATTTTTACCATGCGTTATAATCACGCTCACTATCCCCACCATTTCATGGCATCCTTCAGTCGAGAGTGAGAGAATCCGATATATGCGAGACAGAACAAAAGAGACGACGCGAAGTTGTCGTCGGCACGAAATAGTATCCGCATCGCGTTAGTATCACGCTGCCAGCCCCGATCGTCGTGATTCTAACGAGGCATTACTGTATGTAATTATAATTAATACGACAATACGAACTGATATATACTTACTTTTACACATCTCTGTGAATGTGAACGTAAAAATTATTATTTTATTAAACGCACTTTCGCATCTGTATGTAGAACCAAATATTGATGAAATTTTTAAACCCAAATCCACCAATTTTTACGTTCACATTCACAGAGACGAGTAAAAGTAAGTATATATCAGTTCGTATTGTCGTATTAATTATAATTATATGTACATAAACGTATGGCCGTGGCCGGCCGTATATAGCAATCGAATGTATTTATGTCTGTGTAGGCACGGACGAATTCGACTGCGTTCAGCGTGGCCGCAAGGCGGAGGAGCCCCCGGCAACTCGTGAGTCGCCAGTTAGTCAACCCTGACTTATGTTATGATTTTCATACCTTTTTTTAAATAAACACGAAGAATGCGATATTATATTGTTATTATCATTAATATACTTTTGTTTATGTTATGGAATCTTTTTTAATAAATATTCTAATATAACTGTTTCCATGAAAACTTTATCAAATAGGTTCTAAAATATCTGTTCCATGACAACACTTTCTAAAAAAGTTCCGAAATTCTTTCAATTAAAATTCCACAGAAACAGATATTTTCTTAACCGAAACATATAATTTGTAACAGAATTTTTTTAAAAATAAAAGTTCCACTACTTTTTCGATCACTGGTTTAAACCTCTTCCAATTTCTTTCGCCCTAAGTTTGCCATCCTAGGCTGCAGCCTACTTAGTCTATGTACAAATCCATCCCCGATGAAAGGCTTTGTTTTTAGGTTCTGCTTTCGTATTTGATCGAGTAGCAGAGTTGAGATATCAATTTTAAACGCGATACGTTATTGCACATAGATGGGGCTTGAAAAAGAGAGAAGCTTAAACGACTTCCTTCCCAGACAATGTAATTTCGAGAAGACGAGGTCTCTAACCGCTGCAAAGCCGCTAATGCGATAGGAATCTCTGAAACGATGAGTTTTACGGGGCCACTCGTGTAAGTCGCGTTGAATTCGCTTTAAACGAGCCGGAATAATTTTGTTGTTCCCCCCGAGTTTACGATCCGGCCGGCTGTTCGCTCGCGGAGGGTACACGCGCGCCTTGAATTCATGGCGTCCGGGAGTTCAGGGTTAACGATGTTCCCGTATTGCACAATTAATTTCATCGTACGCGCTGCAAAAAGGAACAGGTTCTCTCGGCTGCTTTCCTTTCTTCGTGCCCGTGTACTTCGCGCTTAACTTTAACCCCCTTACTCATCGCACTTTTCTATGGAACAGGAAATGCTTCGGAGTTTCTGCGAATTCCATTGCAATTACTGTGCGCGAAAGCACTTTGAAACTTCCAGCACTGTGTCACAGAGATTGAACAACTAATGGGAGCTTGGAAACTGAATTAAAAACTCACGGATATTCCTTACAATTGAAAACTGGCGGTACAGAAAAAAAAATTAGTAAGGCAGAAAAACTGGTGCAACACGATGCAGATTCCAGGACCCCCGAATCCTCGGCATCGTCCATACTGATACCGCTCGGAAGCCTAATTTGTCGCGTCCTCCCCAACACGAAAAGAGAAAAAGGAGGAGGGAAGGTCGTCTCCAGAGGGACAGGTAGAAGACAAGAGGAATTTGTATGCGCTGTGGTGGACATGGCCAAACTAGGCTCAACTCCGCGCTGCGTCCCCTCGCAGCAAAAAGCGCGTGCCGCGTAAAGGGGAAGTGATTCCAGGGGATGAACACGGAGAGAAGCCTGTCGCACGGTTGTCCATCGTTAACAAGAAACCCGTGTCGCTTCTCAACCCACAGATTTCGAAAAACCACGCCAAAGATCGGTCGATAATAATCCCGGGGGCGAAACGTTTGCATTCGATGCAGCGTACAAAGGATTCCCGAGGTCCGCGCTGCAAATGATTCACTGCCATTAGGTATGCAAGTTTAATACCGTTTCTCATTCGAATGCATCCCTGAACCGGCACCCTACGAAGACACATTCCAACAGTTCCGCGCTGCGTTCGCCTGCGCACATTTGTCCGCGGTTTATGCGCACGTAGCTGAGCTTAACTGGGGCCAGCATTTGTTTCGTGGAAAGCGTTGTGGAAATATTGGCGCTACATCTTCGCCTCCAAATTAATTCCGTGGAATAAAAATGGTGTTCACGGGGGTGATTGAAACACACCGAAACGAAACCTTCGCCACTATATTCGCCCTACGAAACAGTTTCTTTCTTCCATCCAGAAGGCACGATGAAACCATTTCCAACGCGAAGCGCTCGGAGCAAGGAGCGCCGCGTCGGAACGAGAAGCCGGGATGAAAAAAGGGACGGCGGGGAAAAAGAGGGGAGAAGGGTCCAGTCAGCGGACGCCGCGCGGCCACGACGCCGAAGAAGATGGATAAGGTTCGGAAGCAATGACATTCGTTTCGCGGGCTGACGCCCCGACTATGCCTTAGATGGTAGCGCGATCGGAGTGTCCAACGTCCGAAAATGGCCGGGGATTTCTTCGACGGTGGACTACCGCGGATTTAATACGGACTTGTTGTTCGGCCGCGGCGCGACCGATGGAACGCTCGCTATGGCGAGATCGCGGCCTGATTTATGTCCCCGCGGCTCGCGCGCGCACACCGTCCGAAGGCCAAGGTCCCTCGTCCACCTACTATGGTCAGGATGACGTCTCTCCGTCGGCGACATCGCGTAAATCGTCGCCAAGTGCCTATGCTAGCCACCGTGGGAATTCCGCGAACGGGCGTTCGCTTTCTGGGCGTAGGTTCTTTGTCGATAGCGAGGCGAGATTGCCGGGTACAATACTGTGTGCCTTAGGAGTCAGCCTCTGAGTCAGTTCCGATACGCTTGAATGAACGCTGACACAGAGCGCGGCCTCTGATCGGGATTCTGACGCGAATGTCTTGTCGAAGTAGAAAGGGATGGAATTTGTGGAAACGGGGTAGCTGGATGAACGGGAAGTGTTGCGATTAGGTGGACTCTGTTGCCTCTGGGTTGGGCTGGGAGTAATGGCACAGTCACGGTACGCTCGCAGTTGGTATAAATGTCATTGGAGGCTTTTTAAACGGTCCGTGACTAGATCACGACTATGCCGCCGCTGTTGCTGCCGCGTTACGCGACATTTGTTTAACCGACCCGCGTGATTTCTGCTCTCGCTCGTTTGCACAGTGACTGTGACGAAAGGGGTGCAGATAGAGATTGCGTTGTGATTCCGTGGAAAGAGGTTGGAGCTTTTGCGAGCCGCGGTTCGGTAATCGTTTCCAATAGAGCAACTTGACTTGCAAATCCGCTGGTCAGCCCCGTTAGACCAATGGACTCTTGAGTCGTGATGACACGGTTAGAGGAGCACACGAAGGTCGCCGCGATGTTCCACGACGTTGCACGGATCGTTTTACGCTTGTCTTGTCCGAGACGATTCACCGGAACGGCGCTCGTCATGCGATGCTCGTCCCTTCCGCGAAGGCTTCGAGGATTTTACGAAAGTACGTGCTCGCCCATGACCACGCATTTGGATCGGGCGTTCGTCTGTCCACTGATCGGCACATTCTACTTGGCCGGGCTCCTGCAAGTGGAGAAATCACGTTCAGCTACCCCCTTCTGACTTTCGCGCGCTTCTTCTTTCTTAAGAAGAAGGGGGATCTTGGAGATTCGTTTCTTTAAAAATGAAGGAGCCATTTTACTGTGGATAGTCTGCCTATCACCAATTTGATTAATTTTAATTCGCCCGGCTATCCTACAAGAAACCCAACTCGACCAACTCTCCGGCTCGACCGCGTCTCCCGAATTTAACCTACTTAAAAGGTCTTGCACCGTGTATGTCAATAAATAAATTACTACGAAAAGATGTCACTCGATGTCACCCCTTTCTTCGACTGTAATTGCTAGACCTTTCCAACGAGTCAACTTACCTTATCCCACCTGGAAGCATTTGCAAATGATAAACTAACTCGTCTTTCCCAGTTACTACATCAACTTCTGCACCGCGAGTCCCACCACGTGGGATCGTGACTTACGCTCGCGACTCCCACGGCCGCCGCGCGCCTTCGAACCGATTTGCAGCGAGGCACGATAACCTTAAACCATTGCCCCATCGTCCCTTACTCTCTCCGCCGCCGACACGAAACGGTTCAACGTGTCACACGTCGGAAGAACGTCGGCGAACGAGACTCCCATGGAATTTATTGCAAGCAACGCTACCGCGGGCTACCGTTGCTTGTTCATCGTGTCCCCCGCAACTTCCACGATTCATCTCTCTCCGTCTTCGTCCCCCCGTGCAATATCTTAATGCCGCGGTGAGATCATCGCGTGATTTACTGTCTCCCTTGTCCAATGAGGAGCACAACGCGCCTGTCCGCCCACTCCAGCGGAATCTAATGAAACGGGTTCGCGTGCTTTCCCCCCGCGACTTTGCGAAACCGATGCGACGAACGGAGAAATTCAATTCTGTCCGCGAGGAGTGGTCCCTCGGTGCCCGTTGGAAATACATCCGCGCGGATTGTGGTCGAGGTACCGCGGTTCAGCGTCGGCTGAACCAGAATCAGGATCATCGGGAGCTGTGTTCGTCGACGACGTGAAATTTAGGGAGAGATCGCTTGGCCCACGGTCGAAGGGTATCGGTGTGTAAAAAAAAAAAAAAAAAAAAAAAAATACATAAGGGTCGAATACATAACCTCCTCCTTTTTGAAGTCGGTTAAAAATAGGCGGCTTTCTCGCCAGATTTCTCCTCGTGCATTTGTTTTCCTGCCGTTAGTTATCGCTGCAGCTTCTGTTAACAGTTGCCGCGGGGCTTTCTCGGAGGGCAGATTTCGGGAAATTGGATTTCTTTAGACGGAAGGCGTTTGTTGACTCTAGCGTCTGATGTGGGGGAGGGCTCGACGCGCTTGTGCTTCTGGCGGTCTTTTTTCTTTCTTCAAAAACGAACGCTTCGGTACAGCTTGACAGGGTGATTGTACCGCGCATTGACTCCACTCGTTTTGCTAACTTTATCTGTGAAATATTCGAGCATTTCATTTATTTCATAGCGAGCTGCCCTTTTTTTTACTTTGCTCCTTCTCGCTACAGCTTCGTTCAGAAACGAGACGGTCCAGCACCCAAGTCTACTTCCAGAAGAAGGTGCTATTTCTGGCCACGGTATTAACGAGCCTTAATTCGCGGGATTAGTTCGAGCCGAGCCGGCTCGAACCGTGAAACCATAAAGCTAGCCATTCCGAACGCTCGAGCAGCAGCCACGCTGCACTAGTCACCTGCCCCCCATGCTTTTTCAACAACGCCCGTTAAACAACCCTGCTTCTCCTTTTTCCCGCCTGTTCCACGCGCGTTTACGGCCCCCTGGGTTATTTCCGGATCGGCGTCTTCATCGCCCTGCTCACCAGCTCCCATTGCATGTTGCTCTTCATTAAACCGCATTTGGCTCTGTCGAATCACTCGACATTGCTGAAGACGAGCTTGCTATGCATAACATGTGAATACTGAAGTATCCAGTGGTCCTTCTTGATCGCTATTGTCGAGAGGTCAACAGATCTACCTTTGCCCTTGATTTCACAATCAGCTGGTAAAACCCTCTCTTTGATTGCGAGGAATATTTGGAAACGGGGTAAATATAGAAGTTGCATGAAGGGAAACAGAGATGCCAGTAAAAGGGAAAGGAAGAAGGAGAAGTAAGGAAACTTGCAGCGCCGAAAATGTCTTCATCTGGCTAAACGTCTTCGAAAATACTGGGACAAACTCGGTTTTAACGAGTCTGTGGACAATGTAGCAACTGTTCCCTGGTAAACTGAATTAAATTAGTCTTGAACTCGACGCATTGTGGAATGTTAGCCCTGATTAAATCCATCAACGGGCATCTGTTATCAGGTTATCAGTGGCTTTACTGCAAATTGACATTGAACTCTGACCAGAGAGAAACTGGTGGTTCATTTTGGCGAATCACCGCGGTCAAGTTATTACGCATACCATGCTTTTAAGTAACAGAGAGTTAAAGATCATGGACAGAATTATACGTGTACAAAAAACTTGAAGTTGATTCACTGTTTACTCACAGTCGCAGTGTCATACATTTTAATGGTAAACATGGCAATTAAGAGAGAAAGGAAATCGTATATATATATATTGGCATTGAACATTGAACGCGAACTCAATGAGTATCCTTTGAGGAAGCAGTGACAACCGCACTCGTATATGCGACACAATGAAGTGGAAATGAGTAACTAACACCATAAAGCAGTTTTTCGCCCTGACATCATCAAAGAACGAATTCAGTTAAGAAACAAGATTGAAAGAGGATTGAATTAGGTCTGGTTTAAGGGGAGGTTCCGGTTTAAAAATCGATTTATTTTTATTTCAATTTTTGAATGTTCAACCTTTTAGGAATACGTGTTCAAAAGAATTTTTTGAAATTTGTAAAATACATGCTCACGTAAAACTTTAAACGCGTTTTTCTTGAAACAGTGTTCGCAAAATAGGTGGAACCTGTATCCGATTCGACTGAAACTTTTTCTATTTTGAAGAATATAGTACTTTTGGTTCGTGGACAGACCAGTCAAATTTTTAAAAAATTGAAAATTTGTAATTTTGTAAGGCGTTGAAAGGACGAAAAATATAGGGAAAAAGTGATTTCAAACTTCAAGTGTCGTTATTTTCTCAAAATATATAATTTTTGTAATTTTTTCTGGTCAGTCCACGAACGAGTTTCATGCCCGTTAATATTTTGGCATTGTTTTTTACTTCAGACCTATGATTTAGGTGCTATAGGTTCCACCGATTTGGATGAATCTTTTGCCGCCTCGATTTTAACGACTCCCCAGTGCCGCCTGCAGTGATTAATTACAAAACAAAAAAGTTATATCTATAGTTCAAGACATCCTTAATTCAATACAACAAGTCCCATTGAATTATATGTAGTAGTTTTCCTTTAATTAATTCCTAAACATCACCTATTTTATGTACTCTAGACGTTAAGTTGAGTAGTCTCTGGATTATGGCTTGTATTGATTCAACGCAGATCTGATTGATTCCGAGCCAGATGTGTAGATCACAACGCGCAGATCTGACAGCATTCTCAAGCTTCCCGTGAACTTCTGGTATTCAAAAGTGAAAACACGAGAGAAACCATGAGATATTCGTGCAAAAAATCTTATATGCCAGTGGTAAAGCACAGGAAGATAAGACCAGTAGCTCTGCGCTGGTAAAGTTGAAGGTGTCACCGTTTAATTAATTTGTTTTTGGTCGATTCCAAGCACAGTCTCTAAAAATGCCGATGCATGCTGGCGATCAGTGTCCCGGCTCAGGCCCCGAGCGGCCCGACCATAATTTTTCCTCGAAACTCGTAAAACGGGTGATAGTGGGAGTAGATAAGAGACAGTCACATTAGGAACTAATGAGAACGATAATTCAACGGAGTGGCCGCAGCTCCGAGGGGGCCCGGGACGGTCTTGGGCCCGACCGAGCATGGCAGAACAGCTCCGTTTGGCAAACACGCCATACGGATTCGCGGGAATCGTTAAATCGGCCGTGCACAGAACGAGCTGCATTTAATACACAATATTAATGGGGGCAGTTCTTTGTACGCGGGCAAGTTATACCGGAATAACTCGTTCCCATAGCTACCCGTTCCCTGCTCAACGATTGCTAAATCCTCCAGTAAAGGTACAATGTCACGTGCAACGTTTGCCAATAAATGTATTAAACCTATCCCACCTCTCCCTAAATAAATAAACCCACTCCCCAGATCCACCAAATCGAAAGCTTCGATCATTCCAAATCGGCCCTCCGTTCAAGCTTCAACTACCCAGCTATCAAACACCAGTAACAGAATCACCAATTAAGCATCCACAACTCGCGACGAATCAACCTTTCCGCGTCGCACTCGAGCGGTACAGTTGGAATCGTTAACCGAGTGACAGCGCGACGAGGAATCCGGCCCTCCCGTCCCAGAATTCTAATCGCTCGATCCTCGTCGCTGTTTCTCCGCGTGCACGGGGACAATGGAACGATCGCGTCGAATACCGAAATGAAACGTGGCGGGACGTCGCGAGGCGGAGGGTGTGGGAGCGATTCCAGAGATTCGCGAGAGGCGAACGGTATCGGGATCGCAGGACGTAGCCCAGAAGAACGCTGCTCGCCCTGGTCGTCCTGGCTCGTACCCCCTTTTCTTTCCTCCCCGTTGCGACGACAACTTTTTGCCCCGTCGCGAGGTTAACATACTTCCTGCCCCGCGACGGGCTGAAATTCCACGCGATAGTCGTCACGACGCGCAGCAAGAAGCTAATCGAGCTGGCCGCAGCGGTCCCGCGGGAGAAGGAATCTCCACGGGGTGCCAAAGGAACAGTCAGCCTCTCCCGCTTCTACGAGGGACGACGAAAGTCCTGAGACGCGGCCTCCGCTTTTAGTTTCGAACGCGGCGGTTTAATGCACCGAGGACGACACTGCGGAGGACTCATTTCTGCGCGCAAATGGTGGAGGGAAGAAAGTGGAGGGCGTCTGTGGAATTGGCACTTCGGAAAGTGAAGCTTCAACTCCTACTTTAATTCAAAGATAACTGCGACGAGGCGAGGAGTAAATAATTTTCTCTGAGTTATATATCTCCCCATCGTCTCTGTACCCACTGATCCTCCAACAATCTCTCATTAAATAGCTCCTTCCCTCATTACAAGCGTCATTATCAGCGTCTCGTCCGAGTCGCCGTCGAAGCCACGCTCTCAATGAAACCCTCAACCCCCGTGACCTCGCAACAAAAGCGTCCCGCCGTCATTAAGCGTAAACCAAAGTACGAACCGAAACGGGGATCCCTGTGATTATTAATCTTCGAAAGCAAAAGGATGCTCGATGCGCGCTGCGATCTCCTCGCGCGCTCCCATCGTTCCAGCGTGACCCCGTCCACTCCGTTGAATAGCGGTAAATTATTCCGGCGATCTCGACGCGCTAATAGAATAACAGAGAGAAAGAGAGAGTCGAGGATCTCGGCGGACCTCGCGACAGGAAGTTTCGCCGCGGGTCGTCTAAGGGACGCGTCCACGGGGTCAGGTGGCATTTTTCCGCGGCTAGAAAGTCACCGGCGGACGGGTGATTGACACGTGGTCTTTCTTTCGTCGTCGATCGTGCGCGCCAAATCGGGGGAACTATTAATTAGAGGGCAGCCGGATCGTTTGTGAGAGCCGCGAAACGTCCAACAGGAAGTTGGCTTACGAGCCATTCTTTGCACCGTGCGGTACGAAAGAATGGGACAGGATCGACGGCGTCAAGATGCCTTTTTGTCGTACCCACTTGGTACTGTCCCATCGCGGAGTACCGTTAACGATCGAGACTGGGTTATTAATCGAGAGGATACACGGAGGAGGTACCTACTAAGTGTTAGGTCAGGTTTCTCTTCTCATGGTTTTCTGACGGAAAAGGTGCAACAAGGCAACGAAGGTCTGGCGACTGAATATCATCCCTATCCTTGGAATACTCCAGAGCAACGACCATCTTTCCCTTCAATCGTTTCCCACGAGACACCGCGATAACAATAAGAGTAATAATGTCACGGGACGGACGAAGCATCGGTCCAACATCTGTTCGCTATCTAGGTACGTGCTTCTACGAGCCCAGGATCGAAGCATAAATTGGCCTGTTAGCCCCGATAAGGGAGGAACTCAAATAAATGCTTATCCTTTATCTGACATAGTCGACGTCTCGCGCCCCGCCCTTTTCCGCTCGTAAGCGTCCCTCGCGAGAGGATTTCTGTCAGCCGAGCAATATAGAGTTTACCGCTGACGATCGTTCAGCTATGAACCAGGCGCGCTTGATAACCGGGCAGAGGCGAATCCGCGGATTTACGATTCGAAGGGGACGCGTTCCGCGCACGAAAACGTATCGCGATCGGGACAGAAACGACCGCGGCCCTAAATATAAACCCCACCGCGTCCGTAGCTGTTCGCGGGTAGACGCGTTATCGGGATCATCGGTGGTGGCGAGCAACGAAAAACTTGGGTGTAAGTGTCGTCCTCGAATGCTCGTCTTTGATGTCTATGGGACCGTGGGTGGTAACCTGAGAGCCGCAGCTGCGTGTCCCGAAACTGAATTTTAATATTCCCCGGGGTTTATTTAAGTGGAACCTCTTTGGAGAGTCGGTGGACGCTTCTGAAGTGAATAACGCGGAAATTGATAGTCGTCGGGGAACTACAGGTCGCTAAGTTAAATCTTCCGATAGCGATCGCCGCGGAGACTTGATTATAGCCATGAAGATCGCTGGTACAACACCTGCGTGCAATTACTACTACTTTCTCTTTGAGTTTTAGCCAAAACAAGCGGTTTTTATTGCGTTTGATGGAGCAAGATTTGTAGGGAATGTTTGCACCATCGATTCTCGCGGACCGGACGTCTCGCGAATTGATAATTCGACCCAATATTGTTAGGTTCGAGGGATCCGTTATTGGAGTGTTCGAAGCGATTTCACACACGTCAGAAAGGCGGGACCTTGAGAAACGCGATCGAGGGGATTCGAGGATAGCCACCGAATGGAATTATAGTAATTACCACGGGCATCTTAGCCAAAGCAGAGTTTCTCCGCCTCGTTCCAGCGATTGCGCCTAGTATTACTAGGTTCGCGCTGACACAATGCTTTATCGTCCGCCTCGGCCTACCCCGGAGGCTTTCCGTGATCCTCGAACTACCTACCGAACACCATTCGGCCAATTTCCCTCCGACGAATCGGCAGAAATTCCCTGGCATTTGCGGAGGAACATTGTTTCGTCGAAGGAGGGATAAGAGATCGTTGCTTCCACGGAACAGCCTCCAAAATTCTCGTCTAGGAATTCTATTCGTGGCCGGCTGTATCCCATAAACGTTGCATCAACTTTGATCCTCGAACGAGGGAACAAAATACTCGTTACGTAACCAGCGGTGTCCAATTTAACTCGAATAAAACGAAACGGAATCAACGGAACAAAATCGAACAAAGCCTGGCCACCCAATTTTGAATCACCCTGTACATTTCACGAATAAACTCCCAGCAAAAGGAGGAACGGACATTCCTCTGAAACAGTAAAATCCACTGACATCGATTACCCCGCACTTTCGCGCGCGCTGCAACGGCGAATTAAATTACACGCCACGCGCGCGAAAAAAAGAGCGCCTCGCGACACGACGCTCGAGCCCGCGTTCTTTTTAGTTTTCCATTAGGAGGTGCTCGCCTCGCGTGTCTCGCATCTGTTCGTCGAATTCGGCTAACGTATGCGAAGCGACGCGACGCCGCGTTTTTTTTTTCAGACTCGGTGCCACTCCGCGCCGCGCGGCTCCACCGGAATCTCGGCGCGATTAAGCAAACCCGTACGCCGTAAATATCAAAATTATGGCGCGTTGGGCGCGCCGCGATACCCCACCCTGCCCCACTGAACGATTTTACGATCGTCGAGATCGATCCCCGTCGATCCTCGCGTTCGGTAACTCGACGCTCGAGTCAATAATAACGCCGCCGCGAACGCCAGACACGCGGAGATCGTGGAAAGAACTGTCAGCCCCGGCGCAACCAGACAGAACGAACTTCTCTTTCCTCTAACGACATCTCGGATTGCTGTTAATCTCGGCAAAAAGCACAGCTCTCGCCGATACGCCTGGTATCTTGTTTTTAATTAAGCAGATTAATATGCCCGTCTGATAGGCTATCTCGTTCCCATGATTTGCAGAAGTGCCCCTTTCCTTCCCTTCGCCTGACGCTTATTAATATTTTACGCCGAACGGTTGCTCAATTGCTCGCGCACCGTAGGCGAACGATATTTCGGATCGAATTCCCTCGGCAAGAGTGAAACCGACGAAACGCAACGCGGGTAAACGGCAAGCCGAAGCTCTCGTTGGTTCAGTAGCTTTTTCGGGGCACCGGAACCGTCCGGGTACAGCGTAGCATGTGCTCAAAAACGCGGGAGAATTTAGAAAGTCTCCTGTCCCGAATACTTTAGATAACTGGGTATCGACAGTCTTCGGTGAGCTAGAAACTTAATTGTGATTCTGGGGGGATAGAAAGAGAATCGAGAGCGAAGCGTGGCCCAGAAACCCCACTCTTGCCTTCGTCACAAAAACAGTGCCTCTCATGCAGCATCCCTTAGACACGAGGAGAAGAGCACACACTCAACCACCACTGAACTCTTGGCCACACAGAATAACCAGCGAAGAGGACCGCCTACCTGGAAGGCCCGTTAAGAAGGATGCGCAAAAGGTACTCACCGAGGTGTCCTCGTGGCAGAGCACGGTCCCAATGGCGAGAAGAAGAACGAGGATGCCGAGGGCCGCGCTTCCCCGTGGCAGCTGGGCGATCATGCCCGGTGAATCAAGGCCTCCCAGTGGGGGCAGCCAGCGCAGACAGTTCGACGACGTCGAGGACGTGCTCGACGACGAAGCGGGCCGGTGCTCCTGTCGCGGATGCATCGCTTCATGATCGCGACGTGCCGCGTGCTCGTCCCTCTGTGTAGCCCCGTCCACGCACACCAGCTTCGCTCTCTCGTTCCCTCTTCGACGCTGCTCTCCGTCTAGCCCCAGTGGTCTCTCCGTTTCCTCCAGCCCCGTGGTGTCTCGAGTAGACGCGCCCGCTCGCGCGCGCGCGCGCGTGAATTCTACGTGCGTGAACTCGCGAGCGCGTACGCACACCGCGCGGGTCTATAAATACGGGCGCGACTGCACGCGAAGAATTTCAAACAACCGCTCCACGTAAAACACCATGAGTGGAAGAACTCGGCCTCGTCGCAGGGGCTCTAAAGCCTCTTCCCCCGGTGACGATGCTAACGCATCATCCACCCAGCTCTTCAGGACGACCACCAGACGCCCGCCGGAGACTCCGCCGTTCCGTCCAAGCGCCGCGCCGCTGAAACCATCGATCAGGACACACCGAGCGTGTTATTAACGTTTTTCCGGGTGGCCGCGGTTGGAATTTGCTTTCGCCAGCTAATTACGTGGGACGCGGTGTAATCAGCCGACGGAGGGGTACCTTGATGAACGTGTATTGATGGGCCGGCAAAGAAAGTTGACCGCGGCTGCTGCGGCCGGGCATGCTGGGACGCGCGCGAACTTCGCGAGGGAAAGATAGATGCGTTTCAAAGGAAATTGTTAGTACTCGAGAGCTACCGTCCGGGTTTTGACGTGCAACGTTAATTAAACTAGAGGATACGGCTTCTCCTGTTTCTTGGTCGGTAATTGTCGACGCAGCGTCGGCTCTTGCAGCCACTGATAACCTCGATAAGCAATCAGATACCCGTGCTCTGTTAATTGCGCCAACGAGTTGCTAACTCGCGAATTATTACAGATCGTCAGCGAATAGAACGGCGCTGAGCACTTCCGCGAACTTGTCGCGATGTCGAAGTCTGTTTCACTCGATCCAGATGCATTCGCGAATTCTCAGTTTGTTTACCAACTGTAATCGCCGTGTCGACTTACCCGGATGCAACGCCGGCGGAGATTGCATTCGAGAACTTTAACGACCGTCGAGGCAATCGATAAGCCGCCGTGCCGATGAATCGGGCGGAAGTAGTCGGGTGTGTAGGATTACAGTAGGAGGATCGCGCGTGAAAGAGCGAACGTGTGGGATACAGGTGGCGGGGCCACGTTTCCTAGGCGAAAAGCCACCAGGATATTACGAGCCGCCATGCAAAGCAGCCGACTTAGTATACGTTACGTTGCCGATTCTTTATGTAACACCGCGGAAAGTGGATACGATTCGCGACTAGCGTGTCTCTCCTATTTCATCTAGGATCGCTGGCTGGTCACGAGAGCTTAATAAGGAGACCCGTAACCCTCGTGAAAACCCAATTCTACATTCGTGCTTCCTGAGGGGTGACAGCGCACATTTTCACCAGCGGCGAGGGTTGCGAGTCCCCTTAAAAAACGAATACTTACCCAGAGTATTCCGCCTGTCCTCGAACGTCCCAGTAGAGCAGAGAGCTCCAAGTTTCGATGCTCAGACACGATTTATCAAGGCCGTCGCGCCAAGGCGATCAATTCAACGCTTCTTCGGATCTCCTCCTCGTCGCTCTTTTGTCCCTTTTAAATATCCGCTGCCCTCGGGTCTCACGGAGGCTCTCGTTCGATGTAGAACGACAAGAACTAGCGGCAGGTAGATACTCTCACGGCGAGATTCCTCAGGGGAGTCGGGGATCCTCCCTTCGACTGGCTCGCGTCTGGCAGTTCTCAGCGAGATTAAAGGCGACGCTCGGCCATGAAGCGCTCCGTTCTCCAGCCGGTGAAATTGTTCAAGTTGAAGTACAGCGAGCCTGCGGCGTGCCGGCGGCCGATATTTTTAGGCCTCCCTGCTTCTACCATCTGTCTTCGCGTTTGGGTTTCCTGGTTGTTTTAGACGCGAGACGGCCCGTCGAGACAGCGCGGTTCGTTTCTGCCCTCTGAGCAGACGGTGCCGACGGATCGGTACATATTACTGAAGACACTTCACGCCTTCAGTTGCACTCCATAATTCTCTCGCTAGAACTATGGTGAAAGAGGATTCGACTGTCTCGCTTGCTGACGAGGAATCCAGAGTGCCACTGTTCCTGGAGAACGCTTGACGAGCTGTCACCCTCCGATGCTCCGAAACTTTTTATCCCTTTGACACTTTGTTTCTTCTGTCCTCTTCCAACCAGTCACCCCATTTTTCACATACAACGACGCAGATAAAACTGTCGAGCTGCCTCGTTGCCCCTCGTGTAGAAACTTGGCTGTTTCTCTGGAAATTCTCGAGTCCAGGAAGGTTTCAGGAACCCCTTGCTGCAGTGTTTAATCGATGAAACTGGAGATTAATTAACGACCAGGAAGCCCGCTCTCGATCCTGAACAGCAGACCAGACGACGACCCTCAGAGCTTCTTGAGCACACGCACGTGGCTCTAGGCCGACTGACGAGATACACGCGCGAGGAAGTATCAACGGAGGCTGAGGGGAGTGGCTACCGAGTCAAGCGGAAGTGGAGGGTGATTCTGCGGGAGCCGCGGTGGTGGGGTGCTTTCTGATAGGGGATACTATCTTGGTGGATAGCCTGGATGCGCCTGGGGACGACCATTCGTGCCCGAAGATGGACTCCCGTCGGGGTTACGTTTATCTCTAATAAGGACAACGTCTGTCCGTCCGTCTGCCGGCGTCCAAGGGACGATGATGAAACCGCGAGTGCACCGAGTTCTCTCGTCGCTGAGCAATCCTCGACGTCCATGTTGCCGACGTTTTAGGAGCGCCTGACGTAAATCCTCACCCCGGAGTGCAATTCCTTCGCAAAAGGCCACGTCTCTTTCTCTCTCTCTCTCTGTACATTTTAATGTCACCGTTGCGCTCCGAGGATATAGGTCGATTGCGTCTCTTATGAAATGACAATAAGAGATACGGCGACAAAAGTGGAAGTATCATGACGTTGCGTCTAGAAATAGCGAAGATGATTCAATGAAGCGCCGGTCGAGATCTCCAGCAAATCGTGTGTCAGAAAAACGGATAGATGGATCTTCATTGAGTTTTTCAACGTCGTTGACTTAATAAGCAGAGATGAGCCGAGGAGGAATCAGCGTGAAACGCTGCCGTGCTGCACGCGAACGGTGATCGTGGAAGGGCGCCAGATCGTTCGGTATATCAATTTCGCGCAACGAGATCGATCCTTAACACGACCACGTAATTCGACGATCCATTCTTCCGACACGGGGACGGGGAAAGAAAGAACGGGGGAGGACCGTTTGGAAGATTCGCTTAATGACACACGCTGTTCCCTACCGGAGTATCTCTGCGGTCTGGCCACGCCCAACCCTCCAAGAAGATTACAGGAAATTACCTGATTTTTTAGAAAAAAAAAAAAAAAAATGAGCTTCGAGCGCGCCTCTCGAAGGCCACTGATTTTATAGCAGAAACGAGGACCGTTTTCTCTCCTCGTGAGTGGCATTCATACCGAGCACACGATGTAGACTACCTCGCGTGTTCCGAGCCGACTTCGGAGCCTCTGTGATTACCGCGGCGAGAATCTTATCAGCTCCCTTATCGTGCAAATAGATCCTACCTCGGAAACCCGGACGGTGAGCACCAAGGCTGACGATCGCGATATTACAGGGACAACCGGTGCAATGGAGTGGACAAGCACACCTGAAGGTTCTTATCGTTTCATTTAAACAGTACCATGGGACGGAGGAAGGATCCCATGGTCTCGGAATTAATTCCCACGCGTAGAACAGCGGGACGAGACGGACGCGAGTCCCGATCGTAGTCCCGTGTCCTTTTAAGTTAAAGGGACGGCACCACGGCGAATGCCGCAGAAACCTGAGGGACATCGGGTATAAATCAACGTCCGCTCCCGCGAGAGCGACAAAGAGCGGGAGGGAAGAGAGGCGGACAGCAAAGAGACGCGAGCCGCAGACAGGGCAAGCCGAGGCTCTCCCAGCTACTTATGCTAATGCCGGCAAATGAATTTATTTATATTTATTTATAGCATTCAAATGTTTCCTCGGGACACGGCTGCGCCTCGTTCCGGTCATGGACCACCCGGAACAGCGAATCGATTCTGCGAGCGGCCCATGAAAACCGTCGGGACCCGATTTAAAGCATGTCGAGATCGGTGCAATGCACGACGGCAGGCTCCGCGTATCTCTCAGACTCGAATCAATGCTGAGTAGTGGCGAGTAGCTTTTGGCGCGAAATTCACTGTTTTTGAAAATCTTCGTATATTGAGGGAGCTCGTCTCCTGAAAATGATATCGAGTTGGAGATATAGAAGCAGGGTTTGGTAAAGAGTTGTATATCGAAAGAAATTTCCTTTGGTAGTGAGATTTGAGGCTCTTTGTGTTATTTTTACAATGTTATGTCTACCTCACATAAGAATAAGCGGGGCTATTTTTAATTTGAATCGGTTTAAGATTATCGAGCAGGGAAGAGGGTCGCGTGACTATCGTATCGTTCAGATCGATTGCCAATCGTTTGTATTTTAATTGACTAGCGTGTTTACTTGTTACATAAACCACTTTTCCGTGACTTGCCTCTCAATTATGAAATTGTAAGTGGATATCATTGAATAATATGCTGCGTATCGGGCGCGGTCTTAATTCGGGCTCAAGTCACGTGAGCCGACGAAAGCCGAACATGGCCGAGGAACCCAGTAGCGTAGGAAGAATGGTACCGCTTCTTACACCCTGTCCATTACCATAATCCTTCACATATATGGCAACGACTTCCTATATTTTCTCTATAAATATCTTTTCCTTAACGATCTTACTCAATTAACAAGTTTTTATCGAATTCAATCATGAACTTATACCAACAAACATCGCGCTTGGTATCTCCTTAACGTAGTGTAAAAGTTTTCAATATCGGATTTTGATTCCCAACTTATTTGTATAGCTCGAAGTAAATTCCACCTTTGACGTCCATTAATTTATAATCAAGAAACTACAATTTTCAATTTTCCGTATTTTCGTTCGACCCGACAAAACATATAGGTTATGTCGGCCCTGGCGCGGTGGCGGTCAATTCAGTGGCGTGGCCAGTCGTAGGCGTGGGCAGTTTGAGCAATTAAGCGTTGCGTCTTCGCACGAGTTATCTTTAGTTCTCGTAAAGTGTCCTTTCATTCCAAGCAAAATGGGCCAGGAAATAAATTTTCGTGTTTTAGTGACAGTACTATTCCTCCTCTGTTGCGTGCAGCAAGGTAACTACTGTTTCACGAAACACCTCGATCTGTTTTGAAATCATAACCTTGCAGTAGTCGCCAGAAATTTCAAACTTTCGATAACTCTCCGTAAATAACAAGAAATATCGTCGTTAAACAGAGCCCCCTTTAACTTTTTCCGCCCTTAAATTCAAAATAACAATACGTCAGCATGCGAGCATGAAAGGCGTGTGAATGAAAGATGGTAACCCTTGCAGGCTTGTCCATTAAGTGCTGGGTATGCAGATCGGATTCAGATCCAAAGTGCGCAGACCCCTTCGACAACAGCACTGTACCCATTAGCGATTGCAAACAGGAGCCCGACTTGGAGCACTTGCCAGGCGTCAGGCCTACCATGTGCCGTAAGATTCGTCAAAAAGGTGTGTTAACGTAGAATTATTAGATACCAGTATCGTAGATTATAAGGCGGGGTATTCGCCGTTCTGCTTACTCTTTGGATGTTGTTGTTCTTAGTCAATGGGGTATGGAGGTACTTTCGTAGTTGCGCTTACATGGGAGAGCCAGGAATTCATGGGGATGAGCGATTTTGTCTCATGAGAACTGGGACTTACAACATATTTATGGAATATTGTACTTGTAACAGCAAAGACGGTTGCAACGCGGCCCCTTATAATCGTGGGGGTCTAATCGTCTCGCTAATAGCCGCAATAGCTTCGTTGCGACACGTACTTGTTTACATTTAACCAACTCGACCAAAGGTTATCGATAGATCCGACCAATTAAGCAGTACATATTCGGACGTACAGTTTTACAGTATAGAGATCCGCTCGTACTTACCAATGAGATCTTTTTAACAATTTTATGATCTGAACTTCAGGGAGATAGAAGTTGCAAATTAGTTTCGGAAACAGTTTTATATTCTCGACCATTGTTTCTTTTTTATAAATATATAGAAGCGCCTCTTTGTGCCTTATTAGAATGAGTTAGAGATAAATAAGAGGATACTTTTAAGACAGTATTTTAACGATTGTACAATATTACAATGCTATCTTTTTAGCTTCTCTAAAGGTTTTCTACATTGCTACATTCTGACCTTTTTACAGAAGTATACTTTTATTAGTATATAAAGCTATGCTTGTATTATACTTACATTTAAACGTAGACTTAGTACAAAGGATGAATGCCATAGCGTCAATACGTTTCGTTGGCGTTAAGGTCGAATACTTCACAAATGAGACTGTCAATACCATGCATTATAACGTCCGTCCATATAATATATTTAGTGTTAATGTGAAATCATGGCAGTTTTTATATTTTTATATGTACTTTCTGGGAAGTGTTGCTAGTTATTAAATAGCACAGTAAATAAACGTACGTCGCTTATGGAAACTCACCATTCCCTTATGTGTTCTGTTTATGTGTACGATGAGAAGTGATGAATAAAGATGTGTTTAAAAATGTGTAAAACAAGTGAATATAATCCTTTGTACATATTTAACAACAGGTGTATTGAATATAAAATATATCATTGTAATACAGAGACGTGCGTTAATAACATCGTAGAATAGATATTCTTTTTTGGTGTGATTGCTTAGATCTTAGAATTCGTTGGAGTGTAGTCAACATTCGTAACAAAATACATGTAATTACAGCGGTATAAATAAGTCTTTACAACATTTCACATTTATCATGGAGTACTTGTTATTAATTAAGCTTAAATTAATCGTTTATACAACACGTTAATACATACTGCTAGAAGATTTCTAGAAAATTTCAATAGAGCAATGAGCAAAGATTCGTGTCTGCTGGTACAAACGAGAGAAGTATTAAAAAGGTTCATAGCTTAAGTTACTAGTCGATCCTGGTCACGTAGTAAATACTTTTTTTTACTCTTTTCGTAGCTTAGCTTAAAGACGACGATTCATTCATTGATAATACAGAATGAAAAGTCGTCCCATCTTTGTGTCTATAAAAAATATAAACGATATAGTCTCATCCTCGTTGTACATCGTATTTAGTTAATAAACTCTTCGGTTAATAATTATTTCGTTGCGAATACTTCTGGCACAAAATTTAGTCTTTTCATGTCGAGGTGTCGATAAAAGTTACGATAGAATAAGAAATCTCTTGAATTCCGCGCACCTTACTCCGACAGGCACTTATTTTACTGGACGGTTCTATTCAGATCCCACGGCAGAAAGTTTGGCCTGCCTAGGTCTCAGGGACGGTGGAAATTTCTAGACAATTAGTATATACAAAAGAATGGTGCGAAATACTTGTGTGCGATCTGGCTTAAAGAGAAAGAGTGAGTGACGAAGAACGAGCAAACTAAATTGCGGCTTCTAAGTATTCTTTGGAATGGCACTATCGACCATGCTCTCAAATATTTATAATATCCGCATAGACCGAAAGTAGGTTTACACGCGAACGGAAATAGAGCAAAAATCGAACCGAGTAGGCTCGTCGGGTTTATCGATCTTAATTTCACTCAAACGACTGCCATTTCATTACTTGCGTCCCTGACTTAGCCATAGCTTGTTTCCATTGTTCTCCATACGGTCCTCCAACATCCGGCCCGATCACGAAATGGCCGACGGTCGTTTTCTTTCCTGAAATCATCGGACGGTAATAAGAAATCGCTGAAACAGGTATGAGACTTTAGTGTGACGATGATATAAACCTAACCAATTTTATTCTTCGAGACAAATTTGATGACGAAGCTGACGTCCTTAAGCGCTCCCTGGTACGGATTATCCGCGATGACTCTCGCCATGTCCGGTGCGAACTTCATCGACACACACGGGGCGAATCGATCGCTCTTCCAGAAATGAGTCACCCTTCCGTTGTCAACCACTGACATCTTCACGTACATCTGACCCCTCAGTGCTTCGTGCTCGTGCATCGTCTGCAAGGAGCATCTCAGACGATGCAGAGTCAGTACCAGTCGCTCGCTTCCTTCTTCCCTCTTGTCCGCCTTCTCCTGGCACAGTGACAATTCCACTTGCCCTTTCTTGTTCTCCCTCTGCAAGGATTACCAAGTCAGAGCCTATTAAACCCCAACCCCCAACCTCATAAGCGCACGATTACTCCATTACGATAGTGGAGTTAGCAAAAGGCTTTAGGAGTTTTATTCTTTCGCTACTCTGCTCTACTTTAAGCTTCTTATGATTACAAGTGCCTAGTTGCGCTCACTACAATATTTACCCTGTCCTCAGCTCCAGAAATGCCACTAGCAATCGGTCGCAGTGGTCTCCACATATCTCCCGTCGATACATCGCTCGGATGCTTCGGTTTGCTTGGTTTCGAGGTGAAGTTCTTCGGGTCCAGGGAAATGGTGGTTGCACCGACAGTGCGTCTCTTATCGTACATTTTCCTGTCGGTGGTCGCGGTTTCCGCCGCTTTATCGGATCCTTTACCGAAGAATTGGCTGAGTAATTTGTTCTTCGGTGGCTCTTGGCTCTCGGAAGAGGCACCCTGGCCGTCTTTCTTCTTGCCACCCTTCTTAGCCGACTCCTTGGTGGGAGACGAGGCCTTGTCCTTCTCTGCCTCCTTCTTTTCGGTCGCTATCAGAGGTTTGTCCTCGAGAATCGCGAACAGAGTCGCTACTATGAATCTCGACCCATTGATCTCCTCCTCGACGACTTTCGTCTTGCCGAACTTTTGCTTGTTCTCTTTTCTCAGGGGGAATGTGAAGTCCTCGTTCCACTGAGGCCAAGACTCGTTCTTCGCTGTCGTCTCGAACTTTTCTTTTCCCGGTAACAGTTTCACCTGCAATAGAAGCCGGTTACTTTCTTTCTCGTCGTTCCGAGATCGTTCTGCGAGTAAATGCATCTTTCTAACGTAAATGTGCCATGTGAAGACACTTGTTTAAGCAGAACTTTTGAGTTTATCAAAGTTCACGCTGAAGCACGCAACTTCAAACGATCTGTAAATTCTATGAATCGATAAGGTGTAACTCGGGTGGAGGTAAAAGTGTTAACGTGCATGACTGCTAAGAATGAGTCACTATTTACTTTTCATAATCTGCAGAATACCCACCCGTATTGCATGGTCATACACCAGCCGAGTACGAAATCTGCAGAATTTTAGAGCCCAAGTTTTTAAAACATTTACAAAGATGCATCAACATTCAGACCTACACTATCTAAATCTAAACTCTCTATTACAATTCCACAATGAGAAAAAAGTTCTAACGTCTGAACAAGTCGTAAAATCGTTAGCATCGAATTAGTCCCAATCTCATTTGAATTAGTCCAACTGGTACTTGAAACGTATTCCACGAGTACGTCGAGTACAGATAAGGCCGCCTCGCGCGAGCATTGTGTTCGGGGATTCGTCAGTCAATAAATGCTAAAGTGGTACCTTCGCGTGGTGATTCCACGGCCTTACGTAACGACAGATAACGATTAGGAGTAAAAGATTACACTGACTAGAGTAGGCCAATCTAGATCCTCTGTACCTTCACCACGTAGCTGTTGACACGCGTGAAGCCGAAATTCTGGGGCAAGTGTCGCGCACCGAGCACGGTCACGTGCAATGCCTTCTCGTTCACCGAATGAACGATCCTAATGCCCACTTCCGGTTCCAGATTCACCGTGCGATCCAACGGCGTGGACACCGTCTTTAGACCGGTGTCTATGAAACTCTTGATCCTCGCCAGTGCCATTTTCGCGGTTCCCTCGCTTTTCGCGGAACGCTTTTCATAGACCTTTCTCCACTTATCGATCACGAACTGTCATTCCAGCCAGTCTCGATTGGTCGCTATCACTGTAAACAGAGAAACAAGCATCACGTTTGATAATTCGTAGCGCAGCGATTTTCACTAGCGAAAATAGGTAAGCTATTAATACACGCGGTTGGTTATACCGCGTCCACGGAATTCCGGTAATCGCGTATGTATTTTCGGCGAGACTAGTGCACCTGCCCGACGACTCGGCGATTTTGAACAACAGCGTTATCTGCGTTACCCGATAAACAGTCAACGTGTACCTGCCACACGGTTGCTCCGCAAAATTCGCGTCAACGATCGAACCCGCGTCGACGTTCCACGTAGTGCGATACTCTCCGTTCTCCTGAACAGGAATGATAACAGGAAGGGCGGAAACCGAGCCGCGATCGACGGCGATGGTTAACGGTAAACTTCAAAGCGACTGCCGATCGCGTATCTCCTCGAGCGCGGCTCGGCGCCGTTTTCGTTTAACGATCGCGGCAGGTATTCGACCATAACGATGGTCGAATATCGGTTTAGGTAACCCGTCGGATCGACCGTTCGTTCCGTGAAACCTGGACACTCGACGAGGGTTCTGAGGCGACCGAAACTTTCTCCGTCGGCGGCGAGGCGTTGTCACCTGTTCATCGATCCCATCGCGCGGTGTATTGCCGCCTGGAAACAGCACGCACGTACCATAATCCCGGCGATTTCGGCCGGTTGCGCCGTAGATCGGTAGGGGCCCGCGCCGCGGCGGGACGGGGAGCTCAGCTGGCCGGTTTCCTTGGCGGGGAGCAGGCCTAATTGCGGTCGTTGGGCGCGTCTACGTTTCAGCGAGTTATCCTCGGTGGATCGTCACCATGGCCGCAAGAGGCGATCGTAAACACGCAGCGATGCAAAGATTGGCGTAGCGGGCCTCCTCTCCTTCACCGGGCGCGCAGAACTTTCGAGGAACGCGTCGCGATCACGATCTTCTCGGGCCTGTCTCGCATCGCGATCCGTTCACGTCGACGTCACAGCGATGGAAGTCGAGAGCACACGCGTGCTGCGAATTAGACGCGATCTACGTGTACGACCGTCACCTCGGGTGCCTCGAGCGACGCGCTGCCGTGGTATGCGGCCCGCGATCTAGCGTGGGTTCCCTTTATAAGAGGGCGACCCAACTGCACCTCAGGAACGGATGCACCGAGGGTGCTGTGCACGAGGTTCCCACAGAACCGAGCAGATGTTGCGATTTCGTGTATGGATTTTTGGGATGCTTGTGTTTGTGGATGCAGAGCAGCTGTTTTGAAAGGGGAGGAAGATGTGTATGTGAATTTGTGAGATTGGCTGTGCTTTGCAGCAAAAGTGTTTGAAATTGTTTGTAGTCGGAAGTATAGTGGTATATTATTGCTGTGCTGTCGTTGTGAGCGAATTAATGAGATATTGGACGAAGAAAGTGGTAATTTATAAGCAATAGTATAGTTTCTAATAGCTGTAATTTTGTATTGGAAGTTTGTCTAACTGTTTATTATCAGGAATGTAATAATGTATTTTTATTCGACAATTGTAGGTAACTTAAATTATATGTGGCGTGAAAATGTTATTTTATTTTTGGCGTTTTTGGGAGATTCGTGGTGGAGTCGGGCATTTGAAATTTTAATTACGCTACTGTCGCGAAAACCGGCCATTTCTACTGAAGTAGAGGCAACTACTTGCACACTTCATCGTACGATCTTTATAGACTCCAGTCAGATCGTGCCGCCTGTTGCGCACACAAGGTCGCGCATTCATGTGCAGGTAGATGCGCCAGAGTGTGTGCTTACACGTATACAAGATCTACGCGCGAGTAAATATGCCGTAGTGAATGAGTGTACGGCGGCAGGGCTGTAGATAGATGAACGGTGCCCTGTCCGTCTGTAGTCCAATATATGCGGAGGATTTAAATTTTCAGGACGATTGATAAGTAATTGGACTTTGTTTTAAAGGAACGCAACTACAATAAAAATGTCTACACCGTAGATTTTTCATGATTACGAATGTAATGTTTGCTAAAATATCTTTAACTTCAACTGATAGAGTGAAGTAGTTATTAAATAATCGATAAAATAGATCAACTTTGACTCCGGCGAATAAAATAACTCAAGCGCAATGTGTGCTTTTAGTTATTTCAAACAGAAATTGCTTTAACCTTTAGAGGGCCGGGCTGGCCACTGTAGTGGCCACCTAAGAATTTCGATACTTTGCCGGCCATTTTGGGAGTAAATATGTATTTATTAATTTTAAGTAAATAAAATTTACAATTTCAATGAAAAATCCCGGCCCTCTAAAGGTTAATGAATCAGAAATTGGGCGGCACTCTATCAATTGAAGATTAATACTTGTTAAAAAAATGTACATTCTGAAATCCCTTTGAACCTTCCTTCAGTTCAGGATTTTAAAAAAAAGATTAAAAGAACGTACTATCGAGATCGACGACTCGCGATGCGCAGCAAATCTAATTGCGATGTGCAACAATATCGTGCAAGCAACGGAAAGGAATGCGGCAGAGTGCATTGTGTTGCATAAAAAATAAAGCACAGAGGAGGCATTTGCATGGCCTCGTCAAATGCGTCTTCCTATCTGATCTTCACAGTTTAATTATTGATTTCCTGAAACACCTTTGTTACATCCTCTGTCCCGCATTAAAAAATCAAGCCACTGAATTTGCATGCATGTTGCAATTCTATCTCAACGCTCTTATTTCATATGGCAGGACGAGTTTCTTTTCATTTATTAATCATTGAACAATTTTACTATTCTATTTAATATACAATAGTTTGATGGATAAAGCATTAACGAGTTGTCAGTCACAGTATTGTATACTTTAGCAAAGAATGTTTGCCTCTTCGCAGATTCTGATACGTATTTTCCAATACGCACTTGGAATGTTCTTCCACGCATAACAAATTGCATTGATTGCACGTGATGATATGCAAGGATACATTTGACAGACGGATTGGCCTTCATTCTTGAGCAACTTACTTTTGTTGTCACGCTTACGATTACAGCCGTCAGAGAAGCGCAGTCGTGCTTGAGACAAAAATATGCTACTCCGAAAAAGAAACGAGGTAAAGCGTGCGCATGCAATTCTTCCTCCTCCTTTTACTCCTTTCACTTCTCCGATGAATTGATTCAACTTCCCTAAGACCAAATTAGTTTTCAAACGAATAACTAGTTAGCTTCAGTTTTTATTAATCACCCCTTTAATACAACTATAGAATATATTAAAGTTCCGCAGTTCTCGAATAACTGATAAATTTATTTACTAGGAATAGTAAAAACTTGAGTTGGTTTAAAAAATTAAATAGTTTCATATTTTATACACATTCAATATGAAATACATAAATCCATTCTAGAGATCAATAATAACGCGATATCATAGGTTTCAACGTTGTCCTCGAAGGATCTTCCGCGGGAAAGGATCACGTTCATACGAGGCGAGTATTTCCCGCGGCCGCTGTTAGATGGCGAGACGGTTCCTTTGGATCCCTTCAACCCCAGTAACGACCCCCGCTTCCCTGAACAGCTGTTCCGCCATGGCGCACGCGACTCCGCGGCATCAGAGACGCTCCCGAAGTTTTCGATTTTACCGGTTCGAAACGATGTTCACGCGCCTCGTGTCGATGCATTTCGCGGTGCACTTTCGGTCGTAGAACGTCCCTCGCGCGCGATGAGTTCGGGAGAAATGTGCTCGCGTGTTGTGCCCCACTGAGAAGTCCGCAAGTCTGTCCTACCCTCGGTTCAAGGCTCACCGGCTAGTTCGCCTCATCTGATAGGTAAGTGACGTCATTACTCCTTGACACTGTGTCTGCATTTGCATATAAATGTCACATTGCAATGACAAATTGGACATTCGTCTATGTCGGTGCACTTCGGAGTACACTTCGACCGCGATATACAGGCGCGTTAAAAATGGCACCCATAAGCGTGATTGCAATTAAGCTTTAAATTCGTTCACATTGGATGTTGGTAGAATTATCGAATCATAATTGCCTTTGGAGCTTTTATAAGCGAAATTGATAGTGCAAAGCGTCTAGAATAGTGTCATTGCTTCGTTTATGATTCTGTTGACATTTTTTCGTTGCAAATGTTCGTGAAACATTTGAGTATATTATTTAAGAGACATCGTGGGTTTGAGTACTGGTTATTGCGATTAACAGTTAAAGAGGTTCATTTATATATTTAATGACTAACGAGCGAAGCGTTTATGTAGTAACTGTAGTTTAGTGAAATAGCAGAAAGGAATTGTTGTATAGTAAATTAACACTATCCCGAGCGCCTTATCTGGTCTCTAATCGTGAATCTTTTAATTCCCCCGTCAGGTGGCAGCACGTGACCGTTAGTTTGAATTAAGAGAGCGGTTGGCGCCAATTTCGTTTAATCCCATTCTTGGAATAACAAATGCTTTTTCAGCCAGATAGTTGATCTAATTAGTCTCAGAAGTTTATCTGTTTAAATCCCTAGATAACAAGCGTTGGTTTTGAACCACTTCAGTTGAACTAGTTCGTAGCTTATCAGGGAATAACAGGAAAATAAGAAACAGCCTGGAAGATAAGAAAAATACTCGCAAGAAACTTTTCTAAAGAAACAAAATTGGCGTGGAATCGTGTTGCCAGATAATTATTTCCACCACATTGCGACGTCTATCTAGTTTCCGTGGTGCTCCTTCGCACTGCGAAAGAAAGCTTGCAAGGGAAGGAAAGTTTCATCCCTTCGTGCAATCCGTACTTCTTATTTTCACACACATACCCTTCATTTCTCCCCCCCCCCCCCCCCCCCAGTCGACTTATGTATTTGTCCACCTGTTTATTCTCTTCCTAATAGCCCGAAGAACTTTAATCACAATCGCGTTCCTCGAGCCAGCTGCCCATCTTCTTCGTTTCGCCCTTTGTAATTTAATGAACGCTCCATTTTCCACCCCCGAGAGCGTTCTTCGACGATGAATTTCTCGCGTTCGCCTTATTATAGACCCTTTTGTGTAGCGCAATTTAAAAGTTTACCCTCGCGCTCCAGCGGGAAGCCCCCGTATTAAGCCTCCCCCTTGGAACTGATACCCACCTTGAAGAACCGTTGCAACTATCGGAGAAGTTTAAACGATCGTCTTTTATTCGTCCATGACTGCGGCTAAAATCTGATTTAATTAGGGAGTCTTCTGAGACACTAGACTATCCAAAGTGATCCCGGAATTCAGCATTTCATTTCCTCGCGTACGCGTCTTGGAACCGAGGGAACTCTGTTTCTCCTAGAAACACACCGAACTCTGTGTAACCAATATTTTCCTTGCGCTCCGGAATCGTCCCTTCGCTTCCACTTAAATTTTCTTGCTGACAAAGTAAACACTCGGCATCCCGATATGTTTATTCATTTCTCTATTCGTCAGCAACATTCGATGGCTCGCACAGCGTAGTTTCTTTTTCTTTCGAAGCGAGACTGGGTGAAACGAAGCGCCCTGAGGAAAAACTTAGCCCCTGGCAGTATCGACAGACGCAAATACAAATAACTGCGAGTTCTAATCGAACCCACGCTTCGACCACTCGATAATTGCGATGCCTCCGTTGCTTGTTTCTTCTAGAAACATACGAGATGGAATGTTTCCTCATAATTACCGCGATCAAGGTTCATGCCTGCAGGATATTCCTTTTGGTAGAATCTGAAGGTGAATGGTAAAGAATCTCGCATGTCGAAGCAGAAATCGAGAGTCTGCTGGGAATAGGAGGACCGGGGAGATCGTATAGAGGACGCGAGATAGTTTGCGATTCATTTTATCCTGGCGATGGGTACGGTTCAAAAGCAGAGGGAAGAGGTGCGCACAGTTTGCACTTGAAGCAAGCTGGTCGACACAAAAGGGAATAGGTAATGATGCACTTAAAGGGTCGGATTCAAAGGAAGGTTAAATACGCCGCGGCTGCGCGCGAGTAATAAATACAGAGAATGGCAAACTAGTTGCTGATCCGCATTTTTAATGCGTGATGTCCTAGCTCGAGCTCGAGAGCATCGGCAAAGCACTGACTATGAAATTTGGCGAGCAATCGGTTCCAACGGAGTCAGCCAATTCCCAGCAGGCTTAATTAACCCTTTAGGGCCCAGACACCTTTCGCCATGGGAAAAAATTATTTCTTGCGATTAGTTAATTGAAAAATGGTCCCAATACATGCACTTGCCAGTGGAAAGAAGCCAGTGGAAATATGAGTTTCTAGATGTGACGTATACGTCACACTGGGTTATATGAAGTAAAATGTGACTCAATATTTAAAACACAAAATTTCTGTTTTAAATGCATGTTTACTGTAATGTGTAATCTTTTCTAAACATTTCTCGTGTTTTATTAATTTATACTTTCAAGATCTCTTACAAATGAAAAGAAGAATAAATTTTTTTGTTATAGAATGTATAAACGAAGTGTAAAATCTTAATTTTTACTATGGTAATTTACAAAACAATTTCTATTTGCGCTCGAGCATAAGTGAACATTGCACTTAGAGCACTTTGATTGAATATAGCCAGAAGGGCAAAGTTTACAGCGTTGTCTGTCATCGCTGAGCACGATCCAATGGTCAACATTGTCGAAACGCTGTAGGTTTAGAATTGAGGCAGTTAGAGCAACAACGGACTAACCCACATTGAAAATTTTTTTTTTTTCCTAGTTTATATGATTAGTAGAGCCTATTGGAATACACTATTACTACTAATTCAGTTTCGAAAAAATATTTGGGTTAGTCCATTGTTGCTTTGACTGCCTCAATTAGAAGTCGATGCTTGTTGTGTCTTCTTTGGTGGTGGAGCATTTAACAGGGGACGTCCGTGCAACAGAAATGATTATACGAATGAAAAAATTTCGTTTTTTTAGTCCGTATACGTCACATGACTTTCAACATGCAATTACAAACTATAAATTGATGTAATCAAACTTTACAAGCAATATTCTTTTAGTATAACACTTAATTTACACGTATTTACCAAATACAAAGTAAGAAAAATAATTTTACTCTCATTTTTTTAAAGAAAACAAGAGCAACGTTTCAGGTTATCGAAAAATGTCCAACATGCATTCGCCCGAAACGTTTTTCATGGTTGCAGTAAACATTATTTGCAGCGGTAAACGCATCAGTGGCTTGCATCTCGGAGCCAGTTTTGGGACCCAAACTTATTTACTATCGATTTTTTTATACGTCTGAAACTGATGTGACGTGTACGTCGCACTATAAACGAGATCGAACGCGGCCGCGTTTTTAATTTCACGCAAATTACATTCGCCCGGGGAGCATTTTGAAATTTCATCGCTGCCCGGGAGAGGCACCTAGCCGTTCTCCACGACTTCCTACTAACGTTCGCGCGACTAATAACGTTACGTCCGTGCAGCTGAATAATACGTCTCGTGTAACGAAATCATTTTTCACCGGCGCTTAATGCACCTGAAGGGCCGCTTTGCACGGCTCAAAGGAGAAGCTGAACGCTCCGCAACAACGCGGCCCGGGCGATAAATGCAGAAAATGACCTGGGACTAGCGGGGCTTGCGGCTGCATATTTTCAGGATAATTTGCGAGGCTATGAGGGTCGTGCGAGGCTTTCAACTTCGTCCAAGCACTCCAGACTCGAGTTCAGTGAAACTCGCATTCTTTTCCGAGTCGGGCGCATTCGCGTTAGTTCGAGGATGTTCGATCAGGCTCGAATAGGTCAGTCTAGAATAGATCTAAGATTAAGTGGGGTCCTGGTTTAGGACGCTGAAAACACGGTGATTTTAAAGAATTATTTTTTAAACAAATATAAAACGAATCTTTCCAAAACTTTAAGGGTGTTTTGTTGTATATTCGGGCAACAAGAAAACTTTTTTTATTCATGAATAATTCATTTAATATTTTTTTTATTGGTATATCAAATTGTACTTGATTCAATGTTTTGCCTGAAATAAAAAATATCGAAATTTTTGTCAATTGACATAAATTTATATCGTTGATGTATTAAAAAAATAAGAACAAAGTCTAAAGTTGACAATGTTATGGGACTTCAACCAAAAAGTTATGATTTTGATGGAAAAATTTCGACGTTTTTATGCAAAAAAAAAAATATGGTTTGGGTAATTTAATTTGTACCTAAATCTTTTTCATTCATCGACGATGGCTGGTCAGTACGTAACGAAAAAACCCCGTGTGAAGCCACGCAAGTTTAAAAAACGTGATTGACTGTATCTATGAAGCTACTTCGAATTTCTATTTGTAACTTTGGGAATACATTCTCCATGAGTATTACTATCGATTAAAAAAAAAACAAATCGATTTTTTCAGCGTCCTAAACCAGGTTCCCCCCTTAAGCAACGTAGCACGCTATGTGTGTACTATTATTTGTGATTCGATCGCCGAAGTTTTGAAGTTACCGATTTTTCTTGAGATCGCGCGGTCGCCAAGTTCCAGCGACGTGCATACCGTTGATAAATGACAATTATCGCAAATAAACAATCGATCGTAATGAAGGTGGGCCCGGCGGAGGGCGCCGCGGCGGCTCATCAATCGTCGCCGCGAGTGCGCAGACAGAAATTTCATTTATCGAGAAAGTTTAAATCAAACCGCCATTACTCACAGTGCCACAACTGTGACCGGCCGTTTCGATTCCGCCAAAAGCCAATTGAAATTCGTTTCGTCACCAGCCGCCGTCGAATCCCTCTTCTCCCCTCCGCCACGTCCCTGCGAGCGGCTGAACGTTATTTGAAATTTTCGAACGACCGAATTCATTTTATTTACGCGCGTGCATTTCGTTCCATCCGCGATCTAGCTCCCTTTTTTTTTTTCGTCCCGCCGTTATTATCCTCTGCCTCGTTGAATTCAGTTTTTCTATAAAAAGTCGTTTACCATGGTTTGGGAGAACGAGTGGGATAATGGAGCGAGGTGTCCACTGCGGCCGGCGGGAAATACGGGCGCACTTTGGTCGAAATCCCCGATTCGTAAGTTCGAAACAAAATTGATTAGCGGGAATTACTCGGCCCAAAGAGAACGTTGATTGAGTCGACGGGCACCATCTAGTTCCGCTGGCGGGTCTGATTAAATTTCTCAGTTGGAAATGGGTAACGAGATTTCGACGGAAGTGACCTGGATTGCCTGGAGGCAGCATAATACTCTCTCTCTAAGTACGTCGTATTTCCTGCTGATTTCAGGCCCCGTCTGATGACGATTTAAATAAATAATCGCTCAATCGACTATCATCCGCCGATCGCAGGTTAATCACGGATAAACGCTGTGCCGGAGCCACGGTAGCTGTCGTCGACGCTTTCATAGACGAAATTTCGGGGGACTGGTTTGAACGACAGCGCCTATTTCTCTTCCCGTTTCGAAAGTACCATTTACAAAAGCCTGTGCCGCCCGGGCGAGTGTCCCGTTTCCTGCTCTATCGCCGATGATTTATTCAATCGAGCGGTTGTCGATATTTATCGTTTCGGCCCGGTCTACCCGGCCGCGAGACACTCGATGAGATAAATCATATTATCGGCGGACAAGTAGTGGCCAGTGCGTGGCAATCTGCAGCAGTGCCAAAACGGCCGGCTCCGGTATGAACATGGAAATCATATTAGACTAAAACCACATTGCTTAATGGACGCCATCTGCCTTAATCCCATTATCCGCTGCGATTCATCACCGGGGCCCTTTTCCCATCGATGCGATACTGTTTGCTGTAACATCTCTCTTACTCCTTGTTACCTATTAGCCCGTACCCGTGTTATTCCCGTGTTTTCCCTCGGAAAAACTGCGCGTATTAATTTCCCGCGCGTCGCGTTTAAATCATCGGCACGGAGGGAGATGCCAGAGGGATTCTCTCGAATATCCAGCTCCGCCAGCGTTTGTTTCCGAATTTCACGCGAGGGACACTCGAGTTACCATTTCTGTGCCACGTTTTCTTTCAACGAAACCACCGATTGTGGATCAATTCTTGCACTGTTGCTTAAACTTAGCGCACGATATTTTAAGGTGTACGTAGGTGATATAGTTAACTTCTGTTTTCCTTTTCCTCTTCATCATTTGATTCATCGGGCAATTTCGTAGTCCCAGAAAGCGTCCTTCTGGGAGTCAATAGACGCTTCGCTGTTCGAGAGACTCGTGTCTAGAGTGGACCTCGCTGAATCTCGCAAGCCATCGAGTGAAAGTCGACGCGTGCAGATCCCGTATCTGGGCCGAATAGCCATTCGATGGCACGCCGCGCTCAATTATTTAACCGTGCTCTCGAGACTTCCCAGGGATCCCCTTGGGAAATCGTGGGTGGAACGAGTCGCGGCAGCCGGCATCGATTTCGCTCGGTCGAAAGCGTGGGCGATTTAAGTCCCGCGGAAGATAAGTCGGACTCGTCTCGATCGCGCGACACGATACGGCAATCGCGTACCGGGGGAATTTTAAACTGCTAGATTATGGAAAGCGGGATGGCGATATTCGGAACGATTCCCCCGTCACTTCTGCCCGTCCCGGTGAAGTTTGAAAAACCATAGCCAGCAGATTTGTCGTTTATCGAGTTTCCGCGTTTCTTGTCTCGCGGCGAGGGCGCGCGAAAACTTTCGATTCAATTCCGCCACGAGGTGGAATATCGATTTCCTATCGGGCCGGTGCCGAGCGGGAGGAGAGCTAGACTTCGGAAAATACCGTCCCCTGTATGTACACAAGAAATCCCTCCGATTTAAGATTTCGCAAACAAAGATCGCCGCGGCTCCTGTACGTTCTATATAAACCGGCATCCGGCGAATATATTTCTCGTGGAAATTCAAAAACTTCCAGCCACCGACGGCCGCCCGGCGTGCCCTCACGTTCAACAATATCGATTCCACTCTGTCGAGCACGGGCTTCGGGGGCGCCGGGCCGAGCGGGCGAACTCCTTTATACGTTCACGTGCCACCCGGGAATATTAAAAACCATTTCGCGTTCTTTGAGAATGCTCCCTGACCTACGCGCACCCACCTTTCGTCCCGCTGCACCTAAACTCGTAGGGGTATAGTGTTCTATCATGTGCTCTAAAGGGTACGAAGAATGGGTCTATCGAATCGCTGTAACGTCTCTCGTTTCTTGCACGATTGCTGTAACTAAGATCGGGGCCAGATATATTGGCCGGTGAATTCGTTTTCGCAGCTAACGCACACCTATTCTGATGTATGTATTTATACGCTAAGAGCTCGGTTTGGCCTACACGTTAAGAGCTTGGCGCCATCCTCACCACTTCTGGCGCACTCTTTTTCTGGCAAGGCGAGAGCGAGTCAGAAAACGTTGAGAATAGAAGAATACTCCTCACGAAACTCACCGGCCAATATATCTGGCCCCGACCTTAGGTACATATGAGCTAGAATTGCTGTAAGGAGCCTACTGTCGTTACGCTTTCTTCCTTTCTATCCCCACCACTTCTGGCTCACTCTTTTTCTGGCAAGGTGAGAGCGAGTCAGAAAACGTTGAGAATAGAAGAATAGGGTGCATGTACCAGTAAATGAACACGTACCAGTGAATGAACATTTTTTATTAAAATGAGTAAAATAAGTTATTAAAGTGAGCAACTAATTAATTAGAGACTTCTTTTCATTTCTTGCTTCATATCCAAACAATTTTTGCAGCACGTGGAATCAATCGTACTGCAAACATAATTTTATAATAGTGTTCATTCATTAGCCTTAACTGTTCATTTACTGGTGCGTTTACCCTACTCCTCACGAAACTCACCGGCCAATATATCTGGCCCCCACCTTAGCAGCGGATGCCATGCTTCCCTGACAAAGTAAGTAGAGAGGCGCCACGGTTTCTCCTTCAATGGATCCTCATCCCCAGCGATTTCTTTCCCGCTGCAACGTCGCGGCACGAGCAGATTTGACTGTGCCACGTTATACCCACCCGCGGCTATACATCATCTTTATAGCGGTCAGGATTGCCGGCTGAAAAGAGGCCGGTTCCCCCCGTGGCGCGTGCATTAATGCACACGGATGGCCGATAACGACTTCCTGCGAAGGCATCCTCGTGACCAGCTCCCGCGGCCGGAAGCAGCTCCACGGACGATGCTTCCCGGCATCCATCGAGATTCCTCTCCGACAACGTCGCCTTTAAAACAGTATATTAGACCGCCGGTTATAAATCAGGCCTGGCGGGGGTCGTGAGGGAGGCGAAGGGAGGTTGGAGTGTCGGTCGGCGGTCTACGCTAGTGCTTAGTAAGTAAGACAGTGTGATACGTGCAACGTGTTCCGCGCGTTACTACGAGGCACATGCTCGTGCATGCTAGCGAGCGGAGGTTTCGAGGCAGGGTAGAATGCCAGCAGGCCGGGAGTCACGAGATTCCCCGGGTTGCTACAATATTGCTGTTCCCTGGCGCCAGGCCAACCCCTATCCGCCTAGACGAGGAGAAAGAACCAGCCGCGAGGCGGTGATCCGAAAGAGAGGGCAAGGTGAATAAGTGGAACAGAGAGAGAGAGAAGAGAGAGTTGGAGGTGTGAAAGGAGAGGGAGCCGTTGCGAGGGGGTGGAAGGATGCCTATTTCCGCGGATAACCCCTGCGGTAGGCACCATTTTAATCTAGCGCATCACCATCCCCCCGCCGCGATGCCGCCTTTCTCACGCGCCTCGATGCGGCGTTAAGCATCGACTCAGCTTGGCTGGCTAAGCGGGGGCTCGTCTTTCAATCTTCGTCTGGAGGATTCCGTCGACACTCCCTCAGCGGCGCGACGATAACGGCGAACGATCGGGGGGCGCTTGTCTTCTATCGCTTTTAGGGAAATTCGGTGGGCGGTTCGCGATGAAGTGCGGAGTCGTTGGAGTCAGGGCCCGAGGGATTTATTTTCGGGGGCGAGGGGAGTTGTGGCTCGTGGATCGTAATTTAAATTATTTCGCTCGGGATGCTGGCCTGGGAGAGCGGGAATCGGTCTGAATCCGATTGCTTCTTTTTGATGGTGCTCTCGGGTTCGGAAGTAATTCCTAGCCGGCTCCTTGAGAATCCGACGGAATATTCCCTATTGCCTGCCGATCCATAACTCCCCCGCGAATCGGCGTTTGTCAGCCGCTTTGAGGATCCCAGATTTTCAATCCGCGCACGCGAAACGCCGGGATTTCGCGGGGGGTTGTCGGTATAAGGTGGAAGGGAGGATTCCCAAAGAGAGCATTCCCATGCCCGCGGAAAATCCGCAATATGGTGCCGCTCGTAAAATAGACTTCCAACTTATCTACTTGGTTTAGCCGTCCTTTCGATATTTTCGTGTAATAAAAGACCGAAACGGGGGAACTTTCGAAACAGACGATAACGCCGCCCTGGGACTTCTGCTGTTTACCCGTTGCCCGGCGGCTTCAAAACATCTTGGGATAGACTGCTCCGTAAACATCACGCTCTCACGTGCTGCATCCATTATGGAGCATGGCGCGAATCCCATCCAGGGATCCAAAAATTTATAGTCGACTGAGTAGGACGCGGGTGGTTGTTGAACTTTTCAAAACAACAGAACGCGTCGGTCTTCCAAAACTAAACCGTTGTCTGCCGCATCTCGCTTCTACCCCAAATGAGCCACACATTTCCACCAGTTTTTTCGTATCGCAAACCACGGTCCCTCGTAGCAGCCAGTACACCCACGCACCGTCCAGCTCTCCCATCTTCTCCCCCTTCTTTTGCATACCAAATTTCCCCTCTTGTACCGAGAATTCTGTTTGCACCGTGGTTTCGTTCGTGCCAGCGTGTACTGGAGGTGGCCCATCCTCTAGATGACCGCGAGCCATTATACCAAGCGGGGATGCTGGCTCTAACGAACCCAGCGTGTTTCGTCGCCGGCGTTTGTTTTCCATTTGTCTACCAGTGGCGGACGGAGAAGGGGGTTGAAACGGGGAACGTTGCGAACGTGTAACGAGGAGCGGGTGGCGAGAAAGAGACGGGGCTGCTCACAAAGAGGCGCTCATAAACATCGGACGTCGGAACAGAGAGACCAGGGATCCTCCCAGCGAGGTGTTTCGACTGGTCAGCACCGTCATCCCCGTGGGTGGTTTTCCGGGTTAACCGATGCAGCGCGAAGCAGTAGCGGGGTGTCCCATTGTAGCCAGCTTGGAAATCGCCCGAGTGTACCGCTGGCCAGACTGAACTGGCCTGTGGTCGTTCATTGGACGTTATGTCCGCTGTATTATATAGAGAGTGGCTCGCACACACATCCGTTCAACGGGTGCCGCGCTGCTGCACGTAGGGTGCATAGAAGCAGCGTCGATTCTACGCCCCTGAGAGAGAGAGTGAGAGCTAGCCGGGCCCTGGTATCGGTGTTAACGTCTCAGTGGACACGCTGCGCCGCTGTCCGCTCTAACCGATAACGTTGCCAACTCGTTAGAAATGAATGGCCAGCCCGGGGGTAGGCGCCGCAAGGGTCAGAGACAATGGGTGACGCACCCCCTCGCCCGGGCTCGACACACTCGACTTTATCCGGCAACTTCGTCTTCAATTACTTCGATACCCGGTAATTAATCTCGAGGGCGCGGGAGGTGGCCGCTGGACCTCGTTACCGGGCTGGCTCTTAGAGCGAAGGGGCAGTGAGGATTAAATATACCAGCCATCCCGAGGAAAGGGCTAGGTCGAAGTAGGGTTGAGACACTAGACGTTGACCCTCAGTGGAACTAAGGTCGGGGCCAGATATATTGGCCGGTGAGTTTCGTGATGAGTATTCTTCTATTCTCAACGTTTTCTGACTCGCTCTCACCTTGCCAGAAAAAGAGTGCGCCAGAAGTGGTGGGGATGGCGCCAAGCTCTTGACGTGTAGGCCAAACCGAGCTCTTAGCGTAGAGATACATACATCAGAATAGGTGTGCGTTAGCTGCGAAAACGAATTCACCGGCCAATATATCTGGCCCCGACGGTACTATGAAATAATATTAGAATCCGCCATCTCCGATGATAGCTTCAGAAGGTTACTGGAAATATTGACGGGTATCGACCGACGGGGAAGGATCGACGGTATTACCTACGTCTGGACGGGTTAGCCGATAGTTTTTGGATTAACGCTGGCTTTAGGGGTACGAGCTTAAAAAATGTCGGATGGAACTTTCCGGCGCTGTTAATCCTCCCGATCAAATTGAGCCTCGGCAGGGTTCGAATCCCAGGTGTTCTAATTCTTCGCGGCGAGATAAGAGGCTTTCCTCCTGGAACTTCCGCTCCGCTGAAATACCGCGGCCGTTCAGATTATCGGCCGCGGCGGTATCGCGACATTTTAATAATGGCCGATCGTGCTCGTCGCCGACGAGCGCGGAACCAGCCGCCTTATCGTTCGCCCGCGCCGATAATGCCGCGCCCGAATGGAAGTTCCGTCGGCCGCGTGAGAGAGTAATCGTGTGACACGATCGTAAGAACTTTTGCCTCCGGGCCGTAGATCACCGCGTAAACCACTGCACGTGACGCCCCTCCGGAACTTTACAAAACTTCGGTTTTCCTTAAACTGCGCGGGTATTAAACTTCCGGTCGGGAAACAAGGATAGCCGGCCTATCGATCCCGGCGGCCGGGCTGGCAAACAACGGTGGGGGTGGCCACCTTCGATTCGCCCGTGGATCGTTATCGGTGGCTGGATTTCCCGTGATCGAGGGAATGGCTCGTGCCAACTCCGGCCGAGCGTCGCCCTCGTTCGCGGAGGATAAACTCGGAATAAACTTGCGGGCTAAGCTGGCTGACCCGTGTCCCGTTGTAAATAGCAGCCACCGTGTGACGATTTTATAGGGCGATTCGAGAAACAGTTCGGAGAGATTCGGGGACAGATAGAATTCACGAGAATAAGCATTTAGCGAACTTCGTTAGCGGATAACAGGCATGAAGCATTCTAGACACGCTTCTCGCCCCGCTCAGATAATCTCGCGCGAAATGGACGCAACGATAGCTGTTTAGCCCGAATTGGAATGTCCCAGCAAGCAGGCGCGTAGAATTCATATCACCGCGAACCTTGCGATCGGTCCCGGTTTAAACCGGGGGATTATGCAAACAACAGCGACTCTGCTGCAAGGATGAGCAACGGGGGAGGACAAAGCGGTGAAAGGGATGGAAAGTGGAGAGGCAATGTCGTCTAGAAAATTGAATTCGCTGTTTTTTCCTTAATCGCGGGACGCTCAGATCTCTTAACTCTGTTTTTTTTTCGCGGACAAAGCCAGTCGGCTATCCGTGACCGCGTCCCATTTCGCTCCTCCTTCTCACCCCCTCGACCTGTGTATTACACATACACATTTTTATATACAGCCGTCGGGTAAAGTAGAATGGCCGACAATAGGAACCGGAGGTCGATGGACGAAAGAAAGGCAGGCGGTCGGGCGAGCAGGAAGAGAAATGACGGTAAGCGTCTCTGGATCCTGGGCGACGCGTTTTATTTCCACCCCCTACCCTCTCACCGTCGAATTTATACACGTACGGTCACACGTGAGCGGTCGTTTTCAGGCTCCGCCGAGTCTGTCGTTGCGCACCGTTTTCCCGCGGCAAGCTGAAAGAAAAGCCCTAAATTGCAACGACTCCTCTCGTCGTTATCGGCGATAGAATCGCGGCCGACATTCGCGAAAGTGACGATCGACCCGCCACGATTTCGTCCCTGGTCTGATGGAACCGAGGAAAAAACGGGCGAAAGAGGATTCCCTTCGCGGTGGACGTGGATTGCTCGACCTTGCCGAAGTGAAAGAGATCGAATTCCATTTCGGGGAGAAGCGCTGGCTGACGTATAAATCTCGCGGAGCGGAGGCGAAATCGTGTACAAGTCTATTCCGCAATCTCGATCCAGGTGCCTTGAGAAAAACTTCCATGACACTTCCTCTTCCTCGATAAAGAATCCACCGTATCTGATTTAAGGGGGAAAGGATCGCGGTTTATGTGTCATGGGAGGAAACGCTCTTAAACGAGGTGCCAAGGAAATGACTCGAGAAATTCTTGAATCAATCTCAAGTTCATCGCGGCAGCGTCTTCGGAGCCGGCAGAAATTACAGGGCGGCGGTTTCGCGCGAAACAAAGTTACTTTTTCATCGTTAGGGTTGCTAACAGAGCGTCATATCTTCGTTGTACGAAGGGGTGGGCAAGACACCGACTCGCTTTTTGCGGCTACGACGATGGGCGTACCATCGGGTCGTAAAGTAGTCGCCGGCCGAGTGACAAATTACTCGAGTTTATCCGCAGCCCTCTTTTTAAGGGTACAGCATACCACCCCTGGAATCAAGGGGCCCCGTCTCTCCGAGGCACGGAATTCCTTGCGTCCATCCATCATAAAGCTGCGGCGACAATGCTTACAACGTCCTTCCGCCACGTCGTCGAGGAGCCCCGCGCCGAAGGCCGAGGATCATTTTGTCCTCTCTGTCCAAAAGTTTATGACGCATTCAGAGCCTCTCATCCCCTGACGTCGATCGCTTCCGGGCGAAAAACGAGCCATAGTTTGTCACTGTTTGATCCCTCCCTTCCTCGAGTGTTGAAAAGATTAAATTCGAGAGTAATCATCGAGATTTATAAGCTGCGCCGTGCTACAGGATCCTTTCAGTGACAGAAAATGGACAGTCTTTCTTCGAGTGATGCGACTAAGCCGATTTTTTCCATACCGCGAGCTTCATATTCCGCTAAAATACTTACTTCCTGCACTAATGTTCTGGATCCTCGTACTCTCCGATCCGCGTTTTAGGGGAGGTTCCGACCTAGAGCCCCCAAAATAGGTAATCTTTAGGAATTAATTAAAGGAAAACTACTATATATAATTTAATGGGATTTTTTGTAGTGTATTAAGGATAACTTAAATTATAGAAATATATTTTTTCTTTTATAATTAATTATTGCAGACGGCACTCTAAAAGTTAATATCCGATTCGAATAAAACTTTTTTATTTTGAAAAATTACAAAAATAACTTTTTTTTAGAAGATAACGACACTCGAAGTTTGAAATCACTTTTTCCCTATATTTTTTCTCCTTTCAACGCCTTTGAAAATTATAAATTTTTAATTTTTTGTAATTTGTTCTGGTTTCACCATAGCCAGAAGTATAGTTTTCAAAATCAAAAAGTTTCAGTCGTATCGGGTAATTACTTTTGGAGATACAGGTCCCACCGTTTTAAGAGCACTGTTTCGAGAAAAACGCATTGAAAGTTTTACGTGAGCGTCGAGTGGCCGGTTGTTGCCAAATACATTTGCCGCTACTCAAATGTTTATAACTTCGGGAATTTTACGAATTTCAACAAATCTTTTTAAACTCGTATTCCTGAAAGGTTGATCATTCGAAAAATGAAATAAAAGAAATCGACTTTTTGACCGGAACCTCCCCTTAATCTTTAAAGGTTCCCCGTTCAGCTCGCATGCATACTTCCCGCCGCGGCACCACTTTTCTCGGAAAACGAGGGTAGCTAACGATCTTCTGGGGGGCTTTAGCGCTCAGATAACCTACCAATTACGTCGGGCTGGAATCCGTAAGTACGGCGAGCGTGTCCGGTCGTGTCCTTCCAGCGAATGCTAATTTACGGTAACGGGACAACGGGCGAGCATCGCGGGGCGAAACTCCCTGGCTCCGGGTTTGCTCGGCGAAGCTCGCGCCGCGATCAAACGTTACAATTAAGTAGGCGCGGTTGCTCGTATCTCTGCAGGGAATTTACCATAAGCCGGGTCCAGACCTGAATGCATATACGCTGAGCAGGCTGAGCGCGTACGAATGACACATGCGGAGGTGTCGAAAGCATTATGTGTCTTTCTTCATCAACTTCTGTGGTTAGCTTAGCCCAATCCGCAATCGTAAAGATGTCATCGTAGGAACACTTCCTCGTGGAGAGGACAACTCCGTACCTTCAATAATTTAGGATATTAAAATTCATTTCTGAAGCCGTTTCGTAAATATCATTGAAAGCAGGAAACTTTGATGACTTGCAGGGTAGATGCACGATTTGTGGCCACTTTAAGGATTTCAGTGACTTTCATCGTAATTATGTTTAAAATTGTACTTCAAATCAGCAAACTAAAAGCTTTACTAAATTTTACACTATCTTTACTATTAATGTCTAAGTTACCATTACCTAGAGAAATCGTTAAAGAATTAATAAAGTTAAAAAATATAAGAAATCCATTTTTAACCGTTTGTGGCCACTTGCCACTTTTCGCGTAAGCAATAAATGTAACCTTATATTTCTGGTGGTATACAAAACAAAATATTTACGGTTTGAAATTCTACACATAATTAAGTGTCTGCAAGCAATTTCGAGCTAAAAAAACGCGATAATTATGCACATGGCCAAAAACGGTACAATGGCCACAAACGGTACATCTACCCTATTTTTTAAACAATTTCGAATCTGGAAAAATGAGGACATAGCCCTCTCTATTTTCATATGAGCTACAATATATTTCAATAGTAACATGAAAATCTCGGACATCGGGATTTTAAAAAACTATCTCATTTGCTACTATCTTCCACGCTGAGCGCAATGCACTCCAAATTCCCTTTGATCTGTGGAAGAAAACCGACAACGGTCGGCTCAGGCCATGTGCCTTCGCCGGCATTCGCGAGTCGGGTCGCATGTGTCGACCGTTTCGCCCGTCCACATTAGAATATTCGTGCATGCTCAGCTTTACTCAACGTATACTCATTCACGTCTGAACCCGACTAGGGTAAACAGGCCAGTAGCGGGACAGTTTAGCTGATTCCGAAGTTTACATCAAGGTGTTTCTTAGAAATGTCTGTTGTATTAAAAAAAAAAAGCTTTGCACGTAAAAAAGTACAAATTTAAAGTAAAAAATAACTGCAAGTAAAAAAATTAATGTATTTAAGGATAAAATTATGAAAATTCTACTCATAGCCTATATTACCAGTGGATGGACAATAGGGCTAACAGATGGACAGTTCCGAACTAATAGATGGACGGGTGTCTGGCTAGACTTATTAGCTATAGTAGGTACCTAGATTAAGTTATTTTTTGTTAAAATATAGTTTATTTCATCAAAATTAAAAACGTATGGAGTCTTCATTGGCAGAAAACGGTGCAATACGTTATGGGCCCAGGCAGCAAATAAAGTGAGGTTATCTGTAGCCTAATGTCGCCAGACGTTTCACGTATGAAGTGACTCGCGCATGGTGGCGGAAAATCGTACATACAAATACATTTTTCGGATAGAAAATTTTTTTTTCCGATAAATATGTTAATGTTTTATAAAACAACAAACGTTTTTTCTACAAAATAAAAAAACAATAATGTAGATTAAAACTCTAGTTCTTTCAATATTAACGATTAACCAACGATTTGCCCATCTGCAGGGCCCTGTCCAGCTACTGGCCTGCTTACCCTATTGGTGGACAAGCTGGATCGTTTCTGTGTACCTACTCGCGGCCGCGAAAATTGCACGCGCGAACGTTGCCGTTATCCTTCGTCGTTCGATATCGATCGACGCCGCAGCGGCTTATCTGGCTGTCCCAGGGCTGGCAGGACGGTGCCGGTGCTGGGAAATTTTCATGGGACGCGCAGCCTTCCCGCGGCGGAGAATTATGCTCGATGGGAATGGAGCAGTTTTCGGAAAAATGAGGAACACCGTGGCGCACCGTCCTTACACGTGTTTCCCCCCGTGCTGCGGCATGATAAGGGAATTGCTGGGTTATCGTGGCGCGGTGCTGCTCACCACGTGCGAGCTCCTTCGTATTCCGTGTTGGGTACGCGGTTTACAACATTGTCATCCTGGCTTTTGTGCCGTTTTAATCCGCCGTTCTTCGTGGCGGGGCTTGAAACATCCTTTGGGGGTGGAACTCTTCTTTGCCGTGGGTGTTGCGGTTTTACTGCTAACTAATTGTAAGTAGATCCGATTAATTTCCAAGCATCGCGACAGCGTGAATAAGACACCCACCGCGGAATGACAGAAATCCACCCTTAAAGAAACCCTTCGGTCAAAACAGTTCAAAAAAATTCGCGACTTTCATGAAATAAAAAAAAGAAACTAATTAACATACAGTAAAAAAGCTTTTTGGACTTTACTACATATTTGAAGAAAAAGTAAGAGAATTTGTTTGAATTTTATCATTTTTTTTACATTAGATAGACAGCATTCTTTGTACCACAATAGAAATTAGAGCTCTTGACGGGCGCAATCAGAACGCGTGACAGGATTGTCTGAAATAAAAAAACTAAAAATACTCTTAAAATATATGTGAACGGTTATCGCTTTATCCGTTTTCATTGCAAACAAACAATTCAGCGATTTTTAGCACAAGTTTAAACACAATGTTTGAAAGAAGCATGTTGTTCTACGCATACATCTGCCCATAAAAAAGGGTAATCCAAAATTACTCTTTGTGCATAAGGCGATAACCATTCACATATACTTTAAGAATATTTTCAGTTTCTTTATTTCAGACGATCCTGTCACGACTTCTGATGGCGTCCGTCAAGAGCTCTAATGTCTGCAGTGGTACATTGAATGCTGTACCTAAATCCAATGCAAAAATTGATAAAATTCAAACAATCATTTTTTTGTTTGTCCTTCAAATATGTAATAATAAAGTCCAAAAAGCTTTTTTATTGTATGTCGGTCAGTTTTTTTGTTAATTCATGAAAATCGAGCGATGAGTCGAAGGGGACGTGTTAATGACCGATGCTTTCTGTCCCCGCAACTGAAACAGCTGTTCCCCTTCCAACCTTGTTCTCCGTCACCTTGCGCCTTTTTCTCACCCCATTCGCGCTCCTTGTACCGCCGTCTCAACTTACCGCGTCTCCCGTCGATTTATCTTCCTCGGGCGCAAGGTTCGGGTGCAGGGGGGCGAGAACAAAAATAAGGAGTTGGTTGGATGGAGGGCAGCTAAGAGTTCGGGAGCAGGATGAGAGGCGAGAGGGATTTGGAATCGCTGCAGGTAACAGGAGTAGTCGTCCGCAGGGTGGATGCAGGCGACCCTGCTGGTTGGGGGGGATAGTCGTTTGTCATCGCTGAATAATCGCGAAGGACTGGATGGGCGGCGAGCCGAGGAGGGGGGCGGCTGAAGGAGGTTGAATGTCGGCGGTGGTCGCGGGAGGGTTGGTTGAAGTCAGTGCGGCAGGGGCGTTTAAAAGTACAATGGAGACCATTTACCCTCGACTCTCTTGTAGCTCTCCCCCGCGTGCCTTCGCCCGGCCCCAGGAAAGTGCCTCGCCAAGGGGCTGGGAATCCACCTCATTGATGCAACCTTCGCGATGGTGTCTGTGAGGGCTCGACTATTTCGTCGGGAACGGAAGCCAGAGGCGTCGTTCTTTTTAACGGGGCTGGCATTTGATAAGCCCGCGACCGGCATAATAGAATTTCGCGGGAGTAATGACGATGGCAGTCGCGAGTAACGACGTGCAATAAGCTTCGCCAGGATATATCCTTGGGGGTATCGCCTGTGATTCACAGCGCGACAACGCGATTCTGCCATCTTTCGGGGTCATTTCTCCCTCTCCTTGATTTACACGGTGGATCGTTAAATCTTCACTAACCTTCGTCCTGGTCGAATCTCTCACCGTTCGTCTTCTTTTGCTGTAAGGAAATGTCAATGGTTTTTCATGACCAGTAGTTCTCTATTGTGATATCAAAATGTGAAACTCTGCGACGTCTCCACGCAAATATTTTCTATTCGTGCAAATATTCCACGGAAGCTTCTGCGCGAATCCGGTGCCATAGTAGCCCTTCGTCACTTTGTTCTTTACACTAGAATTCTAGTCCGTAGCATTCTACTCTGAAAGCCCTGAAAAGCCCGAAGGAACACTCGCGTCGCACTATTCATGTTTCAGTTCGCAATCTTCATCCATGATCTTCGTTGCGAGTATCTATACAAGTGTGCTGCAGCTGAATCTGTGTGCAGTCTTCTTGCATCGGTTATGATAAGTTTATAGAACTAGCTGCTGCACAATACACTCCCCCAGAAATTGAGACAGATCGTTAAGGTGTTCTTCATTTTTTTTTAAATGTAACATTGCGGGACGTTTTGTTCTCACAATCACTAGGTATATTTCTGAATACGTCGAAGCGACAAAGGTCGATCCATAGTTCCCCCGACGCGGCATCAGTAATCATTATGCCGCGCAGCAAGAAGACGACCGGTCATCCGTTCTAATTACTCAAGACAGGCTGATGGTCAACATTGACGCACGCATGCAAACGCGGCCCTTGGATCAATGCGATCGTCGTGTGTGCGCATGGATCGACAGAGACTCGAGTTATGCTTAATGCCAAAGTGATTCAATCTGTAATGCCGAGTACTATCTCCTCGTGCGAGACCGCGGGGACACGACGATCCGTCAATAATGTAATCGGGATAATTTTAGCTCGGTGCCGGGGAGTTAATTGCAACTGGTCGTATTTAATTATGAGCCACTTACAGCACGTTATAAATTCAGATTATAGGAGCCAGTGAGTCCAAGGATGAGATATTTGTTCTGGCTTGCCTGAATCAAGCAATAATGTCCCTTCTCCCGCTTCAGATTAATCTTAATCACCGATCAGCCTCATAAAAGCACTCCCAGGTATTCATTTCGTCCTCGAGCGTCCCCCTTTTTTTAGTACATCCTCGTCGTCATGGTTATAAACTCCGCTTTAATCGTCCGTTTCAGCGGCACAGCGGTCCCCTTTCCTTTCATCTCCTCCTGCTCCACGAGTGAAACTGAAAAAATTCTTCCCAGCGTTTTAGAAAGAAGTTCTAGTAAGGAGAGGGGCGGCACATAAAGCGTAAGGAAAATGAAACAGGGGAAAGGACTCGCTATTTATAATCCTCGAGCGGTGGTATTCAGGTTGACCGCGATTCCAGATGCAAAAATGCGTGCCAGGACAGAGAAATCGCATTTGAAACTAACCAAATTGGCAGGTGTAACGATTCGTGTTAAAATGCAGTAAATCCGTGGTCTAATTGTAAGAGACATCGTATACCCTGTTACATCACAGCTGGATTGTACTCCCGCTGGTGTACCTATGGATCACGTATCGAGCGGTAATTAATGTTCCTAGGCCGCCAATAGGTTATCGATTATTGGCCGAAAGGAAAGGCCCGACGTGTTTCGTTATTCATTTATTGCTAGCGCCGGGCACGTTGATAATTATCGCGACGTGTAATGGAATTTCCCGCGGCCTGCTCGCGTCCCATTAAATCGTCAATATCTATGACACTAAAAGCGTCGCGGGCTCGTCGAAGCTACCTTGTCACGCGGCTCCAATTTTCGTCACGAGGCAATCACGAGGAATTCTCGTCTCCGAGATTAAGCGCAAGGTACGCGCGCACAAATGACGGCTGCTTTGAGGAGCACGAACCATTCAGGGATAGCGGCTCCCCAAGTTTTAGGGAAATACACGGCGATGCCAGAATCGAGCATTTCAATTTTCCCTGCTCCCTCCACAGTTGCTCAATAAGTACCATTGGCACCTGTCTTCCCGCCACGCTCGCGGCAGATCAGAGGAAATGGTACATCGAGATAGGGTAAACGCACCAGTAAATGAACAGTTAAGGCTAACGAATGAACACTATTAGAAAAATTATGTTTGCAGCGCGATTGATTCCACGTGCTGCAAAGATTGTTTGGATATGAAGCGAGAAATGAAAAGAAGTCTCTAATTAATTAGTTGCTTACTTTAATAACTTATTTTACTCATTTTAATAAAAAATGTTCATTCACTGGTACGCGTTCATTTACTGGTACATACACCCTACGTTCCGCCGTGAAGAAGGGAGAGACGAAAAGGGTCGCGACTCGCCCTCGCGCTCCGACACTTCCGACCCAAAATTACAATCGCGTGACCGCCGCCCGTCTATCCCCGCTGGGCGAAGCGACCCAGCTGAAAAATGGAGCCGCATCGTTCTGGATCGGTGTCGATAGCCCAGCGCGTACAGTCGTTAACCGCGACGATGCTCCCCATTATTCATCGCGCGGGGCGGAGGCTGACGCGTCTCGAATCAATCGGAACGCGGCAACCAGCGGCTGTTTCGGATCGAGGGGGATCGTTTCTTACGGGTTGTTAGCCCCGATCCAACGAGCCATTACCGACATTACGTTATCGCGCCCCGGCTCTGAATGCTATCGGCCCCGTTCCCTCGTTCCAGACCTCTGTCCTCGTCGAACACCCCTGAGCAATTGCTCCGCGGCGAGATAATCTCCATCGCATGACTGGAGGCTCGTCATAAAGCGCACACCCACGAAACGCGGCACGCACCGTTCGCCGGGGTGTCTGTGCCGTCTGCGGGCTCGAATAGATGGAATCGAGGCAGGAGGAAGAGAGGGCCACCGCGATGAAAGCCGTTTTCTCTGGTAACTCGTAGTTATGGTGGTAGTACGGTGGTTGATGTCCCGCTAGAACCCCCCTGGGCAGATGCAATCTGGCCAGGGCTTGTGTCGCGTTCGCGCTGCCTTAAGTAACTCCGTTTTCGTGTCAATGGACGATGAATCCATCCACTACGAGCTTTATCTCGGCGACACGCTCCCTCAGGTATATCCTGCGTGCGCGTTTCGCCCTTGTGATTTATACCGCGCCCCGGTCGTCTACCCACCCTGATGTCTTCTGTTATTATTACGGTGTATCAGCAGTTTTCGCTCTGCTGGCATGCTCCGAGGACCTGCGGGCGAGTGGTTAGGGGGCAGGAAGCTTGTTCGATACTATCTGACTTATGTACTCGTCGCTCCTATGGGGAATTAATGGCATAAGGGGTGCATTTGGCGGGGTGAAGTGCTCTAGTTTTAAATCAGCCGAACTTTTGTAGAATCCTGGGAGCGAAGAAGACACTATCTCGAATATTATTTTCGTAATCTCTTCGCACAATGTAAATACGGTAGGGGAAGGTGGGATAGTTGATCACAGTTTTGTTTTTTTATTAAAATATTAATAATGGTTTGCTTTGTTTGTATTTAGTTATGAAAGTTGTGATTCTTAAAGTAATTTCAATATTCTTGTACAAATTTGATACCTGAAAACTAATTTTAATGACTGAAATTCAACATTTTCTGGCAGTGACGTTATGCACAAGTATCCCCCACTGAAGGGGAGACTTGATCAGTGAACTTTAAGAGCAAATAACACATTAACTTTCTAAAAAGTATTTATTATCTTCGTCAATAACATGAAATAAAGGGAATATCATAAAAAGAAAGTGAACTATAACAAACTTGAAGAAATTACTGAAGAAATGAAACCGAAGAAACATGAAACAAGATAACTGCATTCTTAAAAGACATTTCACTTAGATATCACCTGATTAAGATAATGATGAAGAAAAGATTTTCCTGCTCACTTTCTTTGCCGTATTTTTCTGGTTTATTAGCCGTTCTATGGTTTTTTGGGGGGCATTTTCAGCTGTTCAAGTATCCCTCAATGCACTCGATTTGAAAAATATGAAGAACTGAACTTACTATAAATATTTACATCAATCAATAAATACCATTAATTGACTCGAAATTGCCGTTTTTACTTATTATATTTCAAATCGTTGATAATGCAACATCTACTCGAAAAAGACGAAGGACAAGCAGACCGAAATATTTACTTTTTGGCTGCGAATAAGATCGAAGCTTCTAACAACATTAATCTATGTTCCTAAAAGAAAACTGCAACGTGAAGTGTTGCAATAATGTAAACATTACCACGATAGGGTGACAGCAGGCACAAATTGCCAATATATTAATTAAAAAAACTGATGTGATCATGTATCCCCGGTGATCAACTATCCCACCTTTCCCCTAATGCTTAGACTGTAGATGCAGCGAATTGCGCTACTCGCGATCCGTTTTCCAGGGGCCCGTCGCGATTTCCATTTCGCGTCAACTATTTTCGATATACCAGCAGCCCGGGTAAACGAGAAATTTCCCTCGTTCGCGTAGTCAAACGGGCTGGATCGGCCACAGGGATCAAGACTTTTCATGGCCAGTGGCTGGGAGCGCCGGCGATATTTGCCGCGCGCTAATATTGGTCTTCGCTATCGGCTGTTTGCCGGTAAATAGGAATTTTCTCTTGGACGTCGGATACTTGGTGGACGTGCAGCGGGAACGGGATTCGACCGGTTGCACGGTTTTTCAAAGCGCTCGACCTGCTCGAATTGCAAAAGCAGCCTGCATCGAGCAGGAAATGCGGGCGATAGCCCCGTCGCGGGTCGATGCAAAAGGGACGCCCTTCTAACGTCACGGCGCACCTCCACTGTAACATGTTTTTTTTTTCTGTAAGCGTCAAGTGTATGACAGCGCATGGAACGGTGCTCTATATATCGCGGTTTAATCTCCGATGCGTCCACGGTCTCTTTTTTTTTTCACGCTGCAACCGCTCCCTTCGCACTCTCCACGCTTCTTTTGTCGCGTTCCACGACGCGAGACTCCTTTTTTTTTAAAGCTCCTCTAGGTGTCGCGGCATTTATAGCGCACGGCAGCGTGCATCGATTAGAGAGGTATTAAAAACGCTCGTCTAGACTCCGTGCTTCCTAGAGTTTTGCTCGCGTGTTATTCGTGACGGGCGGTGCCCCGCGCGCTTCGTTGGGAGCAAACAGAAAGAAAGGTGGTCTGGTTACGTAGTACTTTCGTAGACGTGGCACGACACAGGCCATCCAGGGGACCCGGTCACGCGATGCACGAGTCATCCACCCACCGGACGGTGGATGTCTTTATCCGGCCTGTTACCGTAATGCTTCCTCGCCACTCCGTTAAAGGGCGAGCAATTTTCTTCTGGATCTCGAAGACAAGTCGCCGAGGGGGGCGCGTGGAAATTAATCGTCCGCGTAAAACGACGTGATTAACGAGTCCGCCGTACGCCGGGCCATAAATCACTCTTTGGCACTGTTTGCCGGGGGAAGTAGTTACATGACGGCGATGATCGGGCCGCGGTTGTAAGTAGTAGAGGTCGACTTTGGTCAGACGAGCGCCCCGCTTCCGACGACAGAGTGGTTAAGTGAGAGATTATATTGAAAGCCATAATACGGGAACTCTTCAGTCACGGTAGGAATAGTAAATGGTATTACAGAATATAAGCAACGGGAAAGAATGCTAAATTATTTGGAGGAACTTCGATATCCTTGGAGGCAGCTCAATTGCAGTCTACGTCGCGTGCTGCACATGTCAGATTGTGGATTTAGGGGTAGCAAGAGATCTACGGTTCGCCATAAAACACCCGTAAGACGGACAAATGGTCTGTCGTCAGGGGGCCAGGGGGTTGCCAGATAAAGAGTGCTATTACGTCCGTACTCAGAATAATTGGACGGCGGTCGCAGGATGGTTATCGCCTGGCCAGAATGGAGCAACGTGACTAATCACGGCGTTATTACGTCGAAAATCGATTCGACTATAATTAGACTGCGATACACAGGGTTCGACGGGGATCACGGAACCCCCGGTTCCGCCGATTGACATTCGGTCGCGTGGTGTTAAACAAACAGCTATCGAAGCCACTCGCAGGGGTGCAGACTCGACTTGAGCACGTCCACGAGTCCACCCCCGCTGGCGTTTCAATCGAGGGGACGTGGCCTGGACACGCAGGGTCTCCCAGGATTCCCTTCTTTTCTTTTTATCGGCCCCAGGCCCGTTTAAATAAGCCCGGCGTAGCGATAAGGATCGCAGGTGAAGTAAAATAAATTACATTCGTAATACCGACTGGGCAACCCTATTACGACGGGCTGCTAGCCACTCTTGCAGTTGCGACCACCCTCTCGCCCCAGCCTCGCCCTTCGCCGACCCCGCGCTGGCCGGAAATAGCGGAAGCAGAAACGGACTCGAACGCTGAAACGACGAGATATTTTTTCTCAATTTCCTCCGACCTGTGTGCGCCGTAGCCCTGGAATCTCTTTTGATTTCGACTCGAACGGGGGCTTTTGCGTTATTGCTTTCCCTTAAACGAACCCCCTCTGGCCGGCTTATTCTCCGGGGCGTGTTTAACCGCGATGGCTTTGTAATTGCGGAGAAAATTCTGCGGTACCTGGGCGTAGACGTCGATGGAGTTTTGTTTCTTCTTCGCGAGCATGGTTTCAGTGGAGGAGATTCCGAGGGAGGATCTAGGCAGTGTTGAATAGATGTGAAATTACAGAATTTGTCATTAGTTCCCGCGGACACTTCACCTATATTCGTAACACCCCAAGAACCTCTTAGAGGGATAACGTCAGTCTAGACGTTAATTCACTTACTCCACTTATTCAAGATTAGAACAACTCAGTGCTCGCATGGAACTCCGTAACCGATCGATCTAGGGCTCTGCGCGAGGCGGAAGTTCCTTAAACTCTCGAACTGCCGTAACATTGAACTTAATATTCTGACCTTGAACTCGGCGGAGTTCGATCTCCCTGGAAGTGTATCCTTGCTTCCTTGAACTCCAAGGCTTTCACGTCATCCCCCTAACTTACTCTATTAGTACATAGAATGTCACATTTTCAAGTCTATTCCGAAATCGAGTGTCTAACCACCGCGACACTCTGAATCTCGATGTTCTCTAGATTATATGACCTACGAATATTCTTAGTGACTGTAAGTAATTGCGACACCATATGAAGGGTTCTTGCCCTTCTCTTTATCACGACGTTGAGGCGTGTACAGAAGTAGCGACGCTTAATGGACCGTGGCAATAAAGAGGCCGGTGTTACATCGATTACAACTCCAGAACGGAAGTTCTCGCGATCGGGCAATAACTCTAAATATCGAGGTATCGACCCGTGGCCTCGTTTCTCCGGATTAGTTGGGCCGTGAATAACGCTCGTTTCGCGCCACCCCCTGCCCATTACACGCGCTTTTCCATTCTTCGCGACGATGCTTCTGCACTCTTGCTTGATCGCCCTCGTTTTTCCCACTTCCAAGTTCCTAACGCTCCTCCACGGACGCCCACATGTTTGTCGCTTAACATACCGATGAATGGGCACTGTTGGAAATCAAATTCGCTACACCAAAGTCCACGCTGGGATACAAAGGAGTCTCGGTGGAGGTGGACGCAGCGTAATGTGTCTTCATATAAAAAACATGGGAATCTCTTTAACTTGAAAGAACATCGCTTTTCGCTAGTGTGTAGCTGGAGCGGAAGCTCGGATGCTGCAGATCGCCTCGCTTCAAGGAGGCCTTGTCCCAGGATGGGGAACGCGGAGGTGAAATTTTAATTAGGCAATTCCGGGGGGAAACCGTACTCGCAGGGGTTGTATTCGCGAGGGAAAAATACAGGGGTGGAGAGAGAAAAAAAGTATGGGGACGAGGTGGGAACGGAAAACGACAGTTTTCCAATTGCGAATTTCAAAGCTTAGCGCCGAAACTTCGCGAGGTCTGTCGTCGCCTGGGAAGTTCGACGAAAGTTGTCTCATGAATTCGACTGGTTCAATTCCGAGCCGAGTGGGCGGAGGGGGGGGGGGTGAAGCGACAGGGGGTGGCTCTTAATATTGCACGCCCTCGAAAACCGTTTCCGTGAGTATCGAACAACTGCGCGACTTCGCCTAACATCTATGCACGCTGCGAGCAATTTGTGTCTATTTTATTATGCCCCGCAATCCGGACGATTCTCAGGCAATCTCTGCGCGTGAACCTTTTACCCAACGATCGTGGACAACGGCATTCTTCACGGCGGTGAAAAATCCGCACCGGCGTACGTTTTAAACATTTAATTGCGTAAAATACAAACGAGATTAACAATTACGGGGAGCAAGGTGTGAAAGTAATTGGATGCATATTGCATCGTTAGCGCGTGCTGGTGTCTCGTTAAAATTTCTGCCGAAAAAAAAAAAAAGGACGGAAAAGTGGAGAAGCTGAACGCTAAAATAAACCGCAGCCCCGGACGATTCTCGCGAGGAGGAAAAAAGTGCGCGACGATGTTCCGGCCGTGGTGCGCGAACGCAATTAAATAAATCCCATTATACCGAAATGTAACCCCTTGGCGCAGGAATCCTCGCGTAATCCTGCTAATTGCGTGCTGATTGGAAAAATGATAACGGCTGATTGCCGTGCACCGTGATTAACATGGCAACTGGGTGGAAACCGGTTAACGCGTCGTGGGAAAATATAGTGGCATGGGCAAGACGATTAATTCATCGTGATTATTTAATAGTAGTTACACTTGCACAAAAGCGGTGCATTAACGGTGGCGAATTAATTAAAGAATTCATTTCATGGATACCTGACTGATCTAACTGAACTATTCGATGCAGAAATAAACGAACCTCCCCTCGTCTACCATGACAGAAGCACGCGAAAGAGAATCCTACCCCACAAAAAGGAAGAAAGAAAAATATGAAACGCTACGAAACAGTTGGATGAAAGCGCGTCACGCTACAAAGCTCAGCGACTCGTTGTTCCTTTTCCCTTAACTCGACGCACAGCCGTCCGCGGGCGTTTAAACGTGGACGATAACGAACCGAGGTCAGATCGATATCGCGAACTGGGGTGGCAGGTAGAATTTACCATTCTTTCATCGAGTCGTTGGACGAGATACCGAGGGGGGAGGGGGTGGTAGAAAGCAGAGGAAGGAGGGTTGCAGGGAACGCTGCCCCGAAGGGAGGCCACGGTGGGGTGGAACTTCTACCTGGCGGAAACTTGGAAATCCTTTTATTTGCTCCCTTTGGCAGCGGGGCCGAACGTGCCCGTTGTAGCGGGTGGTTTCGAGGGTGCCAGAGGGATCGACGGAGGACTTCCACCCTCGCCACTTGGTTAGGCTCGAGGACGCGAAATAAAATCGAATCGCGGCGAGGGAGGAGAGGCTGTGCAGGAGGAGGTGAAACGTCGAGGGGGAGGGGGGTGGCGCCACCCCCCGCGTTTCTTTTAACGAGCCGGTCGAGCGGCGAAGTTCTTTTTGCGGCGATTAACTTCGTCACTCGCGGGCCACGGGGAAAACGGATTCATGTAAAATTCATCCGAGCTTCCCGCCATCATTCCCTGGCCCAGGGGGTTACGGCAGAAGGAATTTACCCTTCTTTTATGAAATTCACCCTTTCGCGGCCCGGGCTTCTAACGCTTTCCCTGTTTCGTTTCCACCTTTCGAGGCTGAAGCTGACGAATTCAATGCAGCGCACGTTCCAAGCGGGTGATTTTTATAATACAAGTTACCAGTGACACGTGTAACCTGAAGTTTCATCGTTTTTCCTCCCTTTGTTGCAGATTGAATGGCCTGAGCGTTCAACGGGGGAAGTGGAAGCCTGGCGTCGCGATGGGGTGAAAGGGTGAGTCAAAGTTCCTCTTTTCAAGTATTCAGAGTGTTTCGCATAGTTGGGAGCTCTTTATGGGTGTCAAAGCCTTGGTCATCGTTAGGCACGAATTGTCCCGTGGAGGACCGGAGAAAGGAACGTAATAATGAATCTTGGAAATAACTTTTTCCTGGAATGACCAGGGAGCCTTGATTTCCCACAGCTAAGAACAGATTCCTATCCCCAACTTTTCCCATTCGACAAATATTCAAACTTCCATCGAAATCCGCGTGAATTCTCGCGGATATTCCTCAGTGTCGAAATAAAACTTCCCTTCACCTTCGGTGGAACAAAATGCTTCTGAGAATCCTTAAGTCGTGCTCGAACAAAGACTCGGAACGTCCCTCGATCGGCGAACGTTCTCCCTTCGATGCAAGGGTCTCGTGTTCGTCCCTTTGATCCATTTCCCTCGGCGCTCTGTTAATTTAACCCCCCCGCGTGTTATCCTTTCCGTTCATCTCGTGCCTGCGTCGCCATAACTGGCCGATCTCCTTGGTCTCTGTGGACCATTTTCGTTCCCATAGGGTGGCTGTTTCCATCGCGCTGTTTACAGAGCCCTCCAGCCGAACGGGATACGGACACTCGAGCGGTTCTCGAAACTTACGCGGCATGGATGCCGGAAGTGCAAGGGGTGAAACCGTGGTTTTTCGCGCTGCCTCGACGGGCAACGATTGAAACAGAGGGGGACAGTTATCGCTGGTAACTTCAGGTTAGCCGAGAGGGATCAAGAGTTCGCCGGAGTCGCAATAAAGGCGAACGGCGGGATGCTCGGCCGTACGACAAAAAGTTTCGCGCCACGAACTGCCGCGGAGCGAGCCCCTTTCCACCTCGCAAGTCGCGCGAATTCATCGACCGTCCCCCTACGCGACGGCGAATGGCTAGCATAACTCCCGCTTCGAGGCTGATCTTCGGCAAAGAGTTTCCCTCGGACGTTTATTATTCACGAGTGCACACAGACACTTCGAGGACGTCCAAGTTCCCCGATGTGGAACGGCGTTGGCGAAACAAGGGCGGTTTTATGATGAACTTTTACCTGTCTTTAAGCCGGCAGGCTTCCAGGGGACGGCCAGAAAAATTTCGCCGGGCAACAAGTGCCTTGTAGTCTACTTTAAACGACGTCTCCCGCCACATCTGCATAATGGAATGTCTCACTGTGGAAACAGAAAGCCGCTGGCCCGAACAAAGGGCCTGGTAATTGCGTGATTCATCTTACTTGCATATCAGACCCCGTTGGTACGGGTAGTAATTTCATACTGCTTTGAGAAAAATGAGATTACATCGCGCTCATCCCTGGACGTGTCCCGTGACGCCAGTCTCTTACAGATCGAGTGTCGTGTAATCTAATTAAAATCCTTGAGATTTTCCTGCCACGGGTACTTTGGTAGTTCTTTAAGGGGGGAGCCTGGTGTAGCGGGTTGAAGAAATCACTTTTTCTTTTTGTTGTATAAATCAATAGTTGAACATGACGACAATATGTTCCAAAAGCCGCTAAACGAAATTCGAAAAATTAAGGCAAAATTTCGATGGAAAAAGTGAACTTTTTATTCAAGAGGCCGCCATTGAGTCAATTTTGCATCTTTTAAGTTATAAATTTGTTAGATCTGTGCGTACACTCATAAACTAAATGACAATTGTTCGATTTTTGGTTTCACATGAAACGAAAAGACGCTACGTTGCCCGCAGTGCAACAATTGCGTCTCCAACGGACTGGTCATAAGCCCTTATAACTTTGTTATTTGTCGCTCTTTTTTAATAATTTTTTTTTTATCTACCTTAACCTGTTAATACAATATCCCGAAAGTTTCACAAAGATCGATTAAATACTTTCTTTAAAAAAAATCCCGAAAAATGCCTCGATTTCCAGCTAATTACACCAGGCCCCCCTTTAAGACGAGTAAGAAATAGTTTGGTGAACTTAGAGTTAAATACATCTTGTGTCGTTCCTTTCTTCTTTCAAATCCTATCGATGAAATAAAAGAGCATCGCTACTCGCTAGCGTCGTACTTCATGGATAGCCAAGAAACGCGCGTCAGAAGAATTCTTTCTCCTCCTTTTACGAAGCGGAACGCAAGGGTCGCTGTTGGAACGCGATTGCTTCCTTATCGCGTTGCTTTCGCGAGCATCTGCGTCCATAATTGCCCTTCGTACCCCGTTCAGGTGCATTGGTAGCAGCGACGGATACTAGAATCCACGACACGACGCGCGTCTATTATTACTCGCGCGCGCGTAGCTGGATACCTGACGGAAACCCACCCCCTGTTCCCAGCCGCCCCCGCGCGAGAATATTTACCCGAGCAGTGTTCGCCGCTTTCCGCGCTAATAAACCGTTCCCCCTGCCACCGTCGCTAATTACTCGACGAACGAACCCTACAAAACACCCCTCCGGGCCCACCCCTTCGCCCTGGCGAAACCCCGCGTCTCTCTTCGAGCCCCGCCACCCTCCTCGAGCTCGCGACTGCCTTACCTTCCCACCGATACCCGGATACGAAGATATTCCCGGTATTTCTCGCCGTTCTGGAAACTAGCGTCGCCCCCCGCGACGACTGGCGTCGTCGTCTTTCACCCGTGGAGAACAATGCCCATGATTCCCGCGCTAATCAGTCGCCCTGGTCTCTCGCTCTCCCGACTTTCGGCTCGGCGGAGCACGCTCTTCTTCGAAAGCCATCGGGCTAGTTGCCGAGGGAGCCGGGACGGGAATAGCAGAGGGATTTCGAGCCGAAGAGTTCCGCTTTGGGACGAACGTACCACTTTGTCGCGCAAACTGTTCGCTTTCTGTCTCGTTTCACGCGAAATTGAACGGATCCTCGGATGGGGGATTCAGGGACTTGTCGGTGAAGGGTTAATCGTGTTGACTGGTAGGAGAGAGTTTCGTCGAGTCGACTATGTGGACGTGAAAACGGGACGTGTTCAACCATTCGTGGCAGCTGGGGTGTGAAAGATATTTGTTTCTAGGTAGGTATTCCTAGGAATTTTTACTGGATAATAATAATACTCTATCGTTCGATAATAACCAGGCCCTACCATCGGGCCGAAACTTTCGCTTCGCGAAGAGAACAGAGTTGGCCAGGAGAAATAGAAATTAAAGAGTACGGAGTGCAAGACATTCAGCTTGAATAATTAAGGGTAACGAGAGAAGCAGCGTGTACCTTCAATTCGGTACGATGCGCTCGTTAATATTAAATTCAGTCGCCAGTGAAAAGGATGGAAGCCCCTCCGCCCCGCTAGCTTCCTTTCGCGTTGAAGTTACGTATTATGAAGAAGTCGAAGTTCCGAGATACCTGGCGCTCACGCTTAAAGAAACTCAACCTATAACCTACCTACACCGGCGATGGAACATCTTCCAAGATTTATTAAGAAAATTTTACTGAATCCTATTCAGAGAACTCTGCATTATTGTCGAATAGGAAGCACATATATAGATAGAAATTTCGGACATCAGTGTTTGAAGATATTGAAGCCTTCAGAGTAGTGGTGGAGAACTATCGATGGTGGTTACGATAGTTATCGATGGTTCTCACTATCGAAAATCATAGGTTAGTCAATTAAAAAATAATAACAGCTGAAATTCAGAATCCCAAATTTAATTTGTAATAGGGTAAATGCACCATTTGTGGCCACTTTAAGGATTTCAGTGACTTTCATCGTAATTATCTTTAAAATTGTACTTCAAATCAGGAAACTAAAAGCTTTACTAAATTTTACGCTATCTTTACTATTAGTGTCTATGTTACCATTAACTAGAGAAATCATTAAAGAATTAATATAGTTAAAAAATATAAGAAATCCATTTTTCACCGTTTGTAGCCACTTGCCACTTTTCGCGTAAGCAATAAATGTAACCTTATATTCCTTGTGGTATACTAAACAAAATATTTACGGTTTGAAATTCTACCCATAATTAAGTGTCTGCAAGCAATTTCGAACTAAAAAAACGCGATAATTATGCACATGGCCAAAAACGGTACATCTACCCTATTATTACCTATTTCGATAGTGAGAACCATCGATAACTATCGTAAGCACCATCGACAGTTCTCCACCACTACTTGAGAGCTTGTAAAATTGGGGCTCGAGGAACTATATCTTGGGACCTGGAAACTGTGAAACCAAGAATCTCCTCTCCTCGGGTTACATTTTCAAAACTAATTGCTTTGCGAAACACTAGCCAACAGTGCAAATGATACTATTAATGCCCTGTTTCGTTACGAGGACATCCTCCGAGGGTTCAATCAAGAGCCATCTAGCTCTCAGAGAGGACACTTGAAAGTTAGAACAGCTGGACAGGTTCTTTGCCGGGCCAGCTGTTTCGCAGGATACCCGTGAACGTCCTTCTACTTACTAGCGCTGGGACGTCGGTCTCGGATTCCCAGAGGGTTTAATTAAGAGGGCGTGTTGTCGGTGGCTCCTCGTTGATCAATAGCTCAAGGGGTGCCGTCTATCTCGGCCGTCTTTGTCCTTCTTGCCTGTCGTTCTACGTTTCCGTTCTTGCTCACAGGTCCGCGCGACTCTCCCCCATCGCACTCGCTCATCTCTGTCCTCCCGATGGCTTCGATTTCTGCCATCTCTGGACACGAATACCCTAGACGCGGGGCTCTTTGATGTCGTCGGCTGGAAGACGCTGTCATCGCGTCGTCATGGATACACCCGACCCCACGTAGCACCCAGAACGATCTTATCCACCTTTCCGCGGGAAATTAAGCGACACTCGCTTCGCGACGCCTGGGAATACAGCAATCAACAGTAATGTCTATTAACGCGCGCTTGGGCGACTCGGGGCCATTGAATGTAATCGAGTTTTGCGATGGAAACAAAATCACAACGCTCCGTATTTTATTCAGACTTTTTTTTTAAATCGTTAATACAAGTGTTTCCGTGATTGTCCTACCGCTACGCCCTTTGAACATGCTAAGTGGTCATTTGTGCCGAGTGTTTTCTCGAGATTGACCCGTGGATGGCGAACGTTTTGCAGCTCGATATTGTTGGGAATATTACGGCGAGTCTTCTAAGCAGTCGTTAAGAATAATAAAGCCCCGGCGCTCAGAGCACCGGCCCTCTTTCTATCAGTTTTAATGGCAGCTTCTATTGGAGCTGACAGCCTCTGGTCCCGGCGTCCTCCACGAGTGCCGGCCACTCGAGAGTCCGTTTTAATGGACACGTCGGCAAACGAATATCCTCTTACATTCGCTTTATGGGAAGTGTGCAGAGGGTGGCCGCTTATTATCCCCCGTATAGTGACGGTGTTTTCCCTCTGCATTGTGCACAGTCCTGGCGATCATTGTTGCGCGATAAGCAAGCTCGGAACCGTTGCTTCCTATTTCTTTACCCGATCTATCGAAAGAATGGTTCCAGGATTTTTCAGGAACCCCTATTAGTATCATTGCTCTGCGATAAAGTGATTTTCTCTGGTGTGACGATTACAAATTCGACCTGATCTGCTCCGACGAATAATTCGCGATGGTTTCACCACGGCAAGCGTGAAGGTGTGTTTTTCGCCAGGCAGATCGATAAACAGTACAGGCGGTGTAAATCAGGGTACGGGCCATTTGCAAAGTTGCCCGGCGTTTCGGCGTGCTTGTTGTCAAATTAATCGGCAAACTCATACGGTGGCTCAGCAAACCGTACGTCTCCTCGTGGAAACGTTCCCAGATTGTCCGCCACGAGCTGCCGATCGCAATGTTCTAAACCACTTAACCGCGGCCGCGGCGGCGGTTAGACGAGCATCGAAAACGCGCTCGCGCCGCCGTCGAAACTACCGAAACCCCCGCTAAATCCCGTGGACTTCCGGAATTCGCGGTATCGCCGTTCATCCCTGAATTCGGGATTAGCAAGCCCGTGTCCCGTGTGGGTGCGTACACGTTCCCGCGTGCATGTATCGCCACGGCCACGGTGAAAGAAGAAGGGCGCGCGCGCGTTCCTCGTGTTTGTTTGTTGCCAGAGTTACCGTTAATCCACGCGAAAAGCGAACCGCGTCGGATAATTTCTGACTTATTACGGCCACGGAGCGATAGGACGCGGAATTAGACAGATTAACTTCGGGTATAAACCCTGCCGCCTCTGTTTCCCATCCCCCCGTTCGTCTACAGTTCCCTGCAATTTGTCGGCGGGCACACAACATTGTTGCAGTGACATTCCTCCAACGGCAAGTAGAATGCCGTCGCAAAGATGTCGGCGGTGGTTTATCTGTGTGAAGTTAGCCCTCCTTTTTTTGAAAACCTAATTTTTTTGTTGTTGTACCAGTTTGTACTAGGTTTGTACCGTGTTGTACCGTTGAGAACTTTCAAAAATTCGAAACCGTTTTCGAGAAAATCAGAAAAAAACAATTTTTGGGTTAGCCCCCCCTTTTTTGAAAACCTAATTTTTTTGTTGTACCAGTTTATACTAGGTTTGTACCGTGTTGTACCGTTGAGAACTTTCAAAAATTCGAAACCGTTTTCGAGAAAATCAGAAAAAAACAATTTTTGGGCTAGCCCCCCTTTTTGGAAATTCCGATTTTTCGCCCTTGTACTGAATTGTACTAGTTGTACCGAACATTGTACCGTTGCGAATTTTCAAAAATTCGAAACCGTTTTCGAAATAATGAGAAGAAACAATTTTTGGGCTAGCCCCCCTTTTTGGAAATTCCGATTTTCGCACTTGTACTGAATTGTATTAGTTGTACCTTCATTGTACCGTTGCGAATTTTCAAAAATTCGAAACCGTTTTCGAAAAAATCAGAAAAAAACAATTTTTGGGCTAGCCCCCCTTTTTGGAAATTCCGATTTTTCGCACTTGTACTGAATTGTACTACTTGTACCTTCATTGTACCGTTGCGAATTTTCAAAAATTCGAAACTGTTTTCGAGAAAATCAGAAGAAAATAATTTTTGGGCTAGCCCCCCTTTTTGGAAATTCCGATTTTTCGCACTTGTACTGAATTGTACTAGTTGTACCTTCATTGCACCGTTGCGAATTTTCAAAAATTCGAAACCGTTTTCGAGAAAATGAGATAATAAAAAATCAAGCTGGCCCCCCTTTTTGGAAATTATCAGATCGATGGTTTACCGAATTCAAAGGATTATGAAACGCTCTGAAGCGAAGAGGAGGTAAGCGAATATAAAGAATGCACTGCTTCGCATTCAACCTATCTGCAACTGTCTAATCATGGATATCTCCAGTGACGAGCACTCTCGTCCAATAACCCTCGCAGGTCAATTAGAGTAGCTGAATCGCGAAGTATCCAAAAGACTGCCTCGATCCCAGATCCAGGAAACCGATCGGAATCTTCCCCCCACAAAAGATCCACCCGCACTCTTATTAATTCGCAAGAAATTGTCCTCTGGGGAGGATAAGAACGAACAAAGGGCACGCGAATAAAGGCGCAGAGAGAGGAACCGACGAAAAAGAGTAGCCGAAGCAGTGGCGCACGGATAGAGGAATGCAAAAGGGGCATCCGCAAAGGAGCACCGAGAAGCATCGAAATTACCAATGTACAGAGCCGCGAATCGAAGTTCCGCGTTCGTGGCGCAGCGAGCAGTGCTACCAATGCCAGAGGGGCGTAAGGATCGGGTGGGGGGTTGGGTTTCTGTGCACGCAAAATACGGCCGCACGGTGGTGTGCTCCTGAAAGGGGGTCGGATGGAGGCGAACAGAAGATAGAGGGATATTAATCCGCGAGTAACTCGCCGCATGGTAAACCCCCGTCGGGGTGTAACGGGTGTCTCGCTAGAAGCGAGCCACCGGGATGCGCTGATTTACGTTCCAAGTCGCCGCGAAGTTCAATCCCCTCCCAGAACGTTGGCCGGGGGCGAGGCACGAGTTTACCAGGCTTTTTGGCACGTCCGTGGCCCCTGACTAATTGCCGAGCTACGTCGAGGCGCCGCTAATTCGACGCTTATCAAGGCCAGCACGTTTAAGGGAAGTGGCGCTCGCACTTTCATCCCCCCCTCTACGCTGGTAACGCCTTCGCGGCTGCTGTTATTAATAAGTGCCTACTCGAGACAGAATATTGCGGCAAAGGGGAAACACCTGCCAGCTGAGCGTTTTGCTTCTGGTAGCAGTCGCGGGTCGGGGTACGCTCGAGGAACTATATTAACTTCGGTTAGGACGGCGCAGATTGTTCCCTTTGGAGGACACGCTGGGGCGTCGTTGCAGATTGTAATCTGGAAGAGGTGAGAGGATTATAGTGGGTGAGAGAAATCTAAGGATGGTAGCTGAGTGGAATTTTGGGAGCTTAGGAAAGCATGGACTCTTTCAAGTCGATTTGCTCGTCGGAGAAACGGTGAAGTTCCACTGAAAACGTCATCGATCAAACGAGCAGATAGGCCAGTCCGTGTGCCTGGCACTGGCATCTTCAATCCATAATCATACACAGGCATCGTTCGCTTATGGATTCGGTTTGATGACAGTATTCGCCTGGTAATGAAAGGGTGGTCGCCGCGGTTGGCACAGGAAATCGTCGATCACCATAAAATCCTGCCTAATGGTCGTCGGCGAGTAACAATTGGTTCCAGGAACCGCGGGGGAACCTCGGCCATTACGTGTTCGTATCCGGGCCGAGAAAGTAGTTTGTTAATTGAGTGGCACGCAACGGTGGAGCCGCTTTAGCTGAAAAAGCCAATCGAATTCAAGGGACCGGGTAACTGGGGACCCGTTTAATTTCGCTACTTTTTTTTGTCACCACCGCTAAACGATACCGCCCCCGCTGCTTGCCGGCGAATAATTTCAATAAAGCGGGCCGAGGGTGGGGCGGAAAATAGCGCGACAACCACGATGCCGCGAATTTCGCGGGTAGCCGTGGAAAAGCAATAAATCGCAGTGACCGGGCCGGTTCGACCGCGCCAGCCTCTGGAAAATATTTTATTTTCGCGCGATAGCCGGCTATGGGGTTGGCGCTGGCTGTTTTTCGGGGGGCTCGTAAACAACTTTCACGGCACGAATTGGCGTGCTCATCGAAATTGCGTGCCGGTGACGCGGGACACGTAGCCCCAGAAACAAACGTTCATTTATTATCGACCATCGTTCTCTCTGTTTTCCCTGTCGCGATCGTTTCCCCTCGGTCCCGTTCCTTCTGCAGTACTTCCTCGTTCGTTCTACCGGTGAATCGCTAGATGGTGTCGTTAGATTCCTCTGAAAGGTGACATAATGGAATAATCGCCGGTTTTGAATCAGCAAACATTCGGCGATGAAAATCGAATCCAAATATTGCCTTCCACCGGGCGATGTTCATCGGCGTGGAAAGGTAATATCTGACGAAGAAGATTGTTCCGTTTTCATATCGAAGAGCCATCGAGCGGAGCGGGGCTAAAGCGCTTTTCGCGTAAGTCGTTCTATTCCGTGGCGCGTCGACACTGTTTGGGATCAGGAGTCGATCGGAAGTCGCGAGAATCGAATGAATACACAGCGAAAGCGGCGAGGTGTTCAGGCACGCTTTTGTCGACGATTCTCATTCGCTCGTCGGCGCACAGACGCTTCTAACGGGCGGTAATATCTCGCTCAAAGGCGTCGACGTTTCCACGTGTTCTCTCGTCGGCATAACGCGCAGCGCCCGGGACCCTCGTTAAAGCGAAACAATGGGCATTCGGATTACATCCAATTCATTTATCACGCGCCTTCGCGAGTGCCGGGGGCTGCCCGAGGGGAAGAGAGAAAAAAATATAATGGAAAACTGCGACCCCTCTGCTCTCATGTTCGCCGATCCTGCCGACCGGTCGCGCAGCCAAGATATTAATTCCCTGGTTAACCGTCTGCGAGCCGTTTCACCATTCATATCTCTGGCTTTAACGATATTCATACTGTAATCGTTTGAAGCCTCGTAAGAATGATATGTGTTATTGTTGAATGATTTACTTCGGTGCATTCTGTCTGCGCGGAATAGCTTTGCGGCAGAAGTTTCCAGTAGAACGTCATATTTTACCTTCCGATCGTATCTTTTAACTATCGATTCCACGATCCGAACAGCTGTTAGTCGACGAGTACAAAGGGACTTTTTCGGAGGACCCGGTTATTTAATAGCCTCGTTAACGACATTAAAGTTCTCTGATTGCTACCAATTCAGTGATGGAGTAACGACATTATGGGCCCTCTGAAATTCGATTGGAAACCCCCAGCCTCATTGCGCTGCAGTAACGGCTGTAAAGATTGCGCCCTGATTCTATTTTCTGCTCCGCCGTTTATCGAACAACGCCTTTATTAACGACAGCCCCCGTGGCTAAAATTGCGCGGTGCTTTGAAGGAATGGCTCCTAAATCTGGCTAATCAAACTCGCAATCAGTGTTACTTGTTATTCATAATTTTAAAAAATCATCCCTCGTAATTGGAATCTTTTAGCAGAGCTTCTTAAACCTGATAGCTCGTTATCGGTTGTTGTCGCTGTTTTACATTTCGAGAAAACAACACCCAGAACGTCGAACACCTTTTGCAATCCCGATCATCCACCACAAAGGCCACCCTTTGCAAGATTCAAGGCCACGATCATCAAGGATCATTCCGCGGCGACGACGTCCACCGAACGACGAGTCTTTCGCGTGAAACATTCTCGAGACACGGTTCACAGAGCCACTCGAGCACCCCGGAACAATCCGGTGTTCGATGATTGCGGATGACGTCATCGAGATGGGCGCGACATTGTGCGCGAACCCCCTTCGTTCTTACGCAAGGCCCTTCGAAACGCTCCGCAGCTATTCATTCGACGCCGATTCGTTCAGAAGCCGACGCACGTGCAGGGACAAGGGTGCTAGACTTTGATAGCGTGCTGTCTCGCGCACAAAGCTGCTGAAAAAAATCCGTGAATACGGCCCCAGGGGTCGTCGACAACACTTCATTCTTCTGTGCAGGCTGTTTCACCGACGAGAGTTTCGATCGTGCCAGTAGGCGTACTCCCCCAATTTATGATCCGATCCATCGATAATTTGAATATTTATTGCCAAAGGCTCGAGGCTCCGGCAGGCACGCGCAAATAGCCAGGCTTTTTCGAAAACATCAGCCCTGCTTAATCCGGCGCTCGATAAACGCCGACGTAGTTCTGTTTCTCTCCTCTCCGTTGTTCCTTTTTTTTTTCTCGCTAGGTTTTCCTCCCACCTGTAATATGAATGTACCGTTCGCACGTGGACTTTTATTCGGCTGCACGGAGCGAGCGTGTATTTCTTTTGCTGCAATAAAATTTAATCCACCCCGCGAATCTTTCCAAGCCGATTAGCCGTGCCCGAGCCTCTGCGCGCCGCGTTTTCGCCCTTTGCCCGAGAGAGTTGTGGAAATATTATTAACCGAAATATTCCGCGCGGCCCGATTCAATGGCAGATCGAACGACCCGACGTCGACGCTCTATCGCATGCAATTTGACTCGTTGATTTAATCCAGCCATCGAAATTTTACGATTTTCGTAAAACGATTTTACGCGGCACACGGTTAGGCTGCATCAGGATGAGCTTTCGGTAGCTATAACCAGATATTCACCTGGAAATTTATGAGCTCGCGATGGTTCAGTGAAAATGCGTATTCGCGTGGATTCTTTTTGTCGATTTACCATGCTGGAATATCAATTTCCAATGCGTTTCTGTGTACCGTAGTCCCTTCGCGATTAAGCAGTCGTATGCTCACATCTTGATCGTATGATCAAGTAGTCGTATATTCTACAGATCAACAAGCAATTTATACAGTGTCCCAAATTAATAGGACAATTCAAAACATGTTAATTCTTCGTGTTTCTTCAAACTTGTTATAAAGATTCTAACCTTCAAAATTTTCTTCACACATACTCTTGATATACCATATACTCTCATTTGATTGAGAGGGTACAGTATAAATTTTTAAGATTCGCTGCGTGGGTGGTCGGTGATCCCTTGTCAGCGATGGATCACGACTACGGTCGTCTTCTTACAAGGGAACACCGCCAACCCGGATTCAGCGATTGGAACGCAACTTTGTGGGTTTTTAGAGTGACTCAAAACAAGAACAACGGTGTGTTTCATTTGGGAACTAATATCGTCCTTTAAGGGGGTGAAAACTAATCTCAAAGTCAAATTGGCACTTCCACTATTTCGCGTATGACTCTCAAAGTACAACAAACAGAAAAAAAGAAGTTTCAAACTTCCACTATTAACAAAGTTTTGAAAAGTGTTTAAAAAAAAGACCTGAACGAAAAAAACTTTCTTGTTTTCCTCAGAGAAATGTGTGGATTACGAAATGTTTAGGGTGGGTTGTAAATGGGTCAGACGCCAGTTAAGTTTACTCATTTTTCTACTTAAAAGGATTATTCCGTGAAATAAATAAATAAATAAATACCCCCGGTATTACCGAGGAGTTCAAATTGACCGGTATTTTGTATATATCCGCTCGGACTTCGAAACTGTAAAGGACTTTTCGATGTCCCGTTGCATGAAGAATTTGCATGTCTCGGATTGTCCTATTATTTTGGGACGCCCTATATAACTGCTAAGTGAAATGGAGCCGTGAGCGTGTTGCTAGTAGAATTTCGCTGTGGTCTGTGTAGCATCCGACCACATTCTCCTGAAATATTTCACCGTGCCCCTTCCTGCCGCGTGAATGTACAATTATCGTTAGACATTCCTTCCTGTTGATATATTTACTTAAAATACAAGTCGACGCGCTGCTAATGATTCTGCTTTGAATATTTAATCGTGCCAACTGGAAAGTGTTGAATATTCAGTTAATTGCACATGGACAACACGTTCTCGTACATCACAGCTGCTCCTCCAGACAACGATGTTCGTCCCACGGGCAAGGATATCGAACCGAAAGCAACCTGGTCAGTCCGTCTTGTAACTCCCATCTCTCTCTCTCTCTCTCTCTCTCTCTTCTCTCTCTCTCTCTCTCTCTCTCTCTCTCTCTCTCTCTCTCTCTCCATCCGCCTAAACGGACTCTGCGGCCGGGCGACTACTTAATTACTTAGGTGGCCAGCAAATGGAGATTGGAAGGGGGCAGCAGTGTTGCGAGAGATTGCCACTATTTCCCGTGTAACTGTTCCGCAGCCAGAAGTAGTTAGTCGGGGAATAACACCAACAGAAAGATCGCTCGGCGGGATGAAATCTGTTCCGTCGACAGTTCTTCCTTCCATCCCGCGGATCTTCTTTCCACGCCGTCTTCCCTCCAATCGCCCTCGCTCGGAAATCCCCGCGAAAGCCCCCCCGGAACTACCATCCTGGCGCTTTGTGTTCCGCTGTTTGACTTGCGTTCTAACTACCCGAGCACGGAATCAACCTTATATTTTACTTCGAGAACCAGCTCGCCCTTCCTCCGCCTCCTATGGCAGAGAACTATTGGAAAGTACTCGCGATCTTTCCTCCAGCCGCCCCTCGATTTTCTATCCATCGTTCCTCTCCCTGCGACAGCAAAGGAACGCACCCCCTCGCCTCCTCGTGGATTTCCTTTCGACTCCTTCCATTCCGCCCGTCCGCGAGGCTTAAATCTTCGATTTGAAAACTTCCGACCTGCCCGAGGTGATTTGCCCGGCCTCCCTTATTCCTGGCGATCTAGATACGTTCGGCCCTGCTTTACGTTTCCCGAGGATCTCCTCAAGGTTTGCACAGTCGGCGAGCCGAGTTGCGTCGTTCGAGTCGAGGGAATTATTCCGCGGGGATCTTTTTGCGTTGACAGTAGCGTTATACATAGGGTAAAGGACCCAATTACTGACACCTGACCAATTACTATCACCTTAAGCTATTTTATTTAAAGTAACAAATAAATAAACGTTGTAAAGTTATACACAAAAAGAATTGTGTAATTCAATTTTATTTGTAAAATAGCTTAAGGTGACAGTAATTGGTTAGGTGTCAGTAATTGGGTCCTTTACCCTGGATTGTGTTGTGTTGAGCCACAATCGAGTGGCACAATTCAGTGGACTGTAGCCGTCCTCGAAGCATCGAGCATCGTCCTGCCATCAGAAGGCAGTGGAGAGTAGGAGCAGAATGCGGTCATCCCGTTACGACGATTTCCGCGGGGAAGTTGGCGCTACGCGAGCGTCTTTCCGCGTCTATCCGAGTGGGAGAACACTTGCCAGGCTTCAAGGGAACTTGCTGCAGCGCGAATTCCAGGATCGCGAGCTATCGAGAGGAAGATGGGAGGTTGGGGAGAGGTTAAGGAAGTTGGAGGGCGGCGGTGAAACGATTAAATGGCATTCCACGAGCCACCGAAACTTTTCGTTCGCTCAGGCAACTTCTTTCGGAATTCATGGCTCACTCAGCATTCCGCTTGGATTATGTCCGGACTCGCCGTTAGATCGCTGGAGATTTGTTCGACGTGCCGCGAAATCGATGCTTTTCTCCTTCCCTCGGCCCCTCGCTCGGCCCGGGAAAAAGTTGTTATTAACTCGCGCCGCGGCCGGCAGGCGCACGATTCAAATGAAAATGCTTTCGACCCGTTCGCCAGACGGCTGTTGAATTACTTTTTACGTAGCGATTCCCCCGTTTTTTTTTTTTTTCTCTCGTTCGGAACGCAAAAGCGCCGACAGCCGACCGGAAGAGCTCGCGTAATAATTCAACGCGCCCGTTATCGACGCCTCCCCCGTTCAACGGAATAAAATATTCAACCGGGCGGAGATTTAATTTGTATTCTGTAACGGCGATAATTTCACCGCAAATAATTCGCGTTTTATCGAATCGCTTGAATAATGGGCTCTGCTCGGTCGACTCGCTCGCGGACTCGCCAAAGAAGATTAACAGAACGAATGGCAGGCGAATAAATTAAGCGAGGAGGGGGGGATTCGGTTGTCGTAATTTCAGAAAAATTTGTTTCGTCGCGTGTAATGTATTCCATTTCTCTTTCTGGGGATTGAGTTAATACCCTCGGATCCTAACCATTACGGCAAAGGATTCTCTTTACTGTAACATTATCCCGGTCTTCGCGTCCTGAACGTCCCCGGAGCCCATGACTTATCGCAGCCTTCCATTCCCTTCATCTTTACTTCTCGTCAATCTCGCCCTTCTCTCCTTCTCTCTTCACTTATCGCTGGGAAAATGTATTCCGTTGGTGAACGGCGAGGAAAAACAGCCCGTCAGTCTACCCCCGACTATCATTCATCGATCAATCCTTCCGTGAGTCCCGCTAAAAAACCGCGACATCATCGTTAAATCGCGGTAGGATAGTTAACAGGGCATCGCGGCACCGTGGCTTCTCCCGGGGAAAACGAGATATCCACGGCCGAGTTACGAGGATCTTCCCAGAGAGGAATCCCAAGGAGATCCGAGTACACAGGATCCTGCGGGGCAAAAAGTCGCCTACCCTCGTCCGATGCTGATAGATTCCTGATGTGCTTCTGGGATAGAAGGTTTTTGCGCGGTTCACTCGAAACCTCTCTCGCATCGGGACCGTCGGCACGGAAGAGATAAGAAGTCGATGTATAGCGGGACCAGTGACACGAGAATTATATTTTAGAACGGATATATATAAATGGCCGGAAAGATCCACGCGTAAACGAGATTTTAATACGCAGCAGCCTTGGGAGTACTTCGTTATTCCTACAATTCGATTTTCTGCGATTGAAATAGGGTGGGAGTGCGAAGACTGTTCGATTGACAAAGTATGTTTGGAACAGAGCGATTGGGTTCGAGAGGGGATGTTTATAGTAGAGTATCGAGTGCATCGGGGGTGTGAGTTTTGAATGGTTTCTTCGAATGCGTGTAGAGAGTTTGGGTGACCGGAGCGCGTGTCAAAAGTGTGTGTTGTAAGTGTGAATCTCGGGGAGCGCAAGATAAGAATGGAGAGTCGGTCGAAAGGAAGGCATAGGGTAAACGCACCAGTAAATGAACAGTTAAGGCTAATGAATGAACACTATTATAAAATTATGTTTGCAGCGCGATTGATTCCACGTGCTGCAAAAATTGTTTGGATATGAAACAAGAAATAAAAAGAAGTCTCTAATTAATTAGTTGCTTACTTTAATAACTTATTTTACTCATTTTAATAAAAAATGTTCATTCACTGGTACGTGTTCATTTACTGGTACATACACCCTACTTAGTGTCCCGAACCTCTTTTAAGAAATACTTCTTACTTTTCGAAAAGTGGCGAGTTATTTAATCCTGCCTGATCAGCAAATCATCCCCACAATAGTATTAATTTAGAAAAATTAAAGGGAATGATTATGAGTCTTTATTAGTGTACGATTCCTACAAAATCTTGCAACATTAACCCCAGAACACATCCAGTGGGTCAACAGCAGAAAATGCCTTCGTCTCGTTCAACTTTATCCTAACTGACGGTAACTGTCGCTCGAAGAATATTGCTTTCCCCTGGCATCCCGAAATAACGCGTGTTCTTTATCATCCCCGTCTGACACGGCCTTGATGAGACCACCCTCCCCCGTTCCTCCACGCAACGGTAAGAAACGCGCGTAGGGATGCTTTGTTCCTCACGTATCCGCTATTCGATTAATGATCCTCACGTTGCCGCGATAAACCATCCTTCTTCGCCCGGCCTCATCCCCCGCCGACGTGGGGATAATCATCGCTCCGCCGTTCACCCCCGCGCGGACCGTGGCAAGTCGGTTGCATTCGGAGGGTTGACGGGGCACGATTCAAAAACTAAGTGGATCGCGTACCGTCGAGCACGTCCTCGTTTCCCGTTGGCGTATCGACTGGCGAGAGGCCGCTTACCTGCGAGGCAATTCAAGTGGTTTATCGATCGCGACGCAATGAGCAGGCACGCCGCGAAGGTTTGAAACACAGCTTAGAGCAAGAACCATACAAGACCATCTTCGAGTGATCCCCATAGAAGAGACTCAAGCCTCGAGTGGATCATTCCTGCGCATGAAGCACGTACTTGTTTGGGAGCCAAATTGGCTTAACTCTTCCGCCGTTGCCTACTCCCTCCCCTGCCCCTCCCTCCTAGCGAGTCGGACGGCCATGGAAGCCGATAACTCCGTACAACCTGCTCCAAAAGTACTTTCCAACCTTCCCAGAAGAGAGTTCTGTAATAAACAAAGTAACTCCGCCGCTTGCGTTCCCAAGTGCGATGCCCGCGAGTTTTACGATTAACGAGTCTCCTTTATGGTAATTTGTTGGATCGTTGAAACGATGTTCGGAGGGGATGAAGAGAGGGATAGTCGCGACCTCGCGATTTCTTTCAACAATTTTGCTATCTGGATCGTTACTTTACTTTAACCGCCGCCACACGGTGCCCTTAAAACTAGGGCTGGGACTATTCGAATAATTTAATATTCGAATATTTTACAAGTATTCGAATAATACGAATAAACTTTGAATATTTCAGTATTCGAATGTTATTATTCGAATACTATTCGAATACTTGGATATTCGAATACTATTCGAATACTTGGATATTCGAATACTATTCGAATACTTGGATATTCGAATACTGCTATATTCGAATACTATTCGAATACTGCTATATTCAAATACTATTCGAATAGGATGGTGTGAAGTGGGTCAAAATTAGCGTACAAGATTTCACCCTGACAAATGAACCTAAAGAACTTGATTTATAATTCATACCATACTATTCGAATATATCAGTATTCGAATACTTTAATATTCGAAAATATCAGTATTCGAATATATCAGTATTCGAATACTTTAATATTCGAATATATCAGTATTAGAATACTTTAATATTCGAATATATCAGTATTAGAATACTTTAATTTTCGAATATATCAGTATTCGGATACTTTAATATTCGAATAGTATTCGAATACTTGGATATTCGAATATTATTTGAATACTTGAATCATCGAATTATATTCGAATACTTGGATATTCGAATATTATTTGAATACTTGAATCATCGAATTATATTCGCCAAATAATTGAGCAACTGAAGTATTCGAATATTCGAATACAGAAAAATTCGACAAATATTCCCAGCCCTACTTAAAACCCTGCGAACGTACCATCAACGGGGAACAGCGCCATCCCTTCAGACCGCAGCACGTCCCGGAACGAACGGTCTCACCTGTCCCCAATTCCCCAGCGGCCTCGCATCGTCGATTCTTAATTCGCGACCGGACGCCATTGTCGCCATTTTCCCGGCGATTAACCCGCCAGCGGTCTTACCTTCGTACAAATTTCCCCGTCTCCCCGGCGCCGCGGCTATTTTTCTCGCCTAATGCACGCTCGCATTAGCGTCACGGCGGCCGCTCTCCACGAGAGGGAAAATTATAATTTCCCCGGGAGAAGAGTCGTCCGTTGAATTTACCGTCCCGCGATACGTTCCACGCGACGCCCCAAGGAACCTTCCCTGCCGCCCTTTTGCCCCCTCGCTTTTTTATCTGCCCTTCAGCGGTGTCCCCGGTGGCCCGTGCCTCGACGGTCCCGCGATAAAACGCGAACGCGCCCGAGAGGGTGGCGTGAAATTATTTCCGCGCACGCTGCTGCGTTTCCGTCGGAAGATATCGGCTTCCCAGGTCGGGCGAACGGGGGCGAAAAAATCGTTTCGAGGCGGGACGATATCGGGGCATCCTGCACGTCGACCCGAGCACCGTTAAGCTCTTTTAAATTTCGCGTAAGCGGTTCACTGGAAGCATATCAAGCGTTGGATGCTGGCGAGTATTGGGGAGGAAGTTTCGGAATGTACCTACTGTGTGTACGAAGCAATTGCAGAAGTAGTAATCGAATCTTGCGAGGAGCTTGCGTTAGATCTGCTTCGTGGCCCGAGATCGTGGCGAAGCATCGCGGCGCGGAAGAGCTCTCGTTGGTAATCGAGCAAAAGTGGCGGCGTAATAAATTCAAGGGGATCGTTACGAATTGGTGGAAGGGTGGCGGTGTTATTGTTTGGCAAACGCGATCGGCTGGGGACGAATCGCCCGTACGGATTAACATACTCCGTCGCGTTTGTTGTGTGTAATTACGATCAACTGTATTTTCCCGCGTAAATATGCCCGCGATGCCTCCGTATAATTACCCGTTACCCGTCGGCGGCGGGAAATCGATAACGTTAATTACAGGTAAATTACGCCGGATGGATTTCTGTTTCTACTTGAAATCACGGCTGCCCCCGGCATTCTTCCTCTCTTCCGCATCGCGGCCGGTTAATTTCGCGCCGCGCGAAACGTCACGTTCCGCGCTGTGATTTAATTAAACCGCGACAGAGCTTCGACATAATTTAACTTGCTACCATCGGCCGAAGAAAGGGACGGATAGCGGGCCAGGGGGGGGGCGAAGTGGGGCGCGTGGAGAGGTTAGAGAGGGCCGTAACCAAAATGATACCGAGCGCCATGGCAATTACGATTTGTCCAGTTTACCAGGGCCATCGTGGTCCGAGGCAGACCGGCGGTATTGTTGGCTAATGCGGATCATCGAATTTTCCCCCGGTGTCAGCGTTACGTTCCCGCCTCGTTTCGCGATTTAACGTCCTCCGAGGATAAATCGTGAGCCTGGCAGCCCGTCAAACCGCGTACAACAACGCTAGTAGAACAGTGTCATCAACTGCTTCGCGAATATCGCGAGGGACGTGCATCCAGGGAGTATCGTAATTGGTCAATTAAATCAGTCCCGGTCGCTTCGTACGTCAACGTCCGCCGCGATGGGCCATGCTTCACGCGGTTCGACGTAGGCTTTAGATCATCACTGACACTGGATGCTTCTTCCAAAATCAGAGATTATTCAGCCTCCCCTGAAGCCTCGGCTAAATGGAAATCGATCCTCAGACTTGGCACTCATTTAAATTCAAAGATATCTTCACGCACAAAAATCATCCTACACTCTTCAACACTTTCTCAAGAGAAGCCCTTAATCCGTCCACTCCAAGTGTCTTTGAGTAAACCTGAAAGCAGTTCTCGTGGCATGTGTATCCAAAGCAGGTACAGGGCGATTTAATTAACTCATTGTGATCGTCACCGTGCTAGGGAACGAACAATTAATCCCGCATGCCGAGGCTGCGAGGGCAAGCGTCTGCTAAATCTCACGGCGGGGTTTATTTGGCTTGCGGAGGTCGCAGGTACAAGCGGGCGGGCGCGTTAAATACGTAACAACTGGCGAGGTGGCACGATACGCGAGGTAAACGAGACCCCGAGAACCGGAAGCAGAATCAAAACTCGCGCGAAATCTCTCGCTCGGCGAACTTGCCGGCTGGTAAACACACGGCGTTGGTAAATACTTCGTCCCGTGCACGCACATTCGCGCGGAGGTCGACGGTGCTATTAATTCGTGTCCCGAGTCTGGTAATCCGAACAGTTTGGGTCTGGTGTTTGTGGCGAGAACACGTGCCGAGCTGGCTGCTTTTGTGCCTGAAAAATCGGTCCGTGATTCGAGCTGCTGGGCGCAGCTTCATGTGAACGTAGCCGAAGGTAGGCTTAATCAGTTCTTTGGTAAAGATATTCCATTCGTTTCTTCAATTTTACGCTCATATGCAAATATTTCCGCGTGCAATATTGCGCTCGCAATTAATATTTTCTGATTACAATCCATCGACGATCCGTCTCTCAGACACGTGACATTTGTATCAATAATTAAGCACAGATTACGCAACATCTGCATAGTTCAATGCGAACAAACGTTTATTGAAGGTTTAATGAGCGCCTCTCATGGCGCGCGCAATTTCCCCTGTGCAGATTAATTAACGGTGTGCATTTGATTTTAAATTAGCAACGGACCCATCGAATTCTCGATTTCAAACACTCGATACGATATCGACTATGGGATACCGAGTTACCGCGCGGGGAGCGCCGAATTTCGCTGCCCGTAAACAGCGCCAGTAGTAAGAGCCAACGTTATGTCAGCCGAGAGCTGTTCGCCCGTCAGGGTTTATTATTGCTATTTGTCTTTCGTGTTAATCACCGTCCGTGTTTATTCGTGGCTCAATATGGACGACGGATCTATCGCGTACGTGGGCAGTCGTGGTCGAAACGTGGCCAAATTCCACCGTGGATTCGAACTCAACTGACCACCACTGGTAACACGTCTTCGTCCAACCAGCCCAGCACGCTGGTGTGGATATTTGCGACTGTGATTAACGCAATTATGAGCTCGTATATATTTTTCCCGCGGAGCAATGTCGGGCTCGATAAACCCGAATTGTTTGACGAGTCTGGCGGTCCCGCAGCATTGAGTTCTAGCGAATCAGCTCGGTCGATTTGGCGAAATCGATTTTCCGTACACATTGGACGGCAGCAGCCACTTAATTAATCGTGGAGCTTGAAAATTGCCCTTAAATGGCTGGAGGGACGCGGGCACTGGAATCAAACGATTATTCCGTCGCGCGAGTCAGGCCGGATAATTTTAGCTGTTAATTAAGGGAGACGAAAGCGTCTCTAATACGCTCCACTCATTTTTCTTCCACCGCTCCCCTCCACCGCGTTACTCTTTCACGAGCTTCTTCCTGGGCACGGTTCGCTCGCATTTACAGGCTGAAGTGGCCGAAGTATCTAATTACGTTACTGCTGTTCCACTTGAAGGGAACAAGTTCGCTTCGTGTCTGAGAGTGATCAACCAGAGCACGAAGGCTCTTCTGGTTTCTTCCTTAGCTTCGATACGGTTTCCTGGGGCTCTTTATTTCGATCGTGTGGGGCACAAGATTTGTTATACGGCCTAACTTTTAGAGTGGCTTTGATGATACTTGAGAGCAGCGTCAACGTGATACCGTCCGTCGCGTTATCTTGGCTTGTGTCGCGAGAGACGCAGGACTAGCCTCGCCGAAGACGTGATCCCGCGATTTCTTTTAATTAAAAATGCTTCGGAGCGGAATCGCGTGACGAAAAAAGAACCCTGTCTGTTAACGCCTCGTTACGAAGGAGCTTAAAGGGAATTTTAAAAGAACGCCATCCGATCGCAAGTTCCAGCTAATTTCGCGGGAATTGAAATTCAAACGCCCCCTTTTTCTATTTCTTGGCCCGGTTGGCAGGCTTCGAGCTGAAACGAGCGCCGAATTTCTTCCGCGAAACACGTTCCCATTGTCCTCGAGTTAATTGCTCGGTAATTACGGGACGAAGAGGCGGAACGAAAGGAAGAGAAAGAAGGAGGATTTATTTCCCACCTTGAGTTTTCCAGTTTTTCCTTAGCTTCCTCGTGCTTTCACGTTTTGCAGAGTGCTTGGAGATTTACTCACGACCACCTGTCTCGAGCCACAGGGATTTGTCGTCGATCGTCTTGTGGTATGTATCGAAATTACTGGCAAGGAAGAAATTTTTGTTGCAGATTCTACAATCACTTTATGATATATTCCAAATTTATTCCTTAGGGGAGACCGGGACTGGTTGTTTCAAAGGATAGGTTGACTAATTGTTAATAACTTTGCACCGACATATGCTCTACTGCGGAAAGATTCACTATAGAAAGAAGTCACTTCTCCCACGATTGCACATTTTTTAACAGTTATCAGCGTTTGTCGAAAAATTGACTACATAAGTAAATATTTTTTCTTAATGGTTTTATTTTTTCACGCTCTATATAGTTACAATAGAATAAATTTTAAGGGACTATTTTAAAGTTTGTTTATTAGACGATGTATTGATATATTATTTTTGTTTATACATAAATAATTGGAGGTTATATAGATTATTGAAGCCAAAATGATCGGTCGGGGCTGGTTGACTAATAAGGTTTAAATTGTTATTTTATTATTCATAAAGCGATTTTTATTTTTTGTTTAAAGGGTCTAGCCGGGTAAGCATCAATTTTAGTATTTATGTGTTCCAAATAATGCTCTTTGCCCACAAAAGAACTGAGAGACATTTCAGATCTCTACCCCCTTTCGTTAAGGTGATATGGGGATAACAACCCTAAACATTTCACTATGTTATAAATACATTATAATTAATGTTTAAGTTGAACAAATGTTCAGCTTATTATTAAAATATGAAAGAAAGAAATTAATATTTTATAATGAAACAACCCTTGTGACATTATGTTATTTTATTACCACTGAGATAAGTTACTAATAACATTTTCTTAACTGATTCTACCTACATATAGTCAACATACCCTATACTGTAAGTCAACCAACCCCGATCATGGAAGATGTTAGAAAAACATTAAAATACCTTAATTATTTTCACATTGAGTCAACATTAAAAGTTAATCAGATACAAAGTTACTCACATAATTTATTAAAACTCAAAAACTAAAGAACTGGTCTACGAGCCCCGGTCTTCCCATTGTGTATTTGTGGACTTTAAAAATACCGTTCCCGGGAGAATTAAAAAATTAAAGGCAGACGAATTTACCCAACATCATTTTACTTCGATTCCCGTGACAAAAATTGTCCCATCAGATCCATTGAGCTTCATTGCGGCGTTTCGTGTTTCAATTTACTTTTATCGCGAACACGCGCGCCCCTGAATCGGCGATGTTCCATAAACAATTCTCCCGTCGTTCTTCGTCGTGCTTCGCGGACCCTCGCCCACTTCTCCGACAATTGAATTAGGCATTTTAAATGCAATCGAATCGAGTGCCGGCTGCGTCAAATATTCGTCAGCCGGCGCTCCAGCGGGCCGGATTACGCGCTTTGGAATAATAATGTCATCGAATTCGTGACCGAACAAACCGTTCCTCCTGGCCAATTTCCATGACGAAATTTCGCGAGCCGGGCTCGCCACTGATTGCCCGAAAGTACGCGATAATCGTTACTCTCTGTCACGCGCGATTTCCCTGTTCGCTGCTGGCTTTGCTTTCCTACCAATCGTGCCTGTTATCCACAGAAAAAAAAAAATGGTCCGTATCAAGACTATTCTATGGAATCGGTCTGCGAGTTATAGCGAATACATTGGAGAGCTCGGAGTCACTGTTTCTTTGAAACCTTATCGTCCGAAGAGTTTCGTTTCACCTGGGGGAAAGAATTTTTAATATTCAGTAGTAGATGGTGTAAATTTACAAAATTTATTCACATATGGTAAAGGATACACCAAGCCGTAGAGCTTTCCTTCGCGCAAGGGAAGGCGAAATGTATCTATTAAGGGGAACTAGCTCGTATATGGTCAGACATGCGCTGCGGACAAACATGAGTGGAACTCACATTTTATAATAATTATCCTGGTTCAAACATCAATTTTCTAAATCACAGGAAATAATGTAAACGCACATGGACGAAACGATAGAGTCCGTTTGGCACGAGGCAAAAATAATTCAACTACGAATAATAGAGCAACAAGCTTTGATAATTGGCCAGCGCCAGAAGCAAATTCGTCGAAATGAGCCATTATGGTCTCGATTACCGAGCCACAGATGAATAAATAATCAGCCAGCGTGCAGTTTCGTTTAGTTCCTAGCTGGCGCTCCGAGGGGGGTGCAAGGTGGAGTGGCGGGATCGGCTCGAACACGGGCAAGCTCGAAAGCACGTAACGCGGCCGCGTTTCGAGTGCAAAATTCCGAGAGGTACGTGACAACGGTCCTTTTTTCCGTGACAAGGGATCCCATAGTGGCAACAAACGTTTCACCGTGCCGCGAACAAACGCTCGCTAACGACAAATAACGACGGATTCTAACGCAGCAAGATTATACGGACACGCGACCCACATATTTAAACGAGTTCCCCTCGATTCTGAATCTTCTATTTCATTTTTTTTTTTTTTTTTTACGAGCAAACGCGAGCTCGCGGCTTTACAGTTGCAACACGAATGGGCCGCAGCGAATACGTAAGAGATTTTTTGGTAAAATTCGTGAGCGCGAGGGTAAACCTAACGGGCAAGCATCTCGCGTTCCAGTCACGATTTAATCTCGTTCAGTCGGGATCCCATTGTGCCGTCGAATCACGTTAAAGTTGTTTGTAATTTCGAGGTTCGTATTTGCTCGCGGTCTCACTCCCGTCCTCCCCGTCTTCCGTTCGTTAAACCAGGGAGGGGGGCTACGTCATGGGAAATTATGAGCAGCGCGCGAACGAGGACGTCGTAATTATCTCGGTTCGTTACTCGCGCGATTCGTAACCCGCGACGACGTCCCGCGGACGTCGAGAGGTAAATTTTAAAAAACTTGGCCCACACGGTAGTTAGTCGGTCGATTTAATGAAATTCTCGCGGTACGTACGGGCCAGCGAGCCGCGTAGACGTTAGTGACGTAAACGAAGTGGCCATTAATAACGCGAAATGGCTCCGCGGTGTCTCATTATTTTCCTTTTCGTATCTTTAATTAGCGAGGGGGAGAATTTCAAGCAAGAAGCGGGACGATCCTTAAACCGGACTTCCTCCTCCGTTCTCGTTAAGTGCCATTCGTTTTTCGACTTCCGACACCATTCTGCTTCGATCCCGCGAAATTGTCGGTGGCGGGAGATAATGACGCGCGAATTCAGGCGGGATATGGAAGAGGAACGCGTGGTTGTTCACTTTTACGAAGTTATAATCCGCGGTTGAAAATTGAACCGGTGCCAGACGTCCTGAAATCACATCAGACACGCGGCAACAGGTAAAACACTAATGTATCGACGAAACAACGAGACCTCGCCAACTTACGGGGGGCAACCACTTTAGGAGACCAAAAATCAGATGATTTTTTGGATTTTTTTTATTGCGAAATAAAGACGGAAATTTCCGCAACTCTGACAATAATTTATTCATATTTTCATACATCTCTGGTAATTTTTTCAAGTTATTTCATGCATTATATTAAGGTGTAATCCGCTGTGTCCCTTGGCGTGTCCTCATCGTCGTTGTGGATTTGCGGGAATTGTGCAGCTCGTAATTAGCATCTGAAATAGTGCAAAAAATGTTGATACATTCTTGAGATGTTTTTTAAGAACATGAACCTAAATTTTGAAAAAAAAATCGAGACTTGAATGTTGGAACGTGTTAGAAAGAAAATGATCGATTTTTTGCATTTTGTTTCCCGGCATTTTGCAATAATAAATATGTTTTAAACAATCTAAGCTTTCCAACTTTAGGTTTATGTTTTAATAAATTATATTATGTAAACATGTTTCAAATTTGAAGATGATTCATCAATTAGTTTTTGAGTTATGATTCACGCAAATTAAAAAAATGTCGTTTCGAGAAAAACACGTTTAAAGTTTCACAATCGAAAAAACTCGAAGCCAAATGTGTTTAATCAAATGATAAAGTGTCTTACCGATTAATCAGCGATTCCAGCACCATACAGCAGTCCTTCCTCTTCCTCATGCAACTCATTTGAAGCTTGCATTTCCTCTTTACAAGCTCTTCGAGCTTCTTTTGTCTTGGGAGTCGAGCGGAGAGTTTTTATCATTTATATACATACCGTTAGAAGGAATCCGAATATCGTTTTGAAATTTTCAGGGTGTATTCATAAGATATTTTGCTAACGATTTACGAAATAAAAAAAAATTGATTTTTTGAAGCATCTAAAGTGGTTGCCCCCCTTACGTCGAGTTTGATCGTAAGGGATGTCTCTAATTGTAGATTAGGTTCGTAACACGTACAAATGACGTATTGGTATCTTCTACGGATTGTTTTGAAAGGCTTCACAGCATTTTAGTTTAGGATCCACCAGTGTTTCTCGTTATCTTCTAGAAGCCACTGCACCCTCCTGCATGCGTTGCTATATACGATGCACTTGCTCGGTTCGATAGTTATCTGTATGCGTTTCGCGACCAATGAATCGTCGATTATCTCGCGTGGCGATCGAAAACGCGAGGGATCGTGCCCGGTATCGGAGCGCCAAGTCATTAAATTCAGGGAAGCGAAAATTAATTTCGCGTTATTCTCGCGAACCGTGCAGAAAGTGTGGGGTCGGTTGAGCGCAAGCTGCGAGAGAGGGGAATTACGTGACAGAATCGAAACTAGTTTCCGAAGCTGTTCCCCGTCTCGGTGCACAGCAACGTTATCGCCGGAATTCGAGATTTCCCATTTAACTTTCGTTTAATTATTATTATGGAGCGGATACGGCCGCGGCGCTGTTATCACGGCGGGCTCGCCACGGTCGAGGCGGCTTTTTCACCCCACGTGCAAAAACCAACGGAATTATGAAGCACTTGCCCCGTGTATTGACCGCCGCCGACCCCCTTTAAAATTTATGCGTATGGTTTTCATTCATTTTAAACGGCGTCCGACGCTGCTTTTAACAATTCATTCCCTGGGATTAACCCATGGTCACGTAATTCGCCGCGGGAAATAATCGAGTAAAGAATATACCACATAAATCTTGCGTGGGTCCACCGCGTGACTTATTGTCTGGTGATCGCTTGATAATGTTTTTTTGGGGTGAGAGGCCACCACGGTGAGCTCTCTAATTACGCTTGAAGATTGGTGTACATTCATTACTGATAATCTTTCGATATCTAGGGTAAAGGACCCAAGTACTGACACCTGACCAATTACTGTCACCTTAAGCTATTTTACTTAAAATAACAAATAAATAAACGTTGTAAAGTCATACACAAAAAGAATGATGTAATTCAACCTATAATCTATGCTATAAATTATATAATAGAGTTTATTTATTCGTTATTTTAAGTAAAATAGCTTAAGGTGACAGTAATTGGTCAGGTGTCAGTAACTGGGTCCTTTACCCTAGTCTTGTAATCGAAGTGGCTACTCGGGTGATCAGGAAAGCTGGGCCGCGTCTGTGTTTTGCCCGCCCAGATCCAAAAACGATATTACCGTCCTTATTAATTTAATATTCTTTAATTAAGAATTTTTATATGCAGTGTTTACTTTTATATTTATATATATACATAATTGAGTCATTCAATGGAAGAAGGACACATACGTCAAAATGACATTTCAAGAAACTCGATTTCAAAGTACCTATCCATTGTAGTATAACTTGCTAAAAGGAAATGTAATTAAATCCAATTTTTGTAAGAATGTAGTACCGCGTCCTTCAATCGTTTCTGAAAACAGATGTCATGATTTGACAATAAAACCTATGTGTCTTTATTTATAAGTTGCGAGCAAGTAGTTTATGTGCCTTTTTTCCATCAAATGCCTCAATTTTAAACAGTTATCACGCAAAAGAGTTTCGATTATTATTCTTATTAGTCAAAATTGTAGATATAATAAATAGCCTGCGGTCGCCCCTAGGTTTGGCTCTCCAGGTGCGGAGGCACATTCTGCACCCTCGCCAGAAAGGCAGACACGGCCTTGCACGAAACCCTTGCACCGTACGCTCGGTCACACACCGAGGCACGTCTTTACGCCATCGAGCTGGTGATAGAGCGTTACCACCAGCTCCAAGCGGTTTCCAGCTCCAGTTGCATTGTCCGAGCGGGTATGAAAGCCGGTGGGTCCGCAGACCGCGTCAGCTCCGACCGCAGCGGGGTAGCAGCGACGCTGACGCGACGCCCGGCGTAGTAACACGTGGCGCAAAACGCGACGCGCTGACGTCTGTCTGCTGACGTAGGATCGCCAGGACATCCGAAACGGCTTGGTTCACGGGCATAGGGACGGCGTTATCGCGTCTCCTCGACAATACGGCCAGGCCGGAGGATCCACGCGGCCACGGAGAAAACGAAAACGGGAACACCGGCGAAGCAGGGCCGTTGTGCAGCCGTCAGCGCTGCGAGACGGCCTGAGTGGAACCGTGCTGGCTGGTTCGCCAACGGAATGACACAAGTCTTCGGCTTCCTGGCCGCATTTGAATCGCAAATTCTACGTAGTCATTGTTGCCCGAGCGAGCAGCCACGGAACGGATACAAGGCGCATCCAACCGGGTCGGGCTTGCGGATTCCTGGCCCGTTCGCCGTTGACTTTGATGCGAATTAAAAGGGATCTTCCGGTTGCTTTGAGCCGCAGCACCGTGTTTCCAGCCACCGTCGACCCCTTCCGGGCCCCGCGGATGGCATTCGTCGGCTTGCTGCGGGATTCTGGGTGAACGAACATGGGGGATGAACAGGGGAGGGAATGGAGGTCACTGGGAAACTTTCCTAAGTGCTTGCCTACGGTTCAGACTTTAACCGTGGCGAGGGCTGCGAGAATATTTCTGTGGAATTTCTGCTGATTTCAGTCTCTCTTTAATAGGTATGGAAAGAGAGTGAATGTAAATCGAATCTCCAGATCTCTAGAATCGCGTATAAACACACGTCGCACAGTGGTACATAATCACACTTTTTGTTCAAATCACCGTACAGGTCGTAATTTTTTAGTAAACTTGTCGATTTTTTTTTAAATTCTTCCCAGTTAAATTCTCTATCGATCCCTCCGGCCGGAATTTTGAATTTCGTTGCTGTTTTTTTTATATTTAGCAAAATATACAGCACTTTTAGAAAATCGGTGTCACTGGGTTTTTTTTGGCTAAATCAATAGTAACAGGAACGAATACATTTATTATTTTTTTAAATGCTCTCTGAGATAATTCACATTCTGTGTCTAGATATTTAATTCTAGACGCAGCATCGGCCCGTACGTTTTCCTTTGAAGGAATGTAAGAAGCAACTAACCAGATCTTTCGGCTCTCACACCATTGCCAAATCTGTCTTGCTAATTCGCTCAGATGTTTGAATTTAATACCTGCCGCTTTATTAATGTAGGCAATGGCGGTCGTATTCTCTATACGAAGTAAAACTTGGCAGTTATATGCGTTTTCAGCAAAACATTTTAATGCAAAAAAGGAGGCCAATAGCTCAAGATAATTAATGTGAGATTTTTGGTAATCGGCTCCGAAAATCTATACGCACCAAGTTTCTTCCCAATAAGCTCATTTTCTGAAATTTGGCTTCGATATGTTGAATTTGTCATCGTTAAAAAGGCAGCCAAAAAAACCCGCACACACCGATTTTCTAAAAGTGCTGTATATTTCGCTAAATATAAAAAAAACAGCAACGAAATTCAAAATTCCGGCCGGAGGGATCGATAGAGAATTTAATTGGGAAGAATTTAAAAAAAAAATCGCCAAGTTTACTAAAAAATTGCGACCTGTACGATGATTTGAGCAAAAAGTGTGATCATGTACCACTGTTTCGGCGTACCACAAGTTCGTTCTCGCTGCGCAGTCTCCCGTCAAGTTCGCATACCCTCTTTTCCCCGAAATCTGGCATTGAACTTCGCGCAGAAGCAAGGACGGAAGCCCGCCTCGCCGCAATTACCCTGCCCGCGAAGTTATGTCAAAGGAATTCACTCGTAATTTACGTGCTTCCTTTGTCGCGAGGATTTTCCACGCAGCGCCGAAATCACTTCGAATTCCTGTACCCTCCGAAGTGGTGATTCCGCAAGCTGGAGTACCGCACCATTCGACGAGGACCGCGAGCAGCGCCACGATACCGCGGAGGAACAGCGAGGGAAAAATCGGCGCGTAAGTGGGAAATGATATTCGTGGATTAACTCTGGCTCGCGTGCAGACATCAAACGGGTGGAGGCGCTCGCAATTAAACCGCGATCGATCGCCATAACGTCCAATGGAATTTCAATTTCGGGCGCATTTTTCCGCGAGTGGTCGGCGGATAGCGCTGGACGCCGATTAAAACCCTGTGAGTTATGAAAAATTAATGTACCGTCGAAGCACGCCGCGCAACGGCGCTCCTAATTTTCATGATAATGCCCGCGCCGCGTTGAACGTGTAACGTACGATGCTGCACCCCTGCAACCCAGACAAATCGCCGCGAAAATAATGCACCTGCGTGCCTGCGCCCCCCTCGTTTTTACCTCCCCCGATGCGTTTCGCGTTCTCGGCCGCTAGTTCACCAACGAATTACGAATTTTTGGTTCTCTGGTGTATAATGCATTTTCACGCTGACAATGTGGCATTTTTATGGAACTTTCTCTACCGCATGTTCCACTGAAAATAGTCTCAACTGTAGATTAGTGATCTCGTAGCCCTTCCACTTCATCTGCAATCTTAATTATTTCTTATCCCATCACGATGTAGGGGAGAGTTGCCAATATCGTACTGGTAACCTAAATCATATCTCATCAATTTCCCAGTAATTAAAGAATATAAACGACATCTGATAATAAAAATATCAAGTAAATGCGAAATAAGAAATAGAAACAAAACTTTTTGGGGTTACACCCTATTTTCTGCGTGCTATAAACATTTAAAAAAATCGGGTATGATTGATGTAACTTTTTACCAGTTTATTTTAACTGATAATAATCAAACAATGCAATTTTGTCCTGTATTTTTGTATTTTTCTAAAAGCGGGTTTAATATGGAATATTTTACATTCATTTTAAATACATATTACAATCATTATAAAGTTTAAATTGATATTTATAAATAAATTGACCATGTTTCCTAAATCGTACCAGTAGGATTTGACAATTCGTATGTTATATAGGTTATGTACATATATAATATTCATAAGTTATCGTGGCCTGTGATTGTTCCATATACATATGTATATGTAACTATATAATAATCATTACTTTATGTTGAATATTTTCTCCTCTACTTGTTATTAATAATATTTTTAGTGGAGATAGGATTTAGGAGACCGGTTGTCTAAATCGTACCTTTTACAGTATGTGAAAAAACGATTAATAAAAAATTAATTTGTTATGAACAAAAGGTTAAGCGTATAATAGTAAGTGCCTAGAAAATCAAGCTACAATATCCAATAGTCATTTGCGTTAAAAACAGTACCAAATATGAAATATAACGTAAAATGTCTTAAGTGGTACGATATAGGCAACCTTCCCCTACCAGGAATAGCAATAATTCCAGTCCGAATAGATTCTTCCTTAAATCAGCAGCGATCGTCACGTCTAACTATTCGTTTTCCCCGACCAGGGTGAAATATACGATTTTTGCGAGACTCGTGCGCGTTCCTTGGTCCCGCAACCCACCCTGTTCCACCCTCGCCAAAGCGTTAAAGGACGCCGCGGAACAGGGTGCAACAGAGCGTTATCTGTCCCCGTGCTTTTTCCCTCGATATTCGAGAGCGGGGCAGGTATCAACGTGCAGGTTGGACCGGTGCGATGTTCCCGTGGAAAATCCTGAGTAGCCTTTGACGTGTTACGCGCTATAATATCCCCGAGTGCCATAAAATGCGGCTTAATTCATGCGGAATCGCGACATGTAAAGGGAGAGGCTGCCAGAGAAATATAAATTCGAGGTAATTCGATGCGGAAATTTTCAAGAGTAGTACAGGTAGAGAGGCTCGTGTGTCTCTTAGTGGACGAATTAGGTTGCGTGCGATCGTGGAGTTCGCCACAGATAAACGTACTTTATAATTCTTTTGTGATCCCGCGAGAGGGAATGCGAGGTGGTTCACGGTTTCAGGGAGTTGAGATCGTGTCGCACGTAACGCGTACGAATTTTCCGCGTCGCGGTGGAAGCCGCACGAGCCCCGAACGAGACACGCCGGCCCGTATTTTCCAATATTTCCGAAATATGTAAGACATTCGCACGTCGTCCCGCGGCAGTCCACATTTCACGTGCCGCGTGCGCCGAATGACGACGCCGTAAAGAACCCCGGAAGCCCGGCTCCGGGGGTAAATTTTAAGTTATAGACGGAACGTGTCGCCTGACTAGCCGTGGATTTTCGCGGAAACGACGCGTGCACTAGGCGGAACGCAGCGATTGTATATTCGAGGCGCGTATCAAAACTCTTAGGGATGATCGAATTATTAATTAATCTTACAAGGAGAGTATTTTAGGTGTCCGCCTCTGATCATTTTGATTTTTGGATATGTTATAGAGGACCGAAAAATAAGAAATACGTGTTTTTTTATTTTTCCCGGTTTTCATATTTGGGGGTGAAAACTGCGTTCAAAGTTAGGGTTGAAAAATCATTTTTGTGGATTATCTCGAGAACTATTAGAGATAGGGGAATAGTGTGAATGGACGAATTTTGTGTCTTTGAATGCGAAATATGACTGACTCACCAGATTTTCAAAAAGTCTACAAAAATGATTTTTCAACCCTAACTTTGAACGCAGTTTTCACCCCCAAATATGAAAACGGGGAAAAATAAAAAAACACGTATTTCTTATTTTTCGGTCCTCTATAACATATCTAAAAATCAAAATGATCGAAGGCGGACACCTAAAATACTCTCCTTGTTAGTACCCGAACCTCCCGCTGTCGCATTGGAATCTGATATATCCCGTCGCATTCCCTCTTCATCGAATTTACCGTTTAATCCCTACTCTCTGCAGGAAACAGTAAATATCAAACACTCCGGGTAGTTGCTCGCAAAGAGGTCAGACTCCAGCTCGCAGTCCCTGGTGGAAAGCCCTTTTTCCAATCTTACACGGAGCTACACGTACTTCGGGGCCGCCGTGACGCTTCGTATTTCGCTCGAGGTGGGCAGGCTTCTCTGTCTAGGCAGCTCTGGCACCTGTACCAGAGCCCCATGGCATTACCAGTGAACCACTTTTACCGTGGCAACGGGAGTGGAACTCCGATGGAAATGCTCGGGGAAATCGTCAGGACGGATGTCTCCGGAGAGTTAGGTCGCGTTCGAAAGGGGTCTCGCGCCCGCGCGGAAGTCAAGGGCACGAGGGGGCGGAATTTGAATAATTCAATCGAGCCGGGGTCGTGCGCGCGTTAAATAAAATAACGCGGCGAAATGTTGGGATAAAGTCGGCGGTAGAGCCTACGGCCGCCAGCGGGTGCGATCCAATTTTCTCATCGCCGAGGAACACCCCTTTCCTGCGGTCTCGAAGGGTTAGTTCGCTGTTAAGCGATGGCTGCGGGCAATTGGCCCGTCAGACTGTATGGACAGCGCCACTCTGTTCCGTCACCGACGTATTTTCCTTCCCTTAGTTCGTCTTGCCGGTGGAACGGTTTGAAAATAGAGCTGCGCGTCATTCAGAACTACGTAGACATTCGAACACGGCTCCCTGAAATTCGACGATTTTCCACAATCCCTGGTATAGCCGAACGATCGAGCAGCGCCGGCCAGAAATTTGTTCCGCCTCTCGTCAAGTGTTTTCATACCAGCCGCGACGGGAGGGGGAAAAGTTCGGGGAAAACATTTGGAACAAAAATCCGGCGTTGCGACTATCGTACGGTCGGCAGCGCTGCCCGCACGGGAAGCGAACTTTCCGCGAGTATAAATGCGGGGATGCTGTAATAAAGCGGGGCTGAATTAATCCAGCCCCGGGCCGGACAGTTTCGCACCGTGACCAGGTACTTATTACTAGCGCGTTGAGGAAGCTGCAGGGCGACGGGGGCGAGGGCAGAGGGCCGGGGAAAGTAATGCGTCCGAGCTGGAACAAAGTTTTTCCCGGCAGTAAATTGAACAGGGAGTCCTGCAGTGACACAAAATTACACGGAGTCGCTTTTATCGGTGGCCACTCAGCGTGAATCGCGCCACGGTATCCCGCCGTTCGTCTTTCAAAGGGATTACTCCGCCGACGCGGCTTTGGTAGACTGTAATCGTGACTCCGACTCGCGGCTAAATATCCGTCTAATGGCCAGCCGGCCGGGGTTTTCAGCTACTTTTGCTTTTGAATGCGAGCCAGAGACGAATGTAGGCCGAGTATATGAACCCCGCGCCTCACCCTTATGTCGCCCGTCGTCGACGTCGCGGCTGGAACCGTCCGAAATATTAACGTCGCGTGTCCTCGCCGCTTTAATACATCAGCCGGGGCCAGTCGGAGGAATTCCCGTGATTAAAACGTAACGGGGTGATAAAACGTGACGGGGACAGGGACTGCTCCCTGGGTGAATCGAGTGTACGAGGCGATAACAAGGTTGACGTAGTAAAGCCACTATAGTTGTCGTTATTGTGCCTTTCTCTTAAGCGGTCTGTAGACGTTCAATATTATTGCGCAATATTCAATATTCTACAATATTATTGACCGTCTGTGGATCATATTGGAAGGCTGCACAATAAAATTGAAAAGTTGCGCAATAATATTGCAAGGTTGTACAATATATTGCGTGAATGCAAATGTTTAGGTTTATTACAGTTATAGGCCGAAAACTGTGTGATATCCACTACAGTATTGTCTCGTTAAGCAGCCCCTAGACGCTCAATAGATTGTGCAATATTCAATATTTGTACGATATATTGAAAAAATATTGTACAATATATTGCACAATAATATTGAACGTCTACAGGCCGCTTTAAGTTCCAAGGCGAACACCAGTGTAGATAATTCTGCCTTCTGCTCAGGTCTTGTAGAGTCGAGGTTTTTTAATCAATTGCTAAAAGTTGTGGCAACGCTTTCTTCATTTTCATTCATTTCTGTTTAATAGAAACGTTTTTGTTGTAGGTGGAGGCGTCGAGGAGAAGCGGAGGGCACCTTGGTTTCTTACACGGTATGTCATATTTTTCTACATTTATTTTACTTCCGATAAGAGATTATGTTTTAGCGAAATTGTCCGTTTCATTTTCATATCGCGAAATGGTGGTCGTGATGTTTCGACGGGAATAATTAATTAGGCTGGTTTGTTCTTCCTCGGTTTCGTTTCAGGCGCGCATGAATAAACACAGCTCTATGCACTTGCCCGTCGATCGGCGAAACTGAATTCTCGACTCCATCGGACAACACAGGCGGTAGCTGCCCGCTTGAAATATTTAGTATGGCAAATATTTGCGCGGGCCAAATAAATTCCGGTCTTCCGTTGCGGGCTGCACGCGTGGCGCCAACAAAACGATCTGTATCGTTGATTTTTAAATGCGCGCGATTCGGCCGGGCAGCGTATTCGTTTTCGATATTCAAAAACTGTCGTGCGGAATTTAATTCCTGCGAAACGAAGCTTTATTGTTCAACGGACAGAAGGTATTGCGCAGGATTTGCTGGCTGAAAATTTTGGGAATCTAGAGCGACGAAAGGAAGGAACTTATCTATTCTCTGAATTCGTAAGAGAAAATCTTACTTTCACACAATCATTTTTGCCGTTGTCTTTGAAACTGATATAAATCCATGTTTTGAAAAAATACTTCACTATGCTAAGTGTAAAGGAGAATTAAGATTGAAATATGAATAAGTTTGTTATTATTATGTAGTTAGTTTAACAAAGTAATTTACTTTTCAGACTTGTTTATTTATAAATTTATTATAACATAAGGACGTAAGTAAGTAATGAAGACATGTATATCTTCATTTTAATTATTATTTTTTACATTAAAAAATTCATTTCATAAAACCCAACTTCAATTAAAATATAAATTTAAAATTGCTATTGGTTATATTTTTCATAATATGTCCATTTGTAGTTAAAAAATCATTTATTTTCTTTAACATTTTTATTGATTATTATTCCATAATAAAATTGAACAAGTTTATAATTTTAAAAACATTGCCTGAATTAATTAACGTATGCGAATATTTTTAAATTGATTCAAACGCAAACCCTTAAATATCTCAATGTATGAATTAATGGACTTATACCGGTTTCAAAAACAATGGCTCATTTCTTTATATCGCGCTCATAATTTTCCTCATTTATATATTTTTCATAAATTGAAAAGGATCATCATTCTACTTTAAAAAAAAAAAAATTTCCTATGGTTCAGGGAAGCGTAGTTAACGCCTAGTTTGCAATGGCAAACGTTACTATGAATATCTTGAGGTGACTATGAATTCTTTTGACAAGAATTTCGTACTTTTTGAAGTCGTTCATATTCCAACGACATTACTTCCTGTGCGCAGAAAATAGAAGTGTGTGATGACGATGGAAATTCTTTCAAGAACCTCACAAATGCACGCTTCTCCCGTGAAAAATGTTAACTGGGACCTTCGTGATAGATACTTTGCCTTTAAACAACGCTGCCAATTAATTATACCACGTTTTTCCTATGGTGCTGTAGTTACATCTTTCACGACATTTTCCGTGGCATGTTCGACAGAAAAAGTCGTTTTGATTAAAATATCATTCCTCTATTGATTCTCTGTTTCTAATTCCTCACGGCTGAAAGAGTTTCAAAGTTTATCTTCCACGGTCTTACCCAGGCGTCTCTTCACACCACTTTCTATCCTTCTTTTCCCCACACAGCTTCTCCACGGAAAAACCTGCTGCGAGGCAAGTTCCCCGACTTCTGAAAACTTCGCTGAATTCAAACGATTCCGCTTGTCAACCTTCAGCAATTAAAATTCAGAATTCGGGGACGAACTTTTACCCGTAGCCTAAAGTGACTGGTGCCCGAGGAGAATGCAAATTGTGGCGTCGAATATATTCAAAAGAATTTCGTTGGCGACGTAGTTAGCGAACTTAAATGCATCCCCAGTTTAAATTCTGGTGAACTTGATAAATATACACGTCGATATTCTAGAATCTAGTAAGGCTGTTCGAGTACTCGAATATTCGAGTAGCTTGAAGTTCGGACCGAGCCGATCCGAGTACCCGTAAAACCCGAGTAGCTCGATAAATCGGAGTAGCTCGAATTTTTTCGAGTAGCTCGATAAATCCGAGTAGCTCGAATTTTTTCGAGTAGCTCGAATATACTTCGAACAGCTTCAAGCTTGAAGCTTGAACGTTTCGGGCAATGCGAATGTTTCGAATATTTTAGGTTACGTTTATCTACTGGAATGTAAATAATGGCCGCTCGAAAAAAATCGAGCTACTCGAAAAAATTCGAGTTACTCGGATTTATCGAGCTACTCGATTTTTACGGGTACTCGGCTCGGCTCGGCTCGCTTTTTCCGAGTACTCGAACAGCCTTAGAATCTAGAATATTGAAGTCTAATTCTACGTATATCTACTTGGAGCACGTGATCCTTCTTTCCAAAGGTGGTTGCCCATTAGTTGGTAATATTCCAAGAGTCGCTGCTCATCAGCTGCTCCTCCAGCTTTTGAGCTGTGCTCCCTCGAAAAGGCGCTTGTTCGGGTCGTGACCCCTCGCCTCGTGAGTCAGGCTGCTCGTCAGAAAGAAATTCGTTGGAAGGTCCTCGTCACTGGCCAGGCTCGTTTGCATCGTCTGTTCCCTCTGTCTCCGTTCTCAAAGCCCTTCTCGACGGCCCATGAATCATTCCGTTTCGCGGGCGATTCCGCGGTAATTAACGTTGACTGGCTCCGAACACGCGTGCCGTTCATCCGTTCGAGCAACGACTGGGCCTCACACGCGTTTTCGTGCGCCCACACGCGCTCCCCGACTGTCTTTTTCCTCTGATCCGTGCGCCGGCTCGACGTCCGTTTGCCCAAGCGTGTTTTCGGGCCTCTGTGCGCCGCGCAGCACACGTGTGCACGCGGCAAAGGGGCTCCGTTTGATTAACGGAAGAGGCCGCCGGGCTTTCTTTGTGAATTAGGTGGCACATTGTTGGCCCGAAGAACGACGGAATGCCAGCGGAGTCGACCCTGGCAAAGCCACGAGAAAAGAAACGCGAGAGCAGCGAGGTATTTCGGTATTGTTGCTCCTCCACCCGCAAGTATTTCGGTCGACGAGGCGATTCGGGGGCTGGGGTGGCGAAGGCGAAGCCGTTTTCCTGGGCTTTCGGGGAGGAATCGCGCGAATAGGCGACACTGATTGAAGGGAACTTGTGGAAGCGATTCAAAGGGATTTCGGGATGCTCCGAGAGATTCATTGACTAATCGAAAAGTTTCTCTTGTGGAAACTTGCACTCATATCAAATGGTTAGGGCACGATTCGAGGACGATTGGAACATCTCGGGCGACCGTGGTTATCCCGGAATCTTCAAATTCAGGGGTCGTTGTGAATACAGAATTTCAGTAGCAGTAAATCGAAGCGCAGGGAGGTTCGCCGCCACCAAAGAATATTCGCGGGGTCACCAGCTTTTCTAGCCAATTTCCGCGGTCGTCGATGCGGCTCCTCCGCGCGCGTAAAACATTTAAAGGAGGAAACCAGGAGCAACGATATCATCGGAGCGCGAGACGAGCGGACCGCAGTCGCATCCGCGGCGCCGCCCGTGAATAAATAACGAGCGCCGTGGTTTTATCTCGGCGGTTACATTCGGCCTTTAACATTTTCCAGTCGCATTAGCGCTTGTGGATGACAGTGGCGTAACAGCGCTGCTGGTTTTCCACGTGTCGCCGAGCGGAATGCCTGCCAGTGCCATTGCACCGCATCGCTGGCCGAACGAAGAGTTTCACTGAAAATTTCGGGGTACGGATGAACAAATTACGATTTGTAAGGGGACTGAAATGACAATTTTCACTTCTAAAATCTACAGTCGTTTTATCTAAGAAGAAATGGGAATCAAAGACTGTGTACTCTAAATTCTGGTGTCAGCAAGAATTGTAAATTCTGAATGATGATTAGAGTTGGCTAAACAATCGCATTCGAAGACTAAGTAGTCATACAAAGAAAGAATTCACGTCGACGTAGATAGTATCTACGGTTGGTCAGACCGATGCACAGTGTAACGAGCATATTAAAGGACATAAAAAGAACTAATTATAGTCAAAAAATGAAAGAACCGATATTTTTCATGTTTTTAATTCTCTCCAGAATTTATAAGATGCGACAAAAACTAATAATTTGAACCACTGGTACGTATCCATATCTTTAAATGCAAGAATTTTTAATTAATAATACAAAAAAGGATATAGTTTGCTTATTTAAAAAAAAAGAGAAAGAAAAGAACTTATAAATATAAAAAAAATGCAGTGGGTAAATATATCCTATGTGTAGTCGGTGGCAGCTTGCGTTTGGTTGTTCGGTTTTGAATGTAATTACTGATCTTAAATTCGTTATTTATGTCACTAACAAGGGAAGATCCCGAACCCGGAAATTCAAAAATTCAGAAACTTTGTGGATGTGTAGGGAATTTCCTCCTGATTACAACGCAATTTTTTTTGCTGCCCAAAATTCGATTTTGTGTTATAACTCGCGAACTGTACGAGATAGCAAAAAAGTTTCAAGACAAAAGTTACTTCTTTCAATTAGATCTATCATTCGATAAAAAAATTATTTTGCATTTCACGAATTACAACACAAAATCGGAAAATACCCGGATTTTCAGGGGTCAATTACACCCCCTTAGAGTGATTTTGGGCAGGAAAAAAAAATTGCGTTGTAATCAGGAGAAAATTCCCTACATATCCACAAAGTTTCAGAATTTTTTTAATTTCCGGGTTCGGGATCTTCCCTTGTAAGGTATGAAGTTCTTATATCGTTCTTATACTTTCCACTATCAATTCCATGAAATGAAATGCAAAATTTCAAAACTCAAATTTTTGCTTTTTGAACACGTGCCGCGGCACTGTTCTGTGAAGCGAGCGAAAAAAGCGCTCCTCTGAACGGCGACAATAATCGCAGACGAGGCAATTAGAATAAATCTTAGAGTGTGGCTAACTGCCCTATTTATTTGCGGGCAGGAAACGCGAGACTCGTTGCCGCAGCAGTTGACCACGGTCGTGGCCAAGGAATCATCCTTGTCGTCGTTGTCTTTATCGTTTTAACGCCCGGTCCCTGCGGAGTCGTTGTTTGTACGGTCGTTTGATTATTTCGTCCGCGTTGTTTGTCTGTCTGTTTGTTTGTTTGTTTGCCAGACAAATCCGGCGAGCGGCTTATGGGCGGTGGAACGTTTAAAAGCCGTTTCACGGTGAGCGCGGGACATCAGCGCGACGGAACGAGTGCCGTTACCCGTTACGGATGTAATGCCTTCAAGTGTAATTGTTCGTATTACCCGCTTCCGCCATGCTGCTGGTGCTGTGAACGGTCTCGCGCGGATGTAAAGATGTCCTCGTCCCGTTCCACCGCGTTATCGCTTCGCTCGATGGACTCCCGGTGAATTATGCCCGCCAGTTTCGCCTCTGTTTACGGTTCTAACTAAAGTTAGGGGTGTGCTGGCGGAAACGATTTCAGAGGGTTGCGTTTCTCGACGATTTCGAAGAGTGAAACGAACTTTACGGACGCAACTGTGCATCACGTTTGATATATAAGTAGCTTTACGGTAGCTCGAAATTCTAATATACGAACGTCCCCTTTTCTTTTTTTATCTCTTCTGTTTAACTTTTATTATATTTGTTATGTTTGTGTTTGTGTTTATATTGCAGTATTTCTTTGTTTCTTTTTTTTTTTGTTTATAAGTAAGGTCAGGCATAGTAACAGCATACTAGCTGAGCCTCGCCTTTTACCTGAGTAATAAAGACGTTTAATAATAATAATAATAATAGAAGCATCTAGGTACTCAACATTTCCCTTCAGATAATCATCCGAAAACTCGGCTATTGGAAATTTGAAGCGGCTGGCTAGAATATGTCCCCGCGTCTCGCGTTACAGAAACGGAAACGTAGCTTAATACAGAGCGAGGCACGCGAGCCGATAAGCTTGAAAGCATTACGCTTGAAAGTTTTTCAGTGCGCCGGCATCGCGAGCGATTACGGTTCATCGAGTAAACGATGGATTATGGGGTGCATTTTACGCCCGGCTTGTTTATCAGCGGGATATAAATGTTCCTATGCGGACGTGCAGCGCGCGTGCAAAAACTCGCGGTCATACGGGTCGCAGATACGGATTCGTTTTCAGTCGCGCCAGTCGTTGATTTTTTCACTGCTGCCTTTACGGTGGCGTTCGCCTCTCCTGAATCGCGCGCACGGCGATTCGTCTTGTGCATTCCCTTTTATTTCTGTTCCTTTGTTGAAAACGTGCATCGCGGCCAATCGATACCCTCGCAACCCACCTCGCCCCGAAACACCCGCAACCCGCTTTATTACGTATCCTTTCTCTTATCCCGCGAGCCGGCCTCTTCTCGAAATCTCGATTACCTCGTTTCCAGTTTAAGCAGCGCAAGGACGCATAAATATCCACGCGGGCCGAGCAAATTGGATTTGCTTAGTTTCTACTCTCACGGAATATTTAACCCTTTGAAGATTTACGGGGCCGGCAGCTGCGAAAGGAGGAGGCTGCAAGGTTTGCTTACCAACTTGGACCTTTTCAGTGGAACTCTGAACTTGGACTGCTTCTCGGAGCGTCTCAAACAGCATTGTCGCGCTTCGGAACGCTGTAACTCATGCCCTCGGTCCTTTGTCTTTCAGCATTCGTGGGGATACAAGATTAACAGCTGGCGGGGCATAGTTCACTAAGGCGTTACTTAAATCTAAAGTGTTTTAGATCCGTCAGAGAGCATTACGCCAAGATGCGTTCGGCATCGTGTTGAAATTTCTGTGCGCGAACGGTGACTGTCATAATACGTCCTACTTTGGCTGGGGCCTGCGGTTTAATAACACCGCGACGCGTACGTCTTTTACTTTCCGCGGTCAGGCTGACGGCTGGTGGTTGTAATCCTGTAAAATGGTTTAGGGATGGGGGCACCGCGGTTAATGGCCAGCCTGTACGCGCAACATTTCTAGTCAGCCCTAACAGGTGGCAGTACAATTAAACCGCGTTACGGTTATGTCAGTTACGTTATTTCTGCCCGGTAGCCGCGTTACCTCTCCGACGGCTATTCTCGTATTTCACAAGGGGACGTTTAAATTTTACGCCCACGTATAAAGTGCGAGGCGACTTCAGCTCCCTGGTCGAGTTTTTAACCCGTCGGACCGTTCCTAGATACGTAATAGATAGTTAGGAACCCATATCGTCCCTCTATTACAACACACACCTTCATTCTTCATCCCACCAGCCTGTTATGTTTGCATAATACACGCGAAGGCATCGTTCGCAGCTTAATGCTGCTTAATTAATTCGGAAAAAATAGTTGATCCTCAAAGGTAAGTGATATTTAAGAATTTTTTTTTTAAAAACTTTTGACCATATTGGATTAAACTCTTCTGGGGTGTAAGGATGCATCTTTAAACTTGCAGGAAATATTTTTTTATGTCGATACTTCTTATTATTTAGTAATTATTGTAGAATCTTGTCCACCTCTTCGACGATGTAACTCCTGTTGGCGGGATGTGTAGAACTTATTACAGTCATCTGATTGCAAAAAAGATAGAAGTTTTTTAAAGTTAGATAGTTTACGCTGGGATTGGTCCGCTTTAAAGAAAAAAAAAATAAAAATTGAAAGAGTTACAGGCATTTGAAAGAAAAAGTAAGTTTATTCTTTAAACAAATTTTTCATATTATTCTTTATATCGGCGAAATAAGTATTGGAAATATAAACTAAAATTAAAATGTTAGGTCAAGTCCCGGAGTAAATTATTTAACTTTAAAAAAATTTTCTTCTTTTTGGAATCAGATGACTGACAGGTGCTACACTTGATACCAACATCGTCGAAGAGGTTAACACGATTCCACGATAATTAATAAATAATAAGGAGGATCGATATAAAAAAATATTCTACGAGATTAAAGATGCCTCCTTATATCCCAAAAGAGTTTAATGCAATATTAACAATAGTTTTTTCAACAAAAATTCATAAATTTCGGGGGCTGTTTCACGAGAATGTCCCGTTAAGGGGGTAGGTATACCCGTTTGAATCCTCGGAAAATGTATACATTTTGTGGATTTTTTTACAAGTCAACGGTTTAATGCAGATTTCCCGTTTTTTTTATTATCTTTACATAGTATTATGAACTACTCAAAAAAAAAGTTTCAGATAAAAAACTATTTTTTTTTCGGAAGTTATGGATACATATCCGAAAGTCTCTCGATTTTAGATGGCTAAACGGTGGTCCTGAAAACACCTGTATGTCGTGTCTGAAATCAAAAACCATAAAATTTTCTTATAAAGTATGTCAATAGCTATCGTCCAACGTAGCCGATTTTAAAAATTTTGAAAAATAAAGAAATGGTGAGAGATCAAAGGTAAAGTTAAATTTTTCTAAGAGAAAAATCCACCTTTTTCTTTAAAAATAGTAAACGGGGAATCGGAATAAAAGAAGTCCTCGTTGGACAATGTGGAATCTTATTACTATCCTGCATGCAAAATTGGAAGTGAATTGGTTGAACGTAATGCGAATTTTTAGCCTTGCCGCTCCATACCTACTACCTGTGTGGTTCCACACAAATTCCTATAACTTTGTTAGTCTTCCGAATTTTCATATCGAACTTGATTTATAATATTCCTAAAACATCAATCTACGAAAATATATAAAAAGAAAAAGTCCGATTTTTGACACTTTCAAACGCTTATATCTCCTTAAGAGACAAGACGAAGGGTCACTGACGCGTTCATCGCGACGAAGGCGATGCATCCGAAGCCCCGGATCCACCCTGGGTCTGAACGACGCGATCTTCCTGCCACACTGTCGCGGAACTCCAGCCAAACTGTCACTCTTCCGCCACTGCAGAGAATTATCGTGCGTGTTCGGCGGTCAACCGCTGCCACCGCGATACTCCACTAAAAGTCTGCCCGCCGTTAACGGGCGGGCCGAGGGGGAGGCATAAAAAGGAACTTGCCAGACAGTTCGAGAGGCGTAAAACGGCGTCACTTGGCGCAACCGCGCCGCGCCCTGTACGTGTGCCCGTCGATGCTTCTGTGTCCGGGACATAGTGGAAAAGTTTCCAAGTGTCTGCTCGCATCCGGGATCTGAAATCCTGCAGGGTTAACGACGTTTTCTTTACGAGTCCCGCGGGTCAAATCCGTGTTTGCGCGCGGGAAATGATCGCGATGGCTCGATGCCTGGAGGCAACGTCGCTCCGCGTCTGTGTAATTCAATGACACCCTGTCTCGATCGCGAAGCAGCGACCGAATGATAGCGCGGACCCGTGCAATTACCTTTGTCGCGCGTCCGCGCGGCGAGCCTTTTCCAATTTTCATGTCGAGTGCAGTGTCAATATTTCGCGCGACGGTGAGCAGTGATAGTTGGGTCGCTAAAACTCATTCGTTATTAAAAAAGGGCAGGTGAAATGGTCGAAGCTGGTCTGCATTTGCTTTGCACTTTCGATTCCGTGCACTCTGCGTCGTCATACCTGGGGCAAAGTTAATCGAAATGTAAGAGGCATCGAGATGCTTCTTTCACAGATAATTATGAACGTAAAAAGTGAAACGAAGGAGGATTTCTGTCTCTAAGACAACAGGTGTCCAAAGTCAAAGCAGCAGAATAATGTTTCCCCCGCGTTAATCTCGCCGGTAGCCGCGACAAATTGTCTTCGAGTCGAGCTTAAAGGGAGCGGAAGGACCGCAAAAACGTCCGGAGAATCGCCGTCTTCCGAGCGATCCCAGCCGTGAACAAGATCCCCCCTGGAAAATGGTATTCGTGCAAAATAATGAGTGAAACACCCGGGAAGGGTGGTGGATGAAGTGATTCAGGGGGAGGAGGAACGATCGATGGATGAAGAAGGGAAGCCGTAGGAAAAAAGAGCGCGCCAGTTGGAGTGGAGAGAAACGCTCGGCGAGTTTCAAGAAGGGCGCCCGCCAGCCAAAAGATGGAGAGGGTGGTGCCGAGGGGATGGTTCCGTGGATGCGACGAGGGTTGGGAATCAGCGTCTGGCCGCGGTACATCGCGGCGGAGAGGGAAAATTTGATTTGGCCTCGGCTCCTCGAAGTTTGCGAAATCATTGACAAGATTACCGCCAGTAAGGCGGAGATTCCTCGGGAACGGGGCGAGCTAGGGGCGCGGGGGCGGCAGAAGAGGGTTGGAATGACCGTAGTCGAAAGGAAAAAAAATGTTACCCCGTGGTAGCAGCGAACTTAATTCCTGCCACGGTACCCCGGGCGTCCATCACGCCGCTATTCTTTCCGTCGCGGTGTCCCCACGGTACCGCCGACACGGTCGAATAAAATATGCGTTTTAATTTGCAATTTAATTGGAAGCGCGGAGCGTTCGAGCACCTCTTTCAGCGTCCCGCCACCGCGCCCCGCGTTCGCCCGTAGAACGGACAGGCCGTATCGAGACGGTCCGCGCAATGATCATCGTCCTGACGACTAATTTCCTTCCCCGTGGATTCCCCGAGGCGCAGGCTCCGCCCGGTAAGAGATACTTGAGACGAAATTTTATGGAGCTGGAATAGCAGGCCTGGGGACGATACTGCAACAGTTGCGAGACATTTGAGTAATTGGATCTGGGACCGCGCGCGTCTTTAGAACTTCTCCGGAGGAAGAAAGTAACTTAAGGAGTATTATAATCACATTGAATCGCGGGAATACACGGTCGTCATAAAGCGCGGTCTAATTTAAAGCGGAATGGTGCCCTCCGTCGATTTTTCCAGCGCAGTTCTGTGCACTTGGCCCGTGCTTCTTTTTTCGTCCCTGAATTGCCGCTTATTCGTCGCGATATTCCAGTTGTGGAATCTCATCATCCATGCTTCAAGGAACCCGGGAACGGAGTCTGTATTAGAGAACACTTTGACAGTGATTGCAGTAGGTGTCGTTATATAGTCCTTCGCAGCCACTCTTTCCAACGAGCAGACGTCCCGGAGGCGTGCAGTTACGAGCCGGTGAAAGTCTGTCGAGCAAGAGCCATACTTTCGCGCCGGGCGTGGACAATATCTCGTTACTTCGAAGCAGCCTTTTTTGGGAGACCGCAGGGAACCTCGAAAAGCCATTTGGCGGCCGGAACATCCGGGCAGGGAATCCTCCACGCCGCGGATCCGGCGAAACTTTTCCTCCGTGGCGTCGTAAGAAAACCAGTGGATACCGAGCGAGAGGTGTCCGTCTTGCCGAAAGTTTTCCACCCTGGCCTGGACGGAAACCGATTCCTCCTCGCGGCCGAGAGGCCAGCGTATCGTCTCGACTTCCGATGGCTCGTCTCGAGTCGCTACAGGGGTGGATTTTTGTTTTCGGCGCGACTCGCGTCGCGGTGGAATGGAAACGCTCGTCTGGCGACGTGGTTCAAACTTTCCTTGACATGTGGATTAACTTTCATAAGATGGCTTTTTATCACGAATTCGAGGAAAATACTCTCCGTTCACCCTCGCGATGATTCTGAAGGGAGCGGTTTCTGTTTGATGTTGAATTAAATATTGGACGATGGCAACTATGACTTAAGGTAGTTCCTAACCAACTATGTTAATCAAAGTAGAGTTGGGCAATAAACGATAAATATAAAGTAGTATGATACTATGGAAATAATAATAATAATTTTTAACATCGTGTATATATATTTTAAAAAGTTCAATTTTAATATAAATAATTGTACTACAAAAATAGAATATTAATTTGGTTAGCGTAGTGAATTGGAGCAGCAGATCTGACAACGTCACATTCATTCGGAGCGTTTTTTATAACCAAAATGTCAGAAAAAACGTTCATATAAATCTGAATCTTCGTTCGATATTTAAATGTCTAAACTTTAATTAACAATTTCTCGATAACTATGCGGTAAATCGATTTTAAACTTTGTACAAGGGTTTCTTGTATTCCAAATTAGTTTTGTACGAAATTTGAAAGAATTCTGTAATATAGTAGATTATTCAGGAACTACCTTAATGAATTATTTACCAGCAGACTGTCAATAGACTCGAGACACTCGAGTAATTAAACTTCAGGAAGGGGGTGGGTAGGCTATTAATGTGATCGAGCTCCTCACTAAATGGAGATCCATAGCTAGAAATAAAATTACAAAGCGTGTTCGATGAGACGTTACGCAGAGAGCATCCGCGAATCCGACTTTCGCTCGCGACAGGGTCAGAGGTAGGGGCAGAAGGAGACTCGGTGGATATTTGACAGTTATCTGGCGTCGAAACGACGGCAATCCTACTTGCTCGCGGTGTGTTCGAAGGGAACGCGCGCGGAAAGTGAACAAGAGGGAAGGGACGACACTTTTAGGCGGCTTGGAGCATTGTGGAATAAGGGGAGTATAAAGTTTCTGTCGATTCGACGGCGCGGAGGAAGCAGGGACAGCCGAGTCAGACTCTGCTGTGGTTTTCCGCTCGAATGTACCCCATTTGCGGGGGTGGAAGGTGGCTCGAAGGATTTAAGTCGGCGAACCTTGAATGCCCAAGAAGGCGAATAAGAAGGTCCGCGCATGGGTATTTCCGTGTCATGTTCGAAGTTCTTTGGTGAAATGAAAGCTTGTCAGAAAAGTTGCGCTTCCGATATCGCGGCTCTCGGTTGGGTTTTAAGGGGTTAGGCCACCTTGGTCGAAGCAAAGTTATAGTTATTTTCAGCAATTTTTTGAGGGAGATAACGAAATAAATGGAAAATTCAATACGAAGCCTGTTATTGTACAACTCTCGAAGGAAAAAATGGTCAAACTCTTCTGAGAGTTGTAAAATAGGGTGGGGCTAAAAGTCCGGCGGGTAAAAAGTCGCGAATTCAAAATCTCTATTCCGAAAGAATGTATCGAGTAGTGAGCACAGAGTTGTCAGTCGTTTCTGTACGTTGGTGCAAATTACACGACACCTTCGTTATTTTATGTATCGAAAACTGAAAAAATTACGTCGTGTTTATTATTTTATACGAAGGAAACCACAGTTTAAAAGCGTATCAGCCAAATACATTTAAAATTCTATGTTCCTTTAGTAATGTGTACCTACATGATATTGTTTATTGCTGAATGATAATATTTTCTAACATATATATCGCAGAAACTATAGAGGTACCATTGGGGCAAAAAGTCCCTCAGACTGAAAATATATATTCTATTATTTGTTTTCATAATAAGATGGCCAAAGTATAAAGAAATGATGCCAAAGTCTTTAATAGTGTTTTTGTTTTAGTTGAGCGATTTTTTTTAGTTATTGATTCAAAGTGAGTCTCTAACTTATATTTTTGTTTTTTGATAAGGAAGTCTTGCTTTCCTTTCAATATTATATACGAAAAAGAATTGGTTTAATAAATATTTTTTTATTTGAAAAGAGTCTTTTAATTAATTAATTTAATTTGTGAAAGAGGTCACGCTTTCCTTTCAATGTTGTATACCAAAAAGAATTGGTTTAATGAATATTTGTTGATTTGAAAAGAGTTTTTTATTTAACTGAATTAATATTACACGAAAAGACATTAGGGACTGTCTACCCTATGCAAATGGACTTTTTGCCCCGTGCGTGGGGCAAAAAGTCCATTTTGCATCGATAAACATTCCTGGTATAACTCAACAGAAAATAACAGTATCAACAAACGAACTTCGTGAACATAATGCATAATAGTTATAGTTTATACAAAATAACACTAGATATCTCTAGATTGTTAGTACTAAATTTTACATAGATTTATTCGAAAAACGGGACTTTAAGCCCCAGCCTACCCCAGCAAACCTACAATAACAGGCTTCATTTGAATATTTCATTTATTTCATTATCTCCCTAAAAAAATCGCCGAAAATGACTATATACTTTGCTTCCTCCAAGGTGGCCCAAAAAACATTGAACCTGCTGTTTGATTGCCGAATCTTACCATTGTTTAATTACCTATGAACGCGACCGACATCTAAATCTTGGTGATGTTACGTAGCAATTTCCGCGTTACTCGTTGATAGTTGTAATAAATGTCCATAGTTCCAATCGATAAGCTTCATTATCCTGAACGATGTCAAGCGATAAAGGTAACCGTTCCTACATAAAGCGGTTAGCTATAAAAACCAGAAGGCTTCCTTTAAGCGCGAATTAAAGTGAATTACGTTTATGCTCCGGAATCTAATAACGCGGGTAAACGAAGGTGCAATCGTTCTAATAACGTTCCGGGGTCGATATTAGGGACGATAATAGAAGCCTGACGCAGTATGAGAAAGTGGAGCGATCCCACGTTCGCGTTTGTGCAGCTCTTGCTAAAAATAGCAGCCTCCGTTCCACAATTTCTTCCCTCCTCCGCGACAAAAGTCACTGCAAAAGCCGAATGTCATGGATTCATATCGTGACAGCTGCGGGAATAACGTCGTTCTTTCCGTTGCTAGTTTGCGAGCACATACAATTTCATGGAATTATTTCTTTGCCCATCGAAATATCGATATCGCGGCTCGTAATACTCTAATTACTCCCAACCGCCCATCTACAATCAAAATTTTTCCAATTACTCGATCAAACATGGATGGAATACCGCTAGGGGCGCGCCGCGCTCGCGATCCATCCACCCCTCTCGCTTTTTGCGTCGAAGTTTCTTCGCGGATCAAGTTCATCTCTCCATGAAGGTTATTAAACGTGAACGGGCAGCGCGGCGCGATCGCGAAAGGCCGGAATATTTATGAAAAATATTCAAAAGCGGGGGCAGCGGGATGAATAATTCGCTGCAGTGGAGGAGAGACGCTGCTTGCTTTCCTCGCCGACAGCCAGCGCCGTCCGTCCGATCCACAGACACCAGCGTCCCGCTCAAATGTACATGCATTTCAATACATTAACGCGATACGAAACACGGTTATCCAGACTGGTGCTGGATAGTCGCAGCCGTTCCCTTTCCTTGCATTTTCGTATTTTTCATCAGCATTTTTCATTCCCTTTCTTCCGCAGCATCCCCCGTTGTACATCTCGCAGGTTATTTTTGCTGTTCCTACGTCGTATATGGAAACGCTTCTTTTCATTCCTGCCTGGCTTCTGATCGTCTGATTCGAAGTTTCAGGCTTGCAAGCTATGGTTTATTGAATTAGATTGCGCAGTGCACACGGGAAGCTTATTGGAAAACGTACGGTGCCCAAGGTGTGCGCGAGTAGACCCACGAATAAAGTATTAAAAATCGCGACTCGCCGGCGTACAAAGGCATATATGTCGGCCGGGCACGATACAATATGAAAATTGCGCCCCTTTTGTCCGTCGGTACGAGCTCGTCTCACAAAGGGCGCGGTGTCCGCGCGCAAACGTAAGCGCAGTAATCTGGTTTGCCGTGGTATTGGATAACAGGGTTGCCAGGTACGTGGATACGCGCGGGCCCGCCTGCAGCACTGAAATTGTAGGCCGTTGATTCATTAGCGGTGCCACGACAAAAGTCCTATCGTGTTCCGTAATCCGAGCGTAATTTTTAATCCGGCCTGAAACGATTTCCGTCGATGCATTGCGAACGTTCGATTCCCATCGACTGTATATTATACGCGCATTATGAATATCCCGCAGAGCGTTTCAATTCACCGGTTCATAATCGCGGTTCTAATTCATCCCCGATATATATTTCGTCTGTCCTCGATCTCAGCGTAGCCAGCAATCTCTCCCGTTGCTTCCGCCCCCCAGTGACGTATAATGGCGACACGCGTGTAATAATTAATCCTCCTATCATCCCTCGGACCGCTTCTTCGTCCCACTTTTCCTTCGTTTATTCCATCCGGACGGGGCACGGTAACGAGCCGTCCTACGATAATAAATCGTCATTATCTCGCGAATAACTGGAGCCGTTCGTTAACGAACGTGCCAGCCTGAGAAACAATGCCGCGCGACGAGCGGCTCGGTCCTGCAATTGCCTGTGTCAATTGCGTAAGCAACAAGTGCTCATTATGCGTTTATTGCGTCGGGGGATGGGATATTACATGGGGGATCATGTGGCAGATGATACGCCGTGGAGCTACGTGCTTCGCGGATATATCAGTTTCTTTACTGTAGCTTCTTTTGCGAAGAAGAAGGTATAAGGAAGTCAGAAAGCGTGCCACTGTAATAGGAGTGTATTACGTTTCTGGTGCTATTGAAATGTTAACAATTGGATATAAACAGGGTTAAATAAATCATAGCTTCGTAAAAATGTGAGATCTAGTCGACACAGAGTCGTACAGCAAGGGAGAGATGGGAGCGTTGGGATTTCAGTAGAAAGCACGTGCGCGCGTCAGCCACCGTCCGCCCATATATGCAGCTACACTACTGCAGTAGAAACGGACAGCCCGGCTGAAACGTGGCTGATTTATTCGAAGCGCCGGCGAGCCCCTCGGTCCCGTCGATCGTATAGATCATTTTTAAACGTTATATGCACGATTCAAATCAATGTGTAACATTTACAATAACAAAATTGGTTGCGACGCGCGAGATTACTCTCGCGATGCTTTTATTTTCGCTTTCACGCGGCGTACTCATTTGTACCGCAATTATTCGCGCCGTTCAAAGGGACTTTCCCACCGGTTTATCGAGAAATTCGATACGCACGCGACCAATCGAAGCGTGCACGGCGCCAGGAGGGCGAAAAATTCCATGCATTCCCAAACATCTCTTCGCCGTGAGCTACTCCAGCCCCGCGCCTCTGCCCCTCCCGTTTCTTTTTCTGATTCAAAGAAAGGGGTGTTCCGGCTTGTAGTAAAGCGCGCCACGGCGACGGTGGAACGTCATAAACCCCCGTCGACATCGGTGGAATCAGCAGGCGGCCGTCACTTCTCGCGAAATATCTGTCGTTTGCTTTTATACTTCGGACGCGAGTCGCAACGCGATTCGCATTTATTTTATTGCCTGAGCTGATCGAGGCGCGTCCACTGGGCCCGTCCTAAACTCAGGGGGCCATCGTAAACTCGCGAAGGGTGCAGTTTATTGGCGAGTCGGGAGCACTCTTCGAACCTTGCGAAATTAACGGGGGCGTCGAAGGTGGACTTTAAACGGTGCTCCAGCCGATCACCTTTTTCAGTGAGTTTAACAATGACTTTATGGACCCAAGCTCTTTGGTCTATCAATCAAACACGTGGTGGATTGAAGAGGGTCACAAGCGATGACGACGGTTTCTCCCCATATTCGTGCAGAACGAATTAAGGGGGGTCACTCAGGTGAAAATGAACTACCAGTAATTTTACAGATAAAAATTTGAAAATATTTATATCCATATTATTTTTTACGCTGAAATGAATTATGTAAGAGTTAATAAAGTTTTCGAGCTGAAATTTTTTTTGCAGGCTTGGCATACAATACTATAGATATAAGGGTATGGATTTTACAATCGAATAATTTTTTCGAAATTTTTTTTTTAAATGTTGAAAAAAAAATTGTCACGTTATTAACTCTTACATAATTCAATTCAGTGTAAAAAATAATATGGATATAAATATTTTCAAATTTTTATCTGTAAAATTACTGGTAGTTCATTTTCACCTGAGTGACCCCCCTTAACACACTTTCAAGCGGCGAAAATCGTCCCCGACCAAAAACACACATCCCCTCGCCTCGACTCGGTCCAGACACGTACCCGTGCACGAATCAGCCGGTATTTCCGAAGCTCGCCGATCCCAAGCTTTCAGCACCGGAACCCTCCGCGCCGCGCGATGTCCCTTGATTTGTAGAATAAAAAAAAAAACCAAGGCAGAGAATAGTACATCGACCCGTGTGCAGCCTGTACACGAGAGGACGGGCAGCGGCGGTGGTAACAGCAACGGCAGAAACTGAAAAAAACGAGCTGCTTGCTCGCGTAGGCGCTGCCGGCCGACATTTTTGCCTTTTGGCCGTGTTCCCGGCGCGCTTTCACGATTATTGTTCTCCCCAACCCGCCCCCTGGACCCCCGCCGCTCGCCAGGCCCTGTTATTATCGTCCTTACCTTCGCCCGACTGTTTCCTTCCGCGGCACCACGTGCCACGTACCCCTCTGCGCGCGGATTCAACCCCCCTCGCCGTGCGCGCGTGTCACCCCGCCTCGAGGAAGGCTTCACTTTTAATCTGGCTGGAAAAAAAAAATCACCGTGCGTTCTTCCCGCTTCCTTTTTCCTCTGCCCGTCAACCACCCTCCTCGCCTCTACTCTTCCTCTCGCGTCCCCCGGTGCATCGCTGTCTATCCGGGGGGTTCGTTTCCAACCGACGCTCTTCGATTCCCCCGTCCACGGTTTTTCGGCTCTCCTCGTCGCCCTCTCGGCACGTCGTTCGTTGGACCGCCTCCTTTGAGCACGGCGAACGCTCTCATGAATATGCATGCCGATGACCTCGTCTCGGTGAACGCGCCGCCTAGCTTCTGACGCGAGCGAGCAAGCGAAGACCTGACTCCAGATAGCTCGTGACGCGGAGCTTGTAGCTCGTGTACAGAAGGGGTTGGGCGATGAAGAGCGACCGGGATTAGGTTTGACCTTCGTGGCGGAGGTTCTTCGCAGGGTGTTTCGCAACTTCCGCTGTCGGGAAGTTTGATTGAGCCGGGAGGCTAGATTCGCTTAAAATTGATGAATAATTCTCGCTAATCTCTGACTAAACGATGTTGGGTCGGAGTACTTTCGAGTTCCTGTTATTTAGCAAATTAAGGGGGTGGTGGATTATTGGATACGTAAAATCGTTAGTTTCTTCGACGCTAAATTACTTTGATACCAAACAATCATTATAGTCGTGCTTTTGAGAATCTATTGTGGGCACGTTTGGGAGTATTTACAAAAAAAAATCGTCGGAATGTATAAAATTGTCGAAGTTATTAATTTTTGAAGATAGTCCTATATGGCGTGCTGCTGCAGGTGAACCAATTCTGAAAGCAAAATGCTTTGAGGTGATTATTCTATACACAAATATCTACAGTGTGGAATCTTGCCAATGAATTTGAACAAAAATTGTGGACGTTACACACGAATCAATTTTTTTCACATTTTGACGGGAAAAAATTGTCTTTAATCAGTCATAAAATGTTTTACAAACATCCAATGTTGATGCGGAATTTTTACACGATAGAGAATGGAATTTTACAGTTCCAGCTAAAATTTTATGCGAAAATATGCATTATTTCAAGAGTTATAATACACCGTTTCTGAAAATGGTGTTTCGAGAAAACCAGCTTCAAAGTTAAGTGCCTATGTCAATATCGCTCTGCGAGGCCGTTACTCGACGGTGCAATCAATTACGTTCGCTGCTATAACTTCGACAATTAATTGATTTCATCATGAAATTTTGTTTAAAATTTTCATAAAGGATAAGACTTTAAAAATCGGTAAAAAAAAGTAATCGATTTTCTGAAGCTGAAATAGTCCACTACCCCCTTAATTCGCTTCGAGGCATCATTATCATTATTATTAAATGTCTTTATTACGCTATTACAATTGCAACTACAACAATAATGGCGAATAGACAAGGTTCGGCATAAGTCCTGCTCTACAACCTAACGGTTAACCTCGACGTTTAGGACAATAGAAAAAGGATTTAGAAAAGAAGAAAAAATTAAGTAACTACCCAGGAAACCGTGACACCCCATTGGGGTATTCTACTTAACCAAGTCCCCGTTTTTTTATGGACAATTTACTGTTTGTGGTCAACTTGAATCACTATTCATGTCTACAGGAAGAAGGCGGAATGTTTCCAGCAAATCGATTTCCTTTCATTCACCCCTTTTCTCCCTCTCGAATCACAGGCGTACAACACCCAGACGGCCGCGTGACTTTTTTTCATTTTTCCCCGGCTCTATCCTCTCCGAATGAATCGCTGATGCATCCCCCTTCCGGTTCCCTATTCTCGACGTCGATCATCGAGCGCCATTTCCATCGAGAATCGGAAAGCCTCGAAACCGCGATCACCCTGCACGCCCAGCGCTCTGAAATCTGGGTTAAACAGGTGTCAGGATAAATTTACGGCGATAACGTCAGCGAGAAATTGCGTTTCATTGCGACAGCGACGAGCGCTCGTATTATTATCATTTATCGATCAACCGGCACTACATCTGTCCGAGGGGAAAAAACTCCTACCCCGATTCATTTTATCAGCGTAAAATCATCCTAACCGAACATCATTGGCGGGACCATTTTTTTTCACCCCGAAACGCAGAGTACCGCGGCATTAATTACTGCCAGTAGGTTTTGCAACGAAACACCCCTCGTGCTTTGACGGGTTTAGTAGCCGCGGCTATCACACGGCATACGTGATCGCTGCAGATAATGGCTCCATTCCGAAAAGGCGCGGGGCTCAAACGAAGCGGAAGGAAATATTAAAAATTCGAGGATACAGAGGCCGGCAGCGGTGCTTAACCGAAAGATCCACGGCGCGTTAGCGGAATTACCATAATGCGATTAGAGGGAGGCGAAGTCGGGCGAATGTGCATCCAATCAAGAGTCAAGCAGGGTATGCCGGCTGGCGGAGAAAAAAAAATGAGAAAGGGAAGCGGAGGAGACAAAGAGAGAGCGAAGGGCGCAATAAAATATCCGAGGCGCACGACGTAAAGAGTGGCCGTAAAATGCAGCAACTGCCGTGGCTCTAACGGCGTACGAGTTTAGTTCCTCTGCTTTTCTGTTTCTTGCTCTGTCTGTTGCCCTCTGCGACTTCCCCCGCGAACCGCTGGGTCCGTGATGGATCTGGAGGTGAAGCGCCTCGTCGATCGCGGAATTTCGCTGAATTAAAAGTGCCCCACACCCCCGCTGATCGTCGACAAACCTTCCAGCGAAGGTATTCGACTGTTCGGTTTTAGTTCCTCCGTGCTGGGTCGAAACTAATTTGCATTCGTCCGGTTTTACAGTCGCCCGTTCGCGCCGATTCGATGGACGGCCGCTCGCGGGCGTGGCGAATTTCACGCGGCATCGCCCGCGCCTCGTCGTCCAGCTGGGCTGAATCGTTACACCGTTCCAGTGTTTCTGGGAACTGTTCGCTGTATCAGGATGGAAGACAGCGACGCGAATTGCTTTTTGGATACGCGGCTACCAGGTTGTCGTTGGGATTAAGGATTCTCCTGGTTCATTACGATCCCTTCAGGTTACTTACAAGGAGAGTATTTTAGGTGTCCGCCTCCGACGATTTTGATTTTTGGATATATTATAGAGGACCGAAAAATAAGAAATACGTGTTTTTTTTATTATTCCCCGTTTTCATATTTGGGGGATCAAATTCAAAGTTAGGGTTGAAAATCATTTTTGTGTACTTTTTGAAAATCTGGTGAGTCAGTCATATTTCGCATTCAAAGACACAAAATTCGTCCATTCACACTATTCCCCTATCTCTAATAGTTCTCGAGATATTCCACAAAAATGATTTTTCAACCCTAACTTTCAACGCAGTTTTCACCCCCCAAATATGAAAACGGGGAAAAATAAAAAAACACGTATTTCTTATTTTTCGGTCCTCTATAACATATCCAAAAATCAGAATCATCGGAGGCGGACACATAAAATACTCTCCTTGTTAGAAAGATTCCTATGCGTGGATAAGCTTTCCTTCGTTCATTCTTCATTAGGAAACGCGTGTTGCCGACGTTCGTAATTCGGGGATAAGCTTCCGTCTACTGTGATTCCGTACGTCCGTTTATTCAGCGAATATACAGCCCTAGCCTTTCTAATTTCGAAATATTCTGCGGCACACGCGGCTATAAAGTAATCCGAGCAAACGAGACGGTAATTGATTTGCTCCGTGCGTTTACAGAACCGTGGTAATAAAGATTGATAAAGTGAACGCATACGCGTGCAGGTTTTTTAGTAGCGCAATTTTGTTTGACCGGAGATATGAAGCGAATATTTGGTTACACTGTGAATTTTTTTTTAATTCGATGCGCCAGCCCGATTTATTAAAGCTCGATATTATTCGAAAGAGTCGGGATTAAAAATCGTTTCGTTATCGGAGGCAGAGAGGAATTTGGGGGTTCGGATGATTTTAAAATGCACCATCCGTTAACAGTTTCCCTGTGTGAGATCACGCTCCGCGGCGTGGATAGGGGTTGGAAGTTTGAAACCGAAATTTACTCGTACATGTTCAGCTGGCGTACGTGCAAGCTTCCAATTTTTTTCTCCTTTACCGCGGTGAAGCTGGAACGGTGTGGTTAAGAGATCTCGGGGGTCAAATGCATCCCCTTTTAATTGCCGCGGCGTAATTAGCCGGCTACTGCCGGGGAATAATTAATCACGGTTGTTGTTAAGTCCCCGTCGAAGCATTCCCCGCGAAAAAGCATGCAGATTTTCTACCCTATCATTTACGCTGAGAGAGAAACACGCCCGTTTTAAAAATCTGATTATTCTTCACGTTTCACTGCTAATTCTTCGCGATATTTTCAATTCCGGATTCATTCCAATGCCAAGGATGTTGCAGAGGGCATATTGTTCGCGATAATAGGGAAGTGTTGACAAAGAAGGGTGGAGCTGAAGCTACCAGTAGGGAGGTGCCATTTAAAAATGTTAAAAGTTTCCAACGCCGTGGCGGGGAAAATAAAATTAAACGAATGCCAGTTAGAAAATAGAAACAGAAGGACGTGTCGCAGCCAGGAGGCGAATGAAAGGAAGAGGCGGAAGAGAATTCACCCTCGGGGGACGATGCCATGTAGCATGGACCTTTGTCCCCGAGTCCAGCCTCTATTTATCGCCCAGCACTGACATTTTACTATCCCGTCAGGCGTATCTGCAATTTTCACGAGCATCTTCGACGGAACAGACGCACTTACCGTTCAAACTTGCTTGTTCGCTTACGCGACTGTTGAAACAGCCCCGAGAAACTCTGCCGCCACCCCTGGAAACATGAACGACAAACCTGTACACTGGTAAAGTCAACTAGAGGGTTTCTATTCACAACCCCGTATTTTACCTAAAACGAGGGATGTTTTCGCTTCGCAAATAATATAGTCTTTCATGTTGGTCTGTTGCGAGTCAAAGCAGGATGTGTAAGCATGGAATCTAAATAAAAGAAGTTCCGTTGCTTTGGTAACAGTGTGTGATTCAATATGCAGGCATAAAACCATTTTTACTCCTCTCTGAACCGCCCGAAACAGGGTAGAAGCTTCCTTAGCACGTTAAAACCAGTGGTAAAAACCTGCTTGCCCTAAATTCTTGCTCCCCCTGCGGTCTCCCCGTGAAGATAATTTTTCAAGTAGGTTCAGTGACTTATTCGTAACTCCACGGGTTTCCACGTGCCTGCATATTTGAAAAATGCGCCGTATAAAATGGATCGGGCAAAACAGCGCGGAAGAATAATGGCGAGCCGTCACAATACTCGGCTAAGCCGTTACTATCGATGGGAACGCTCGCGCGTATAAAGCGTTCGACTTTTTGCTCGTCTGGGATTCGAAGCCCCGCGAGCATCTCGGAGAAGACGAATCCGTCAGAACGCGGTGATCCACCCGCGACGCTCTCTATCTCGGAATAACTCGATCGCGGCTGTAATCGATCACCGAAAAGCGGGGGAAGAACACTGTTCTCGCCGAAGTTCGGAATCTCCGACGAGCTTTCCCTCCCTAATTTTTAACCGCGATCCTTGCCGGTGCAGAGCAAACGCGCGGCACGACGAAATGAGAACGTTATGACAAAAACAAGCGGGATTATTCGACGGCTGGGATTTAAACGGCGGTGTCTTCGTGTCGAAACGCGAGCCACTGTTTGCGCTGAAAACTCGATACCACCCTTTTTCACTTCCTGCAACAGTCGAGTACGTGTTGGAGCGGGTAAATCGACAGCGGTTCGGTTACCGTGCATGCCGGTCCTTCTGTTTACAATTTTTATTGCGCCCCCGATCAATCCGACCGGGATTTCGAATACAAAATAGAAGGCCGAGCGAAAAAAACAACTTGGAGTGTATCTTTGATGTGAATTGATTGTAGCCTTGACAGATATTCGTTCATAATAATAATAATAATAATATTAATATTTATTTACGGGACCAGCCCATAATGCATGGTATTAAATTAAGCTTCCCTATTAACGTCATCGACATTTCTACGCCGAGTTTAGAGAGCTGATTCGATTGAGTCTTGAGTTACGTTCTCGCGTTAAAGAAGCCGAAACAAAGGCACAAGTTAATAGCAGATTTCAACACGAATTCCACGAACCCCAGGTTGGAGAAATAGTTGAAAAGGACCGCGATAACGAGGCTGGGGAGACATTCTCGCTAGCTGCAGCGACAGACGACGCGAGATCCAAGCTAAGAAACCCTCCTTGATGATTCCAGTGGAATTATCCTCGAAGTTGTCGTAACCGCGGCTAGACACGATTTTTCTCGTTATTTCCCTTCGCGGGGATTCGTTTCCTGGGATCCTATCGCCGGGATTTCGCGTGTACAATTTTGCCCGAGTTAATTTCCTTCGTGGCGCGCGCCTGCCGCGGGAAAAACCTACCCCCGACTTCTTCCGCGGAGTGGGGCGTAATAAAACGTGAAACCACTGAATGCGAAATGCGCTGCTGGTCCGCGGGGACCTCCCGTCCTCCGTTTCGGGCTACCCGGTTCAACTGTTTGCTGTCGAGCTTCAGATGTCTGATAAGAACCACGGAATCGCAATCAAGTCCGAGGACGTCGAATTTCAGAGGCATCTCTTTGCGTTGTTTGTCACGTGGCGACAGATGGTCTCGCTAACGAAGCGAGTGGATCATTTCCCGGTGACAGCTGAATCATCGAAAGGGGATGAAGCACTGGTACTCTCTGTCTGCGATCTTTTCGCGAAGTATTTATATTCCGTGAATCAACTTTAAGGCGACTAGGCAGTCGTTTTTCGTGAAAAAGAGACTCTGTCCTTTATTTATTTGTAAAAAAATGAAAGCACATCCAGATATATCCTTTTAACCAATGTTTATTACTACCATACGGATTGAAAAATAAATGGTAAGAAATATATATGTGCTTTAAAAATGGCGCTGCAGACGGGTACACATTTTAACGTTTTTCCTTAATATCGGTCTTAAAATGTGACGCAATCCGATTTCAAAGGTGTAATTCTAGTTTTTTGGATTCATAGTTTCCGACCAAACCTATAAAAACAAAAATTAAATCAAAATTATACGATTGGTGGTTGAAAAACGGCGATTTTTCCGAGAAAAATTCGTTCTTGTTTGTGCGCTACTAAAATCCGGTGATTTTTAATTTTTTTATGAAAATCTCGAATATTTACGGACCATATCAGAGGTTTGATGGGAAATCGCACATGTTTTACACATCCTGTAATTTTTTTGCAAGTCGATCTGAACCTCCATTCGTTCGCAATCAGGAAAAAACGAAGAGAAAAAAATATTCGAGAGAAACGCGTTTTAAGTTTCTGGGCAAAGGGGACGCTATAGGTTGCCGCTTGACGTTTTTAGCTGTCAAATCTATAATTTTGCGAATTTTACTATAAACCAAGCGGCATCTTATTCAGAAAGGATACTGCTTTTGGAAAATGCAATAAAAAAAATCGATTTTTCGACTGCCTAGTCCCCAATTAAGGGACCGTAAATCTCGATTTTAAACATCCGTATCGCGAAAAAAGAAATGCAAAGTTCGATATCGATGCCGGCGGCGTGAACCGTTACTGGCTTCCTTCCAAAGCTTAACCCTCGATCGCCAAAAAGTTCGACGACATCCGAGAAACGAATCCCCAATGAAGCCCGTAACGCGCGTGGCTCATTATCGCTCGTTTCCGTCTGGCATCCCCGCAGCATCGGCCGATCGTTCTCCAATAATTACCTAAGGCGAAATTCTCGAAACAGAATTACCAACTACGTAGCAGCCAGCCCGGAGAACATTAACGGCGGTCTGGAGGGGGTTGGTTAGGGGGCTCGTTCACCCGGGGAATTAATTAACGAGACGGCGCGCGACGTAATGAAGACTCGACGAAGAGAGGGTGGCCGTAAATAGTGGCGCAATTAACGAAACGCTTATGTCACGACATAAGGAGACAAAACGAAAGGAGAGGGATGGCGAGACAGGTGAAACGGTATAACGTAGTGGCCGCGGCATGCGTGCCTCTCCCGGGAGAGAGACCCTTTCATTCGTCTTCTGCTAGATAATTTCTCCTCGGCTTGTTTCCCTGGCCCTCCTAAACGCACCACGGGGAAACACCCCGTCGCCTTCGCCCCCTCCGAATCCTCCGTCGCGCGTCCTCTACCCCTCTTCTTTCGAACAACTCGCCCGGCTCCCGTAACGCACCGCTGCGCGTCCCTTCAACCAAACCAGCCCTCGGTTTTACGCAAAGATCGCAATCCACGCGTGTAACGAGCTTCCGGTCTCTGACCCGACAAGAATCTCGTCACTCGACCTCGCTCCTTCGCTCTTCCATTGTCCCACCCGGCTGACGTTCCTTCGAGTGTTTTCATGCGGCTTGAGGGTGGGCATGAAATTAGTCGATTCTGGTGTGCGTGCGGAGCGTTATTTTAACCCCGCGAGAGATAAATAAGCCTTGACCGGGAGCTTCCGAAGGTTCTTCGACAGGTGTATTCCTGGGACGCCTGGCGACGTCGACCCACTTCCTGTTCCGCTCGTAAAGTTCCTCGCGTCCGTTTCGCGGCATGATTTAGAACGCTGGTAATTCTTCCGAAACGCGTGGCAAAATTTTCTTTCTTTTTTTCTTCCTTTACCCCCGCCACCGTGGCGGAATTTATCGCGCTGTAACTTAGGGGAAGTAATGCGCGTTAAAGACGCCGCTCCTCGAGGCAAGGAGTACCTACGCTCGTACGTTCCGCGCGTTAATTTCCCCCCTTTTTTCGTCGGGGTAGTTACCGTTCAAATTTATTAGTGGATTACGCCGCGCCTTTTTTAATGGCCACCACTAATTTAATCGCCTAGCGACGCTTCTCGGATTGAGGTTTCAGCTTTTTGGCAGAAAGTGAATCTTCGTGACGGTGACACAGATACAAGAAATGTATTCAGTATTCGTAGGGGAAGGAGGGAACATGATGGGGAAACTAAGCAAACAAATTGATAATTATACCTTTTATTTAAGTTTCTATGAATCAATATATAATTATATGTTAATACTTTAAAATTTGGTACATAGTTTGAGCAACGTTTAAATAAACATTTGAAGTTATTAAACTTTTAAAAAAAAGTAATGAGAAACCATTTTGCCCCTGCCATGGGGTATGACGGGGTATCGAAAATGGGGCAACACGGTTCCTCTAAATATTTCCACCATCGATGTAAATATGAATTTCTTCTAAATTATTTTCTTTCTACCTTCGTGCAGGAGTTGTGGGACCATTCTTTTAAATATTCAATAAGTTCTTCTTCATCTGTTTGCGAACATACACTCTTAATTGGACCTAATGGTAAATCGATGATTACTTCATTTCCCTGTTTCAATTTTTGGACATAACGTTCCAATATTGTTTGTGGAAGGCAATATTCTCGAGCAGCTTTCTTGTACCCCATTTTATTCCTTGAAACTCCATCTACAGATTTCTTCATAACTTCTTTTGACCATTTTCTTTGTTTAATTTCTTCTTATATCCTTACCATTTTCAAATCCGAATTAAACGTAACGAAAATTCGACTGAAATTATAATAGAGAATGATGGTGTTGGTCCTTCCAACCATTATCCGTGGTATCAAGGACCCCATCTTGCCTCAAACCATCGTTTCCCAGAGATTGATGTTATCTGTACACTAATTAAAAAATATTACAATTTGTAATATTGTACATTAAAGTAAATAGAGTGGAGATTATAATGTAACAAAAATAATTGACTTACCGTTTTAAATGTATGTTAGTTATAAATCTTTTTAGTATCTACACAAAATAAAATCCACGCAACATGTGGACGATTTCACAGCTCGAAACCAAAGACGCGTGCTCCCCCACTCATTTTTATCAGCGATCTAACTGTTCCAATACAATGGCTTCCTTTTGGTACTTTCATCAAATGTCTAGCATTTTTGGATTATGGTTTTTTTTACGATACCCCATCTTACCTCACTACCCCGTCATGCCCCCCTTTCCCTACTTAGTATTTCATGGGAACGCAACCCCTTCGGTTGCATCGTATTCTACCAGACGCTTTTCGTAATTCCAGCGAAAACAATGCTCCACCCTCGATCTATCCCCGGGGAGGGATCGCATGCGAGCAACAAAAACACGCGACTACCAATAAATCAGCATGTACTTTATCTTCCTCGAATGAAACCCTCCGCGTTCTTCCAACCTGTGCCGCGTCTTCCAGCCTTTTGTTTTCGATTTCTGGGAAAGTTCGAAAAGTTACCGCCAATTTTCCCCTCCGGCCTCCAAAAGGATGCGCCTAGCGTTTGGTACGCATATTGTACATCGGCGTCTCGAGCATCCTCCGGGAGGCGTCCGCTTTCTTCTTCGCCTCGACGATCGCCCCGGCCACTGTTCTCGCCCCTTTCCACCCCCCTTTCGGGGGTTGCTGCCAAGCTCGACGTCGCGGCCGCCACAACAATGCGCCGAAAAGTTGCCGGAACTTCTGTTCGGAATACCTCCGCCGCTGTCCTCCTCTGGTTACCGGCCCCGAAGAGGTTCGAAAGAGATCCAAGAGGGTGGGACGAAGAAATGCCTCAAGTTGGCCGCGATCCACCCTTCGCCCCCGTGTCGGCCGCGAACACGGCATCGTAAATCGGGGAGTCGAACTTCCGCTCCGCCTCCTTTTATCCCAAACCTGCCCTCCCACCCTGCTCCGCAGCCCCCGCGGTGCCTTCCCCGGAAAACTGTGAAAGTTAAATTAATTAAAGGAATCTATCGCGGCGCGGCTCGGAAAAGGTTGTGCGCCGTGTTTTTCAGCGGCAGAATTTGATCGATGGCTCGGACCTCTCGCTCGTGAAATTAATTTCCCCCCCCACCCCTATGCGCAACCCTCTGGGAATTAATAAGCTCGGGAATAGTCTTCGGGTTTGGATATCAGGTAGTGCACGCTTTGTCTTGATGAAAGGGGTTGTTTAGGGTCTCACGCGAGGGATCGGTTCAAGTGTTTCGCGTAGGTGTGAACGTTCCCTGCAGGGAGCACTTGGAATTAGACAGTCAGCTGTCAGTTCAAGCTCTGTTCTCCGCTGAGTGAACCGTGCACTTCATTCTGAATGATTATAAAAGAAATAAATTCTTACAGCGTTCCGTTTATTTAATATGTCTCTTGAAAAACTACTAGGGTAAGTCGGGGTAAGACGGTCATAGTTTCGTTGAGAGTCTGCTACAGCCAACCTATTTGAAATAAAGCAACGAAAATGATGTAGAATAAAACTTCAATCCTTTGTCTACATGTCCGTTAATTATTATTTAATATACAAATTTTGCAAATGAAAAGAAAGTGTCATTGCCCATATCTCCCTGAATGTCCGGGGAAGATGGTCATATGTACCTTTCAGGCTAACAAGTTGTGGTCCTTAACTGGTTATCTCAGATTCTTTCTAGTTTTCGTCCACCTTCGTTTTTGCCCACTCAAAACTTCTTTCGGCTCTTGCTGTGAGTCTTTTAATCCGCATGTATGACACACAGTGTCAAACTCTGTGCAATTTTCATGGGCCCAATAACCACATGAGTTACATCCAACCAATCTTGTTTTTTTATGGTTTCGGAATAATTTCCTCCGAATTTCACCAAAATATCTGAAATTACATCAAATATAGCTGTGGCCAGCTCTCCTGGACAACAATTGACCATCTTTCCCTTAAAGCCCTGATAAGATAGCCATTCCTCTTTCGCTTAGACTAACAAACGTAACCCCGAATACCTTAAGGTTAAAAACACTGTAAACAATGCACTATCGAAAATACATCTTGAGAATTAAAAATATTCAACATAAATAACACAAACAAGATGACCAAAATATTGATCAAACATTTTGAAGCACTAGCTTAAATTTCACAGTGGATTTACAAATCTTTAAAAACGTACTATTCCAACACTTTGAACTAAGAATGTTACTTCTCTATGATACTTTGTACCCACGTCGAGGCAGCGCAATCAGGCGTTTCCTTCTAAAAAATACTGCCACTGCCCATCTCTTCCGTATGACCATCTCACCCTGACTTACCCTATATCTTCTCCGTCAGACTCGTGGATAGATACTTAGAGACGACGCTCGTCTCTATATACCTATTTCGTCGCATGATCCTCATTCATCCGAATCGAGGAGTCCCACTGAAAATCTGCTCATTCTATTCTAGAATTAAATCCGCGAAATTCTGAACGAATAAATTCCAGCTGTTCTCCACACAGGGGACACAATTGCGCCCCGGTCTTCGTCCCGCGGGAAGCTTTCATATTCCCACCCCTCGCGCGGTGTCCCCGTAATTTCGCCAGCCACGTGCATCGAGCAGACGCGTCGCGAGTACCGCGAGCCAGGAAGAGCGTGTCCCGATACAGCAGGCCTGATTTACCTCGTCCAGGACAGGAAGGATGCATCGCTGAGAGGGCGGATGCTCGCCTTTTTCAGCCTGAAAGCGGCGTGGTTCTTACGTGCTCCGTGGCCCCGGGGTGTAATGGGCAAAAAATTGTACTTCATGGCGGCGGTCTAATGAGATTTTGAATTATGCTGTAGCTGCTCCGTGAAAGCGTAACTCTGCCCGGGGTCCTCCCACCCACCCACATCCTCCCTCTCGATTCATCTCCCGGTCCCCTCGCTCCTCTTCTCGCGGCAGCCCGGCGCTGTTATATGCGACCAGATTACCGTGGGCCAACTTGGGAGCCGCTCGGATTTCGTCCTGGAGGCCCCTCCCTCCCCCGGTGGAGCGGCACAGAAAATTCCAAATGGAATTCCCGGTGATTTCCACCTGCTCGGGATGCAGCTTCGATCCCCGTCCCTGTTCCTCCTCGGCTCTCTGCCGTCGCGGCGCATCCGTCGGCTGCGATACACTCCCTCGCGGGTAGACAGGCCCGGAATCGAATTCGAAATTCCGGTTGATACGGTCGCAGGGGGAGGGGGGAGGAAATGGGGGACCAGGCCTCGGGTGACACGTGGGAAATCACGGTAACCAGCTCCGCCGTATATATTCTTTCGGCGCGGTGATCACTCACGAATTCCTGGGGATCCTTCGTCTTCGCGTGCATCGGGGTCACGCGACCCTGCGATATACGATTTCTGGGCCGTCGGTATTTCCCACGAGTAATCGAATCGCTGTCGACGGGGAGCGCGCGACCGTGTTAACGATAATGGCCGCCCGATAGCTCGAGGACACGGCCGATGCGCTGGTATTTCTTCGAGGGGACGGTGAAATTTATTAAAAATTACATCCCCTCGCTCCCTCGGCGCTTCCGCTCTTCTCGAGCGTTCACGGGAGCTTGTCCTCTCCTTCTTGTCGCTTCTAATTTCAATTTCTACCCTCCTACGTCACACTTTGCGCGTTATTTCTTATTTTTTTTTTTTGTTTCTTTGAAGCGACGCGCCCGCACCTGTAAGTATCCAGGAAGGCCTTCTAGTGGTATTATCGCGAGCATGCGATAGGATCGCGGACGTTATCGATGCACTTCCGGCGTGCCCTGGAATTTTTGAACGTCTTGGACGGTCCATTATCGTGTCACGTTTGGCTATTCGATCGGTCGCAGGAAATTCTGCCGACCCAGAATCTGAAGCGTGGGCTCGGCTGACCTACATCGTGCAGAAAGGGTTTCGCGGGAATGTGTGAGCGATCGTCGCCCCCCCACCGAGTAGGAATATATTGGAAGCGAGTACACCCTGATTTCCACTATGTCATCGGGATTACCCTATCTACTTTCACGCCGTCCCGCTGGAATGTCGATTTTCATTTAGACATTCCTTATTTCCGCGCCACCGGCGGGGGAGGGGGATTTAATTCCGGTTACGTGTCGCGAATATCGATACCGTCCGGGGGTGGAACGCGACGCGAACCGTGGACACATTTCGCCCGCGGCATCCGAATGGAAACGCGTGTCCCCTTTTTCTTGCATTATTCTCGCGCGAAAGGCTCGAGGAAAATGTGTAGAAAGATTCATGCGCAGTTCTTCATCTGCTTCATCAAACTCTGAAAGCATTTCAATACCCTTTTATATCTCGAGCGAATATTCCTACGAAACATTCCATGTTCCACTGATTCCGGTACCGTAAGTAGCGCATCCGACGGAACGCAGTATTCAGGCAAACGAATCGATCTTTCCCTGCTACAGTGTACAACGCGGCGAGACAACGAAACGCCATTTCGTCCCAGCCGCAGCGTCGGATCTCTCGTTTAAAATTTACGCGGCAGGGTGAACGATCTCCGTGGAGGGACCGGGCTGAAAATTCATGGCATCGATATTCGCGGTTTTGCATGCGAAGCCGGCCGCATTTGGCCGAGGAACGAAGGGAAACACTCTTTTACTCCGCCGAGAGAAACGATGGGGTAGGGCGTTGAGGATAAGGCCGTCGGGGCAACGATTTTCGAAAATTATACGCGGCAAAGACGGCCAACAGCCGGGGCCAAAAATTGCGAAACGAGAGGTTAGATGCGCGATGCAGCGTCTGTTATCGTATGCATGGCTGCAAGACATTCACGACCCCCGCCTGTCCCCGGACTTTCTGGATACACGGTGCTTTCGGGGCCACCGGGAAGAAGGGGTTAGCAACTTTATTCGACCTTAAATTCTCGGCCCACTTGGCTCTGGCTTGTATATAGGGTCGCGGCGTGCCAACTGCGGAGAAATTTCCCGTCCACCGGGCGCGACAATGTGCATAGAAATGCGGATGCACCCGATGCAGCGCCGCCTAATCGCCGACTGCTCGGTCTGCCTCAGGATTTCCTTGATATTTCGGCTTCTCACGCCGCTCCGCTGCTTCTACCCACCCGCCCCGCGTATAAACATCGAATTGCTCTGGCGCCTGTACTTGCGAGCGCTAATTTTCTGCACGGCAGCGGGCGACCCGGCTGGATGGGTGCTCCTCCGCGAAGATTTCGCTCCGAATAAGCCTTCCGCGAATACACCCTCGCTTTGCAGTCCATTTTAAAGTCCCACCGCGTCTGTGTAAGTGGAATCGAGAGAATTGGAGCGATTAGGAGAATCTAAGAAGTTGATAATTATTTAAGAAAACCCGACGCGTGAAATCGGTTTGGTCGATTATTCTGTCACGCGTCCAAACTAGGGCTGGGACTATTTGTCGAATTTTTCGTTATTCGAATATTCGAATACTTCAGTTGCTCAATTATTTGGCGAATATAATTCGAATATCCAAGTATTCGAATACTATTCGAATATCCAAGTATTCGAATACTATTCGAATATTAAAGTATTCGAATACTATTCGAATATTAAAGTATTCGAATACTATTCGAATATTAAAATATTCGAATACTGATGTATTCGAATATTAAAGTATTCGAATACTGATGTATTCGAATAGTATGGTGTGAATTATAAATCAAGTTCTTTAGGTTCGTTTGTCAGGGTGAAATCTTGTAAGCTAATTTTGACCCACTTCACACCATACTATTCGAATACAGCAGTTTTCGAATAGTATTCAAATATAGCAGTATTCGAATACAGCAGTTTTCAAATAGTATTCGAATATAGCAGTATTCGAATAGTATTCGAATATAGCAGTATTCGAATATAGCAGTATTCGAATAGTATTCGAATAATAACATTCGAATACTGAAATATTCGAAGTTTATTCGTAGCATTCGAATGCTTGTAAAATATTCGAATATTAAATTATTCGAATAGTCCCAGCCCTTGTCCAAACTTGCCGTAGCCTTGCGTGACACTATGCTAGCTAGTTTTTTTCTCTCTTGTTAGCGCGAGTGGTGTTTAGTGTCAAAAGCAAGTGCTATCGAGATTCTCGACCAGTAGCGTCAGCGTAATCGATCCAAGAATGGAGGAAGTAACAGGTCGGAAGTCGAGCTCGAAGCTACCCTCTGCGATTCATTTTCCCCCGTGACTGCGTCGAGTCGCGTTTAAGAAATTATTCCTCTCTTGTCGCGTTGAATTATTACTCCCAGCCTCTCTAGCTGGAAACTATGTGCAAGCTCGGATCCCTGGGATTCCAAACTCCCTGGTACTTTTAAACCTAAAGAATCTTAAAGATCAGAACGTCCCGCGCCCACGTTTGATCCAAACGTTTCCAATTCCTCTTTATTCCCTCTACGATTCTTTTCGCAGTTCCGTACATCGGAGCTCGTCCTCGCGCACCGTCATCCATCACTCGTTTCCCCCACCTATTAAAGCGCGTAGGAAAAGTCAGCGGCGTTATCTTGCTCAAACACCCGAAGCTTGAATTTTAAATCCTCCCCGTGCGCGTTCCTCGCTCGCGTACGAATAAAACCTCCCCTGGGCAAAAATATTCCGCGTCACGCGCTCGCCCTAATTTTCCCTCTGAACTCCGCCGCCCTTGTTCTTCTGCTTGATAAAAATTCAATTGGCAATTTGAAATTACAAAGAAACGCCGCTCACCCCCGCGTGGATTCTCCCTCGCCGCGGATCTCTCCGCGCCTCCAATTTCTGTGGATGTTTAACGACGCTAAACCCACCGAAATATGTTACACGTGGGCGCAGATTCGGAGAGATCCCCGAGATAGCGGAAGTAACGCACTTGCAAACGAATCCCGCCCGTTTCCTCGACAGCCGGTGGAAAATCTCTGCGCGAGGGTTGCAGTTTCCGGGTATGATTTTATTATTCATCGATTCCAGGGGCTGGCAGCGACGTCGGTCGAGGGCGATATCCTTGCCTGCCGGGGCTATTTAGCGGCGCGGCCCGGAACCGGGGGATGAATGTCGACGATCACCCGGCCTGTACGCGCGCGCACGTACACGCGCCAGCCAGCCGCACACCACCGCCGGGTAAGTTTAATATCTTCATGTAGTAAAGCGCGGTAACGCCGCGCGACGAGAAAGAGCAGGGAAGCCCAAGATTATTGCTTCAATATTGCCACCGATGTCGGGCGACGTCGGAACGTCTGCGTATCCTTTCCCTGCTCGATCTCTCGCCCGCCCCTCGGTATCCTCCTCGCTGCAACATCATCGACGTCGTGTGCGTCACGTACACTCGAAGGGGTGAGGGCCGCATTCCCTGCGTTTCGAGTTTCAGAGATATTCGAGAGGGCAAAGGTATATAGGTACGAACCGCTTCGAACGTCGCTCGAACTTCATGGTATGCCCTTTTCAAGTATCTCGAAGGTACTTCATGGAGTTGTTTGTCAGCGTCGATGAAAGGGGTTTGAAGAATGCACCCGGTGCGAGCTTTTGCTTTTAGAGAGTGTCACTCGTAACTTGTGTTATTATTATTTTATGCGTCTTTATTGCAAACAAGAAAATAACAAGGAACGAAAGTAAACAAAGACACAAGCACAGGCGAAGTTCAGTCACGACTGTTTTTCAACTTAACCTACAACGAAAACTTAACCTAGACTTACATTAGATTAGTATAAGCTACTATTATTGATTAATAATTATTGAAGAAGAGAAGAAGACAGGGTACACTGGCCAGACCACAAAGTAATATAAGTATTATTAGGGTAATTCCGGGTGAGATGGCTCGATCACGCTCCTTTTGCAAATATATTTTCGTCCTTCATAAAACCACTAAATTTACCGTGTGCTGATTTTTTTAAAAAGTGGGCCATCTCTCCCCGACTTACCCTATTATAACGGATGAAGCAGCAGGAAAGATTTACAAGAGCATCTGAAAGAGGAGAGAGTGGGATCTCTTTAATATTCTATTGACAAGTAACTCTCTCTCTCAGGTCACCTTAGATTCCTTCACTTTTCAAAACCTCCCCCAATAATATTCGTAGCGTGGACACAGGTACAGTAATATCCGAGGCGTCGACGAAACTCTGCGCCACACTCGGAACGATTCGGGCCGTCTTGAGGCCATCGCTGGCTTCTATAACCCGGTCGTCGGATTCACGTGTGCACCGGAGTACCAGGGGTTGCGCCGTTATTAAGCCATCTCTTACCGGTTATATCTCCTCCCGGGGTAAGCTCTTTCGCTCCGCCCGTCCCGGCACCCTCCTGCAACGAGTGCTTCCACCCTTTGGTCCAGCGTGTGCGGATCGAAATTCAACGGGCCACGAATCGAGGGCCCCGCTGCTGGAACGTGTGTATTTTGGTACGGGCCAGGGACCTGGCTGGCGCACGAGAGGAGCCAGCTTGCGGAAGTTATGTCCTGGCTGAAGGATTACTGGCGCCGCGCTGGGAGATCGGCGTTCACGCCACGGTGCACTCGCCAGTCGCTCGAGAAAGTCACCCCTACAGCTGGATCCTGTTGACCTTCCGCACCCCCGACGGGGTTTTTCGCATCACTGCTCGGACTTTAGGGTACGCCAGGGAGATGTGGTATTCTGGTGTGTTTGCGCTGTTAATCGGTGTCGCGACGAAGTTACGGGGTTCGCGGAACCAACCCCACGATTCTCAACGCCATAGTGGCGAGCTCCTTGGGAGGATTTGTCCTGTTCGCGCGATTCACCCTGCAGTCGAATCGATAGAGTTTGACTCTCTTAACTCTTTGGCTCTTATCTTCTTTCTCCTTTCGAAGCCGAGTTTCTGAACGAAATGTAAATTCATACATCGCGGCAGGGAAGTTTATGAGTCGTGTAATTCACTTGCAATCTCCCCTTTGAAGGGAACTAGGTCGAAAACATTGTCGCGAGGCGCACTCCGGCGAATCTTAAAAACCTCGTTGCACCGAAGGGGAAATCGATTTCTAAGTAGATTGAGAAACTATTTTCTACACTGGACGTGATCGCGCGGGTGCCAGCAACTTGTGTTCCGCCTCTTTACCCGCAGATCTAGTTTGCTTCAATCTCATTTGCCTGATGGAACAGAGAAAAGTAGCCCCATCTCGCAGTGTTCGCGAGGCAAACTGGCAGTACCTCCGTCCATGCGCACTGAACGCCTCCGAAACCGAATTTTCATCGGCGATTCCTCCCTGAGGGTAATCGATCGACCTCCTAATACATGTAATGGCTTTCTACGGGAACGAAAGGGCGTGAAATTTGCCAAGGAAATCGCTGATCAACCGGTAACCACGGCGCCTCGAAACCAGCGTCCGAAAATATTGACGAAGGACTGCGGATTAGCGGCGCTTAGCTAAACGAAATCCAGAAGGTCGAAAGTTGAGCATTCACGCGGGGTCCGACCATCTCCATTACGGAACACAAAGAAAATTGTATAAAAAAAAAAGACCGTGCTCGATTGGCGCTCCTCTCTTTTCGAGTCGTTCCAATCGGCTTCGAGAGGGCGGAGCGGGGGTGGTGGGTCACTGAAAAAGGGGGACGGAAGAGCAGATCAATCGTCGTTGCGGAAATGCGTTGATTTAGCAATCAGAGCAATGAGAAAAGGGCGAGCGGGGGCGAGTTGTGGAGGGCCAATGCAAACGCGGGTGGAAAGATGAACAAGGGGGGTGGCGAAAGGGAGGAACGACGGGTGCAGTCGAGGAGGAGGAGGTGGAGGAGGGAAAAAGGAACGTGTGCCTCTAGTAATTACGGTCGGTACAGCGGAATCATTTGTTTGCGCATTGTTGCCGCAAAGCATTGTTGCGCAGCGAAACGCTCCACCATCGCCGTTCGGCCATCATCCCTTGCCCGTGGCTCGTTTCATCCCCTTCGACCGGTTCGTTCGGCCCTCGTGCCGGTTCAAACGCATTGTACCCTTTGCGGGCCGCCTTCCAAACCTGCGCACACATTGTCCATGCTGGCGTACAGATGTGTGTGTGTGTGTGTGTGTGAGTGTGCTGCAGGTCCACACCGTTGGATCTCGCGTGGCGGCGAACGTAGCAACTTTGGAAATTCCCCGGGACCCCCTCTCGGTTTTCTCTGCGACGGCAAATTAAGCGGACGGAAGGGCTAACTAGCCACTGACTGTTGAACTGAGCACGTGAAACGAAATACGAGAGGCCTGCGCCGGGTTCCGGAGCCTAGTTCTCGGGGTAACTTGAGCAACCCTTTGTTGCCACTACAGGGATGCATCGTGTGGGTCTCCTGTAATATGTCTGGTATCAGTTTGACCATGTGAAATGATGAAGGGGTATCAAAATTGTGGTTGGGGCGGAGTTACTCTTTGGCAGGTGTCGAGGTTGTTGGAAATCTTTGACAAGCTGTTTCCTCACTCAAGGGAAGTCTTGCTTTTCAGATAAAACGAAATTCAAGTTGCGACTCGTTGAAGGGGAAAAGGGATGAGAATTTTTCCACGAATTCACTAATCAATCGCCAGCTATTTATGAATGCACACCTCTGATATATACGTAGGTATACGTATCCCTCAGAACCAAAATACCAAACTGGATCCTACGGTTTCCACGAACATTCCATCTCCCATTACTCAATCTCGAGACGTTTCAGGGGCCGAGGAAAAAGCTAAGCCCATCAAATAGGGATGTCGATAAACGTTATTAACGGGACAACGACCGAAACGGTTGCATGAAACGCAGAGACGTTGCGCCGAGCATGGAGGAGGCATTGCCGGGACGTTGAAAATATCGCCGACGATACGGTTTCCGTCCACCATCGCCCCTTGCCCGTTATTTCCACGTCAGGTTCGACTCGCAACGGCCGTATTAATTATCGAAGATGCTGCGCCCAGACTCGGCGAAGCAATTTTCCCCGGAAGCCGGGGGGGTGCAGGTCGCGTCCGTCGCGCCTACCCTACGAAAGCATATCGATCCCTCGGAATATTCCACATCGCGCGATGTATCTCGTAATGGATATTCAATATTTACGTTGGTCGACAAACGAACGCGGCTGGTGTACAGGCGCGGCGAAGCTTCTCGAGCCGGGGTTGAAAAAAAATTCGCCACCGATCGGGGTACGAGGTTCCGGAGAAAATTCAGGGTACGATGGGCTGGAAAAATATCTGGAATTTATATTCCTCGGGGGATGCGAGATTCTGTCACGTGGCCGCTGAAATATGATGATGAGCAGAGGTCTATAGAGAGCGACCAATTTAACTATACGGGGTAGCTAGCAGAAAGTAGAGGGATCCGTGGAAAATTCGGTTAACCTGGTAGACGTTGGAAGCACAGAAAAACATCCAGGATCAAGGAACGTCGAGGATGATGTAATAGTCGAGTAGAGAGGCTGGCTTTCTTGCAGCCTTTGTATCCTGTTAAATGTTTCGCGTATCCTCTCTGTTAAAGGAACAGTGGGGGAAAAGCCGTGTACATGATAGCAGCAGGCATGTTCAATGGGAAATGCGAAGTTGCCGGCTCCGTGGGCGAACTTCTGCAAAATTAGCTCGGTCTACTGAGCGGAAGCAGGTCAAAGGTGAGTCCCCAAGGATGTATTACCCGAAAATTCATAGTGATTGAGGTGCACGCCGGCGAAACGTAAGTCGAGAAGGGGCGCGGTAACCGGAGGGCGGAATTTGCGAGCAAGTTACACGTATATCATCCCCCGCTTTTGAGCCAGCTTCGCTTTAACCAAGGAATGCGCCTCCGCGGGGCTGGTAATATATTTGGTGAAAAAAAATCCAATTACATAGATTAATAGGTGTATTGTTAATAACGGGATGAAGCCGTAAAGCGTGATTTCTACGTTGCGCGGCACGGAAGGAGGCGCAGACATGCGCGTCGTCGGACTCGTGAAATATGCATGCACTGAAATTTGAATCGCCCACGCTTTATGGATTTTGCGTTGTTCCATATTGCACGGGAGAGACGGACGCATCCAGACGCCATTACTGTTCCGCTCGTGCAAGATTCAGGCTTGATAAGAAATGCATGCTTCCTGCTGAGACTCTGCTTAGAGAAGGGTTCCTTTCTTTTCTGCCTTTTTCGTCCCCGTCGCGGAAAAAATCTCGACGCGGAATCGTGGGATCTTCTGTTCCAATTCCTTGCAGCGTTTAAAAACTTTGGATCTGAATTGGAAGAAAATTCCGTCCTGATTTTCCTTCCGACTCGAGACGCTGAATATATGGATTTAAAATATTCATACAGCAGTGAATCAATTTGGCAGACCGTCTCTCGTTCCCCCCGAATCAAAACATTTGTTCTATCTTCCCGCTTTTCGTTGAGCGTTGATTTTGTCCCTCATCAACGTTTCACGACGTATTAAAGCACAACGAGAGCATCCACTAAAGCGTTGTCGTTCCCCCGCTTGGAAACGGCCCCGTCGTTTCGCCTTTAACGTCGGCACGCTCGCGAGAAAAATTCAGATTGCGAAGGATTAAGCGTGCCTCAACGAGTCGCCTGCCGGAGTCGCGAATTTACACAGGGGAGAGATGAAAATTCTCGACGGTGTGAGAATTCCTCGAGTGTAGCCGAGTTAATAATCTGTCTCGGAAGCCGCGGAGATACTTCTTCAATTTACTTCCAACTTACTTCTAAGTAGGTACATGTGAACCGGGACTGGGTAAATATCTTGCTAGATTAATGGCAGTAAAACAATTTCGGCGAGAAAGAAAGGAACACAGAATATTCGCAGTTCTCGTCGGAGAACGGCGAACCGAGGAATTGAACCCATCTCACGATCCAGAAAAGAAGTTTTCGAAAAGCTCGCCAGCGGCGCGAATCGACATCCCCGACGTCGAAATTCCCTCTCTCAGGGCTGGTGAGATCTCTCGTGCGATCTAAGTACGCCATTACAGCACCGGAAGGACGTTTAATCTCCGCGTTTCAGCATTTCCCTGTGCGGCTGAGGACCTCTCCGCCCGAGGATCGGTCGAGGATCTTCGCCTGCATTTACCGCGATTTTCTTTTCCGTGCTGTCTGATCCTTCTTGATCGTGCCCTTTGCCACCGTCCCCCGGCGCAATCCGGACACCTGTTTGCAGTTACATTTGCAGAAGTAACGCGAGTAGATCTCGACCCCCGCTGCGAGTATCGTGGGTCGTGCTTATCGAGCTGTTTCAACGAAGCCTGATGGATCCTTTCGTCGCGATGTGGATCCTTTGATAGGAGACAATCCCAGTGCATACTTACAAGGAGAGTATTTTAGGTGTCCGCCTGCGATGATTTTGGTTTTTGGATATGTTATAGAGGACCGAAAAATAAGAAATACGTGTTTTTTTATTTTTCCCCGTTTTCATATTTGGGGGGTGAAAACTGCGTTCAAAGTTAGGGTTGAAAAATCATTTTTGTGGAATATCTCGAGAACTATTAGAGATAGGGGAATAGTGTCAATGGACGAATTTTGTGTCTTTGAATGCGAAATATCACTGACTCACCAGATTTTCAAAAAGTCAACAAAAATGATTTTCAACCCTAACTTTGAACGCAGTTTTCACCCCCCAAATATGAAAACGGGGAAAAATAAAAAAACACGTATTTCTTATTTTTCGGTCCTCTATAACATATCCAAAAATCAAAATCATCGGAGGCGGACACCTATAATACTCTCCTTGTTAGATTCTTTATCTGGGAGTTTGACAATCAATTTCTTTCTCCAGTATCTTTCACCCAGTCGCCACGTTTTACTCTAAAATTAACGACACGGTCTTCGCAGCCCGAGATCGATACAGTGGCTCATTAAAAAGAAAAACACTGGGATAACCGGGTCGCCGCGTTTCCCAGTCCCGTTCGCACCTGTGGCGCGCCTCGAGTGGGCGAAAAAAGCGGCTGAAAGTTTAACAGAGCGTCAAATCGTTCCGCGTGCGGGAAAAAGGCGGAGCGGCGTCGCAGCCAGGAAGAAATAATTAAACGCGTGATCGTTGAGGGGCGTGGGGGCAGAATCGTTCGGGGTGACGGTGGGAAAATGGAATTCCCGATTGGTCTGACGGGTGGTTGAAAGTTCCGCGAGGAGAACTACGGGGGAGGCCCGACACCTGTTAAAGAACCGGAAGCCGCCGCGTCGCGGGGATGATCGTTGGAGCCGAGACGACGAGAGCAATCGACCAGCGAGAATTTTCGACAAACCCCGGCCCAATTATCCAGCACGGTTTCCGCGGCTTCCTGAGCACCCGCTCCGGATTCATTTCCCGTCCTCACCTGCTTTGAAATCGGCCCCCATCCCCTATGGATCGTACCCTCCCCTCCCGGAACGTCGCCCAGGGAAAGTTTCCTTCTCGCGAGGCTGAAAGCCGAAAGGGGGAACAATGTTAGCCGGATGCAGATGAGTCCCGATTCCCACCTACCCCGAGGCCGTTCCAACCCCTTCTTCTTGATCCCGGGACCGGCGATCCAGCCACCCTCAGGCGACACTCGTACCTCGATATCTCGCCGTTTCCTCTCCCCCTCTTCGCCCTCTTCCGGTCGTCCTCGACTTCTCGACTACTCGTTCCCCCGTGTCTCTCGTTTCCTCGTTGGAGCTTGGATCTCCGAGTGTCGTGTGGCTTGCTTTGAAAGGGAGGATTCTTTGGAATTTGTTTATCCGAGCTTGTAACTTGGGGCAGAAGGGAACAGGGGTGGAGGGGTGGAGTGGAGCTGATTGATTATTGATACTCAACTGAGGACTTGACTTTGCAGCAAAAGGGGTGCAGCTCCATCTTTATCAAGTTCGAGTAAATTAGAAAAATAATAATAATAAGAATAATTTATAATAATTCGTCTTTATTCACCATAATCTGTTTATAAAATTAGTGCTGTGACTTAACATTAAAATGAGAATACTAATTGAAAAATATATATTTCTACACAACAAGTACCTATCTAGTACTTATTGAGTTGATAAGTTTTTATTTCTATTTTCAGCGCAGAAATATTCTGCAATAGAAATAGTAATCTTAATATAAATATAAAGCAGAAAGTGTTTGTGCGTTTGTCTGTCGCCTAAAAACTTTCCAAATATTAATATTTCCTGTTCTTAATACTAATATTACTATTATTATTAATATTTCTATTTTTATTTATTTCCTATAAGTTGCTCATTTGTTATCGGATTTGCATCAAACGTGCACCAAACGAAGTAGATTTTTTTACGTACATTACACGTCATAACTCAAAATCTGCTTTTGTACATAAGCAGCTACTATCTCCGTAAATCGACAGACTGATGAAAATGATGAATCAGACTGTGAAGATCTTGCAGCCGTCACCGCGACGCATTACCAAAAGCCAAACGCGCGTTCATTATCTCCGGCGACATTCCCAAATCGCAGAATTCTTCGGATCTACCCTGTCGTGCTTTATAGGCGAGTTACTTTGATCGAATTAATCGACTGCAAACACCGACTTCGCGGGTGGAGATTGCCGGAGTTAGGGGGAGGGGGCGCGGAGCGGATTAAATTATGAACGCATTAGCAAATGAGGTACTGTTACGGGCACGAACAAAGTTGGAGGACGCGGACGAGCGAAATCGCGGATCGAGAAAACTGTTAGCGGGATTGGTGGTCGCCATAAAACTCGTTAATCATTCGAACGCTTTGTCCCTGTTTCCGCGTGAATTTTCAAGCGTGTCCACTAGCGCCGCAACTTTCCGCCCGCGCTTTCGCCGACTGTGTTAACGCGCTGAAACGCGCCGCGCAATCAGGGCCCGCTTGGTAATTGGAATGTATCTTATATTACGGCTCGTAAACGGAAATTATGTCCCGTAATGCGATGTAACGTCGCGAAACGCCGCGACCCACTTTGCCTGTCGTTCGTTAGTAGTCACCGGGCCCCGTTAATTTCGCGTTGCAACTCGTCGCAGATAATGGCACGTTATCGCGCGCGCTAGGGAAAAATTAAAGGGCTGGGGTAAACCAACCAGTAATTGATCGCATACCAGCGAATGTCCATTAGGCAAAGAAATGTGAATTATAAATTTAAAAATTACTATTTCTTTATAAATAGAGGGTAGTTGCACTTTAAATATCCCATATTTTTAGTTTTGCGTATTAAACAAGCATTAATAAGTACAATTCTTAATAAAAGTATGCGGTCATTTACTGGGCTTCTCATTCAACAATTCGGTCATTTACTGATTTGTTTACCCTAATTAACTTTCAAATTTTTCCATGCTTTTTAGCGGCCTCAATCGGCTAATGATAGCCGTCGTGGGTGTTTCAACATCCTTTCAAGTATCTCTTCAGCTACGGTCCACACTTGGCATGCTCGATTTGCCGGGGTACAGGTTCAAGGCCACCGCGAAATAAAAAGGGAGCACGAGGCTCCGAAGTAAGAATTCTTCAAAAGACAAAGAGCTCGACTAACAATGCAGACTTTCCACGACAGTCTTATAATGAAGCGATCCCGGTGAAAGGAAAAGTTGTAACAAAGAGCCCATTGCCTCTCGCTGGCTGACCACCAAACCACTTTGCAATCGATGGGGAATTAATCGACCACGGACTTCCTGCTCGACGTCCAGGCAGAGGAAATCGTGCTGATCAGTCACGAAAGCTTTTCTAATATTCCGCGAGCCTTTTCACTGTGTTCCATAAATGTCCAACCTTTGATCAGCTTGAAATAGGAATTTTTAATAGGAATCCTCTTTGAATATTTGCCTGAAAGAGTTTGTTGTGCAACATTCAGTTGTAAATAAAATTAGACGCGACTCGTAGCGGTGCCTCGGCTGATCCGATATTATAATTGCAAAGTAGTTCGTCATCCCGTGCATTTCGACAACATCGATGTGTACCACGAGAACGCTGCCAGCAATGAAGTTTGGGAACAGCTCTGTGTTTCGAGGGGATAATTTACAGATTGAATTTTAAGCGAGTTGTTGCGAGCGCCGTGTAATTCCAGGCAACCGCGGCGTGGTTGTATTTAATCTCCGTGAATTATTAAGACGCCGCGGGAACTCCCTGCGCCAGTCACTCTGTATTCTAATCGACTAGGATTCTTTTTAGACCGGTCGTAGCACCCAGTGTCTGCCATGTAAATAGTGCTCTCGGGGAAAAATATCCCCGTGGAAAATGTGAGGGAATATCAACGAGCCCCTCTGCCAACGACTCGAGCTTCCTCGCTTTTGACGGAACGGGTCCAGGTTCAACACAGAAATGGCCCCTTTTCTTTTGCGAATTCTCCGCGATGATTACAGTAACCCAAGATTCGCAGGAGAGAGAACTCTCTAACACGCGGATTCTCTTGTAATCCGACGATCCCAGGGCCTCTTTCGTCGTCGAGGATCGAGTGTAAATCGAGCCTCTTCGTTTCTCGCGTGCCTGTGTCATCTTTGCCCCTCGAAATGCCCGAGACCTCCTCGCGATTCTTCCTCCAAGAATGCAGAACCACTTGAACGCAGTTGCGCACGAGTGAGCCGATGCAAATTGCTGGAATCGTCTGTGATTTCGTCGAGCCTATATTCCAGCCGCGGGATTCTCGTTTACGATCCCCCGATAGGACGCGTCCCCTCGATCGATCGAGAATTTCCGGCGACGGCGGGGCTTCCGGGGACGGTCTTCGAGAACGAGTCGACGTGAAAGGAAGGGAGGAAGATGCTGGCGTCCAAGTGGACATGTGGTCGTTATGACGGGGAACGACGTTAACGAGCCCCTTTTAAGGACTTCTGCTGGGAAAAGTTCGGAAGCAGGACTTTATTGGATTGCGAATCTCCGAGGAATCGTCGGGGCAAATGGCAATTTCGACCTGGCGGACGGGACCGAGCGTATATTTTACGCGGTGGCTCGTGACTCTGCACTTTAACAGCGTTGATGGTTAAAAATACGCTCGATCATTTTCGTCAAAATAGGATTAGAAATCGTGATTGGGGGTAGTTTAAGAGAGAGGTGAGATACTGTTGTGCATCACGTATAATGCTACAGAATTTTACGCTCTGCGAATGACAGGCGTGAAAATCCATTTTCCATAGGCGAAGCCTGCCAGTCAAGTTCCTTCTCAATTTGAACGAGAGTTGTTACACTGCATGTGACAATGTTGCAAAGTGTTTTGATTAAATTTCTGGCTCGCGTGATGTGGCATGGCTTCCAGAGTACTGGCGGAACGTAAGCAATAACCCACAGCTAGTAGAGTAACGTTAAAATGCCGCGCCTTCTTTCAAGGTGCATCTCCGACTAACCATAGGGATTATTATTATTATTAAGCTTCTTTATTGCAAACAAGAAAATAACAAGGAACGAAAGTAAACAAAGACGCAAGCACAGGCGAAGTTCAGTCACGACTTTTTTTCAACTTAACCTACAATTATCTACTTCAAATATCTTACCGTCTCCATAACTATTGAAGACACTTCAACAGGGTTAAATTCCTTCATTAATTCTACAGTATATAATCTGAAAACAAGTTAATCTAACATTCCACACTACTCACGTATTCAACCTGCTCTATGACTGTTTTTCAACTTAACCTACAATTATCTATTTCAAATATCTTACCGTTTCCATAACTATTGAATACACTTCAGCAGGGTTAAATTCCTTCATTAATTCTACAGTATATAATCTGAAAACAAGTTAATCTAACGCTCCACACAAATGTACTCACGTATTCAACTTACTTTATAGATCTCAATTAGATTCCGATAATTTCTAGTACCCAAGTGATCAGAATATCATTCCACCTTCGTTACAAACTGCACACTAAACCCAGATGACCCTCTACCCCCCTCGATCGTCCAAGAAAATTGTCAAGGCTCCAGGAAACCAGGGTCCCCAGGAACATTTTAATTCCTCCCCTCTCCTTTCGTAAAACCAGTCGCATTTCTGCAGGCCCCTTAAATACGCCGCACAACGTTTGCTATATTTCGTTAACGTGGGAGTTTCTAGCGAGAAGGAGGAACGAGAATCGATTGTATCGCGAGGTGCAGGAGAACCGGCATGCAACGAGTTTACCGGTAGTTTCTAGTGGGCGTTCGTTCGGAACTACTCCGTCGTCGACGGCGGCTGCCGGGTGATCCAACTTCTCGGATGCAGACCCGTGGGCGGTGGTCGTAGTATAAGTAATAGCTAAATTAACATCTTAGTGTATCCCAGGAGCGTCATCTGCTATCTACGGCCCGTTAGTACACCCAAGTAGTCGTAAGACGTGAACGTTTGCTGCGCGAGTGCAGCAGCTTCGCAATCGGCCCGCAGTAACAGCGTTATGAAAATGCCTCCCCTGCCGCCAATCCCGGAGACTGGCCTCTGTTTGCTGTGTTCCGAACGCAGCACACCTCTCCAGTGACCGGTTATCGGTTCATTTGTCACAGATTATGGTTAACGCGGAGACACTGCGGCGAAGACGACGGCTGATGAGCGCATTGCACCTTGGGAGGGCGTTGCGGAGATCAGTGGTTGCTTGATGGCCGCTCGGCGTTAACAATACAACGCTTAATTTGTCTAACGGGAGGAAGGAGCCCAATTTCAACTGTACGGCATCGTCCTTCCACAGTCGAACGGGGATATTTCGACAATGTTTCGCAGAATTTCGTGGAATTACCCTCAGGCGGGCACTGGACGCGGACTGAGCGTGACAGCTGCTTTGAAAATACGAAATATGAAAAGCTGCCACCGAAATGAGTGGCTGCTGGTATTTCCCCGCGTACGGAGGTTGGCTGGAATTAACTCGATGCAGTGGATAGCGCCTTGCCAATTTTCCACGCGAATAAATCTCTGGAATTAGTCTCTAAGATTCTGCAGGATAAACGAAAACGAAGAAAGGGTTCTTCTTTAATTAAGAATTTTTTAAATTCTTCTGTCGGCGGAGAAGGCTTGAAGTCTGGTTCCATGGTGGATTAAATGAATCACGAAAACTGACAGCTGTCATCAGTGCTGTCTAATATGCATGAAAAGCCGAGGGTCTTGCTTTGGAACTTAATCGTGGAAATCCACCGCGGTGTGTACAAATTTCGCGGTCGTTAATTAAACGAAGACAATGGTCCTCGGCGTTGCGTTCGAATCGGCAGGTCGTTATTCAAATTAATTTAATAATCCCGCGATTTAATGGCGTCGTACCTCACCATTCTCACCAGTGTCCCATTCTCTATCACGCCGGGACAGCGCTCTCGTGATCCCAAGACGCTTCGTATTGTACCGCCATACGATTATTAATAAAGCCAGATTCCCCTAATTAGTTCCGTCCCGCGTGAAGACTCTCTTGAATGGTCCGTTCACTCGAATAACCACGAAGAAACACAACCCGATTGTTCTTCGCATTCATTTATATTTGTTTTGTCATTCGAGCGCTGTCTCTACAATAAGCTAAACCTAAGAAAGGAACTCTGCATCCGTTTTGGGAAAATGGTCTCCAAAACAGGAAGTTTCTCACCCCTTTAGGAAAGGTTTCACAAATGTCCTATATTCCTTCGTTTTAATTCAATAAGAAACTTTACATTTCATCTCAACTAGGGGAGACCGGGGCTAAAAGTTCCGCGGGTAAATTGTTCCGATCGTTCTATCTTCAATATGAAAAAGAGCGTTGTACTTTAAATTATTTTTTCCACAGAGTGGCGTGTTCAACTTACACGGGAAAAATAATTTAAAGTACAACGCTCTTTTTCATTTTGAAGATAGAACTGTCTGAACAACTTACCCCTCGGAACTTGTAGCCCCAGTCTCCCCTACAAATCTAAATGTTAGAAATTGAAAGGATTGATGGCACAAGTAGATTTCTTCATAGTGATCAAGCAAATACTAATCGGGATTTACATTTCATCTCAACTACACATGTAAATGTTAAAAATTGAAAGGATTAATGGCACAAGTAGATTTCTTCATAGTGATCAAGCAAATACTAATCGGGATTTCCATTTCCCTGCCCACAATGACGTTCGTATCCATCTTCCACTTGCTCCAATTCCTTTCGCGGAGCAATAAAAGCAATATAATATCAATGCTCGCAAAACAGGTGCACTTGCCGCGAGCCGGTTCGTTTGAATTCAAACAGACGTGGATAAACGGTGCGCGCAAAGAAAGTTTATTAATCGGGGCGCGTATCTACGAATGGAAAACCGACAACAAGCAGCGGGCGGACCCGTCTCCGCTCGTTCACGCTCCTTTTCTTCGTTGCCGCGAAACAAACACCAATTACCGTACACCCCTTGTTACACGGAGATGAAAACTTCCGAACGAACGCCAGCCGCGGCGCTCCGCGTTCAGTTTGCCCGTGTAATTGGAAGGATCGTGTCCGCGAGTAGTCTGAGTCAACGACAAAGGATCCGTCGTTACCTCGCGGATGAAACCCTCTTTCCTCGCCGCCGCCGCGGCAGTTCAAAAGAGTGGCGTCACGGAAAAAGAAACGAGGAATCTGTAGGCAGTAATTTCTTGCCTTTGAACGCGCAGACCCCTCGAGATCTATTGTTCGAGCCTCTGCGCCTCTCCGACGGGATGGAAATTAAACTGGTTATTATCGCGGAAGTGTTGTATATTGAAACGCGACGTTTCGATGCATTTTTCAACAGGAACGTCAGATGCTACTGGCAGATAGGTTGGTTTTCTTTACACTGTAAATTCCCTTCCCCAGCTTCGAACTTTATTCGCTCACACTTCTACCGAACAGACTGTTCAAACAGCTGAGCCACACACGAGGCCCTTGAATCTTGATTATTTCTATGGATATCCAGAATTTTTTCGGGCGCTATTAAGAGCCGCAACTATTACGAGGCCGTCTCTCATCAGAATGCAAGGCTTGGACGGGGTGCAAGATTAAAATTCATGCGCCCGTGCCCTCTCAAAGGGAGGAGAAGAGAGCAGGGCGAGAGAATAGCGATACTTCACCGGGACGTGTAACACGCTCCGGTTGCCGCTCAAAATATTGATCAGCGCGACGGTTTATAACTCACCAGCCGGATGCAATTTTCCTTGGACGTGTAATGCTTCTTGAAAACTGGCATACGTCGGAACCGGCGACGCATCGGCCGGCTCGTATCACGGCGCTAACAAAAGGGCAATGCACCGTCGCGGAACCGTCGACGTTCGACTTATCGATCACCGGGGCGCTTCCGCCTAAGTCCCTAGGTTGTTTAATAAAATAGGACGGTAAGGCGCAGCCCGGAACGATGCACCTTTATGTCTCTAGTCGCTGCTGACGATCAACCACGCCGCCATATCGTATCAATCATTGCGCGAGAACGTGAGCAACGCGGGACCGCTTTATTCCCCACGTGGAAAACTGTCCCCGGGATCCGTCGAGACGGCACTTTCTCGGCGCGATCAACCTTTATATCAGGATTCACTGGCAACCTTTCATTCGTTTTTACGACAGCCTAACCAGCGGAACGGTTGTAAAATTCCTGAAGATAAGGGCGAGCGTTACGTTTCCTCCGCGGCGTTTAATTACGACCGAGTGCGCAGTTGAAAAATGCTGGCTCGACGTGTATCAGGCACGATCGATGGAGATTAATTACCACTCCATTGTTGGAATAGCGCGAGAAGATGTATACGGCTAGGAGCTTCGCATGATTCAACAAATATCGCTCAGTTTGCCCGCGGAGGATATTGGAAATTAGTTGAGCTTTTAGTTTTCCTCTAAAATAATCTCCTTTGATGGATATGATACGTATTAGTACAGTGATTCCCAACCTGGGTCGCGAAGTGTTTTCTGAGGTGTCGCCACGTTTTTTTTTATTATATTATTAAGGGGGTTGAACCCTCGGAAAATGTATACATTTTGTGGATTTTTTTACAAGTCAACGGTTTGATGCAGATTTCCCGTTTTTTTAATATCGGTACATAGTATTAGGAACTACTGAAAAAAAAGTTTCAGTTAAAAAACTATTGTTTCTGGGAAGTTATGCATACACATCCGAAAGTCTTTCGATTTTAGACGGCTAAACGGTGGCCCTAAAAACTCGCGCTACGTTCAATCAATTCACTTCCAATTTTGCATGCAGAATCATAATAAGATTCCACATCGTCCAACGAAGGCTTTTTTTATTCCGACTTCCCGTTTATTATTTATAAAGAAAAAAGGTGGATTTTTCTCTTAGAAAAATTTAACTTTACCTTTGATCCCTCACCATTTCTTTATTTTTCAGAATTTTCAAAATCGGCTACGTTGGACGATGTGGAATCTTATTATGATTCTGCATGCAAAATTGGAAGTGAATTGGTTGAACGTGGCGCGAGTTTTTAGCGCCACCGTTTAGCCGTCTAAAATCGAAAGACTTTCGGATGTGTATGCATAACTTCCCAAAAACAATAGTTTTTTAACTGAAACTTTTTTTTCAGTAGTTCCTAATACTATGTACCGATATTAAAAAAACGGGAAATCTGCATCAAACCGTTGACTTGTAAAAAAATCCACAAAATGTATACATTTTCCGAGGGTTCAAACGGGTATACCCCCTTAAGTTAGAATTATATCCTGAAATATCTATTTTCAATGTGTTCCCTTCACCTTATTGAATTTACCTTACCTTATATGGGGGAAGGAGGGTCGCAGGTTAGTTGAATATTATAAAAGAAGATTGCGACTCAAGGAAGGTTGGGAAATACTGTATTAGTTAAAATTGACTGTACGAAAATAGCAATGTTAATTTTCAATATCCTTTCTGTCGAATTCTGTTCTATCTCACGACGATCAATTCAAGTGAAATATATACACAACTGCCTGACATTTGAATCAGGATACGACTTGCCCCGGAAGCAAAGACAGAATTCATCCCCCATCGATCAGCCGCGGCACGTAGATTTTCACTTTGCCATACGCAAGTGGGGGAACACGTAGGCACGGCAGGTTTGTTGCCAGATTAAATTGCATCCGTCGGACGACGGCTGCGGGCCGGAAAGCAGCCGGAGAGAATGGGCACAAACGGGGGTGGAGAACGGGGGCGGTGGAAAAAAAGGTGGGACAGTGAAGCGGTCGCGGTTACGCCCGGAAATTGGCGAAACTTTGCGGAAGGTAAATTAGCGGCTGTAATAAAAAGCGCCCCCTCGCTGGTGCTCGTCGAATTTCCCCGTCCTTTTTCCATCGTCCCAGTCGAAGCCACCCCCCCTCGAGGGTCGGGACAAAATTATGAGGCCCTCCGCGCAAGAACAGACGTTCCTTTTCTAGAAAAACAATCGTACCAGCGGGCCAAAAACAGTTCGTTTAATGCTGCGCTATCTTGCCAGCCTGATAAGGCGACTGATATACGTCGAGCGCGATCTATCCCCACCACCCCTCCACGTCGAAAAAGGGGATGATCCTCGCGTAATCTCGGTGGATTTGCATTTAGAGAGGAGAACGTTTTAGGCATAGGCCCAGGCGAATACTGTACAGTCGATTTCGGGCTCTTGTTCCTGAATTCGCGTGAACGCCCGGCGAAAGTTGCTCGGCGACAGACGGATCGCCGGTTGATGACGCTATAAAGGAAGATTCTCCTTCTTTATCAAGCCACGATGGCTTTCTGTGGGCGTAATTTATTCCGATCCTGGAGGGGAGGCTGTTTCCTTGACGCGGTTGATATTCTGTTGGCTGAGTAGTTTAATAACAAAGGTTCTGAAATGTGTCTTCAGTCGTGGAAAATATACTGCAAAGCAGACATTCATGAACTACCAATGCACGGTATAAAATTCGACAGCTATAGTCTCGTTGGTTTATTAGCAGAATTTAAAGTAACGTTCGTTAAACAAAGTTTGAGGGATCACGATGCACGTCCTTCGTCCTGCGAGGCAATTTTTCTCTGATAGCGTGTCCCGCAGCACTATCAGTTTATAAAATATTTCAGCTCCCGGCGTCAGGTGACTCAGCTCCCCTGGTTCGAGCCGGTGAATCGTAATTCCGCGAGCCTCGAGCGGCCTGCGCGTCGCTTCGCTCGACACGCGGCCGTGATCCGACGCGAAATATTTTAATACACAGCCGGCGGACGATCGCGGCGTACAACACATCTATTACCTGGACGTTCGTTTCGCTATTGAACGTCCGTCAAGCCTGTATGATCGACCGCGCCACGTTTCCCCGCGAGCGTAATTAAAACTATCTGTACCAACGTCGAGCCTGGATGGAGTGGCGTTTGATTTCGCCCTGGGAATGTAAACCCGCTGTGGCCGAACTGAAATTCAATGGAAATTACGTCTCAGAGGTTATACGCCACCGTTTCTGCGGATCAGAAAGACAGGAGGGTGATCCACATTTACTTACAGCGAGATCCTCCTCCGACGGAGGACGAAGGAAGATACGGAAAGTTCGTTGGTCGTTGGACGAAACTGGCAGTAGGTAGTTCGCGGCTCGTCATTGACTATCTAAGACCCCCGGGGAGGATATGGAAAAATTCCCCCGAAATATATTCCCGTGGTACCCTTTCTATCTTTCCGCACACGTACATCCACTTCCCTTCCACGTCGTCGGTGCGATATATCGCTTCGAATCGAGTCGATGCCAGTGACCCGGAATTTGCATTTCCCCGGAAAATACAGGCGGGGAAAGGGGGCCGGCTGATGGAGACTTGGGGTGGGGAAGGGGGTGACAGTGGTGGGTGGAGAACGTCCCTCAGGTGGGGCGGGATACGCTGGGAACGAGGGAAAGGGCAGGGAATTCCGAGCGGCGCTTTTTAACGATATCCCCGAGGGAACGAGCATCGACAAGCTGGTAATTAGATGCGATCCGCCGCGATTTTGTAATCGCCATATTGGTCACCCCCCGTTGGAGCGCTGGATTATTTGCCAGGCTGAAAGGACACCCCCGGTTCCACGGGAAAATAACAGAAAATTGGGAAAATTCTGCACGATTCTGTTACGCGAGAACGAAGCTTGGAAATCATCTGGAATACTACCCTTAGTCGAATTCCGAATGGGGATTAATGAGCGAAACGTCTGGAGATCGTATCTCGCGACCCAGTTTGCCCAGATTTTTCGAGGTTTCGAGAGGCAGTCGCGATCGAGCAGGAAAGGGGTGGAAAACTTTGGTTCGCGGGGAAATTTCGCTCGCCACTCTGTTTGTACTTTCCCGACAGCTCGTGTGTTATCGTAGCGAGCGCGGTGCACGGTCCCGTCTGGACGGTCGGTTTATCGTTCGACGATCAATTCTGGAAAATGCCAGTCGAGCATCGTGGCCGAACGTGAAAGGTTCCCGTGAATCGTGCCAACCCCGTGGCGATCTGGCACGGACCTCGGCTGGTGGCTGGCTGAAGGGACACCAGTGTGCTGCGGAATTCTTTCGGTCAACCGCAACGATAATCCCTAAATCGATCCATTTCGCGAAAAGGCTTCCCCCTAGTTCCCGACGACCACGGCTTCCCTCATCCGAGCACGTCGCGTTGATAGGCGAGGTAATTCTTTGTTCCGCAGTTTGGGAGAATCTGTGAACCTCTGTGTAAGATGGCCCTGTTCAAGTACGAGTAGCTTTAATTTTTTAGCTTCTGAATCTGCCGAGCGTAAATTGAAAATGTTTCGCCAATGTTGAATTTCTACTTCTGTCTGGTAATTACATCCTTTGTGCGCAGAGATTAATTGTAAAGGTCTTTTTTACGTATTTCCAAATAGCTTCCCGACGCAATTGGCTTTCTGCCATTTCGTTAAAAATGAGAATATTGGTCGCGCTCGAGAATCGCGAATTTAACGGGAATTGTATTTCTGCAAAAGTGAAGCAAAGCGTTCTGAAATCGACAAAAATATTAAACAGTAGATAATGGTGAATCGCGTGGCTCGCATAATTGCGATTTTAATGAAACACCGGCTTCCGTTCGGATTAATGAATAGCCGAAAAGTGTAGAAGAGGGGAGAAAGCCTTCGTACGAGCAAATGGTGTATCATTATTCCACTTTGCATAGTTTTATCAATCGAGAATCAAGTGAAATAGGATATTACGCAAGGATGGCATAAATTCAACGTGAAGCAAACAAATTTATCTCGATCCAGGAGGGTTGTTTTACCCTTTCATCTTTACCTTCGATCTCTTGCCGACAAAGGGTTGTTGGATCACGAAGGTTGCCGTTGCACAAGTTTCCGGAAATTCGCGCGCCACCGTCTAATTAATCGCGTTTCCGCGCGTACGTGTCGCGGCGGTATCGCAAAATATCCCGTAAGTTTCGTGATGTCGGGGCTGACTGTACCTATGATGGATTTATACTGAAATTGGAGCTGTCGTGTCGTTTGAGGGTTTCCTAGTGGTGTCGTGTTGTGGGCTGCCAGCCTTTGATGCACGCGATGCGTACCGCAAACAGGGAGAAGTCTTATCAAGTTGGGGGAGGATGGCTTGTTCCCTGTATCGCTATTGCTAGACCCGCTTTGTTAACGCGAAACCATCGGCCATACAAGAGATTATTATATTACTCACGTCGCGCTGTCTTTCAAATTCGATATGTTTTCCAATACGCTCCTACCCATGATTACATTTTCTTCTAAGCAATCGAAATTTTCAAACGTCAAGGAACAAGTTGTTTTATCGAGGCTTTTATTATTAAACTGGTACTAGGATTACTTAATAATAATAATAATAATTGTTTATTAACGGAATTAAATTCCACTTGTACATAATCGTCAGATTCTCTTATACCTTTTATAATAATAATAATAATAATAATTTTATTTACGGGGCAAGCCCATTAAGCACAAGAACACAATAAAAAGGGATAATACAATAAATTACATTTAAACCAAAAGAACAAAAAGATAAGATATTACTCCTTTATTGACACGTGCTTATCTGTTCGACAGTTTACAGATTACTGGCCAGGGGGCCCTCGCGACTCTCACACGCTCACATCACATACACACTTACACTGCATACACTCATATATACAACACAAGTCGCTTCCAAGTCGGAAGTCAAGAAAATAGCAAAAACAGTGAACCGAGGGTCAAAGAGCTCGAGGGGAATTGATCTGAGGGGGTTGGAATCGCGAGCGTCGTAACGAGTAATTATTTTACCAATAATTGTGCTGCGTCATCTCTGTTCCCCGTGCTCGAAACGGAAGGCTTTATTGGAAAAGCTCGTGTACCCCCTGCCAAGATGCAACAATTATTCCACCCCCGATTGTTCGCTTCAGCGTGCCGCGGAGAAAACCTCGTCGCGGGGCAAAAATCGTGCCACTCGTTTTTTTCAACTGCACTTCACAAGTTGGAGGATAATTTCCCTTCCGCGGAGAGTAACAGGGAGTAAAGGGAAAAAACGAGGGCTGAACTTAACGGCACGAAGGCTGGCGTGGCCCGTTGGCTCGCGAGCACAACGAGAACACCGCCGAAGGAATGGAGAAGCAATTGCAATAAAATTTGTTACCGCAGACCCGGGGCGGGAGAAAAAAAAAACTGCATATGGGAGAAGGGTGGTGATTTGCAAGTTAAAAGCGCCGGAGGGTGGTATCTGAAATTGCCCAGAATTTCAGAGAGTCGGAGAAACAGAGACTGAAACGAACGGAACGCGTCGAGGCGCGTTCCTCGCGTGAATCGAGTTTGATAAACCGGGTCAGAAACTCCGCGGATTGATAAACTCGATCGCCGAATCCCTCGGGTATCGAACGGCGTCGCGGAAACGGGCCTCCCCAGCCGGAAACACCCCGCAACAGCTTCTCGCGGCGGGAAAAGGGGCGAAGCTGCTTCCTCTTGACCGCTCCTCTTTCCCTCTTCGGCCGCGGTAAGCTTTTGTTTGACTTTCAAATGGAAGTCAGCGGCTGCGTCGCCGCTCCCTCGAACCTTGTCTCCAAGTTATTGCGATCTTCCGTGGAATAGTGACCCCCTTTCCGTTGCCGATGGAAAAGGAGAGTCTCCCCGAGCTGGCTTGCAGGTGGGTCGACTCGATATCCGACGCTGGGAAATACTTTTATTACCGCTGGAAAAATAGCTTCCGGTCGTAGCTGGATACGTAATCCCAGGGAGCGGAATATTTTTTCGATGATCGCTCGTAAAGTAACGATTCTCTCCCACTTTCGGCTGGACTTCATTGGAGTGGATCCGAAAACTGAAATATATCGTGGAGCTGGGAAGCTTCGATGAATTCTTTCGCGGGGAGATTGCTTCGGTGGATGATCGAAGGAGGAAGGAAGTTTCGAGGAATTTGGGTGGATCTACTGTGTCAGGGTGTGAGAGATTGGACCTCGTAAGTTGTATCTTAAAGGGTCATGCCTCGTTGGCGGGCGAAAAAGAACGTGATTTTCGGGGACTTTTTGTGGAAAATCTGATGTATATTTTTTGCAAGTATTTGCTTATTTTAAAAGTACATATATTCAACAATTATCGGTGATTTTGTTATAGAAAAATATTAAAAAATGAACGAATAGCAGCCAGTTTCCTGGAAGCTCTTTTTTTAGCCGTGAGCAAAATTTCTCCGAGTTGGATCATCTAAAATCGAAAAGTGAAGAAGATTCTGTTAGTATATCAGTTTATCTGGTGCGTGAACGAAGAATTTTTTGAAAACTCTTTTTTAAATTAACGAAAAACAAACAATTCAGACATCGGAAAATGTCTTTTGAAAAATCCTTCGTTCACGCACCAGATAAACTCATATATTAACAGAATCTTCTTCAGTTTTTGATTTCAAATGATCCGGTTCGGAGAAACCGTGCTTCATCGTGCAGCGCGTTTATAAAACCAGCTTCCACGAGAGTGGTTGTTATTTGTTCATTTTTTAATATTTTCCTATAACAAAATTAATGCACGTTGCTGAATATATGTACTTCTAAAATAAGGAAATAGTTGTAAGAAACATACCTCACATTTTTCACAAAAAATCCCAAAAATGCATGACTTAGGCAGTGTTTTTGCCAAAATGCAGCATTTTTTCCATTTAATTACAAAGAAATAAATTGAAGCAGAGACTTATTCTTTACCCCAAAATTTATTAACACCATAAGCCTTAAAAAAACATTTGTTTTTTGTCAAAACTGTGCATTATATTTATGACACCGCAGGTGGATCTTTATAGATTCTTTTTAAAAAAGTTTCATTTCTTTTGCAAGCCTCTTAAATGACCCATCTGCAGCATCATCTACAATGCAAATTTTTGGCGAAACAAACATATCTTTTTAAAGCTTATAACGTTGATAAACATTGTGTCAAAGAACAAGTGTTAGTTCCAACTTATTTCTTCGCAATTAATTGAAAAAGAAATACTACATTCTCGACAACAACGACTGCCTAGGTTAGGTTACCCTTAAGAACTGACATAAGTTAGTTATTTCTTTAAACGATACGTTCCCGTCTACCGAACTCAGCAAAGAAGTGAACCCAGCTTCGACGTGCCCTCCAACGAATCCCTCGCCCACTTCCCTCCACCCTGCAATATTCCGCGCGCATTTATCACATTTCCTCGAAACCTTTCTCCCAATCGATAATCCAATCTCTTTCCTACCCCGTAACGCGATGCTAATCCTAACCACGAAGACCTGACGCGAGCGTTTCGAGGAATTATTCGAGACACCGAACCGACTTACAGCAGTCACCCTTTTAATCCAGTGGCAATGGCGAGCATAGACGGCGCTGATATCGCGGCCGATTGATCAGGGCGACGGATACAAGAACAGCGAAGAGAGCAAGTGACTCGCAGGGGGATGGAATGCAAATGGAGGATTTATGTACGAGCTAAATGAAGGGTGGGAGCCGAGATGGGGCGCCATTTCCTCCGCCCTCCGCGAAACTTCGGCCTCCCGGGCCGTTCGTGGTTAGACTTCGTTCTAAAGAGTAGAGAGCTCGACTTTAAAAGGAAAGTTCGCCGCGGAAAGAAGAAAATCGCCGAGGGGGACGGTGTAATATCGCGTCCTGTCGTGGCTTCTACCGAAATCGTGCGACCTCCGCGACGAGCGCGTTTCCGGTTCCAAAGACGAGGTGTACGCTGCCCACGGTCGCAATCTTCTCCATCTTCTCTATCTTCCCCGCGGAAGTTTCAAGTAATTTGGTACTTCAGGAACGTCTGCTTCTTCTTGCTCTGAATTTATCCTCCCCGCCGTTCAATCGCCGCGGCGCAGAATGCTGACATTTTCGCGGGGGCTCGTGGTGAAAATTAATCAAAGTTCTCAGACGGTGGCCATCGGGTTCGTTAACGAGTCGGAATTATCAAGACCGGGCCGCGCCGGAAAAAAAGTATGGTAATTAGCGGTCAGGGAAGCTGGAGATTGAACTTGGCAATTTCGCGGCAATTTAACGGGGGATATATGTAACGTGGCGGATTGCAGAAGTGCCGCGAGAGATTGTACGAGCGCACAGAGGGCCGAGTCGCGCACAGGAGGGAACTGCTTCACAATGTAAATCATTTCGTCCGCTTTTGATGGCGATGGCACTCGCAACGTGCCCATAAATGTCTCTGATATTGCCGTAATATACTCCCGCTTCAAAGTATCCCTAGGGCTCGTTGAAAATTTCACGAGGAATTAAATTGAATTAGTTTTGATATATTTCGTGAGTCGCTGCGAGGCTGCGCGAACAAAACCTACGACGATCGAGTTCCGTGCGAAGGTTCTGAAAAATCCATGTTCTCGAGAGACTGGAGGCGGAACTTCGCGTCACTTTTGGGGAAATTCGATCGCTGAAAGACAGGACTTCGGCTGATCCATCGAGCCGTGGGATTGCAATTGTACCGGCGCTGCGAGATTTCTAAGAATACAGGAGAGTGATAGCTGAAAATTATACCGGAGTCTTCCGCTGATAGTGAAACCTCAGCGGGGGGAATGGAAATCCAAAGCGGCGGCAGCAAACGAGGCGATTCATTTATTTCCCGACACGCGCAAATGCGTATTGATTTCCCTCCGCTCGTGTAACCTGAATTCTGCTCGACTCGTATCTCCGCTCGACAGACGTTTCCTTCGACCGACGTCTCGTCGATACGGAAGCCTTCATGCCTCGACGCGCCTCGAAAAACGACCTGGTCGCGTTAAATCGACGCTCTCGTGATCACGGACTTAGTACCTACGACGTCCTCTCCTCAAGTGAATTTAGGAGCGTTTAACGTAGCGACAGGTCCTTTCATAATCCAAGGTTCGAAGGTTAAGACTCTTCGACGGAATTAAGGGGGGACGCCTACCTAGAGCGGTCAAAAACAATGCGGTTCTTTGGGATTTTTTTCTTGAAAAACCGTTACACTTTTATTAATAACTATTTATCTATTGTTAAGAGTACATCTGAACGACAGTTCAGTATTTTTTGCATTAAAAAATATTAAACGATGTGAGAGTTATAGGCGATGACCGGAATGTCTCTTTTTTTTAAGCTCTTTGCGGTGACCATCGTAACTCGTTGCAGTATTATCTAAAATGAAAAATTCAAACAGTTTTATATGAAATTATCTAGGCGCTATCGGAGGGATATCTTTTTTTCTTCTTAGTTTTTTTTTTGCACGCCAAGAAAGGAACGACCTTTTTGTTGAAAATGGATGCTTCAACTTTGTAGCGCCGCCATTTTGTCTCAAAATAATTTTTCCAAAATCGGACCCGATAGCGCCTACTTAGATAATTTCATACTCTATCTAAAACGGTTCGTATTTTTCATTTTAGATGATACTGCAACGAGCTACGATGGTCACCGCAAAAAGCTTAAAAAAAAAAGACATTCCGGTCATCGCCTATAACTCTCACAACGTTTAATATTTTTTAATGCAAAAAATACTGAACTGTCGTTCAGATGTACTCTTAACAATAGATGAATAGTTATTAATAAAAGTGTAACGGTTTTTCTAGAAAAAAATCCCAAAGAATCGCATTATTTCGACCGCTCTAGGTAGGCGTCCCCCCTTAATCTAGCGCCACGTTTTCGGAAATTCATTTGATGCTGAATCAAAGAAAGAGATATCCAAGTACAAAGCAATGTTTATTAAGCACCAATATTCTCTACGTTCGTTCAGCATTTAATACCATCCTTGGACCAAGAGATTGCAATCCAGGCGCAAGGTATTTCAAAGCCGTCCAGCTCAAAGGCAGCAATATACATAAATTTTAAGCGCATCATCCTCTATTCGAAAGCCTCTGCCCATCTTTTTTCGTAACGTCTGCCACGTTTTTCCTGTTTCCCCGTCGGTCCACGCCGCAAACCCCGTGGTCAGCGCGGAACAGCCACCCCTTCTGTGTCTGCCTTTTCTCCCGCAGACACGGTCCAACCCCCGGAACCCGACGAAACGCGTCCCGTGACGACGTGACGGTTCCTTGCGTCCAGGAAAAACCTGCATTCGTCGCTGGGTATTCTTGTCCCTGCCACAACTGCGCTTTTAAATCGGCTGCCAGAGGGCCGACCGGCGTTCTTCGTCGTTTCCGCTGGCCGAAACGGGCCCACCTTCCGTTTGAATAAGGAAACCCTCGGTTTCTTCCCCGTCGCGACGAGACTTGCCAGAATATGCTGCTTTTTCCTTCACACCTTTCCGGTGGAACACGACTCAGCGGGCGATCCAAGGCTTCTGGGCTTTCGATGGGACCCGAGAAATTGACAACAACCTACGATCGCGATATTCAGTTAAGGGATAAAACCAGGAATAAGGAAGCCGGGTCATTCGCGATGACTCTCGAGTTTCCCGAAGCCGACAGTTTGTCGAATTACTTTCGCCACGCGCCCCCGATCGAACCGTTTATCGTCGTCCGCAGAAATGCGATTTCGCGTTTCAATTTCGTCGTGCTCAATATCCGAAGTAAACGCGAATCGATTCCCGGCCAGAAATTTCGCCCCGAGGCCCGACCAGAGAACGTCGAATCGCTGACGATACTCTTCTGGATGGTTTCAACCACGTGCTCTTCCTTCTCCTCGTCTTTTGCTTTCTCTTCGTCATCGAAGAGTCTACAGACGTCGGCGTTTTCGTTGTTGGATCGACGATCGGAGGGAATGGCCACGAAGGGTCGACTTCGCGAGACATTCCGAATGAGCACGCGCTACTGTGCTCGCGAGCTCGTAATCAGAGCAACTATGCAAGTTTTGGGGAACGCTGCGCTAATGCTCTGTATATTTAATAGGGACTACCGTTCTCTATTAGATTACCAACTCGGTAAATACACTCTCCCCGCGCTCTCTCGAAACTCGCGATACTGGCTGCTGAATTTCGTAACACCGTTAACGGTATTTAACAAGCAATCGATTAGCCGGCGGATCTGTGAAAGGTGAACCGCTATCCCTTTCTTGCACGTGATGCTGCAGCAAGACTGGTGCTTATATAAACTGATCATCAAGGTACAACTACAGTACCAATATGGAAAGTGTTCAACATCGTTTTCTACGTTTCCTAGCTTCCTGTCACTCCACTAATTTCTACGGCTCCTTTTCCTATTGTTTTAATGTCGCTAGCCGGTCCACCAGACATGCCGAACTATTTAGACCTCCTTTCTATCAAAAAATTAACAATTTTTTATTAATATTTCGGAAACTAATAAATACCCGAAGCTACAATTTTAGATTTAGGGATCACACCCCCTCCCCCAACCTCATCTCGATCGGCCAACGGTCCCTTTCGAAAATACAGCCGTTTTCTTCTGTTCTGCTTTGATATAACGTTGTGTCTCTACTCTGCGCCTTTTACACCTTCCTCTGGCAAAAATGAGTTTTATCCGTTCATGTGGAGATAAATAAATAAATATAAAAATATATAAAGTTACACTCTACGGTATCAAAGACCACCTCCTTCAACGTTCCATCAAGTACCATTCCTCGAAATAGTCACCTTCCTCACCCCAATAAAAAATCGAGTGCCAATTTCACGCCCCCATACGCCGTCCCACAAAATTCCTCATTGTACAGCGGCGAGAATCCAGCGTGGCCCATAAAGAACGGAATCGAATAAACCGACCTAACAAGGTAAAGCGTTTCGTTGTGGTTCATGGGTTATTTATACCTCGATTCAGTCGCGGCTGGTGTCTCCGATTTCGCCCGATTCCACGTCTCGTAAAAATCCACCTGTACCACGGAACAGTGGCGGTAGTCTTGGAGCGAGAAGAGGCCCGGGAACGCACGACTAAACAGATCGTCGGAAATAAGGCACCCGCGGAACATGCAAAACGTTCGATCGATATTTTGTAACTCGATTCGTCTACGACGTTTCACCCTCCGGCCCCTCCCCTCGCTATTTCTTTCGTCGGCCGCCTGCAGGTCTGCGGTTAAAGCGCATTTCGCCGATGATTCCGACGCGTAGCCGTTCCCCCGTGAAGAATCGAATCGATCGCGCGCGAGCACACCGCCGCCCGCCCGCCTCTCGCGCGGATACGACGCGCACGTACCGATCGACGACGATCTATGGTGATTCCGTTCTCACGCTGGATGCACCCGCGATGCACTTTTATCCCGCGCCTCCGCGGCCTCCCCCGCCGGCCGCGCCGCCGCGAGGTCGGATCGATAGATATTATTTCCGGCCTGCACACGACACACGCTGAATCCACAATGCGCTTCCGCGTGTGCACCCGGCCGCCGTGACGCGACGCCCATAGTAATGCGAACGCGTTTTGCGTGAGCCCGACTGCCCGCCTCCGGAGCGCCGCGATCTTTTCGCGCGAGCCAGCGCTAAGCTGAATCCACTGTGGCCGTCTGGCTGGCGACAAGCGCGGAGCGACTCTTTTGGTGCGGGAGTCAGTGTAATGGGGTGATTTAGATCGACGTGGCTGTATCTTATTTTGTTGAGATGCGGGAGGCGGTTGATTATGAGGCTCTGATGAAAATTAAGCTTCCGTGGTCACAACTTTTTATAATCACAAATTGGTCACATTGGATTTAGAGTTATTTTTAACTTACCATTTTCGAATTTTTGGAGCTTTTAACATTTCAGTGATAATTCTACATTCGTAATACTCATACAATCATGCTCTAATAGTATTTTTTCTCGAAATGTAAATTTTGATATATTGAGATTTGTATTTGAAAAAATAGTTGTGGATAAAAGCGACTTTTTTGTTATAATTTATCAAATTTTTAAATTCTGTTATTAAGGTCTAAAAATTTACAGAAATACTGGCAAAGACGTATCCTGGGGTTAAAATTCTGTTAACTTTTTGTGAATCGATTGATCGGAGCAACGCCACACACAATATTAATTTCGAACGTTCCCCTTTGTGTTGCAGGTTCCTCAGCCAGCATCCACCTACGCAGAACTGTTCACAGTGAGTAAAACACATAATGAATACAAAAAAAAGTAACGTCCGAGGGGATGTAATACAGGGTTGTGGGCAATAGTCGTATTGAACGCGAAGCAGTTCGACCAGGCGGGAAAAAATATTTTCCCGCTGGTACCTCTGTGTTTCAAAAGCTCCCGCGTTTCCTCGCTATTCCCTCGAAAACGATTCACCTGAAATATTTAACCGTTCAGCTTGCGCTCAACGTTTTCGCAAACAGCGGGGAGGCGGGGAACAACACAGATGAAAGAGGAGAGGAGAGGGGGGGAAAGCGAAACACGACGGAAAACGGAATATCATCGTAAAATTGCGTCGAGAACGTTGTTCTCGACGGAACAACACGACGCCGTTTGCCGGGGCGTATGCGTACGAATCGCTGACTGAAAACTGACGTTTCTCGAAATGCGCGACGAAAAAAGGGGAGGGACACTCGTGTTTTCGACCTAGGAAAAAGAACGAAGGAAATACGCTGGCGCGTTTAATAAAACTGCTGTCCTCGGCAACTCGTTTACTAGACGAAAATGCTTTTTACCGTGTCGTTTTAATACGCTTGATCAGTAACCGAAGAAGAAAATCACGAAATTGTATTTAGAGGAACTACAATTGATGGCTGTGTGCGTTGTGTTCCGTCGTTAAGGATTCTTCCTAGTGTGAAAAAAAATCTTAATTATTCGGGAAGTGAAAAAAGAAATAAGTATTGCACGTTTGTAACTTTATTCTATTACACTTTAAGACAATAAAACAAATTTGTAACTAAAAATATTCAGTTCTAGCGGAATAGGATCATCGTGAAGAGAAAAATATCCTTCGTATAAATCTACGAATGTACAAAATCATACGTGACATACCGTAAAATGGGGATACATTGGCAGGTTTTTGATACATTTTGTTATATAATATAAAAATTAACGTTTTTACATTTGCTTTAAGTATCCTATCATAACATTGCATCTTTTGTGAATGCACTACAACTGTCAAAATGCTTAAAATTTTTGTCCTTAACCTTTTTTAATACATGTGAAATATGTGCCAATGATACCCCGTAACCGGGTAACATTGGCACATCATATATAAATAGCATTAAAAAGTTAAAGTTTTACCACATCTGAACTTACATTAACACTTAAATTTGTTTCTTTTTATGTTCAATGCACTCTATGTTATATTGTTTTAATTTTTTTAATTTTTTATTTTTTTAATTAACATTTTTAAATTTGGTTTAGGTATCCTATTATAACATTGCATCGTTTGTGATTGTACTACAAGTGTAAAAATGCATAAAAACAATTTCCTTTCCCTTTTTAATAGATGTTAAGTTGATGCCAATGTCACCCCGTACTGCCAATGTTCCCCCAATTTACGGTACTTGTTTCTTTTTCTAATCCCCGAAAAATTAAGTTTTTGTCAGCCGCCAGACTAGGAAGAACCCTTAAGGGATGTATCTTACCATCTAGTTACATCACTCAACAATCCCCCTTTTAGAAACTATTTATAGAGACAGCTGTCTGTCACGCCCTAGACTTATCGATTTGATGTTGGTAATAGAGTTTAAATCATATGCCTCCGTGCAATGTGTCCCTCGAGGCGCTGCACAAGACTTTCAAGTGGTAATATCCATGGCAAGTCAGCCGTGACATACGACTGCGTCAAGTTAACACTGTTTCCCTATAAACTCCGGCGCGCCCAGTTTAAACGGAAACAATTAAGGCGATAATGAAACTCGAAGCACGAAGAAGAGAATCGAATAGGCAACGTTGTCGTTTCTGCGAGTGACAGAGCGGAAGAGCGCGGGGGTGGGATGGTTGGAAAACGACCCGCGGGGAAACCGAGCCGGTCGGTCGTTTCGAGGCTGGGTACGATTCGATCCTAAATCGATTATCGTCCGGCGTTCCATCAATTTCTAATTGACGCGATAATAAATTTTACGGCCCGCGTCGGTGGCGCTATTCCCGCGCGCGCGCGCGCGCCAGCGCCGTCCCCCGAATTTCCAGGCCGATTAAATTTAAGCGCTTTGCTACACCCGTTTCCCCGAGAACGGCGGGCCGAAAGGGGAGGAACGGCGAAGGGAAATCGCGAGCCGCGTTTCGGCTGTTACACGAGCAACTTAATGGCTCCCGATGGCACCGCCGACGAGAACCTCCTTCGAGGATTGATGAGCGTTTTCGAGGCGGCTCGCTTCGCCAATTTGTACGCGGTAATGACGCGCGTCGATCGCGGTCATTTTTCGTGGAGAGTCGTAGGATTCGATGGATGGAGTCCCTCCTATTGTCTGTGATTATTCTTACCGAATAACATTTTTCAAATTGCGACCGTAAGTTTGCGCAGCGGAATGTGCCAAAGGTAGGAGCTGGGCGAGTGCCTGGAATTTACGAGCCGAGCAGAATTTTTCGAGCTGCTTAAAATTGATGAACTGTTTGGAAAAAAATGCGAGCTACTTGAAATACTTAAAACGCCTCGAATATCCGAGCCCTTGTAAAACTTCGAATTACTTAAATTTTGGAATCACTTAAACATGGGTTATAAGTGCTTAACCCAATCCGAACAACTCTCCAACTTTATATAAGGTAAGTGCTGTTAATAAGGCCCACCTAAGGATCTATAATTTTTTTAAAAGAAACTTCCACATATTCTTGAAAACTTTTTGTTTTATAGAAATCTGTGGAAATTGTGTAAACTGTAAATTGTAATATTTGTAACAATATATAAACACAACAAATACGAAAATAAATAAGTTTTTAAAAACCTTGTAAACGGACTTTGTTTCGTGCAGTGCAGATAATAAGGTGTTGAAAATTTATCTCCACGAAACTCGTAATAATAATAACAATAATAATTACTTGACTGGAAATTCGAGTTACTCGATGAAATGGAGTTTTGGCACACCCCTAGCCAAAGTGAAACTTGAAACTCGCCGCACCGCAAAGGTGTTGCACAAGGGTAGCTCTACGTAACTGCTTCGCCGGTACATCGTAGCTTACAGCCACCCCTGCGGCATTAAGTCACCGGCAACGGGGAAAGAAAGAGAAGCACGAGCCACGGGCCATCCACGAGGCCCTACACGCCCATTGATATTCAAATAAACGATCGAGGAGGCGTAAACAACCCCCCTCAGTGGCACCCCTCCGCCCCAGCTTCTCGCAAAACACCGGAATAATACATGGCCGAGGGGTTGGCGGAGGGGTGGGCGGGCCGCGAGTCGAGTGGTCTTACGTGCCCGCGCCTAAACACGAGCACTCGCTTTGAAAAGGGGCTGCGAGTTCGTCGAGACGGTTAACGACGATAGTAATAAGGCGACGGCGGAAAAGTCGCTGTTACAGAAATTACGAGGCGCTTTTTCCACGATCAAAGCTGGCCAGTCGCGGGGCAGAGTCGCGAAAGGGAGCGTCTCGAGGAGCGTCTTTGAATCGCGGACAGCCGGCAATCCCGCGGGGAATTCCGCCTCGTCGTTTAAATCCCCAAATGAAACCTCATCGAGCCCCACCCCCTTCGCTACGGAATCCTCGTCGCCCTTGCGTAGCCTGTCCTAACGTGATTCTTCCGGGGGCGATTGCTTCAATCCCGACCGACTCCACATCCCATTATTTTCTGACACGAGAGGACCTGTTGACTTTAATTGCATACACGAGCGGCCGCGAACTCGCGGAATAATCCTCCCGCCGACACATCCGACCGACCGCCCCCTTTCGGGGGAATTTCGCAGTCCGAGTGGCGGAGACCCCGTCACCGCCAGCCATCACGACAGGGAATAATAAAGGGGAGAGAGGATGCTGGGAAATCTCGGAGTCGATGGACCGACTTTACGACTTGTCTCGAGAGACGTGTAAGGGGAAAGAAAGGGACGAGGGGGTCTGGATAGGGGGAGGCGAAAGTTCGTGGCAGGGCTCAAAGGCGTTCCTTTCCAGTTTTCCCCATTTTAAACTGTCGAGGAGCCGACTTCACTTAGCCGGAGGCACCATACTAATTAGAAAACTTGCCAAGTCTGCCTCGAACCATAGGAACCATCGGGAGAAAGAGGAACGAGAAAATGAGGGGTGGTTGCATCGGGGATATCGGCGTCGTCGGATTCGAATTATTTCGTGTCGAAGATCGCGAGAGAGTTAGTCGGGTCGCTGGGCGACTGGGGAACTGGAAGCACTGGATATTTGAACAAAATCCTGGAGCCGGTGCTTGGAAAATGTTACACAAATATTTGTAGCTCTTAGAAACAATAATGTGGGCAGTTTGTATCGTTCAATTGAGAACAGCGCGGTTTCTTGTAGCGAAAATTTGGGGATTTATCGCGCCACGAAGTTCGTGAAGGGAAAAGATTGTTGAAAGCGTTCCCGTGTTTATTATTAATTAAACGAAATGCAGCAACGCTTCGAGGTCCGTTTTATTCAGTAGGGATGAAATTTTTATTGCCCGCCCGACCATCTGTCCCAGAATCGGGCGGTTCGAGGCTCGGAGCGAGTCGGTCGTTACACAAAGCACGGTCGGAAGACAAAGCTGACCCGTTACCCGTTTTCCAATTTCCAATAAAGAAAATCGAGCTTTCCAGATTACACCGCTCGATCGGCAAACTCATTCGCAATTTATATTTCGTGGTACTTGCGCGGCGAGGGGGAGGACGGGGGAAAAAATGAAGCGACTCGGCGGCGTGACGCGAGCTGGGAGAAATTCCGCGAGCGCGGATAAAGGGAAAGATAACGTTAAGATGGAACTGCCGGGAGGGTATCGGAGCACTTTGCCACGTACAAAGAAATGTGTATCGACGGGAATAAAGCAGCCCCGGCGTGCTCCAGGGAAACGTATTCGCATTACTCACGCTCGAAGGCTTGCTTGCGCAAACCGAATAACGTTCCCCTTAAGATTCGCCTGTTTCGCGGAGACGAAACAGAGCAGACGGGAGAGCGGCACGCAGATGGAAGAAAGAGGAGCAATGTATCGGGCGGCAAACGACTTTTCGTTCTTACGCCTCCGTGTTCTACCTTCTTGCCTCGTGCCCCCTTCTCGGGGAGGGGGTGTAGACACAGGGAAAGTTTAACACTTTAATCCTTTCGCTGTTGGTATTCGACTAAGTAAATATAGTAAAACAAAAATGCGAGAAGTAGGGCAAGGTGGGGCTAAAAATCCGGCGGGTCAAAAGTCCCGAATTCAAAATTACTATTCCTAAACAATGTATCGGGTTTCGTAGTATACAATGTAAAGGACGAGAAAAAACGAAGATGACCATAGAGTCGCCAGTCGCTCGTGGACGTTGGTGCGAATTACACGACGCCTTCGTTATTTTATGTATCAAAAACTGAAAAAAATACGTCGTGTTTATTATTTTATACGAAGTAAACCACAGTTTAAAAGCGTATCAGCCAAATACATTTGAAATTCTATGTTTCTTTAGTAATGTGTACCTACATGATATTGTTTATTGATGAATGATAATATTTTCTAACATATATATCGCAAAAACTATAGAGGTACAATTGGGGCAAAAAATCGCTCAGAATAAAAATATATATTTCACTATTTGTTTTCATAATAAGATGACCAAAGTATAAAGAAATGATTCCAGTGTCTTCAAATAGTGTTTTTGTTTTAGTTTAACGATTTTTTTTTAGTTTTTGGTTCAAAGTGAGTCCCTAACTTATATTTTTATTTTTTGTTAAAGAAGTCTTGCTTTCCTTTCAATATTGTATACGAAAAAGAATTGGTTTAATAACTATTTTTTTATTTGAAAAGAGTCTTTTAATTATTTAATTTAATATTACACGAAAAGACATTAGGGACTTTCTCAACAAATCCATTCTGCATTGGCAAACATTTTGTGGTACAACTGAACAGAAAATAACAGTATCAACAAACGAACTTCGTGAACGTAATGAATACCCTAATAGTTATAGTTTATACAAAATAACACTAGATATTTCTAGATTATTAGTACTAAATTTTATACAGATTTATACGAAAAACAGGACTTTTACCCCCACCCTACCCTACTCTCTTTTACCGTGATACTCAGCAATGCTCTCCGATATATTTACTTACAATTAGTCGACTGTGTATTTCTTGGATTCCATCCATGAGCCCCTCTGAGATAGTTCTGTCAGTAAATAACCATAAGTTGAAAATCAAAAGCTTTTTTAATGAATTTAAAATTCACAACCTTTCCCACTCTTCACCAATAGGTATCTTTCAAGAGTTTTACCAAAGTCTCCTGTGTCTTCGTCATTTCAAGATTCAGTGATTATCAGACGATAGTAATCTTCCCTTTTCGCTAGCATTCCTCCAAGAACCGAAGAAACCCTCGAAAAGGCTCTTCAGTAAGGAAGCCGTAACCGTGCATTAAAAATTCGTTGGTCCCAATAGCGTCGGTTAAATAACCACCCTTTCCATCGGTATTCGCCTTCACCCCCGGCCATGGGAACATTATTTCATGCACCGTGGCTCGCCAGAGAGAACCTCGATGATGAAAATCGCGGATTCTATACCCGGACCCGCGTTTCCGTACGAAAGTCTTGTGCAATTTCAATCCTCTTTTTACTGGCGGTGATACGAAGGGGAGGGAATCCTCTCTCGTTCCGCAGATTTTTTCGCGAAACCCCGTTCGCCTGGTTTTTCGACCCGTCCGAAAAAAAAATAGAAGAAAAGCAGTCGCGGGGCGGGGGGAGGCTGCAGAGAATGGGGTGAAAGGGGAAGAAACGCTAGCCCGATTTCTTTTCAGTTTATAAAGAGATAGACCCCCGACGGACGGTTCTGAATCTCGATAGAATGTGCTGTGTGCCCGCTATCCACCCCCGCCCTCCTCTCCAGTTCGGCCTCATTTCGCAGCCCGGCTTTTATCCGCGTGTCATTAGTCCCCCCACCCGTACTTCATTACGAAAATTTCCCATTCCCGGCCCTCGCCCTCCGACTCGTCTCGTCTTCGCTCGCACACGTTCCCCGGCGCGGCCTGGAAATTAATTTCAAACCAATACACCGCGACCCGATATGTCGCCGGTGAAAGGGGCGGCTGAATTGCTCGTCAGCGAAATTCATTGATGTCCGTTTAGCAGCCTCGGGGAGCCCGTTCCAGCGAAGACGCAGAATGAACCTTCTCCCTTTCTTCGTTCGGCTTTCAGAATAATTGATTTCGAGCACCCCCGCGACTGTTTTCTTGTTCCAATTCAAGAAGATGCTCGAGCCTCGAAGAGTTTCTTTGTTTATTAAAACAGAGTATGAAATTACTAATAAAGCACGTGACGATTCAATTGTGAAGGGTAGCACCCCGGTAAATAATACACATCCACAGCCCCCAAATAGTTCGTGTTAAGGGGGCGGAAATCTGGGGCCGAGTACACTCACCCCTATATTCTCCGTCGCCCCTCGTAGAGAGATATTGATAATAAAACCCCCAACGGGCCAATTAACGGCCAATATTGTCGCGTGGCTTATTAGGGAGCATCGACGCGATAGAATAGAGATGGAGGAGCATGGATACGCTAACTACATGATCGCTATCCGCCATTAACTATGCTCGACACCCGCCTCCGCGGTTCCGGAAGCTCGCCACGGCGGATGCGCTCCCCCCGGTCCCTCGTGCCGCGATATTAAAAAACGTGGGAGGCTTGGCTGGCTTTCAGGGAGCGGCTCGGGGGCCAGGAAGGAGCTGTATCGCGCGCAAATTTATGAAACTATGCATATGTAATACGGCGTCGGTCGCGCTCGGCCTCGAGTCCGCCGCGCGCGTAACGGAAGCGTAAAATGCCTCGGATTGCGGGCCTGTGTAACGGCTCTCGAATCCGCGAGGGATGCTGGTCATTTCCAATTCGACACCGAAGTTCCTGGGGAAATGCTGTTCTAGCTTCTACTAATGGGTGCTTGGCTTTGTACTCGATCCGTTCAGCCTCTGTTCTTCATCTCTGCTTGGGCGTTTGTGAACTCTGTAAGATGGTTCTGTTCTCCTTTCTATTAGCGTTGCAGCCTTTCATTTTGAGGGGTTGTAGGGTATGAATTGCATCTTTAAGGATTCAGGGACTATTTTGTATGGGGAGTATTGAATCGTTGAAGATAATTCGAAGATCTATTTCTTTTGAAGGTCTAAGACTTAGGGTAAAGAACCCAATTACTGACACCTGATCAATTACTGTCAGCTTAAGCTATTTTACTTAAAATAACAAATAAATAAACGTTGTAAATTACATAGAATTATGTAATTCAACCTATAATCTATGCTATAAATTATATTCTATAGTTTATTTATTCGTTATTTTAAGTAAAATAGCTTAAGGTGACAGTAATTGGTCAGGTGTCGGTAATTGGCTTCTTTACCCTATATTACTCGAGATCAAGTAACAAAAGAGTGCAAACAGAAATATTCTACTACACTGCAACGAAGAAACGTGTACAATTTGGTAGATTAAATGCAAGACACTGTCTTCTGCGTTGCAAGAACATAAGTTTCTATTACAAGGTGTACCAAGATCACGAAAACAGTTCGACTGTTAAAACACTTGGTCCAGAAATATCTTTGGAAGTAAGCTAGACGAGTACTCAACTGTTTTCTCACTCCAGGAAATTCGATAAAATTTCCGCAATCTATCCGTCGCGAAGTGCTTCCTTTCAACGTTTGATTAGCCGTGATTTCGCGATGCAAATCGCGAGATACGGGCGGTGATTTAGCATCGAGCAACGGCCCCGTTAATGGCCGGGGTTCCATGATCCAATGAATCACGTTTATCGATGCCTGACCCAGCGACTTGCGAAATTGTTTGGAGAACGACTGGCCGCACGGATGCCCGTAGTAATTTAATCGCGGCAACTGACGAAGTCAATAGAGACGGGTCAGTTCCCCGACGGATATTAATGCGCCACCCTCGGCGAAGAATCGAGCCGTGCACCGTTTCACTCGTAATACGTAAAAATGGGGCATCGTTAACGTGCAACGGACGGATACACGCGAACAAATGGAAATAAATTATCGGGGGAGGAGCGAGCCTCGCGCAGTTCGATACAATTCCGGCTGATGCTTGCCAGGAATACTGAGAACATCTGACCCTGCAACTTACCAAATCTAATTACCTTAACCAACAACAGGATCTACGAACTTACAGACTTGGAAAAGCGTAATTACCTATATAAATTCTTGTTACAGAGAATTGATAAGAAAATGTAAGAATTCTTTCAAGATAGAAGACCATCATTATCAGCTGTTGTTGTTAAAAATTTCTTTGCATCTTCGTTCGAATTTCTGGTGACTGGGTATTTGGAGGAAGAGTCCCGTCCGTTCGGAAGGTCGAAGGAAAAAATTGTCCCCCGATCTCCAGTTAGGGAAGGTGGAATCCCGCCCCTGGTAATCCTCCGGCGATTTCCGTGTTCCGGGCTTCGATGGACGATAAAAGTAACGACCACCCTCGCCTATAACGTCACGGGTTACGTTCGTCGTACACCATCAGAGGCCGTTCCCCAGCGGTGGGATCATCTGCTTCCCTCTGCTAATTGATCCATCGGTACGGGGTCGCCTTTTCGACGCGGAATCACCGAAGCCACCCCTGAAATTTACTCGTACTACTGGCCGTGTTTGCTCAGGACCCGTGCAGCCTCCGTAGAGGAAACCCGGGAGCGAGGGGACGGGCCAGTGCTAGGGAGCAGAGGGACGAGAGAATAAAAGCCCTGCTTTTATTTTCTCCCGACACCTCGACACGAGGAAGTTCGAAGGCCACGCGCGGTGGGCAAACGAACTCGACTTCGACAGGATCCACCAGCCGGCTGAAATTTTCATCGAGAGAATATTAAACAACCCTCCGTTGTTCGAGGATCCTTTCTCGTCGGCCGCGTTTAAGTTTCGACGACGTCAGGCTGCTGGAAAATTGACGAGCACGGGGGGTGCGTGTGCGAAGAGGTGCTCGCGAAATCTTCAATGGGAATTTCTGCGAAGTTTGCGTAATAATGAGTTTATCTGGAGCTCGCTTCTGCCTTCCGCGGTGATTGCACGGGTTGTGTAAACAGTAGTGGTTGTGTTTCTCCAAAAGGGATCGTGTGTGCGCTCACCTTTTCTATTTCCGCGGGAATGGAAATTTCTTAGAATCTGTGTTTTCTTTCGTTTTTATCTCGCGACAATGGACTATAACGAAGCCTGACGATCTTAATATTCGCCGAGCACCGTCTCCAGAGCACATTGTTAACAAGATTTCATTCGCCACCGTTAAGTCAGGGAAATTAATTCCGGGCCTGGGTTTCACAGTAACGCCCCATGCTCGCGAGGGTAATTAATTGAACGGCGTCTAACGCGAACTTTATAATCGCGTCGTTTAATAGACTTATAGAGCCGATGCGTTGCATATTAATTAGAAAATACATTCCCCCTGCGCGGTGCTCGCGCGTGTTCACCATTGCCCCGTTAATGGAAAAGTCTCACTCGTAAACATTCTTTGCCTGCGAACTGTTTTTGGTTACACGTCCAAGGGGAGATCATTAAAAGTATACGAATGTAATTAATAAACTTCGCGTCTCTAAAGTTTCTTCGTAATCCTTCATACTTATACAAATTCAAGGAAATGCAATGGTTCCGGAACAATTTATACAGAATAAAGTGTAGGTACCTATATTTTGTTTTTTAAATATAACGATTCTTTATATGAAAAAGAAACTCATAAGAATGACCCTACTTTCCGACCTGTCAAGGGTATGTAGACCTTTAACCCTCGAGCGGGCGCGCCGGTGAACTCAGTTCACCAATCCGCAATTCAGAGTAATTAGTCTACATACCATATTTATGTTTTCCAAATTTTTATAATCTTTAAAATGTTTTATATTTACTATTTTTGTGTTATTAAATATATTTATTGTATTCTTTGATACATTGCTATTATTTTCCCATGATTATTTTCAACTTGAACTGAGTTCACCACGCGCCTGGTCGCGTAAATCTGACTGGCGCGCCCGCCCGAGGGTTAAATATTCGGTTACACATTTACTATCGAGAATCTTAGAAAATTTCCATTGACATTACGCAAATCTGGTGTGTAAATTCTCCACACCAACCACCCCCGAAGCGGATTACCATCAAGTTACAAATTACCCCGAAATGTTCAAGATGGTGCACAGCTAACCACCGTGACAACGAAGGAATTCCAACTTCGATTTTAAGGACAGCCTCCAGATTGAAGCGGCATTGGCTACGATGCTCCCGGAGAGTGGTCCTCCACGGGCCATCAGGAAAAGCACCCTCACGGTTATATTACCGGAGCAGAAGGGGCGTGACCCGGACGTCAGGGTGATTTCGAAAAGAGCCGTGCCGCATAATTCCCTAGTTAGTCGCCTGCCGGCTGCCCGTTATAACCCACTCGGCGCAATAAACATTTGTAATTCGCGAGTACCCGTTTGCCAGCCGACTGTGTGCTGCACGGGGGTTGCAGGGGTGGGCCGGGGGGGGGGGGGGGAGGGGAGGAGAGGTGGCCAGCGCTAAAAGCTCAGTGGAAAAAATATCAGTAAATCTCGCCGCCTTGTTCCGCCGACGTAGAAATTAACGACGCTTCTCCTCTCGCTCCCACCAACGTTGGCCCTTCGCAGTGTTTTTCCAACCCCCACGTTTCCTCATCCGTTCGCTTCTGCTACGCTTGGACTAGTCGCCAGCGTAACGCGGATTTTCGGATATTACATGGATCCCCTTTTGTGGAACGTTCGCTCTTTCTACAGGATGTTTCGTTTGCCCTGACCGCAACCTTCTTCCTTGCTACTGATACAGACAGTGTGTAGAAAATGTTGCAGGCAACGTTGAAACGAATGTGGCTGTATAAAATAATCGAGCTATATAAATGGAACTGTATGGTGCAACTTGTCCGTGCATTCGTGTTTTGCGCATAGTTACTTGATTGCTATTGGAAAGAAACGTTTAATAGCTTATTGTGTTTTTTAATAGCTCGATAAGAATACCTCCATGGGGAAGTCATTTTTTTATTTGAGATCGCAGGGGTGCTTGTTTCGCGATTCGAATTCATCGCGCGTTAATCAGAAACCTTCTTAGCGACCCCTTGAAAGCGGAGCGTGAAATAATTTTCGCGCAGTTAAGAAGTTATTGTTACCGTCGTCTTTGTCTTCGCACCAGCTTGGCAGCTACGCGAGGCTTCATACTACTGCGACACACACGGACATCTCGGGAACGGCTAAAAATTTGTGCTTCGATCTCTGATTACACGGAATTACATCTCCAATGGCCTCTCTGTCCTTCATTATTCCAATTCCACGCGAAACAACGAGTTATATACATATCGTTATGTTATGTTTATTTGTTTTGTTTTATTTTACTTTTAATTTTATATTGTTTTTCTATGCTTGTTGTACTAATATGTTCAATCTTTGTATCTAAAGGGTTCTCCCGTCGAAATAATAATAATATTAATCCTCTAAAAAGAAAGAATACCCAGCAGCGCCTGCCGCGATCCGCGCAGCGTGGCTCCCGCTAACGAACACCCACAAACCAGCGCATCAACCCTTAAACGCCACCGTTAACGAACAGGCGGAACAGTTTATTTCAGTTATCATTTACTTTCATGAAGGTAAACCTCCACCGACCACCCCCGCGATGGGTGGCCGTCGACTTTATATTAGCAGTTTCGTAAGGCTGTTCATAATCGATGCCACGCGGCGAACACGCGCGTCCACGGGCTGCTTCCGCGATTGTTTGCACTTTCCATTTTGCATCGTTCCAGCAATAATTGTTTACACCTCGAGGGCGTGGCGCGGGCGCGCGGCAATGTTCAACACGCCGGGGCACACACGCACGCGGGAACACACAGCCCCGGGGCTCTGTGTGTACACAGCACACGCCCTCGACACACAAGCCGCAGCTTTCTCAGAAGGACTTTACGCGTCGCGAACCACTTATAACGACGTCGGCCACGACGAGCGTCGCCGGGGGTGGGAAGCAATTACGAACATCTGCTCTCTCGAATCTACGCGCACACGAAGCGAACGAGTTTCCCGAGTGGCTTTCATAAGCTCGACTTTAATCCTTAAACGCGTCCCCGGCGCTCGTCAGCGCGCCGTTAACGCGCACGCAGAGCTCCCGGGGCTACTCGTGTCGCTTCTGCGCCCGTGGCTTCGATTTTCCGCGCTTTTCGGCGCGTTTCGAATTGGCCTCGTTCTTCGGCGACGTTTTGCTGGTAATTTTTGAGAAGTTGCGAAGACTATAGTTGGATTCTTGTATGCCTACGGAATTTCTTCTGTCGTGGGAAGGGGAAGAAAAGAAGAGAGTAAGTGAATGGTGGAGTTAGAATTCAGGTGGGAAGAAGTGGGGGAGAGAAATCGAAGGAGTTAGATGAAGATACTTTCTCCAGGAAATTAGGTGGAAAATAAAAATTCATGTGTTTTTAATTAACAGCGCCTTTGAAACCTGCTCGCTGGTATTGAAAGGGTTGCCTCGAAAGTTTCGCCCTCCACGGACCATTATTCGTCGCGAGCGTTCGTCGTAGGCCGCCGTCGGGATTAATTAATTCATGTAGCGCAGTTACAGGATGTATTTATGCGACGAATTTATCTTGGCTGCTTGCACTGTCGCCCATATAGGGGCACGGCCCTCTAACGGCGTATTTCTGCGCGCGACACACAGGGCTAAGCTATCGAAATTCCACTCGAAGCAAGAAACTTCACGCTTTGTGCCCCGCTTCTCAAAGGATTTGATTCCGCTCCCCTCCCGTCCCAACGGGGTTAACATAACTCGCATAATAGTGAGCCGGGTGATTGAGCGGCGTCGTTTCGTTAGGACAATTGCCTGAATAAGCAGCTCGAACCGTTTAATGGGGCCATTTGTATTCAAAATTGTGGGACTGAGCGCGGTACGCTGCGAGAAATATCGCGCGTCATTCATCGCGAACAGCGATTAATATAACAACTGTACACGCAGGCGGATTCCGGAGCACTTACATACTGTTACACCACCGTTTTGCTTCTACTCCTGTCTATTTAATTCTCTTCAAGCGCCATCGGTCTTTCCTGTGACGTGTAATGGCGCAAAACTAAGGAAAAGTGAGAAAGAAAAGAAAGCGGAAAATTCACACTCGACTGAGAGGGTGGATATTCATGATTTCGAGGAGTTTGATGTTTCCTTGTTTCCTCTGTAGCGTCCTCTCCTCTTCGATATCGAATCAACCCAAGAAATTCGAACAATGAAATATTATAGAACCCCTAGAAAGCATCAAGTCGAAGCACCGAATGGATTTCTTATTTACCCACTCCGTTCACGTAGGTGCAATTTGCAGTCCAAGCCTTTTTGGGAGACTGTATACACAGTGCTGCCGTGTTTAGTTCCGGATCAACGTCCCTCATATTGCGCGTATTATGCGCGGAAAACGTCCGGCTCGCGGCTTCTTGCCTCCCCCCTGGTTTGCGCGTATAAACGCGGCTTTTGTCTCCCATAGTTGGCCGAGTGTACCGTGGAAATGGGCTTATTTCACGTTCACGTGTGTACACACACTCAGACCGCGTATATACACCGTTTCAGTCCACTAAATAAGCGTCCAGGGTCCATTCACGCTCACTTCCCCGTTCATAACGCGACCTTCGCGAGGGTTCAATTCGAGATCTGTCCCTTTGAATCTCGCGTCGTTTTCTAACGGCGTTATTTCAGTTATTCCACCTGTCTTCTATTAGCTGGTCAATGAATTTTATACCACCAGTCAAATTCAATCCCAGAAAGGCCACCCTCTTTAAGGGGTCTCCCTAGTGTGACGCCTGGAAAATAGGGCTATATTTGGGAATTTTTTTGAAGGAAATGTACTTGATATTGCAGTTTCAAACTTTGGGGGATTTATTCAGTTACATTTGGGCAATCTACTTAAATTTTTTGAAGCATTAGTGATAATTATATTTTATGTTAGAAGGATTATAATGAGAAGCTCGCAAATAAACGTCTGCTGCTGGCGATCACGAGCTTGGCTGTCATGGTTATCGGAAACAAGAAACGCAGTTATTTTCTTAATCTATATGAACGTAGCTAGGGTTTGAACTGAAACGACAATAGAAAATCAGCAAATAAAAAAATTGCAGCGCTTTAAAGAAAAGTTTTCATTTCGCGGCAAAACAGTGGTCAGTTTTTTGAGCTGCGAAATTCGAATTTTTCATATAATGACTTCATTCTAGTTCAGGTTCTAACAGAACACGTACTGAATATATATGTTAAGTTTTAAGTCGTTTGGTTGAGTAGTTTGTGAGACATCGTGATCGCCGCGTTAAAAATGTCGTTTCGAGTAAAACGCGTTTAAATATTCACTTCTGTTTTACTCCAGAGTCTACGATGCACTGAATCACACCAGCTATAACATTTGGAGGGGCCCATTTAACACAGAAGGGGACGGTACAGGTAGCCAGGTCATAGGTAGGGTAGATGCACCGTTTGTGGCCACATTAAGATATTTTACCAATTTTGGCCACTTCTTAAAAAATATAACAATATAAACAATAATTATATCCTTATATTTCGGGTGGTATACTAAACAAAATATTTATGGTGTGAAATTCTCCACATAATAATGATCTGCAAGCAATTTAAAAATAAGATAATTATGCACATGGCCTAAACCAGTGCAATGGCCACAAACGGTACTTCTACCCTAACTCTGGAGGTTTTTCAATTCAAAAAGGTGGACCTTCGGTACAAGCGTTGAGGGCTGCGATTCATGCCTGCGCGCCCGGTCGCGCGCTACCTTTCATAGCTCACCACGTTGCCAAAGTTTCGAATTCAGCTATAATATTTTAGGAATATGTTCTTAAGATGTTGAACTTTGAGAAAACGCAAAAAAAAAATCGATTTTTTTGAACCGTCACACTAGGGAGACCCCTTAATATAATATCGTTGCCTGACTTATAATTGAGTCGCACTACTTCCAAGCACCTCATCGCCTGTTTGCGCGTCCGATACGCGGTTAATTACAGACCTGTTGGCATCCATGCTTCCCCGATGCAAGCATTGCTATCGAGCGCGGTCTGTGTCGTCTAAAATAGAGGTCGAATGCCAGAGGGGCGCAGGGGTGCGAGCAGCGCACACTGGATATTGTTGTGGCAAGAGTAGCAAGCTCCCCACGTTCGGAAACCGATAAACCGAAGGAGAAAATCGTCTCAGACCGCCTCGTTTGCGAGTCCCAGCAACGGCAGATCGTTCTTAACTCCCCTCTGCCGGTATTTCATCCCCCCCCATCGCCGCCGACCCCGCGTGTTCGCGTCGAAGAGGGCGGCAGACCCTCCACAGCGCCGTCTATTTACCATAAAATAGAGTTTCCAGCTCTCCGGACGGCCAAGGCTGCGTTCTCGACCCCCATCTATTTTTCATCTCCTCCTCATATCGGCATCGTTCGTAACGCACGCCGAGAATTCGAATCGCCCCGCTGGAAGGCGAACTGTGACGGCAATTTTAGAAACACTCCGTCAGAGATCTTGTCATCTCGCGGCGTAACGATCCCTGTTTCCGTTACTCGTCCAATTTCTTCCTCGTTTTTCGGCCATGTCTGCTCGACAGATCGAGGGGAAGGGGTGAAAAAATCTGACACGCGACGGACGTTCGTTTCCGCGATACCGCGAGCGCGGTTCCTCCTCTGCGACCTCGTTACTTCTTCGGCATAGCGGTCTCGTTTCGAAATCGGGGCGACAACTTCCACCCCTTTCCTCCAGCAGACTTTATTAGCATGCGAAGTGGCAGTCTTCCCACCACGACTCTTCTTAACTCTCTAGTGCATAGATTTTTAATTCAGTTGGAAAAATTAGTTGACTCCCATTTGAGGATGAAAATACTGAATCCGATGTCAGTTTTCAATTTGGAGGAAATAATAATAATAATATTTTTTGCAGCGTGTGTAGCTCAAAAATGCACTTCAAACTAGATTTTTGTCAAGTTGAAGACTCAGATTGACATATTTCTTAGACCTATATGTGCGCTGTGACACTATTTTTGGGCTGGCAAATGAGAATTCCCAACCCCTGGACTAAACAGGTGCCCGCCTTAAGGCAGGCATATGCACTAGAGGGTTAAAGCTTCCAACATTTACCCACGACTAATTCGACCAGGAGCAATGGCTGACTTCTAATAATAAGCTAGGTTGGAGCATCGAATCTAATTTGCCAGCAGGGAAAGGCTCGCGAAATGGCGATGTGGTTCGCGGGGTTGTTCCTCGTGGAACGGCCGAGAGGAATAACCGTTCGCTTTGCGCCATTCTGGACTGTTGTCGCGTGAATCATCGTAAAACGGACAAGCTCTGGCGGAGAATAAATCTCGCTTTATAAGGGATGTTCGCCGGGCACGTACGAGGAGTTAGTGTCACTTTCATCGATTCCGGAGCACCGTACATCCGCCGCGTATAAACTGGTTCCTTCGACTTGCTTGCTTCCATCGACCACTGGGAAACTTGCTGGAACTTTGTGACATCCTTGCTTCCGCGATTCGGCTTCTTTTGCCGCGGCCACGTGGCTGTAAAGGACTTTGTGATTCCGGGGCAAACTGTGGGACTTTTGTGATATTTTACGGGGGGGTTGCTGTGAAAATTCCCGCGAGAAAAATAGTGTCTGAATTGATTTAAACTCACCCCTGTTCTTGTTGAATCTATCTCTTACATCGTTTCAACCATTGATCTAAATCAAGTAGTTTAAACCACCGTTTAGTTACAATTCGAGTTCGAATAGTTGCGTTTGAAACACGCTGTTCGAACAGTTATGCGCTGACCTCCAAACAATTACGTCTGAACTTCGTAATAGCTGCATTTCGACCTTCATAAGCCGCAGTTGTGTTTAGAACTTTGATACTTGCAATTCTATTTCATTGCCAGGATTTCAGTACAGATTGTGTAAGGCATAGTTGCCGGGCGGTAAATTGTGATGAAGTGTGTTCGTGCGGAGGTTGGAGTAATTAAGACAGTAGAGGGAATAGAAATGGTGTCATTAAACGCGAAAGCTTCGCCGCAACGCCGCGTCGTTTGGAAAAGAATTTTACACATCCTATGTTGACCGAAATGTACAGGGAAACTCTAAGCTGCAGATAGTTCTACGATAGGTGGAAGTTGCGCCCAGAACCTCGCCTTTATTGTGCCTCGCTAAGGGCTGCTAACCCCTTAATGGAGCGAGACGAGTGAACATTGACCGGACTCCTTTCGCGACAAATATTTGCAGGGTGAAATTTATCCTTCCCCCGGCTCGATACCTTCTCGCCAGGCGCTACCTATCCGCCACGTTTGCTCTGAATTTTTTTCAACGGCTCCAGTTTCCACCGGGCAGTTGGAAAATTTCTCGAAATAATTTAACAAACGGGATACAGCAAGTGTCACGTCCCCCTGTGAAGGTAGCCACCGGGCCAGCAGGCTATCGCTGATGTTGCAACTTTCAAAACTGGACCGCGGTAACGTTGCAACTTTTGGAAACTAGATTCCCGTAACACGGGCAACTTTCGGAACGAAGTTACGGAAATGCAGTGAATTTGATATGGAATCGCGAGAGATTATCTGAAAGAAACAACTGGAAATAGTCTAAAAATACCAGCAACTCGGCAGAGAGAGTGAAAAAGCACGATTGTATCGTTTCAAATTTCACCACGAACAATCACTGCGAATAAAGGAATTTTTAGATGTTGGATTTTTTTGAATTTTACCATTGTTCCGCTTGTTTCCTTTGCAACAATTGGAGGCACTCTATTGTACCCAATATTTCCCGCCAAAATACGGAGAATTGCTTGATGAATTATGAAGTAGCGCATATTGGACGCGCGTACCATTTTGTGGACATTGTTCCAAGCCGCTCCTTTATATCAGGCGGCAATATAAAAAGAAAAGAATCCTTTCATCCTGGGAACCGGGACGATATTATGAGAAGGGTCGGACCTTGACTAAACGGATATGAAACGGTCGGGGGAAGGGTCGATACAGGGTGAGATGGAAGGTACGATGAATCCTCTCCCCGTGGAAGCCTTAGCAAAGATATGCCCAAAGAACCTTTCAATCTACACTTTCCAGGATTCGCATTTACATTTCTCCCTTCGATCGATTCCGGGCTCTTCGATGGACGGTGAGAAATAAATTCTCTCGAAAATATTCTCCATCAAACCGTATTATTAATTCTAAATGAATGCTCAGTGAACATGACGTCTACGTGTTAAGCGTTCAAAAAATTCTTCCTCCGGGGACTTTATTTTCCTGCAATTTAAGTAATTAGATCCCCTTTCGCGGGGAGCTCAGAATTCACGAGCTAGAGGAGCTCACAGGGGCGACTCGTGTCGTGGGAATAACAATTGCAAGATTTACTTTGAGGAAAAAAGACAGTTCGTTAAGGCACCTGCGATAAAGAATCCTGGTGGTGTCGCCACTCGTCCGTCGACTTTTCCACCCACGGCTGCTTAGATATTCCGCGGGGCTCTTGTCCGACAGAGGGTGTGTCGTAGATGGAAATTTAACGTGCCTCCCCGTCGCGCGCGAAGTAAAAACATAGAAGAGGAACCGCGAAGCACCTGCAGGTGTCAAGCATTGGTGTTTGCATTGCACACCGACGCCTGTGTACCTTCGTTAAGGGCCTCTATGCTTGCTTTGTACTTCGAATAGCAATAATGTTTCCCCGTCCCCGCAATTGCTGCCGAATAATCGTAACTGCATCGCCCGGGGCCCTTCCATTCAAGGAGATTACAGAATTCTGGGGATAATTAAAGTAGAAGTCTAACAATAACCGTGGCCCATGAAACGTGCTGCACCGCGAAATTCCTGAATCTACGCAAACATAGATATTTTCATGCTCGATATTCATTCACGTGGCTTTCATTAGCGAAAACAATACTTTATTGTTCGAGGTTATTCAATAAATTCGCTGTTACGCGCGTAAATTGAGTGGCAAGTCGACTAACATTAACGAAGATCTATGAATCGTGTCTGGGTCCATTCGGTGTGTGAGAAGGTGCCATTCGATTTGAACGCAGTTACGTTTAATGGGGGCAACCACTTTAGGAGACCGAAAATTAGATGTTTTTTGGGATTTTTTTTTATTGCGAAAAAAAAGACGGAAATTTCCGCAACTCTGACGATAATTTATTCATATTTTCATACATCTCTCCTAATTTTTTCAAGTTATTTCATGCATTATATTACGGTGTAATCCGCCGTGACCCTTGGCGTTTCCTCATCGTCGTTGTCGATTTGCGGGAATTGTGCAGCTCGCAATTAACATCTGAAATAGTGAAAAAAATGTTGATACATTCTTGAGATGTTTTTTAAGAACATGAACCTAAATTTTGAAAAAAAAAATCGAGACTTGAATGTTGGAACGTGTTAGAAAGAAAATGATCGATTTTTTGCATTTTTTTCCCCGCATTTTGCAATAATAAATATGTATTAAACAATCTAAGCTTTCCAACTTTAGGTTTATGTTTTAATAAATTATATTATGTAAACATGTTCCAAATTTGAAGATGATTCATCAATTAGTTTTTGAATTATGATTCCCGCAAATTGAAAAAATGTCGTTTCGAGAAAAACACGTTTAAAGTTTCACCAACGAAAAAACTCGAAGCCAAATGTGTTTAATCCAATGATAAAGTGTCTTACCGATTAATCAGCGATTCCAGCACCATACAGCAGTCCTTCCTCTTCCTCATGCAACTCATTTGAAGCTTGCATTTACTCTTTACAAGCTTTTCGAGCTTCTTTTGTCTTGGGAGTCGAGCGGAGAGTTTTTATCATTTATATACATACCGTTAGAAGGAATCCGAATATCGTTTTGAAATTTTCAGGGTGTATTCTTAAGATATTTTGCTAACGATTTACGAAATAAAAAGAAATTGATTTTTTGAAGCATCTAAAGCGGTTGCCCCCCTTAACCCAACTTTAAACCTCGTCCTCGTGAAGCGTCTCCGTTTTACGCGTTCATTATGAACGGCGTCGAAGGGTGGAACGTTGGACGCTGATAACAGAGGGATCACCAGAGACTTTGAGTATGAAAACAGCCTGCAGCGAAGTTCGGTGTCCGCCGCTGGAAAGTTTCTAGTGATAGGTATTCAAAAGTAAACTGTTTTACTTTCTGCCGTAACGCAATAGAGTTGGAATTTATACTCGTAAGTAGCTTAGCCTCTGTTTGCGCTACCGATTCAACTTTGTACGAGCCCCAGCATCCAGCGGCTATTTAGTCGCCGTGCACGCGCGCGAGTGTGTGCATTATATAATAGCATCCCTCCCCCGAATTCAAACTATTTCCCTTCACAATCGAAATTCACCCCGAATTTCCTACCCTTTGCCGTGCCCTTCCAACCCCTGTCACGATCCGCGTAAACGCAATCTCATGTTCTGTTAGTTTGTTTCCAGGCGATTCCGGCTGGCGGAAATTTAGTTTTCCATAATGGCGGGTATCTCGGAACGGAACACCATCACCAACAGCGATTCTAATCGTGTACACTGATGGATACGTATCGGTTTTATTTCCTCGTGGAGAGCATTTTCCGCGTCTCGACTTCGATCTTCTGAGTGACCAATAGATTTTCTTTAGACGCTAGATTCCTTGACGGTAGAGTTTACGTTGACGTGCGTTACGTAAAGTAGCACGCTTCGTTTTGTTTACGAAAAACAGCACGTTTCAATTTGCCACGTACAGAAGTACCTACATCTCATCGTTTCTAACGAATATTAGCACGTTTGACCTTCCACCGCGAAAACAAACATATTTGACTCCTTAGTCACGTAAAATAGCGGATTTCGTACTTTGCGGCGGAAATTAGCACATTATCCTGTTTCGCCACGAAGAATAGCACGTTTTGGATTATATTTACTGAAGAAACTATCACGTTTCGGCGCGTGGTTAGTTTAAATTGTTGAAGTGCATTTTGCATCGAAGAATTCAAATTTTGAAAATATTGTTTAATAAATAATAATTCCATCGAATTTTCGAAAGGAAACACGTATGAAAATTTTTATCTACATAACTTAAGTACGGTATTTTAATGTTTAATAAATTACCGATCTACTACTAAATCGAATCGCGTCGGAAGGTCTTTAAGTTGACGCGCTCAATGTTTCATAGCCAACTATATATCCAAATGTGCTGCTTTTCGTCGCTACAAACGGAACGTGCTATTTTTCGTGGCAAACCGTTCAAATAAGCTAGTTTTCGTGATAACGAAACGTGAGAAACGTGATAGTTTTCGTAACAACGAAGACACACGTGCTGTTTTCGTAAGAAAATTGAAACGTGCTACTTTTCGTAACGCAGGTCGACATGTCTATGTCAGTTTTCACGGTGGAGTCTTCAACCTTCTTGTGGTCTCCAAAACTCAGGATTTTGCAGCAAGAGAGATGCATCTCTATGCTTTACAATGTTTGAGTTATGACACGTAATGTCCCTAAAAAAAATTATACATCGGTCGGTGCCCGTTTCATGCAAATCCGATAAGAAATGAGCGATTTATTGCAAATAAATTGAAATAGGAATACTAATATTAATATTAATATTAAAAATAGAGCAATAATTGAAAAATATATTTTTTTCACACAATATGTAGTAGGTAGTTATTGATTTGAAAAGTTTTTATTTCTATTTTTGGCGACAAAAAATTTTAATATATAAAGCAGAAAGTGTTTGTGTGTTTCTTTGCTGCCTAATAACTTTCGAACGGTAAACTCTGGGGTCACGGAATGTATCCCAGGTCATTATACCTAACTAATCCTGACGAATGTGACTATTTTCATAAAAAATTAAAAAAATAACTTTTTTATGAAATCAGAATCTAAATTTTGGACGAAGCCAAGTTGTAAAGTTAAGTAGTACCTATTCTATAAAACTAGGTATAATTGTCTTCGCCAGAAATAGAAATAAAAACTGATCACCTCAACAATTACCATTTATTTATTCTGTGAAAATCTTATATTTTTCAATTAATATTCTCTTTTTAACGTCAAGTCAAAGCACAAATTTGATAAACAGTTATTTCTAATTTACTCAAAGTTGGTAAAGCTAGAGCTGCACCCGTCTTGTTCCAACATCCTCAATTTAAATCGCCTGAGCGAATCTGAAGTCCCAACATCCAACGATATTCACCCACCATGAACCCCGCGCGTCGTACAACCGACTCTTAACGCGATCTGACTTCCGACAAGGCTGAAAGGCGAAGTTAAATCCGAGCGGTATTGAAATGATCGGGACTCTAGTCGCCGAGGGGAGCGTTATCTCGGCCGGTGCGCAGTGAAATACGACGAAACGATCGAAATCCACGATGAAAGGGGAAACGGATGGGAAAGAAGACTACGCGGACGGGGAAGAATGGGTCGCGAGAATCCTCGAGCGGGAGGCTTAATTCCTTTAACGGAACAAAGCGCGGGTCGATTTCAACGTCGCGGGGGGGCAGGGGAGGCGAGTAATCCGTAGCAGCCGATCGACAATCGCCGGCGCGAGCGTGTACATCCAATAAAAGAGGTTACTCGTTCTCGCATCGGAGCCAGGTCTCGCATCAGCCACTTGGATATCGGGAAAATGCCACTCTTCGTAGGAGTCAGGCACGAAACACAACACACACCCGCGGTGCCTTGCGATCCGGCCGCCGAGCACGTATCGCCATCGCGCTGCTAGCTTGTCCCTGTGGAAAGGGCGACGCGTGTGTGCATCTGATGCACCGTACGTTCACCCTTTCCGCCAATATCAACCCCCGCTTTGGCAACACCTCCCGATATATTCCTCCTCGCCACCTAGCAGAGAAACAGCAGTCTGGGCACTCGTCCCTCTGGGGAATGGGGACAATCAGGCGTTATAATCGGACAGCTGCGCGTGAAATTTTCAGAATTTCATGGGGCATGATTATTTTTTTTTATTATTGTTAGACGTCTTTATTACTCAAGATAATGAATGTACAGGGAAATTAGAAGTGATAAGTTAATAAGAGTAAAGGCGAGGCTGCAGTGGTGACACTGTTATGAAGCCTAACCATGCACGATAAACTATAATACATATATAAAATATAGACAAAAACAAACAAACGTAACAGCGTTAAGAATAATCTAACTAACAAGGGAAGATCCCGAACCCGGAAATTCAAAAAATTCTGAAACTTTGTGGATATGTAGGCAATTTCCTCCTGATTACAACGCAATTTTTTTATGCCCAAAATCACTCTAAGGGGGTGAAATTAACCCCTGAAAATTCGGCTATTTTCTGATTTTGTGTTGTACCTCGCGAACTGTACGAGATAGAAAAAAAGTTTCAAGACAAAAGTTACTTCTTATAATTAGATCTATCATTTGGTAGAAAAATTATTTTACATTTCACAAGTTATAACACAAAATCGGAAAATAACCGAGTTTGCGGGGGTTAATTTCACCCCCTTAGAGTGATTTTGGGCAGCAAAAAAAATTGCGTTGTAATCAGGAGGAAATTCCCTACATATCCACAAAGTTTCAGAATTTTTTGAATTTCCGGGTTTGGGATCTTCCCTTGTAAGTTATCTTAAGACTTAAAGCTAAACGAGAATAGCCCAAGGAGTATCGCAATTAAGATTAATTGACATTCTAAAGGTGTCGAAGAATGTGTTGCCGCACTGCATGTTTGAATGAATGGCAAGAGTCTAATTGTCGAATATTAGCAGGAAGAGAATTGTAGTAACGGGCCGCAATATAAGAAAAAGAAGACTCGAATTTAGTAGTGCGATGCGCAGGAATGGAGATGAGAGATTGAGCCCTTTCATACTTATCAGATAACCAACTGCTTTGATCTTGGTCGATAATGATTCTCACAGAGTTACCTTAATTTTTAATTTTTTATTAATTTCTTAAGAAAGCAGTGGCTTTAATTTTTACTATTAATAAATTCTCACGCGCTCGATGAAAGAATGGGAGACATCTGAAGCTCGACTAGAATCGATAGAATCATCGTCGTCAGTGGAGTACCTGCTTACACGATTCAACGAGGAACGGATGGTACGCGGCTGTAACGGAAGGACTAATTACGGAGCAATTCTGAAAGCGCCGATTCCGGTGCATCAATCACCGTTTCCACCGATGCTTATCAACCCGTCGTTCTCTCGATCTACTTTTCTCCATTGTGCCGATTCTCTCCTTCGCTCCTCCCACGCTGCCACTCGCTCTGTCTCGCTGCTTGTCCCGCCGGTTTACACGGATTTGCTTGAGCCTTCGAGCCACTGAACGATATAATAGCGAAACTACCTATGTACCCCGGGTAGCCGTTTTATCGAGTAGAAACAAGGAGCGACGGTGGGACAAAGGGGCTCGCGGGGAGGAGCTGGAACTATAACGGTTGGTGTACACGCGCGTACAGCCTCGGATGCTGGCGTGAATTAACTGGATGCAGCTGCAACTGCGCGCCCACATGCCTCGTTTTAGCTACCGAGCAACGCTGACGGAAGCGCCGGAGAATGGGCGGCTTGGAGGAAGGGAGAGGAGCCGGCCAAGGGACTGACTGATCAAGGCCACGATAGAGTGAAAACGGCGCTGAGGTATTATTGCCCGAGGGCGCGTGGGTGGTGCTCGAGGAAATTTATTCTTTCGGAGTATTACGAAACGAACCGCCGGCCAATGATACGCGGAGACGCGTAGGCGTTGCTTTCTTCGAGGCGCGGGTCAGCATAATATTTGCAATCCGCTCGCAATATCTTGCCGACGTGATTCTCTATACGCGAGACCGCTTGGTTAGAATTCATTCTGCACCCCGCATCCCCCTCGGATACATGCCTGAATTTTTCATAAAAATTCAAGACGAACCGACGAACCGGAGCGGCCAATTGATTCTGCCCCGACCGTGATACTTCAAACAGCTTCTACTGGGAGAAGAATCGCTTCCGGAAAGTTTGTCGGAGGGCCCACAAAGTGGGACAGTTTTAATACGCTTGGCTCTAAGCCCATTTCCTACGATTTCCTTCGGGCTACCAATATCAATCTCAAGATTACTATTTCTCGCAGCGTGGTACTACTTTCGGGTCGAGTTAAGGGAGGTTTCTGCCTTGTTGGGCCAAAAAATGTTCGGTTCTTCACGAATTTTTTATGCGAAAAGTATTGAATATAAAATGTTGATATTTGTTATGTTGATTAAGCGGTCTTTATTGAACGTAAAAATATTTTTGAAACTTTGACAAAACATGGTAGTGAGGGTGGGAGGAGCCACGTATGTCGGTGCGCGGGCGATGACATTCCTCGGTTGCGGAAGTCCTAAGTCTCGGACAGGTGATCTGAAGCACAAAAATTAAACATATTTTTACTCTGTACAATATTGTGTATAAGTTGACCTAGAATCAAAAAGAGAAATTGGAAAATAAAACAATAGTGAGCGATCGAAGGGAAGTTGATACTTTTTACCAAAAATTTTTGCAGGTTCTTGTTCATTAAATGAAAACGCTTGAATATTTTTTGATAATTCTAGTTCAACTTATACACAATATAGTACAAATTAAAAATATGTTTCATTTTTTTGGTTCAGATCACCTGTCCTATCCTCTCACTCCCACTACCATGTTTTGTCAAACTTTAAAAAATAATTTTATGTTCGATAAAGACCGCTTAGTCAACATACCAAATATCAACATTCTATATTTAATACTTTTCGCATAAGAAATTGTTGAAAAATCGACAATTTTTTTACCCAACAAGATAGAAACCTCCCTTAAGCTTGACTCGAACACTTGGCGAGGCTTCATTCCCGGTCGCATTTGAACGGATGGAGTCTGCTGGGGAGATGTAAACGGTCGCTGGTCTGAATGGTCGGTAATGTTGACAGAAACTTTGATCGAATTATCGATCCGCCACGCAACCGAACGTGGCAGCAATAATGCTGGTAATTGGGCGAGATTATAAGACACGGCTGCGGGGGACCATTTAGCTCCGGGTCGGCCAGAAATTCGGCAAGTAAGTTATCGAGTCATAGATAATCGCGCGAATGCAGCCCGCATACCGAAACGTTCTCCCTGGACTCACCATCTGGGTCTCTGGGCATTCCTTATCGTTCTCACGTCCGTTGCAAATTCTGCTGTTGCGAGGAGGGAAAACCACCGACTGCTCCGGCAATTTGATCGTGTCTGGCTTCTGCGGCCTTAATTCCGGGGAAAATCGCGAAAGCGCGCGAACGCTCCACTCTGCGAAACGCCACCCGGTCAAACGTTTCGTTTTTACAATGGTGGCATATCGACGGACTCGCTCGGTTAGCCGAATGTCGAGAGATATCCGAGCCACAGATCCTCCGATTACTCCGAGGAATGCAACGAGTCACATCCGTGGACGATTCTAATACAGGCCACGTTGCAGTCCACGCTGAGCCAAAGAGCGGGCGAGTGTTATGAAGCGCAGCTCCGCGAAGAAGGATATTCGACGAGTCAGCGGAAGAACGCTATCGAATGGCGTTATCAAAGGTCACGTGCTCGCCTCGGAAGCGTCCCGTGGAAATGTGTCTCGCGAAATTCCACGGTCCGCTCCCGGATAGATCCACGGATACGTCGGCGTATCGATTCCCCCCCGGAGGTACGACGGAGTGTTCTCGAGTTCGTCGGCCCGCGGGGAGTTTCTGAAGAGGCTTTCGAAGTCTCAAGACGCGTGGATCGCCCGAAACCCGATAGGGAGATGAAGAAGAGAAAGGTCGCTCGAGGCTCGCCCATTGCGCCAGTTCTCCCGACGATTTTTCCGTGAGAGCGAGTCGTCCGACGCCATCCGCCATGCTCTCCACAGATTTCCACCGATTTCCACCGGAGGCGCCGAATGCGGAAGGAGCGGCTGCCGCCGCGCACTCGAGGCGTCCAGGTGATCAGCCTCCGTCAGCTGGAAACACGGGGATCGCTTGCCAGCGACAATGAGGCGAGTCGAGCCGCCTCGTTAGAAAAGTGGCCTCTAATTACCGGCGAAATTGGTATCGACGGTGCCGATTACGAGGCCACGGGACAAAGGGCGCCACTTCGCGGTCCCTTTGTCCGCGGAGACTCCATTCAAACACATTCAGACTCCCTCGAATCGCGCGATTCGTCTTCCCATTAGGGGTGGCGTTGTTGTAATATTCAATAAGCGCCCGGCACAAATGGGCGTCTTCTGTGTCACCCTCGGGGGAAATAAACCGTTCGTCGTGGCTGCGATTCAAACGTACTCGGTGTCTCGAAATTCTGCGACGGGAACGTGAAGCTGGATTGATAAATAGTAGAGATCTCTCTTCCTCGTTCCATAACTCTCAGACTCTCTGTACGTGGAGAAACGAAAAGGCATTTCGAGTGCACTCGCGTGCTCATTTCCCCAGCTCCTTTCTTTCTTCAGGCATCAGTTTTTTGGAAACATCTCTGCCGAGCGAATATGTCCTAGATACCAGTCGCCAGCCATTGAGTGTCTCGTCTGAAAGGACCTAGAAGCGTTGAATATTTGAAAGGCTGGGTATCGACAGTGTGCGGCGGTTCTGGCGGTTCGTGTCAAGTAAAAACGTCTCGCTCCATTCCCGCCAGTATCTGTCTACTAAAAATCCAACGCTGTAGATGTATCCCGAAGTGACCACATTTTCATCGTCCCTGAGAAGTTGCTCGGTGAAAAACTCACGTCGTTCGGCGAGAATGACGTCGTTAGCGGAACTTTGCAGGGGCATAGGTGTCGTCGTTCTTGATAAAGGCGTCGTTCCTGAAGCGAAATCCTGAAGGTATCGAGGACCCTCGGTGATTTGATATATCGAGGATCGACGGTTATTCGCGGCACGCCTCGAAATCGGCCGGACCGCCGAGAGGAATTACGACGACGCTGCACGTCGCGACGGACTCGCACGTCCACCGTTTATACGTCGGTCCGTGTTCGGATTAATTTAATGAACCGCGATGTTTGCACGCGTGGCTACGTGCGCTTAATGCCGATCCCAGTCGATGAAAAAGCACTGGTATCGATGATTCCAGGCACATTTGAGCGCGCTGCAATCGCGGCCGCCACTGTTTTGCACCCTCGCTTCCTCGTCTGCGGGATGCTTAGCCTTAGTTCGTCGATCATGGCGTTTGTGAATGGAAAATTTAAGCTGGAGGGCCTGCGCTGGGTTGGCAAGTTTGATGAAATCTGAGGAGCTTGGCTGGGATGGTCGCAAGTTTGAACACTTCGCTGACCCAATATAGTATTTACATACATAATTTAGACATGGAGGACCCAGTCTTGATCCTCCTTTTCGGAGATTACTGAGTGTATGGTGGTACAGGGGTAGATTGTTCTTCTGTGCGCTGGGTTAATTGAATCGATCATCCCTAAGGCAATGAAGAGGATTGCAGAATTGTGCTTTGAAAATTAACTTTGTAAGGAATAGAATAATTCTTTATTCGAGATGGAAAATTTAGAGCAACAGTAGACGTCTGTGAATGTGCTGTGAGTTTCTGGTGGAAACTTTATTTTTGGACCGGTTGCTGAGCAAGCTGTGTTTAATGCACTTATTTTAAAATTACAAACTATTAGACAGATTTCGTGCTGCAGCTGGTTTGATGGTTGCATAATGATTGAATTTCCTCTTCGCGACGTAAATATTTATACCTCGTCGCCGTGGAGGTAGTTGATGATTCAACAATTTAGAAGCACGTCACGACTCGGTGGACTATATTTGACAAGAAGACCTGGAAGAATATTAGTATCAACATTATTGAATTCCATTTTGGTAATCGAGACAGTCAATCTACGAAGCTCTCAAGTGAGTATAACACATTCAGAAGGATCATTTATGCATCGAAGCTAGACATCAATCATATGAAAGTTTTCGAATTCAAATTGCAGGGTTGGCGAGCCAATTTCGTTCTCTTCGCATCTATAATTCGTTCTATGAAACATCACGTGTTCAAATGTCAATTATCCGAGCGAGAAATAGACCCAAAAACCTTTCCTTATTACGCTCATCGAGGATCCAATTGCTGGTCATCGACGAGATAAGCCGCTCATCCTCACACGCGCGGAAATTCTTTAAACTCTACCCGCTCAGTCAGCAGCTCACGGTTGAAAAGCATGAATCCTAGACTTTACTGGCTTAGTGCAAGCGCAATAAGGATTCTTTTCTAAAGCAGTGCACGAGGGAAGGCATCGAATGTCCCCATATCTAAAGCAGGATCTGCCGAGTAGCCTTCGGCTGATGAGTCCACTACACTTTGTCCAGAAAATATTGGTCATTCAAGGCTACTGATCAGCTTATCCTCGCCATACCTTTCAACTCCGCTCTATTCCCCATCTCTTCTCTGCGCCCATTGGCAAGAACTAAGAAGAGGGAATTCCCTCCCTTCCTCCACTATTCATCCACCCCCTGTCCCGCACCCAGGCGCCCTGAATTTCAGAATTAAATCGAACAGACCCGTTTAATCACCCCCAAGCAGCGTCACGAATGGAGACACCTGGTGCGAAACTCTCCAAAGCCACCCAGGGATCCCTTCACTGTACTTTAGCCAGACTAAGGTCGGGACCAGATATATTGGCCGGTGAGTTTCGTGCGGAGTATTCTCCTATTCTCAACGTTTTCTGACTCGCTCTCGCCTTGCCAGAAAAAGAGTGCGCCAGAAGTGGTGGGGATGGCGCCAAGCTCTTAACGTGTAGGCCAAACCGAGCTCTTAGCGTATAATTACATACATCAGAATAGGTGTGCGTTAGCTGCGAAAACGAATTCACCGGCCAATATATCTGGCCCCGACCTTAGCCATGGACTATTGAGGGAGCAGTGACGATTCTTCACGCTCGATCATCCCCCTTCATCGTTTACCGAGCCGCGGGGTCGCGGCGTGGAAAAACCGGGTTCTTCCGCGGAGTCAACAGAATTTGCGTCTTACAAGCAATCCCGCGACTCGGCCGGGAGGGTTCGCTTTCCAGGAGATTGCGCGCGACGATCGTGATGAGTTTGCTTTCCGTCGACGTCGTCTACGGCGGATATCACGGCCGGGGCCGACTGTTCGCGGGGTAAACACGGGGCAGGGGTGTGCAAGGGAACTGCGAAAGGGAGGGACGAAACACAGCCGGGGCGAGGCGGAAGGGTGGAAAGAGAGGGACTGGCTCGAGGGGTTGTGCGCGTCCATACGCGCGGGGTACTCCAATTCGGGTCTCTCTGCAGACGACTGGCAGTTAACTTATCTAAATGTCTGAATGCGCTCGTGTCGCGCGGCCAATACGGGGCGTTAACTTTATCGAAACTCGTTTCGGCGAACTGCCGCCGGGTCGTTAGCCTACGCTTGGAAATTGGAACGAGAATTAGGCTGCCGTTAATTCCCACTTAGATCACTGTTAAATTGTAAGGGACGCGCGGTGTCCGCCCGCTATCGAGTCGACCGAGGAATCGACCTGTGCCGGGGTGGGGAGTGGCTTGAAATTTGTGTAAGTTCCGATTCGAAGCGAGGGGATTTATGTTCCCCTGACTGGAACGATTGGTGGGAAGCCTTTCGAGTGGATTCTTTCGTCGAGGCTGCTGTACCCATAGCGAGAGGCTACATGTTCCAAGGTGTCTTCAGACTTACTAGCGTCCTCGTTCCCATGGACGATTAAGGGTAGCGAGCGGAAAGGGGGAACTGGCGGAAGCCGAGCCACGCGAGATGAACGGAGATTGATGAACAGCTCGCTCGCTGCAAATTTCGCAAGATCCGCGAAGTTCAGATGGAAGTCTAAGCGGCCTGGCTCGTTATATTTCAATTACTTCCGATTCCAATGTGTCCGGAGGCTTGTGCTTCTTTTTACTCGTTAATTTGCTTCCTGAAAACCCTTCTTGTTTTACTTACCTCTTTTCTGGGAGGGAAGCAGAATCTACGACGGCTCTGCGTCCAGTATCAGCCCCCTCTCTCTGTAGAGCACTTCCTCTCGAGATTAAATTATAAGTCACGCGGTGATACATTGTACAAACGATGATTATTAAGTTTGGGATACGGGGGACGGGATTGGCCGGAGAAATTGAGTACATTAGTCGGTTCTGTTCGCCGGCAGAAGACAGTAACGGGCGTTGTTTCCGCGAGGCAGCGTCCTCGTTGCCGGAGGGAAGGGCCAAGTTACGACGAGAATACGACGAGAGAAGGAACGAAGCTCGACTGAGGAAAGAAGGCCGCGGCGGCGTACAAGAAAAGTCCATTACGGTGCTCCTTATTACGCTTTTTAACCACGGAACGATCTCGAATCGACGATCGCTAATTTCTCGTAGCAGGATCCTCTCGACCGTGCGAGTGTTCCTTTTAAATTCCACCTCTTTCGGCTGGCATGGGAACGTTTGCTTGGAGAAAATGAACAAGCTTCTTCGATCTCGCGGCCCGGGGTAGGATATTGTAAGAAAATGTGGGATGTAAGAGAATAGAGAAGTGTGATTACGTTTCGGTGTACTAAGGGTGGTCAAGCTTCTTTCTGACCATCTGGAGTATTCCTATAAAGAAATTACAAAGGGACCATTATCAGTGGCGGATATAACGGTCCGCCGATGAGCAGTTTCCGTTTGGGACTCTGTCCGGAAGGCAACCTAGGACCCCTTCTTCAAAAATAAACAAATAATTATGATTTTATCCAAACACTATATTTTTTTTTTTTGTAGTAGGGGAGGCCGGGGCAAAATCGGGACGCTAAGGATAAAAGCGCATAACTTTGACATTATTAATGCAAAAAAGAAATTGCAATTAGGAATCATTAGAATAAACTCTTTATTAAATAATAGTATATATACAATTTTTTTAATAGAAGAACAAATACAGAAAATAACGATTTAAAATTTGATCCGTTTTTACGATTTTACCTCATGGCATGAGTAAAACTGTAACAACGAAACTTAACCAATTCTTCAGTCCCCCACCAGTTGGAACAAGCTGTAAACTGCATCCAACCTTCATTCAGTTTCAATGAACCATGTGCTTCTTAGACATAAATGCAAATGTCTTCATCACCACTGTTATCATTATACTTCTGTTTAATTTGGGGATTTTCTTTCTCGTTAGTTGTAATCCTTTATTAAGATTTAGTTTTAATTTTGATAACTTCCTCTTTTTCGTTTCTTTGTTATACACATTTTGTTCAAACATGGATACCCGATTTTTCCGCTTCTAGTTACACTTAGCCCCTTTTTAGTAAACTACTTCTTCATTTTCCTGAAAAAAAAGTGGGCCTCTCAGAACGTTTGCCATCTGGGCCTTTTTCCTTAAATCCGCCACTGTCAATTACCTATCAGTTTCCTTCAGTTTTATGCTTCCAATGCACGCAGACTATACACATATTGAACCTGAGTCTCCAAAAGGCCACTCCTTCCATTCATTCTTCATAGACAACAGCTGAAATTCTTCTCCACATTCTCGCAGATACGATTCTCTCGCGCCTAGCCTCGCGAACCGTGACAAACTGCAAACGCTCCTCACCTAGCGCGTAGAGTAGGTTCGCCAAAGCGGTCGTTCTTGCAATTTATGAAATGGCTTCCGCGGCCAATTAACCGCGAACCGCGATCCCCGTGGCTGGCTCCGCGGAATTCCCCGGGACAAATGTTATCTGCCGCGACGGGGGTGGTCAATGTCGTGTGTCAAACGTAAGAGGGAAAGGGGGAGCCGGTTGTCCCGCGAAAGAAAGTTTCACGGTTCGGGGGAAGGTCTGAAAACTACCAGCCGAAATTAACGGGCCATTACGAAATGGCACTCGGCGCTCGCGGGGCCAGCGCACCGTCGCTAACTCGCTCCGCGAGAGCTCAATTACGTTGATGAATTACTACGTTGATGAATTACGTATACCCACTCCAACCCGAGCGCGACAGACAATGAATTCATCTTCGTCATAGTTTCACCGTGGCTGCCGCAAGCTGGCGACGCATATTAGCCGCGTAATCCGGGATTCCGCGAAGACAACTCGTCGTTTGACATTCCCTCGAAAATCCAGAGCCGAGGCTCTTTCACGAATTTGCCCCTGATTCGTTCTATTTCACTCTGCTGCTCTAAATACTTCATTTCTGTCGCTATCACGATTCGCGAATCTATGGTAACCTACTCCGTTTGAAACAGCAGCGGATTTTCATTGAAACGCGGCTGTGGTGGCGAGGACTTTTCTATGTACCTACCTAGATTTTTCTAGGGAAACCTCTCGGGCTTTGTAAAAAGAAAAGAAGAACGGGATTTTATTTTTCAAAGAATTTTATTAAATTCGCATTAACACTATTCCTACCGACACAGTTCACGTCATCTGACCGGTTGCGTTAGGTAAGACAGACTACAAATTTTTCTCAGAAAATAAACAATAAAACAAGAAGTGAATATTCAAAAATGTATTATATGTATATTTGAGGCAAAGTTGTGAAGTTTAAAGGCGATTCAATTACGTTGTAGGGTAAACAAATGACCGCATACTTTTATTAAGATTTGTTTAATACGCAAAACTAAAAATATAGGGATATTAAAAGTGCAACTACACTCTATTTATAAACAAATAGTAATTTTTAAATTTATAATTGACATTTCTTTGCCTAATGGTCATTCACTGGTATGCGGTCAATTACTGGTTGCTTTACCCTATATAGGAAATTCTAATCGACATTTTAAAAACGGTCTTTTTGACCGGTTCGTGGTAGAAATAGTGTTAAATGAAATTGCTTTAAATAATTTTTTCTTAAAAACATGTTCATCCATTGAACTCAATAGGGTGAATGTACCAGTAAATGAACACGTACCAGTGAATGGACATTTTATATTAAAACGAGTAAAATAAATTATTAAAATAAGCTACTAATTAATTGCAGACTTTTTTTAATTTCTGGCTTCATATCCAAACAATTTTCGCCGCACGTGGAATCAATCGCGCTGCGAATATAATTTTATAATAGTGTTCATTCATTAGCCTTAAGTGTTCATTTATTGGTGCGTTTACCCTACCTACGCATCAGCTCTTCTGTAATAAACTACAGAAACTGGTGCAGCATCTAAGATACCATTCGCGTCACAGGGTCTCAACTTGCAAGCAGTGCGCGCGCTCTATCCTTGGAAGAAGACCAAACGGTCCGTGAGAACGCACCACGCTAATTCCATCCTAATTTGGCCGGATCTCCGCGGGAGCAGAGATTCGTGGCAGCCTAGTTGGACGTGCAGACGATCGTAATCGAGACGTGATATCGCTGGGGGTGCCTCTCGTCAGCAGTAAAAGGTGAATGCGACTGTCGATGTCCCTCACGCCCCGCGCGCTCGCGCGCGGGCGGGCGCGACTTTCGACCGGAGCCTAATTGAAGCGGGCAGAGCCCGGGTCCTTTTATTATGCTGAACAAAAGGCGCGAGCGGCCGAGTCACAAAGCGCGGAACTCATTACGAGCGGCGCAGCCGCCAGGCAACGCGAAGGCTTGATGAGAAATTCCGGAATGGAAACGATCGACTTCCACGGGAAAGTCCTCGGGATCAAGGCGGGCGCGAGGGGGAGGCGAGCATAAAAGCGGGCGAGCCGTGGCAAAGAGAAACGGAGAAAGAGTTTTAGAGCTCCCAGCGACGCGGACGATACCCAATATCCGCTTTGATGCCGGGGTCCCCCTTCGCTTCTGCGATCGTCCTCCGGTATCGTCGCCGCGGATGCGTCGAATTTCGCGTCCCGAAAGATCCCGCGCGGAGTACCCTTCCACGCCGCGTGAAAATCTCCGAGGGACCTGAGCTGCGTGCGATTCCGCTTTTACGACAGGGGTAAAAACAGAAGCTGGAAACTGGTCGTAGGGACTCTGGGAAATGGGATTTCTGCGTCACGATGTACATTGCGGTGGATATTGTATCTGGATCGTTCCTGACGCAATTTAAATTCCAATGTTGAGAATTTTTACGGAATTCTCAGTAACTTATTCGGGGACCATTGCTCCAAGCAGGATATATTATTATTATTATTTATTAAACGGGACAAGCCCAATAGAAATATAACAAAAATGTACACAAATATACTATAACAAACGTATTCATGCACAGACAATAACAAAAAGAAAAAATCATGAAACAAACTACGCCCTGGGTGTGTCGAAAGGAGATATAACCGAATATTATTATTATTGTTATTATTAAATGTCTTTATTGCACCATTGAAATTAAATTAAATTAAATTACAATGGCGAGTAGGCGAGGTTCAGCATTAACTGCTGCTCTACAAGCTAACCTAAAAATATATCTAAGCGAAGGGGAAGCGTGCTTCCGTCTTAACGCGAAAGATTAACGAATCACGCGAGTCCCCATTTGCCGAGGATGTCCTAGCGCAAACATAATTCTCATTGAAATTCCTCCCACGTCTCCCGCCACGGCACACAACGGCAATCCCCTCGAAGAGATTCATCTTCAGAATCCTCATTCTTTCGAGCTCATTTTGTTTACGAACACCTCGACGCCTGCTCGCGTCGCGGGCAAGGGTGACTACCCCCGTAACCCCTCTCGAAACCGGCCATCCACCAGTCGCTTCTGCATTATTTACGCCCGGAGCGCTGGTCGAGAGGAACCGGCGGATATACTACTTTCGGAACTCCGTGGAAACTTCTGACGGAAACCACAGTGGCCACGGGTGGGCCGGAAATTTATGGTTTTTGTTTCCCCGCGCTGATTTAGAACTCGACTGTGACTTAGAACGTCGAACTGGGCTTCGCGGAACCAGGCCACGCGATCGCCGGCGATTGTTTCATCAATTTCACCGCGGATCGGTGTGTGCCTCGCTAGCAGCATCGTCGAAGCTCGGCTCACAAAGCCGGAGAAGACGAGGTGAGTCTATCCAAGGGAACGAAGCTCGATGCACGAGAAATCCATTTCATACCTAATAGAAATCGTTAACGCGGCGAATCGAGGCATCCGGTTCACGTGGCGGAAGCCGCTTCGTCTTCCTCTTCCTGGGCTACGCTTGCAGCGCCCGGAGTCCTCGGATGAATGTGTTATTCCACGCGGATACGCGCGGAGTCAATTTTATATTGGAGACAGGTGAGACACCGGGATACTTGTCCCTCGGAGGAAGAAGCTATTTCACGGATGGACATCTTTTTCGTGGCGCGGGAGGCAGACAAATGATGCTGCCGCGTGACGTATGATAAAATTCCTCCCGCTGATCGGGCGTCTGGAATTGAGGGACCGTAACATCCAGCTGGCTAGAATCTCAATAATATCGTACGCGAAGGAAGACAAATGCTATTCAATTACCGGCCCCTCGATTCCCGCGTGAAACTCTGCGAGATGAGATCGATTTCCCATCGCGGGTCCCTCGCCGCGGCAACCGGCTTCCCTGGAAATTCCGCTGTTTACAGCGACTCGTTGGGAAGCCGAGTGGTTGGCTCGTCTCAGTGTCCCTCCTCCTCGGATGTCTGGATTGAATATCCCGGTTAACGAACGTAATCCAGCGTCGCCGATAAATGCCCGAGTCAGGCGAAATCGACGGCTATTGGCGATCCTGTAGATCTGTCGGCGATTTTCTTACCAGTCGCGGTAACGAGCTTCTCGTTTACTTTGTCCCCGATACACGCCCAGCCTCGTCGACCGGGACTTAATTAAATCAGCCGCTAACCAGGATAATCTGCGTCTAGCTTCCGGATAACCGAACAGCGGCTGCCAGTTTCGGAGATGCTGAGTTAATTAGTTAATGTATCATTGGGCCGGCGAACTCGCCGCGATCGTCTGCGACCGCGCGGCAACCCCCCCAGCAACGGGGGTTAATTTCCAGCGGAGTTTGTTGATAAATCAGACACGCGTACACGCGCAACCACCGTGGACGTATAAACATCAGCCACTAGCGCTTAATCGATTGCCGTTTAATGACTGCGATACATTTCCCACCGCGCTTGGAACGCGAAACGCCGCGATACGCGCAACGGAGGAAGCAGCCTTTGAACAGAGGATTGTTAATTGGATATTCAGTTGTTCGCTTACCGCTTCTGGGGGATCGTTTGTACCCGTCTTCTGAATCATTTCCTGGGATGCTGGGTATGATTAATTGATACCAGAGGGTTGTTCGATGTAATTAAGTAGAAGCCTGATCGATTCACCGTTGATTAGCAGGGTGGATCTTTTTTTATTAATGCGGAAGCGAGGGCGGTTGGCACTGCAACCGAGCGAAATTGAGAATCTCTCCGGGGCTTGTGTGTTATTAGAGAATGAAATTGGAATGCCGTAAAGTATAGTGAAGAAGGTTACGAAAGTAAAACGATATTAGAACTATAATTCATCGTGTAATGTTGACGGCGTGTGGTTAAACGCCCAGCAGTATACTTTCACTAGCGCCTTAGGTGAAGCTCTACACCTTAGTTTCTAACTTTTCAGCGAAAACTAAATGAAATTTATATTTGAAGTTTATAAATGAAGAATATATTCTACATAGTGCTGCTATTAATATTTGGAAATATAATCTGGATAATTATAGAATCCCGCTTGAAGTGCTTTCTCGAGGATTCGATATTCTCTATTACATATTTTAATAGAAATCATGACCTCCCTTGTACAAAATAGAAGTCATTAATATTATAGGAAAGAAGCAGATGTTCAATTATGTACGATTGACAAGCAATTTATTCTGTTCGTCCTGCTGGGTGTTGCGCTGTCAATCACGACGCGTAGCCATTCAAACGCCTTTGTTTCATTGTCAAGCCAGCCGCCATGGATCAATATTACGAAAGGTATGTCCATTGCTAGACGGTCTATGGGTCTTGCATCGCGTCAAAGGGCGCATTTAATTAGCGCCTATCGCGCCCTTCGATGCGTCAGATCCCGCTACGCCTGTTTGACTACACATTCGAGGTGGCAGTGATAGGTGTGAAACATACCCTCTGACAAGCTAATTGCACGCGTAAGTCGCTGCACTCTGGCAAAAGTGTCTACCAAACGAGCTCCCCAAAAACCGTGTTACCAGGAGATTTTATTTATTTATTCATTTATTTATTGTTTGTAAACGGGAATTTTTTGGGGATAAATCCCCTATGGAAGATGTAAAGGTGTGGCATTTCAAATAAAAAAATTGCTCTTGGAGTACAATACACCCCGTGTGACCACGAAGGGTTAAGGGTTACCACTGTAACGGTCCGAAATGTAAGGTTGTTTTCGGGGATTTATTTCAACAAAACAACGCAAGTAAATCAATATATTGCTCAGTATAGTTAATAGTATACATATCGAAGGGTAAGAAAAAATTTTTTTCAATCAAATTCATAAATCCGTTTCCTGTATACTCTTCGTCAAAATTTGGGCTGCGGCAAAAAGATGCTAGTCGCGTTGACAGTGCCCAGGCCATATGGTTAATCCGAATTCAAAAACACAATAATATTCAGAAACTAGAAGCCCGCCTCTATTAGGGGAGACCGGGGCTGGTTGGCCCCAGGGGTAGGTTGACTAATTGTTAATAACTTTCCACCGACGTGTGCTCTACCGCGGAGCGATTTTCTGTAGGAGCAAGTCACTTCTACTATGTCATTCATTTGTGTCCGACACCACCATTACACGTTGTTTGGTAGTTACCAGCGTTTATCGAAAAATTGGCTACGTAAGTAAATATATTTTCTTAAAGATTTTATGTTTCCACGCTCTATATAGTCACAGTAGAATAAAGGTGAAGGGACTATTTTAAAGTTTGTTTATTAAACGACCTATTGAGACTGCGTTTTTGATTTTACATAAATAATTACAGGTTGTATAGAGTATTGAAGTCAAAATGATCGTTCGGGGCTGGTTGACTAATAACCTCCGGGGTTACATGACTGAGCTGGTGAACCAACCCCAGTGATACCCCAAAGAAAACTGTAGAGACACTAGGAGATGCGTAAAAGGAAATATACTTTTCTATGAGTGCACAAATGGCACATCAGATTGTGAAGATAGTAATTAGTTGATAGAAGATGGCGAATATTTTTATAATACTAGATATAAGATTTATTGCTACTATAAAGGTTTAAATTGTTATTTATTATTAAAAAGTAATAAATATTTTATAATGAAACAACTCAGATAAGTTGGTAACAAAATTTTCTTAACTGATTGCACCTATAGTCAACCTACCCCATACTGTTAGTCTACCAACCCCGACCACGGGGCTGGTTGACCAGCATGTAAGGGGTTAGAAAAACATTAAAATGCCTTAAATGTTGTCACATTGAGTCAACGTTAATAATTTATTCAAATAGCCAAATGTATGCCCTATCAAATATAGTAGCCGATTTAATGATATTTCGCCCATATAATTTATTAAAAATCAAAAACTGAAAAATTGGCCTACCAGCCCCGGTCTCCCCTACGTGACGATCAAAAAAAGTCAAAATTATAAAAAATTACAAAATGGCGGACCACTGAAAAAAAATATCACGTTTTCGGGGTACAAAATTGGGGAAATGTTAATAAAAAAAATAGGAGCAGGTCGAGAATTGAAAAAAAAGTGATCATCACGTAATAGTCACGGGTTTTCCGTACAAGAAATGTCCTTGACCATGTTAATTGGACGTATAGTTTTCTCTGTAGACTGTCAACGTGGTTGAAAAATGTCATTCTGAGGAAAACGCGTTCAATGTTCCGCGCGGCTCAGTCGCGCGTTTGACCCCGCTTCACTGAAAATACTATATCTCCGTCAATTTTGCGAATTTCTTCATAAAATTTGGAGACAGCATTCTTGAAATGTGCGTCTTTTAGAAAATGTAAAAAAGAAAAAATCAATTTTTCAGATTTTTTACAGTGGTCTCCCCCCTTAAGCGAACCACCAAATCTGAAATTTCAGAGACGTGGGCAAGCGCTAAATTCTTCAGTTTACACTCGAAGCATATCGGACACCCGGAGGATCGCATAACATAACATTTCGCCGTGTTTAAGGACATATCATTTTATTTACACCAAGAAACATACAGTCTACCAGCTACCTAGCATATTCCACAGCCAATATATGCATCTCCTTCAGAAAATCCATGCCGAGGAAAAACTAAAGCTGCTTCCCCTAAGCTTTATCTGCTTCATACACAAGGGAGAAAGAATTCTATTTCTCGCTAAAGACGAATCTCGCCATTCTGGCTGCACGTCGAGGGAAGGGACCCCGAAAAAAAATAAAGGAGAGTCTCTTAAAAGCATCCCTCTCGTCGAGTCCCTCCTCTCACCTTCACTTTTCGCCTCTGATGGATGGCCGAGGCGTCTCGAGACGTGGGACGACGGCTTTAAAGAGAAAAGACAAATAAGACGAGCGACTTGTCTAGCGGCAAAGGCGTCGGCAGCCAGTATGTACACGGTCGTCGCGATCGCAGACCGGTTTGACGTTCCCCGGGAATACGTGGTTGAATTTCATTCCGGGTACGTGACGTGCCCGGTTTCCGGCTATTGTGAGACTCGCGGTGTCGTTAACGGGTGGAGGGCACGAATTGTCTTTGAGATTCCGTCGTTATTGCCGGCGAGCTTTCACGGCCATCAAGAGGAATCGAACGACGGGACGGAGATGTACGGGAATGAGAACGGTTCTCGGTTTAATGCGGCCCCGAGGTTGTTGGGCGATTTAAAATTCTTATCTCAATAATGTTTCTATTTGCGCGGTATGGTAAGGCGCGGGCCGGTGGGTGGCTGCACGCGGAAAGTTTTCATTTCCTTCTCGCTGTGGCGCGGCTGGGAGGAGAAATACGATTGTATCTTTGAGTAGCGAGTAAAAAAGAATTTCATTTCCTCTCGTAAACCCCCGGACAAGAAACGGCACGATACGTGGCTGTGTGCGCCAGGGAACAAGTTTCTTTGAGAAGACTTAGCGCTGTATCTGGGACAGTCTGTGTATCGCGTGCATAGATTTAAGGAAATGCATCGTACGCTCGATCTGGATTCTGGGAGATTCTTTTCGAATATCGCCGTCTCCTATTTATCGTTGGCCACTCGTCTCGATGCGTATGGTAAATGGAAACTCCTGAGACTCGAAGATCCTCCTGGGTTTCAGTGTCCCATTTTCCCTGCTGTCCCACCGTCGCTTGAAATGCGAAAACGAGAGGTGGAAACGGCAGTCGCGTCGATAAACGGCGTTGCTAAGTAATCGCAATTAAAAGTTCAAACGGCAGAGCGCTCGTTAATTTATTTAGAACGAAGAACACCAAATGTTAGCTTTCCACTAGCGAACGCGATGCTCGACGAGTGGAGTTCCAATATATTCTGTGTTTGTTCTTCTTCTCTTTTCCATTTGTATTGACATATTGAGTAAACCGAAGAGTTTATTATTCGTTGCAAAAATAATACCAACATGCATTTATCTAACGGGTTTTCTTTCTGAAAGGAAAACAGCGGAACGCGTGGGAAGCAAAGAGAGCAATAACACAATGTAATGAAAAAGTATCGTTCGCTAAAATAACTATTATATTAAAAAACGTAATGCAAACGGAATAAACGCGCAGGTTTCATTCCGCCGGACTGAATCGCTGTGTGCGAAAAGTTCAATGCATAAAAATTCGATGGGGGATATTGATAAATGGAGTCAGGTTTGAAAATCAATTACAGTAATTTTTTCAAGCAGCATTTACTTTATTCCTGGGGTCCGTTACGTAAATGATATGAAACCAATGCACAGTAAGTAACGCTTTTAACTTTACGAGAAATTTTTAGTCGGAGGGTCCGCGGTTAAATGCAGCGTCGCTGGAAAACCTTAGCAGAGGCTCGGGT